>JAHRHZ010000045.1:12357376-12503497 GCA_024137785.1 Ginglymostoma cirratum | reverse complement strand
TTTCTGAAGAAAGGTCTAGGCCCGAAACGTCAGCTTTCCTGCTCCTCTGATGCTGCTTGGCCTGCTGTGTTCATCCAGCTCCACACCTTGTTATCTCAGATTCTCCAGCATCTGCAGTTCCTACTATCTCTACCCTTGAGTGGGAGGATATTTACTGACAATATTTAGGTTATACTTTAGAACTGATACAGGCAGTCAGGATGCAGATAAATCAATTCATATCCTTTTGTGAAACCCCAAAATTAAGCTGTTCCTGTGAAATTAGCCTCCTAGTCACCATCAGCTTTGTCTGCTGAGAGGCATTATTGTCTATTTATGATAATCCTGGAAGCCAGTTGAGTTTTAGGGGCATGAAACACAAAGTTATCTTCCTTTCCTTTAAGCTGAAAATTTTCCTTTCTTCATCCCAGACAGAAGTCTGGTTTAAGTCTATATCTTGATGATTTTGAGTGATTGCTGTATGCAGTTCCTGACTGGGGTAGATTTGCATTATTGAACAAAGACCCAAAACAAAGTCATCTTTTATTTTCTCAATCTTAATAAGGTGAGTTCTGTCTTAATAGTTTATAAATAATAATACAGTTCTTTGAGAGCTAGAAACACAGTCTGAACAAGATACCTTTTTGTATAAATTTGAAATAAATAGCATTAGTCTTTTTTTCTTGAATCCAGCTAAGAGTGGAGTGTTTCTTTCTCGCTATAACCAGTAAACTTCTCAGGGCCACATCAGATTCAATATATTTGCAAGCCAGCTTTGTGATTTTAAAAAAAAGTACAAAACTCCTGCATAAATCAGTTTTCTCTGATTCCCCCTGAGGACTTTCAACACATGGCAAATGGGCAGTGCAAAAGAAATAAAGGGGCCTTTATCATGATAACTGACGACTTCATTCTGTGACATGCATCACAAAACAGGGGAGCCAACCTCTAAGTATCTTAATAGTTGGTGTTGAAACATTAGCAAATCCTTTGGGAGAAAGTCATTCCACTAGCCCTAGGTTTTCCCAGCAGACAACTACAGATGATGAAGCGATCAACGCAGGATGCCAGTACATCATCAGAACCTCATTACACACCATTGTGCATATACAGCTGCTGCAACAGCATTAGGAAACTTGGATTTAAATTCATTAGAGCTCCCATTTGACTTTCTTTGCAACTATTCCTTCCTCCCTGTGCTGGCTATAATACCATCCATTTAACGGACCATTTTTAAAAGCCTCATCAAGTCTCCAGGGTCAGTCCTTTCTTGTGCATTAGGGGCTGACATGCTATAATGTTGAGCTGGTTGTGATTTCATGGACATGTTTATGAAGATTGATATAACCAAGGTTCAGTGTTAACTTTTTACTGTCACATTTTACATTAGAATGCTTACATATTGGTTTTAGCATTGATTTATGAGAGGACGGCTCCAAGGCAGATAATCATACCAGCCCTGTTGCTGTTTCACACAAACATTATACAACCGCCATAAGTGTATCAAGCCATAACTGTTATCATGTTCGTACTCATCTTCCTTCTGTGCTCCCCATTGATGTGTTATGTCTTCAGAGTTCACGAGAAAATGCCTGCAACAATGAGTCATTCCAGTGATTTTTCTTAAGGGTTGCCACTCATATTAATAATGTTTATCACATGTCCATACTGCACTCCTCAGCAAGATACTGAGATATCTGAAGTTCTGTAAACTCTAGATGAATGGATTCAGAATTGAGCACGAGTGAGATGTGATGAGCACGCTTTAAAAAATTTAGGTATGTACAGCTGGCTAATATTTGAATTTTGAATAGGTGAATGTGTCAATCACTCTTCCTCCCTCCCCACCCCTTTCACTGCCACTTTAGCATTGTTGAAATAGTGTGAGAACTTAATTCTGATGATGTTATTGATGTTTTCACAGCTCAAAGAAGTGTTGGCTAATCAAAGGAAACATCCAAAGTAAAAGATTGTTGGTTATTCTGAACCTAGCACTAATAAAACGTAATTAAATTTAGGATCCACCACCCCTTAAGATTGTGCCATCATGTTGCAATGATGCCTAGTTTGTGGATTAATTTGGTTTCAGTAAAGAATGCTATATCTAATTGTGTGTTGTTTTAAGTTTTTTTTAATCTGTTGGGGTTTGACAATGTCAGACATTATGGGTGATCCTTGGGTCTGAATTCTTCCAATACTGACTTTTAAGGCTTAAAGACTAAATCCATAATGGATATTTTTTAAAGGGCTTTTGCCAATTTAATGGTGCTTCTCAAGGGGAAGAGATCCTATTTGAATATGAAAAAAGTTGCTTTTGTTTTTCAGCACTTAATTTCATGGGCTTTGCCAGCATTACCTGACTCTGCGCTCATATGGAGGACATTGTTGCTTATCTTGTTACCGGTACAGTTTTGACTCTAGTCCCCTCTGCCTCTTGTTGAAGTCTGATGTAGTTTTTACCGGCAAACGTGTTCTATGTTTGCTGTTTGTGAAACTTTTTTTGAATGACCTGTTTGAGTGGGGCATATGCTGGACCACAAGGTTGCAGATTGTGCTGAACCTATTGTCTTCATGACTGCATTTTGTTTTGATACCCAAAATGACAGCTGCTACATACTATCATGACTTAACTGGGATGTATGTGCTGATCATGGTGCCCCCCTCCACTGTTCTGTAAGCTATTACAAAATGCCATCAGCAAATGACCAGAAAATGCTCGACTGACTGCCATACAAGACAAAAGCAATTCATCCCATGTTTTGATATTAACATGCTTAAATTCAACAAATGGTAGAGAAAAGAATGGATTCATATTCTATTACTGTGCAACTTAAACTATACCTCCTTTAAAAATTTAGAATACACACACTTGTTTACAATTGAAACAGATAAAAGACTGAGAGTTCGACACGTTATTGGATGGGAAAAGAACGTAGGCAGGGTAAATAAAATTCTGAAGATCAGAAGTCCAGATCTCAAGGATAGGCTAAATTAACTCTTGTTTTGTTTCAGTTCTGAGGATCTGCTGTTCTCTACAAAGTGATGGTTGTTTTTCACCTGGATAGGTCCGCTGGATCAGCTATGTCGAGGGCGAGAGAGGTGTTCAGTTTGCAGGCTCTCGATGTTTCTACTGCCACTGCACTTCCAATTTTGTTTGAACTGCAGTTTGCTATAATCAAGGGCTGTCGCCAGCCAGAATTTCCCAAACTGTGGCATAATGTCCCCGTATTTCCTTCACAAGAGGGAAGAGGTGTGTTCTCCAAAGGGTGGAATAAAAAGTAACTGGGAGAAACAGGTATTCATTTCTCCTCAAGGTAGAATAGTTGACAAGTTAGGTTACATGGAATATAGGGAGAACTAGACATATAGAACTGGCTTGAAGGTAGGAGACAGAGGCTGGTGGTGAAGGGTTGCTTTTTCGACTGGAGACCGGTGGTAAGTGGTGTGTCATAAGGATCGGTCCACTGCTTTTTGATATTAATATAAATGATTTGGATGTGAATTTAGGAGAAATGGTTAGTCAGTTAGCAGATGTCACCATAGTTGGTGATGTAGTGGACAGCAAAGAAGTTTACTACTCAGTACAACAGAACCTTGATCAGTTGGGCTAATGGGCCAACGAGTGGCAGATGGAGTTTAATTTAGATAAATGTGAGGTGCTGCATTTTGGAAAGACAAATCAGGGCAGGACTTACACACTTAATGGTAAGGTCTTAGGAAATGTTGGTGAACAAAGAGACTTTGGAGTGCAGGCTCATACTTACTTGAAAGTAGAGTTGCAGGCAGACAGGATAGTGAAGAAGGTGTTTGGTAGGCTTGCGTTTATTGGTCAGTGCGTTGAGTATGGGAGTTGGGAGGTCATGTTGAGGCTGTGCATCACATTGGTTAGGGCACTTTTAGAATACTGCCTGCAATTTGTTCTCCTTGCCATAGGAAGGATGTTGTGAAACTTGAAAAGATTTACAAGGATGTTGCCAGGGTTGGAGGGTTTAAGCTATATGGAGAGGCTGAATAAACAGGGTCTATTTTCCCTGGAGCGTCAGAGGCTAAGGGTGACCTTATAGAAGTGTATAAAATCATGAGGGCGTAGATAGTGTCGAGAGCCAAGGTCTTTTCCCCGGGGTAGGAGAGTCCAAAACTTGACGGCATAAGATTAAGGTGAGAGGGGCAAGATTTAAAAGGGACCTGAGGGGAAACTTTTACACGCAGAGCATGGTGTATGTATGAAATGAACAGCCAGAGGAAGGGGTGGAGGCTGGTACAATTAGGACATTTAAAAAGCATCAGATGGGTAAACGAATATGAAGGGTTTAGAGTGATATGGGCCAAATGCTAGCAAAGGGGACTAGATTAATTTAGGCTATCTGGTCGGCATGTACGAGTTGCACCAAAGGGTCTGTTTCCGTGCCGTATAACTTCACGACTGTACTTTTGACTTTTACTGCTTGACATGTAATTAGTATATGGCACATTTTTAAAGAGCTCTCCTGTATTACATGGAACATCACAATCTAAATTTTAGCCATCCATGAAAATTGCTGTTATTAATCATTTCTCATTTGTTTCAGATGTTGTGCATATTATCTGGCAAAATCAGTTCATAAAAGTACAACCATCACTGCTACGATGTTCGTCTATCATGTAAAAGTTACCAAGTATACTTTTTTAGGGCAACCTTTACTCCTATGCAAGTCCACAAACATGTCGTGATTCCATTCAATTACCTTGACTTATTGTTTAAAGATAACTTTTCCCAGTTAATTGTTCTGTCTGCTTCGTGTTCGCTTATTTGGCTGAAGTGGTGCATGCTTGCTTCCAGATAGTAGTTTAATAAGTGGCTTACCAGGCTACTTATAGAGTCATAGAGTTACAAAAGCATGGAAACAGAACCTCCAATCCAACTCGTCTGCGCCAACCAGCTATTCTAAATTGGTCTAGTCCCACTAGCTGGGAGTTGGCCCATATCCCACTAAACCCTTCCTATTCGTGTATCCATCCAGATGCCTTTTAAATGATGTAATTATACCTGCCTTCGCTGCCTCTTCTGGCAGCTGATTTATATACACACACCACCCTCTGTGTGGAAAAAGTTACCCCTCACGTCCCTTTTAAATCTTCCCCCACATACCTGTGCCCTCTAGTTTTGATCCCCCTACCCTGAGAAGAACATTTCAGAGGTCAGATGAAAATCAACCACATCGGTGACAGAGGAAATCACCTGTAAAGCAGATTAGGTAAAGACAGCACAATGTCCCTGAAGGACATTGGGGAACCAGATTTGTCCATTGTTGCAGATGTTTGAATAATCAGAGTACTGAGATTAGTTTTTAGTTCCAGATTACTGTTTCATTAATTGAATTTAAATTGCACTGTGCTGCTGCCTTCTCTTGACTGCTCAGGGCACCTTCACCAGCACCTTTTTAAAACCTCAACTTCAATCACCCAGAAGGACAGGGGTAGCAGATACGTGAGGACACTGCCATTCTTTCACTGTCACTGGGTCAAAATCCAGGAAGTCCTTCCCAATCAGTACTGTGTGTGTACTCACATCACATGGCCTGAGCTAGCTCAAGAAGGTGGCTCGCCAACACCATCTCATTGGAGTTGTTGGCTTAAGGGTCATATCACTTGGCTAGTAATCCGGAGGCCCAATGTAATGGTTTTGAGACATGGGTTTAAATGTGGTTAATGAATTAGGAACAGCATTCTAATCTCAATCATGATGACCATGGCAACTACAATCAATTCTTATGAAAAATTAACTGGTTCACTAAAGCCTTTTTGGGAAGGAAATCTGTCATCTTTACTTGGTCTGGTGTACATGTGACTCCGCAACCACAGCAATGTAATTGACTCTTGATTTCCCTCAGTCTGGGAGAAATTTGGGATGAGCAATAAATCCTAGTCTTGTCAGCAACACCCACATCCTATGAAAGTTTTTAAAAAGGGCATTGTTTCTCACTGGCCACTTAACTCCTGACCTCACTACAAATATGGACAAAAGAGCTGATCAGTTTCTCCAGCAGTTTCTGAGATTTTCGATGTTCTAAAGCATTACCTTGACTACCACTCCTACCCTCAAAATCTTGCCACTTACCATTGAGCAGAAACATAAATAGACTAGCCACATAAACACTGACCACAACAGGTCAGAGGCTTGGAATTTCGGAATGTGTACTCATGTCCCAACTCCCCAAAGTCTGTCTATCATCTATAATGCACAAGTATGGAGTTTAATGAAACTTATCAAGGTGAATGCAATTGCAACAGCATCTCAGAAGCGCAGATCGTTCAGGTAAAGACAGTGTGCTTGATTTGCATCCAATTCATCCTTTACCATTCACTCCCTCCACCACTAGCATTAGTGATAAGTAATATACAGCAGCTCGCCAAGCCTCCTTGCAAACCAGGGACCTCCATGATGAGGTCAAGAGGTGCGTGGGACCACTACAATCTACAAGATCCCCCTCCAAGCCACCTACCCCCATCCTCCTGTCTCAGAACTATGTCATTGCCTTTTCACTGTATCTTGGATAAATCATGAAACTTACTTCCTAATAGCATATGTATACCTATGCGATGTGACTGTACTCTACAAGGCATGAGTCAGAAGTCTGATGCAATACTCCCCACTAATGCTCGTAGCTCACTGAAGCAAGCATTCAGACTGTGTATGCTTTGCTCCTAAATGCCTGTCGTTTGTGTGACCATGGGAGACCACCAGAGTTGAAGCCAATGCTATCCCAAACCATTCAGCTACCACTGATAAACAGATTTCAGCAGTTGAGGTTGGTGTAATCAGAGGCAAGAGCTCTGGCTTGTTTATTTTGAACCAACCAAACCTGGGGGAACTAAGGCCTATTATTGAACACTGCCCAACTCAGTTGCCCTAATTTGTCAGTTCAATCTGATTAACTTCTAACTTTCCGGGCCCATATCGTTCAGTCAAACACTAGGCAGTGTCTTATCCACAAGCTATCCAGAAAGCTGGAACAATTTTGATTTTATTTTGAAACGCTTTTTTTCTGCTAAGGAAGTGAAACTGTGCCTGTCCACTGACATGCAATCAGTGAAATTATACATCAAAACATCAATAACTACAGACAGCCTTACATCTTAAATACAACATTTAATGCTGTTCAGTAAATCCCACTAATCTTATTAAGAAACTAGCAGGACAAATGGTGTTTGGAGCTTTTTGTAAGTAATCCATTTTTGTCCTGTATGATTTAATTTATTTAACATTATAAATACTAATACCTGAGTCACGCAGATTAGATTTCCTGTTTTCTTTCCTGAACTGGCTGATGTAAGTGATTTATGTTAACTCATGGGAAACTTTGTTAAGAAATTTGTGCTTTTTTTTGTGTGTATGGCGATTCACAATACCTTCAGGACTTGAATAGGGTGCAGGAAAGTGCTCAATAAAATTAAAGTACTGCAAATCTGAAATGAAAACTAAAAGTGCCGGAGAAACCTTGAAAAGCTGCCCTGTGTTTTACAGTAGACAGGAGTTAGCTTCATAATTAGAATGCATGTTTGAGAGAACAAAACCATGTCAAAATGACCTACGTACATTTTAATTTCGCTGCCAAATGCCGCCTTTTCTCTTTTCCTCCCTTTCCCCCCCACATATCCCAATTTCTTCCCCTCCTTGTTTGATAAGGTTCCATGTGTGAGACAAGTATAATTGTAACATTTGAAAGGAATCTTGATGGGTACATGAATAGGGAGAGTTTACAGGGATATGGGCCAAATGCTAGCAAAGGGGACTAGGTCAAATTGGGATGTCTGACCGGTGTAGGTGAGTTAGACCGAAGGGTCTGTTTCTGTGCTGTATGACTTTCTGACTCCATGTTAGGCTTCTTTATAAGAGCCAGTGTTGTTGTGGTAATATGTTAACACTATTAGAACTTTGTTTAACTAATAGGATTTAGATAATTGGGATGGGGGCGCAGTTATTTACAAAAGTATTAATGACTTGCATGAGGAAAGTTGATGTACTGCAGTCAAGCTTGTTGCAGATGACACCAAGATAGGTAGTGAAGCAAGTGGTGAGGATGACAATCTTCTCTTCGAGGATAGTGAATCTGTGGAATTCTGTATTGCAGAGATTTGTAGAGCCTGATTCATCAAGTATATTCAAGGCTGAGATTGATTCCTAGTTAGTAATGGAATCATGGGTTATTGAGAAAAGGCTGGAAAATGGAGTTGATGTTTATCAGATCAGCCATAGTTTCATTGAATGGTGAAACAGGGTCAATGGGCAGAATGGTCTGCTTCTACATTTTATGGTTTCTCTTTTGCAGGCTGACACATGGTGAGATGCTGTTCCACAAGCATCTTTTGGCTATATTTATTATGTTGTGTTACTTAGCATTTACAAGTTGGAAATATGCCATTTGACAAATGTCCATGTCATTGTTCCACACCAGCATTATCCCATCATTGTTCATTTAATCCAATCAATATATTTTGCTTTTCCTCCCTTTCCCAGATATTGACCTAGATTTTCGTACAGCATTGCGTTATTCTTCTCAGCCACTCCATGTGATTGAAAATTCCATATTATAATGAGCTCAGATTCAAAAATATTATCTTCTGAATTCTTGATTAGATTTGTGCCTGACTATCTTGTATTCATAGTGCCTGGTTTTGGATTCTTCAACAAGTGAAAATAATTTTTATATATCTTTCCAGAGAAGATGGTGACACAGTGGCAGTGTCACTGGACTAATATTCCCAAGTTCATGTTCTGATACACAGGTTTGAATCCCGCCAAGGCAGATGGTGAAATCTGAATTTAATAAGAATTTGGAATTAAAACATCGTCAAATTAAGACAGTGCCACCACTGTCGATTGTCACAAACACCCATCTGATTAATGTCCTTTAAGAGAGGAAATCTACAGACCTTACCTGGTTTGGTTTACTTGTGGCTCCAGACCACAACAATGTGGTTACTTTCAACTGCCCTCTGAAATGGCTTAACAAGCCACTCAGTTCAAGTGCAATAAGGAAGAAGCAAAAAATAGTGACCCAGCCTGCAATCCCCATATCCTATGGGCAATAATTGTAAAAGATTAATAAATCTGGAATTAAATGTTGGACTCAATAATAATGAACATAAAAGCATTGATTGTCGTGAAAATCCATTTCGAGAAGGAAATTCTCTGCAGCTACCCACTCAGCCCTGCATGAGACTCCAGACTTTTAGGAATGTGGTTGACACTTAAATGTCATCTGAAATAGCCTGAAAGCCACATAGTTGTGTCAAACATCGCAAAGTCAAAGGGAATGAACTCTCTTCCTAACAGGACTGAGGGTGTACCACTCCATATGGATTGGAGTGGTTCATGAAGGTGGCTTACCTTCTCAAGGGCATTTAGACGTAGAAATCATCACTGGCGTAGCCATTGCACTCATATCCAGTCAACAAATCTGATTAAAAAGCTCCCAAAACTGCTGCTGCTAATGTTGAAGATACCAATTTGCGCACTCTTCAGTCTTTTTTATTCTAGAGGAAGAACCCAGCTTTCCTGGTAATTACAAAATTTCAGTTCTGGTATCATCCTTGAAAATATTTGTTGTACCTCCCTTTGTGCCTCACTGGTATCACAATATGGGAGCCAAAACTATGCCCAGCAGTCCCACATTTCACGTAACCAAAGTTCATACATAATTAATGTAACTTCACAGTTTATCAGACAAAGCAGATATCTAATAAGAACCTGAGCTTCGAGGCCTATCAAAGAGATCTCTCTAGGATCTTTAAATTGCCCATAGTGTCCAGGGATGCGTAGATTAAATGGACTAGCTATGGGAAATGCAGGGTTACAGAGATAGGGAAGGGGTGTAAGTTTGGATCGAATGCTCGTGGGAGAGTTGGTGTGGACTTGTTGGGCTGAATGGCCTGTTTCCACACTTGTAGGGATTCTGTGAAAGAGGTACATCGGGTATTTTTGCAAAGACGGCAGCACAGCAATAGCCTTTTGAGAGGTTCATAAACAGGTCAACAGTCTGCTTTAACAATTGAAGAAAAACTGACAGGGTTGCTCGCAAGCAGCTAAGGTTTTGATCACAGTTCTCTCATCTAATCTGCATTTTAAAACAAAATGTTGTTTGTCAATCCAAGTAATCAGAATTAACATCCGATAGGTCAGTTGCAGGTTAGGAAATAGCTTGTAAATTTTTAACTTTGGGATAAAGTGCCTAGATACTCTCTCTCTTGAAGATTGCTTTGCATCAATGATGTCTGGACTGCATTGCACATATAAAATGCACAACTGTTATGCAGACAAGACAGTGCAAGAGAGGAAGGAGCTACATTAAAGCAGAACCAAGTGAGGCTGAGATTGAGGCTGGAGGGGGAAAGGATGCCATTCTGTACATATTTTCAACTAATCCTGCTTTGACAGCCATGATTTTCTTTTTTTGTAAACCTGTGCTTCCAAACATGTCAAGAACTGGGGATCGTTGCAAATCCTGTTTGAGATGCATCATTTCTTGATAATATTTTTGAGACTGTAATTTTGAGAATTAAATTATCCTATGAATCGGGTAACAATGATGTTGTGTACTATTGATATGACATTGACTTCCATTCTAAGATATTAAAGTAGTAAATCCTCGACATGAAATCACATTGAACTGTCTTTTTAAACTTAACCAGGGTGTATTACTTTACTTTTGTCCTCTTGTCTCCACCCTGACCCCTACCCACCCTTCTCAGGATTAGCTCATGTTATGTTCATGCTTCTTTGGCTCCAGTATCACAGCCAAATGAGTATCGTAAACATGTGAGTCTTGATGCTATGTGCACATCAGCCATCTGAGCTGAGCCTGATTCTGTTCTTATCCAGCAAATGCACTGACTTTCTATTATTATTTTTATTATTAGAGATTATTACTAGGTTATATTATTCAGGAACAACTAATTCCTGTTTTTCTCCTTACTAGTATTGGAGCCCTCGGATGGAAATCCACTTTATTGTTTAATCACAGATGGCCCTAAGTGAACATGAGGGCTATAATTCAATCACTGCATTCAGATGATGCTGTAATCAACTACTGCCTTATTCCTGCCATTTTTAAGATCATATGAATCTCCCAATTAAATTACAGCCTTGTTACTTGCTTCTAAACCATCAATAATATCCTTCCATATCCATGCAGCCTTTCAAATGAAAGGATTAGCCTCAGTGATTGACAAGTAATCCAAGATACTCTGTCTACATTCTTATTACTCTTGTTAAAATTTAATTTGTCATAAATGTACCTGCACCCCGTATAAATAAAAATAACTTAACCTTGAATCGTGGAACTTTAAATGCTGTCTGTCGATGTGCACTGCAGCATCTGAAATGATCCTGGATCCCACATTGCTATTTTGTATTCTGTGTCTTTTCCTTTATGGTTTTTGTTGATGCAGAGGTAAAGGTTAATGCCTTTCAAATGGTGTACAGTGTATGCTGTATCGTGATTGCCAATACAATCAGATCTGATCTTTGTACTGTCTAATGATAAATGCAAGCAGAAACATTTGGAGCTGAAAAAGGAATGCAGCAGTTCCATTTTTGGAAGAAAAACCAGGCATAAGAACGTGCTGATTGCTTATTGAAACATTGCTGTTACCAGAAATATCCATTTCCATTCTCCTGCAAGTTATCCTGTGCATTATGACTTGGATAGCAAGTGGATGGGATCAATATCTCTTGTACTCATAGTGTAGTTCTTCTGAATAATGGAGGAGTTTGCCGGAAGTAGGTGTAGAATGAATAATTTCCTGACTCTTTTAGCAATAATTGGTTTGAGTTTGATGGTGGAAAGTGGTTGTGGACATATGGCATAAGTGGATAAATCATGTCCAAAGGGAATGTTTGCACATTAAGTGACTACTGTTTTCTGGAAGCCTGTTTTTGCAGACCTGAGTCCTGCCTAGTGTCTGATTCAAATAAGCTTTTAATTTTTTTAGAAATGTTCAATTTGCTTGGAAGGCTGAGGTGACCACAGCCTAGTGGTGGTGGTCTTTGTTCATAGAGTGCAACATGGGTTGATTGTGATTGGGTGGAGGGGTAATACCTCAAGCTGAAAAACTTTCTGAACTTATCCTGGTGTCGCTGCGATTGAATATTTTTAACGTAGTTTGAAAGAGATTAACTGAAACTGACAATTAGCTAGTTAGCAGAATGTCCCTTGTGTGAAGGAAATCAAAATTCTACAAATCGTTATATAATAAAGTAGGAAAATACAGTCTAATCGAGGACTGAATCGTATCTCTGCTGCCTGTTAAACAAAAGTCAGTATTTCAAACTTCTGTTCTCCTGCCATCTTTGAACCAAACTTGTAGCCACCCGGCCACCATTTCCTAATTTGCCCAAAATTCATTCATCTTTCTTTTCCTGCACAGCGCATCACATCCTTTCACCTAAATTAATGAATGAAATTAAATGAGGATTTTCAACTCTCCCCCAACCTCCCCACATCAGCCAACCACCAGAGCCTCAGCAAGTTATCCAAGAGCTAGATGAGCCTGACTTCTTAAAGATTCCATCAGCAGTCCCCAGTCAGTGCTTGGTCATTGATTTCTTCCTGTGGTACCATTAGGACAATAGAAACCTAGCCAAGTTTCTCCACTCCTGATCAACATCTCAGCAAAGTCTATTGGAAGTGTTTTTATGTGGGCATCCAAAGACCACAGCAGTTAAGTAGACTATTGAAGTCCACTTACTGGACTCATGAGTGGAAGGTTTCCAAGGTGAAACAACAGCGATAACTGAAGGAAGTGGAATTGGTGGGAAAATGCTTTAAAACAAGTGAAGATAGCAAGTAACAAAAGATATTCAATCATACTTTGCAAACCAGAAGCCAATGTGTTGGCAGCTTTTGTTGGGCTTAAATAAGATATTAATAATTGGACAGTTCATTCCTTTAATACTGACATTTACCTACTTTTATACAATTCTATACAAGTACACCCTATGCAAAGAACAGAATAAATCTAGTCTGTCTGAGGAATGGTAGGAAGCAGTATTTGTACCATCAAGTGATAACGTGCAGCAGTTTTCATGCCAATACACAGTTTAGACACAAGCTAATACTCCACTTCTCATCACAGCCTTGATCCAGACATGAAGCAGGGCCAGTGGATATCAGGCTGGTAGTCAACAGTATGGCTCTGAGCAGCACTGGAAAACTGAGAAAAATGTTGGTCCAAGGGAAAATATTCACTGACTGAAATCCTATCCTGACATAAAAGTAGAAATTGTGGAAATCTGCTGTTTTTGAATCCTAAGAATGTAACTGCAGAGTTCATGAGGAATGTGTTATTGGCCCAACATTTTCAACTGTTTCATCATTATTCTCTCCATCATCAGTCAGTTCACTTATAATTTCATTATGCTCAAACACCATTCATAGCTTCAGTTAATGAAACAGTTCATTCCAACCTACAACAGTACCTGAACAACATTCAAGTTTGAATGTCTGAAGTATCCTTTGCTCCATATAAAGGGCAGATAATGTCAACATCAAGCTGCAGAAAGTCATCATAATACCCATTCTATGGTACCACCACAATGATTCTAGTTATCATTTAACTGTATTAACTATGTGAACACTAGCTACAATAGCAGTGGCAGGCATCAAATATTCAGGGATGAATGGTTGGCCTTCACTTCTCAAAACCTCCCCACCATTGACAAGGCCATGAGTCAGGAGTGTGAGGAAGCCTCACTCCTTGCCTGGATGGCTGCAGCCACACTAGCACTGAAGCTCAACATCATGCAGATAAAGTAGTTTCTTGCGTGTCCACCTCCCTCCCTGCCGCCTGCCCAACCAGAATAGTGTGGCTGCAAGATGTACAGGGTGATAACAAGCATGGAGCTGGATGAACACAGCAGGTCAAGCAGCATCATAGGAGCAGGATGTACAGGGTGAAATGTGATAGCTCAATGAGATTATTTCAGTAGTTCTCCTACAGCTAACACAAAGAAAGATGAGGTCTGATTGTCAAATGGGAGTGCCTTCAGTTTTGCACACCAGTCTGACTTGAATACATCTTAATTAGTTTGGGGGAGAATATCTTCCATTCACCCAAATTAATGAAAGCACGATCAAAATTCTTGTTAGTCAAGATTCTGAGTGACCCCTGGGTTCCACCAGGGCCACTCAGCTCCTGACTTCATACAGCCATGGTCAAAATGGCTGAATTCCAGAGGTGAGCTGAGAGTGACAGCAGTTGACATCAATGGTGCATTTGGCCAAGGGTGTGCCATCGAGGGGTCCAGCAAAACTGGAGTCATTGGGACTCGGGTAAACTCTCAGCTGGTTGGAGTTGCACCTAAGGAAGGTAGTCATGGTTGCTAGAGGTCAGGCATCTCAGCTCCAGGACATCTCTGCAGAGGTTCCTTGGGATAGTATCCTTGGCCTACTTATCTTCAGCTGCTTTATCAACGACCTTCCCTCCATCATTAGGTCAAAAGTGGGGATGTTTGCCAATGATAGCTTAATGTTCAGCACTGTTGAAGAGACTTCAGATACTAATGCAGTCTATGCCTAAATGCAGCAAGACCTGGATAATTCCCAGACTTGGGTTGACAAGTGGCAAATAACAGTCACTCTACACAAATGCCAGAAATGACTACCTCCAATAAGAAACAATCTAACCACCGTCCCTTGACATTCAATGACATAACCATCACTGAATTTCCCACTATCAACTTCCTGGGGGTTACAATGACCAAAAACTCAAATGGACCTGCCACATAAATACAGTGGATACAAGAGGAGGTCAGAGGCTAGCAAACCTGAGCAAGTAACATGCCTCCTGACTCCCCAAAGCCTATCCACTATCTGCAAGGCACAAATCAGGAGTGTGGTGGCATTCTCCGTACTTGTCTTATAGGTGCATCTCAAACAACTGAAAAACTTGATACTGGCCAGGACAATGCAGCCTCATTGATTGGCACCACATCCGTAAACATGCACTGCTTCCATCACCAGTAGAACAGTGTGAACCTAGTACAAGATGCGTTTCAGAAATGCACCAAGGTTTCCTGGACATTGCCTTCCAAATGCATGATCACTTCCATCTAAAAGGATAAGGAAAGTAGATGTTCAGGAACACCACCAACTGCCAAATCCCTCCAACTCATTTACCATCCAGTCTTATAAATATATCACTATTCCTTCAGTGTTATTGAGGCAAAATCCTGCAACACCCTACCTAATGGCATTATGGGTCTACCTGCAGCAAGTGTACTGCAGTAGTTCAAGAAGTCGACTCACCACCACCTTCTCGAGGGCAAAAAGGGACGAGCAACAAATGCTGGCCTAGCCATAGGCACCCACATTGTTTGGGTGAAATTATTCATTGGAAAGTGACACAACATAATTTTTGCAAATTATGAAAAAAAGCAGTGGAATTCTTTCTGCTTTTCTTTTAAAGAGGGATTTCACTCCAATCTCTTCATTTACAGGCTATAGCATTTCATTGGATATCACCCAATCCAGCCTAATATTTAAGCCTCAGGGATTTTCCTTTGATGCTCTGGCTTGGCATTTTATTGTAATTGTTTTGAATTCCTAACACATGCATTTTGACGTCAAGTCCCTTTTTTACTTATAAAAAATGTAAATTGACCAGCAGCATGCACAAGAATATCAGTTCAGTTACACTAGCAAGGAATTCAGAATTACAGAAACCAAATAAATGCAATTAATTTTATCAGCTTGGGGCTGTGGTGGGGATGGAGAATCCAAGATTGAATTTCAGAAGAAGAAGCCAATTATTAAGCTGAACATGCTGGTGATGCAGTGCATTGGACCCTAGTTAGATAACACAGTGGATTGAGTAGTAGTGTGAGGGTGGAAGAAGTATTTCTTTAACCATTTCACTGCCTGACTCTGCCATTCGAAGGAGTGCATGTAGAGTCACTAATTCCCCACCAGAATTGGGGTTAGTGGAAGAATGAGGGACATTGTAGAGTAAGGAAGGGAATTGAAACCGATTCTTTGCTGTACCTTTTAGATGCAATTGACATGGGACAATGGAAAAGATAACAGGAAGGTGGGGAAGAGTATGCCTTTTCACTTTCATGGAATTTGGAATTTGAAATTCAATTAACTCTAAGTACTCTTAATATTGTCTTCACCATGAACAGCAACAGCCTCCTCGTAGCGTCACAGCAGTCTGTAGCACAGAAGAAGACCCATCGGCGAATCACATTTGCACTGGTCAGAAACAGCAACCTAATTATTGTCGTTCCAGTTTCAGCATTTGGTCAATAGCCTTGTATGTCTTGGCATCACAAGTGTACATCTGAATAGTATGTAAACGTTGTGAGTGTTTCCACCTCTGCTAACCCCACAGGCAGGAAGTTCTAGATTTTCATCACCTTCTGAGTGGGGGGAGAAATATCCCCACGTCCCCTCTAAGCCTCCTGCACCTTACCGTAAATCTATGTCCCTTGATCATTGATCCCTCCATTAAGGGAAATAGTTCTTTCCTGTCTACCCAGCTGCTGCACTTGATAATTTCATGCTTCTTAATCATGTCTCCTCTGCTCCAAAGAAAACAACCCAAGTCTGTCCAATCTGTTTTCACAACTGAAGTTCTCCAACCCAGGCATTACCCTGGTAACTCTCGTCTGCACCCTCTATAGTTCAGACACGACTGTCCTATAATGTGAATCCCAGAACTGCATACAGTACTCAACTTTTTATACAGTTCCAGCATAATCCTCTTGCCCTAAAACTGTGTGCCTTGACTAAAACAGCAAGTGCCCTATATGTCTTAACCACTTTATCTGCCTGTCCCATTTCGTAAATGGGCAGGTGGGCATGCAGACTAAGGTCCCTCTAAACCTCATTTCATCCCAGGGCCCTGTCGTTCATCATGCATTGCCTTGCCTTGTTTGTCCTGCTCAAGTGCATCACCTCACACTACTCTTGATTGAATTCTGTATGTCACTGACCAGCCCATCTATATCCTCTTCACTATTTACCACAACACCAATTTTCATATCATCCACAGATGTATTGACAACCCACCTACATTCAAGTGTAAATCAGTTATATATACCACAAACACCAAGGGCTCAACACTAAGCCATACAAAACTCCACTGGATATGGGCTGCCAGTCACAAAAACACCCCTTGACTAAACCCTCTGCTTCCTTCTACTTGGCCAAATCTGCATCCAATTTTCCAAATTTCTTTGGATCCAATGTGCTGTTACCTTCACTATCAGTCTCCCATATGGGACCTTATCAAAAGCCTTGCTGAAGTCTAAGAAGACTGTATCAAATTCATTACTCTTATCTATTCTCCTACTTGGTCATCTCTTCAAAAAATTCAGTTGAATTGCTAAGACATGATCTCCTCTTAACAAAACAATTTTAATTGTTGTTGATTAATCCCTGCCTCTCCAAATTAAGATTAATTCTGTTCCTCAGAATTGCTTCCAATAGTTTGAGGTTAGATTGGCTAACCTGTAGTTTCCTGGTTTATCCCTTACTCCTTTCTTGAATAATAGTACCAAAGGCTGTCCTTCAGTCCTCTAGCACTTCAGTGGCCAGAGAGGAATTGAAAACTATTGCAAACATCCCTGCCATTTCTGTCCTTCCTTCACACAATAGCCTCAGTAAAATTTCACACAGCCCTGAAGATTTTACCTACTTTTAAGCCTTCCAGATCACTCTGAACCTCTTCTCTGTCTATGCTAATTTCTTCCAGCATGGGACAGCAGCAGTGTGCTGGGCATATAATCTAGAGGTCAATGGAACAAAACCATCCTTTGCTATTTACATGTGCCTATTATCATCACAAGCATGTTATCCCATACTGTGGTAATGTCCCTATTCCTTGGCCAGGAGGCCTGGCATCAGTCCCAACTGCTCCAGATGTGTGTAGTAATATCTCAAACATGTTGATTTAAAAATATGTATCAATCGCAATGCTCCTTGATTTCTATATCCAAATCATCCCTCCCACTAGTCAACACCGACACAAGGTATTAATTTAGAATCATACCTACATTCTCTCAGTCCGTGCATAAATTACCACTGTGATCCTCAACAGGGTCTAATGTTTCCCTTGTTTTTTCCTGCTGTCCCTGTAAAATAACTTAGTATTTTTGTTTATTTTACCTGCCATTATTCTTTCATGCTCCCTTTTTGATCTCTAATTTCCTTTTATATTTTCTCTGGCATGTTCTGTACTCCTCTGGGTATCCGCTGTTTTGAGCTCTCAGTATCTGCCGGAAGTATCCTTTCTTCTCTTTATCTTGTTTTGTACATCCCTTGATATCCAACGTTTGCTGAATTTGTTGGTTCCACCCTGTATCTTTATTGGAACATGTTGGCCTGTTACTCCCCCCAATTCATTTTTGAATGTGTCCCACTGCTCTGACACATATTTACCCAAAAGTATCTGCTCCCAATCCACTGTAGCCAAATTATACCCTGATCTTATTAAAACTGGGCCTTTCCCCAGTTTATAACTTTGATTTCAGGACCATCTTTGTCCTTTCTCAAAACAGTCTTGGACCTAATGGAGTTGTGATCAATGTCTGCAAAATGCTCCCTCTCTAGTACTTCACTCACATGCCTGACTTTTGTTATCTAAAATTAAATCCAGAACTGACTCCTGACTTGCAATGCCTTCCAAATTCTTGCTTGAAAAACTGTCCTGGACACATCTTAAGAATTCTGCTTCCACTAAACCTTTCATGATATGACTAGCCCAATTAATGTTGAGGAAGTTGAAAATCTTTCCTATCACTACCCTGTTATTTTCACACTTCTCTGAAATTTATCTACATCTGCTGCTTTATTTCTCTTGGATGATTAGGGGGCTTAAACTTGACTCCCAGCAAAGTGATTGCTTCTTTTTGGTTCTCAAGTTCTTCTCATATGGCCTCATTTGAGGAGCCATCTGAAATGTCATCACTCCTTACTGTTGTAATTGATTCACTGGTCATTATTGTGACTGCACTCCCCCTTACTTTCTTCCCTGTCCCACCTGAAGACCCTATATCCTTGAATATTGAGCTGCCAGTTTGCCCCTCTCTCAATCATGTCTCAGTGACAGCAATGGCATCAAATCATAGAATTTTACAGTCTAGAAGGAGGCTATTTGGCTCATTGTGTCTCTCCCAGCTCCCGAAAGAGCTGCCCAGCCAGTCCATTCCCTGGCCCTATCTGCTTAGCCCTCTTAAGTTCATCGCTTCCAAATATGTATCACCTTCTAATTTGGTAAAGACAGAAGCAACATATTAATTTAGTACCTCTGCCATAACCTTTGCTTCGGTGAGCAGCTTATCGTGCTTGTTACTTATGGGCCCCAATCTGTCCTCCTCCAATCTTTTAGATTTGAAGACATCAAACCTCTTTCCCCCCCCATGTTTTAATGTGCGCCCTCAGCTCATCTGCTTTGTTTGTCAGACTCGTTGCATTAAAATAAATTCCATGCAACCTTGCCAAAGTCCCCTGTGCCTTAACTGCCCTATAAATTCTCTGCCTTCTTGACTCACTTGCTGTGTCTCCTAAATTTGGCCATTCATTTCCACCTGCTGAACATTCTGTCTGGATCCCAACCTACTACTTATGGGCTCACTAGTTTGGCGTAAATATTAACATGTATAAAGAATTTGTTAATGGACAGGGAGCATACAGCATGTATAAATGTGCCATTTTCAGATTTATATGTTGTCGCCAGTGGAGTGCCACAAGCATCAGACTACACTAATGCTCTGATGAAGATAACGGGGAGTCCACCAGCTATACAAAGCTAAATGGAAATGCAAGACACAAAAAGTCTGTAGAGGAAAATAGGTTATAAGTTGGCAACAAAGTGTCATATATAGTATAACGTGGCTAAGTGTGACAACATTCACTTTCATGGTAAGAAACAGTTCTTTTAAAAGGGTGTGAAACCTTGAAATTTTGATCAGAGGGACTTGGGTGTACTGGTATAGCACAAAGTTAGCATGCTAGAACAGCAAATCAATTTGGACTGGAAGCAGTAAGCTGGCCTTTATAGCAAATAGATTGGAATACAAAAATAAAGAATCCTTGCTACAATTCTGTAGGTTTAGTGAGACTATACGTGAAATAATACTGTCTACGCAATTTCTCTCTCCATATTTAAGGAGAGACTTGCATTGGAGGCTGTGCAGGCAAACCTCATTTGATTAGTCCTTGCGATGAGGGGCTTATTCTGCGATGACATGCAAAGTAAATTGTGTCTATACCCTCTGGGATTTAGAAGGAGAACCAGCCTGTTTAACCATTAAAATTCTGAAAGTGCTTTGTCAACAAATTCTGTCTCTTTATACAAATTGCCAATGTGGATTGTAAATAAAACAAAGAACTGCGATGTTGAAAAGTCTGAAACAAAAACAGAAATTGCTGATGACATTCAGCAGGGCTGATAGTACCTGAGGAGAGAAAGCAGAATAAATATTTCGAGTCCAATGATCTGTTCTGAAGCAGGATCGCTGGACCCAAAACATTAACTCTGTTTCTCTCTACAGATACTGTCAGACCTGCTGAATTTCTGCAACAATTTCTGTAGATTGTAAATAGCTGGGGCCCAGCACCAACAGTAGTTGCCCTTAGCAGATGAGTTTAGAGCGCGGGACACGGTCTCAGGGTAAACGATAATGTAGATAATTAGGATCAGAATAAGGAGAAATTGCTTCAAAGTGTTAGGAATAAGAACTGTCCAGCCCAGAAGATGAGGCTGCTTTGACATTGCATCTTTTTCAGACTGAAACACAGAACCTTGATCTCTCAGGGAAGTGAGGAATCTGGGAAAATGGGCCAATAGGTCTAATCTCTCAAACAAGATATTTCTCACTTCATATTTTTTTGCTTCCTTCCAAAGGTGCTAAGATTTGCACTAGCAAACATATGGTTTTTCTGATGGTCATTATCTAAACATTCATCTTGTTTGGGCATGTTCCTGACCCTTCTTCTGAGCAAGGGCTCACATTTCTCCAATTAATGTTTTTTTCATACCACGTAACTTGTTTTCACTTTCCTTTCTGTGCATCCCCTCATCTGCCTGTTTCAGAGCATGCAACATCTGCAAATGCGTGGCACCACTCCTGGCTTATAGAGCAGTTCAAAATAAATTTTTTTCTTTTTCTTTCCAACTATGTATCCCCTTCTCTTTAAAACTGTAGTCTGGATTCTGCTGCAGCTTGTTGTGGTGCATTCTATCACCTTAACATCAAATTAAGTCTTCTTAGCTTACTCTATTCCCCATTCAACTCTTGTTTTAAATCCATTTTCGACAGCTGGAAAAAAAATTAAGTAAAGCTCAAAGTTTGAATTTTTCAGAAGTCACCAAATGAAGAATTATGATATAAGTGTTTAAGGATGCTATTGATCATGTCTCCTGGTGGTCGTTTATAGGATGAAACTATAGAAATATTGCTTTTCAAAGTGCTTTGAAAGTGCTGACTCTTGCAGCCGCTGATTAATGAGTGAGAATTGACAGTCTGTTTGCTTGTTGCCTTGCTACTTTTGAATATTGGAAAACAGCTGATAACTATAAGTGACTCGTGCATGCGTGTAGTTCACATCCACCTGGGACTGAACTGACTCCAATTTTGGTGTTTCTGGGCATTTGTTCTGATTGCTGGATTGAACTTGTTTCCACATGTGGACAAACAGATGGAACTATTTATCATTAAGCATCACAGTGGGAATTCAGGCGTTTTGTGCCTAATATCCTGTTTAAACTGGAGCTGTAAATTCACATTTGTGCTGAAATCACAACTTAATGGCAATAACTAGAGATGTATGAAGAGTGGGAGAGCTACTCTCTCTGCCTGGATTAAATTTTCCAACCTTTTCTTTTTCCTGTGGGGCTACACAGCAGGCAACTGGCATTGGACTAGTTGTAATTAGCATTGCTTGGTGAAATGCCCAATTCTGATTTGCAGATACCACTATAAATGAGAGATAAATGTTTGCCTGTTGTTTATACTGAAGTTAAGGATACTTGTGCACAGTGCAGAGGATGCTAACAGGCTGTAGGGTTACTTGGCTGAGCGAGCAAATACTTCACAATTGCAAAATAATGTGGATAAATGTGGGGTTATCCACTTTGTTCACAAAAACAGGAGGTAGATTGTTATCTGAATGGTGACAGTTTAGGAAAAAGGGTGTCATGATGGAACAGTTGCTGAAGGTTGGCATGCAGGTGCAGCAGGCTGTGAGGAAAGCTAATGGCATGCTGGCCTTCATTGGAAGCGGATTTGAGCATCTGAGTAGGGATGCCTTGCTGCAGTTATACAGGGCCTTGGTGAGGCCACACCTTGAGCATTGTTTGCAGTTTTGGCCTCCTAGTCTGAGGAAGGACGTTTTTGCTATCGATGGAGTCCAGCAAAGGTTCACCAGACTAATTCCCGTGATGGTAAGACTGACATGTGAGGAAAGGTTGGATCAACTGGGCTTGAATTTGCTGGAATTTAGAAGAATGAGGGGGATCTCCTAGAAACGTATAAAATCCTGATGGAACTGGACAGGCTAGATGTGGGAAGAATGTTTCCAATGTTGGAGAAGTCCAGAGCTAGGGGTCACAGTCTAAGAATAAGGGATAAGCCATTCAGGATGTAGAGGTGCTGATGTTGTACTGGGGTGGACAAAGTCAGAAGTCACACGACACCAGGTTATAGTCCAACAGGTTTATTTGAAATCTCAAGCTTTCGGAGCGTAGACGCTTTGTCCGGTGAAGTGGGAAAGAAGCACACAGGCATAGAATTTATGGGCAGAGAGATCAAAAGACCATACAAATAGTATGTGTGGAGTGCAGAATAATAGGTCCCAGCAGGTGATCAGAAGCGTTAGTGCAAATAAAGTGTCAACAGCTGAATAACAAGCAAAGGGATGAGTAATAATCTGATTAAATGAGGCAGAGAGATAAATATAAAAAAATAAAAATAGGGACAAGCTAAGACTTTTTTCTTTAGAGTTTAGAGTGTAGGAGACTGAAAGGAGATCTTAAAGAAGTTTTTAAGATCATGAGAGACATGGACAGGATGAATGTACTCAGTCTTTTTCCCAGGGTTGGGGAATTGAGGACTAGAGGGCATGAGTTTAAGGTAAGAGGGGAGAGAATACATGAGAACCTGAGGGGCAACTTTTTTACACAGACAGTGGGATGCATATGGAATGAGTTGCCAGCGGAAGTGGTAGAGGCCGGTACAGCATTTAAAAGGCATTTAGACAAATACATGGATACAAAAGGTTTAAAAGGATATAGGCTAAGTGCAGGGAAATGGGGTTAGTACGGATGGACTTTTTGGTCGGCATGGACCAGTTTGAGCCAAAGGGCCTGTCTTTTAATAAAAAAAAGTGATGCTGGAAATAAACCAAATGACTGGAATGACATGGTTGTTGTAAGAGTCGCGTGCCGAGATTCAACTAAAGTCATAAGTAATCCAAAACTGTACAAACTAATTAATGTTGGGAGATCATAACAAGATCATCCTTATGCCTCCACTTCTTGCGTTCAGACAACCAACAAACCTTAAACAGACCATTGTTCGCAGCAAACTACCCAGCCTTCAGGAGAACATCAACCACAACCTTGCCGCGGTAACCTCTGCAAGATATGTTAGATCATCGACATGGATACTACCATCACACATGGGAACACCACCCACCATGTACACAGCAGATACTCATGTGACTCAGCCAATGTTGTCTATCTCATATGCTGCAGGCAAGGATGGCCCCAGGCATGGTGTATTGGTGAGAGCATGTAGTTGCTACAACAATGGATGTCTGTCCCACAGGAAGCTGTTGGGGCCAGTTCATTAGATATATTCACGACAGGGCTGGACATGGTCCTTGTGGTTAAAGGGATCAAGGGTATGGAGAGGAAGTGGGAATGGGATACTGAGATTACGTGATCGACCATGAGAGGATATCAGGATATCAGACCACGTTGTGTTAAATAAATACACAAATGTGTGGACCTTACTTGTTGGAGGCAAGAGTTTGAGTAATAATTGATTTTCATTTCCCTGATAGCTTCTTTGTTGGGCCTGCCTTAAGCCAATTGTATCATCCCTACTTTATCATAATTCGGATCTCATTTAGAACAGCCTAGTGATCAAACCTGGTATTTGCAGTAAAAACTTAATCAGGTGATAATTGTTTGCTGAAGCCTGGATGAAAGAGAATTGTCACATGTTTGGCTTAAAGATGTTATCGTCATGAACTGACCACTGCCTAACTGTGATCACAGGAGTATCCTCCCATTCCTCAGACAACATGTCCATCCTGGGCCTCCTGCAATGTCACAATGATGCCACCCAAAGGCTGCAGGAACAGCAAATCATATTCAGCCTGGGAACCCTGCAGCCCAATGGTATCAATGTGGATTTCACAAGCTTCAAAATCTCCCCTCCCCCAACCGCATCCCAAAACCAGCCCAGCTCGTCCCTGCCTCCCTAACCTGTTCTTCCTCTCACCTATCCCCTCCTCCCACCTCAAGCCCCACCCCCATCTCCTATCTACTAACCTCATCCCGCCCCCTTGACCTGTCTGTCCTCCCTGGACTGACCTATCTCCTCCCTACCTACACTCACCTTTACTGGCTCCATCCCCGCCTCTTCGACTTGTCTGTCTCCTCCCCACCTATCCTCTCCTCTATCCATCTTCTATCCGCCTCCCCCTCTCTCCCTATTTATTTCAGAACCCTCTTCCCCTCCCCCATTTCTGATGAAGGGTCTAGGCCCGAAACGTCAAGCTTTCCTGCTCCTCTGATGTTGGCCTGTTGTGTTCATCCAGCCCCACACCTTGTTATCTGTGATCACAGGAGCATGTTTTCAAGGTGTTGAATTTTAAACTGGCATGATTTACTTACTCAGTGTCCAAATGCAAAGTTAGGTAAGTGTATACTTTATTGGTATGAGGCTACATCGAGTGAATGTCATGTCTTTGCATATCAGATGTCAACTCATTTGAAACCAATATGTGATCTGATATTCAAACACTTGTGTTAATTCTTTTGTTTGCTTTAACCTCTCCTTCACTCATTTCTTTCCCCAGGAAGTACAAGTCACAACCCATCTGTGCTGAACTCCAAGGGGAAGTCCTCCGCTGCTATCAGAAGAACCCACAGCAGACTCTCAGCTGTTCTGCATTGGCTAAGCAGTACATTCACTGTATTAACTATGCTAAACAAGTAAGTGCTGTAATGTCAGTCTCAAAACTGTACACAGGCATGAAGAAATTGAACCAGTAGAGGAGAGTGCCGGTATTTAAGCCTCAATGAACTGAACTTCAGTTTTCTGCGATTTTTTAAAATATTCATTTATCTTTAAGACTCGAGAGCTTTTAGCTTTATCACTTCACCTTCAAAACACTCTTTTTCTTTTTAAGTCTTTGTATAAGCCTGAATTAACGCAAAAAAAGGTCAGCGTGCAAGTTTTCCCTGATGACCTGCTGTGCAAATTCACAGGATAAGATCTGGTGTGACTGTACCACTTTCCATGGTAAGGTATCTCTTTGCTGGTGCTCAATCTGTCTTTGAAGAATAGACTCATGAACAGAGCAGCAGAGGATTCTGATTCCAAATGGGGAAGAATCGGTGTCTTTGTGACAGAATGAGTTAATAAAATATTTTTAGACATAATTTTCAGCACATCAGCAGGCCATTTGGTCCAACTTGGCTGTGCTGGAATTTGCGATCCATACATGGTGCCTCCTACATTATTTCCTCTAACCCCACAAGTATATCTGACTTTTTTGTCCTGGTACACTAACTTCCTCTCCCAGCACTGGTGCCAATATGTTTAATAGAGATCTCAATGTGATACGAGGTGCATTGAGCAGTTGCATTGCTCTTTAAGTACGCTTGTGGATAAAGATGTACGATTTTATTTGAATTAGTTTGTGGAATCTGGGTTTTACTGACTAGGCTAGCATTAATTGTTCTTGAGAAGGTGGTGGTGGGCTGCCTTCTTGAACCGCAGCAAACATTGGAGTGTTGATACCACCCGCATGTTGTTATGAAGGAAGCTCCAAGATTTTGACCCAGTGATGATAATGGAATAATGTCATAGTTCCAAGTCAGGATGATGCATGGCTTAGAGGTGAACTTGCAATGGTGGTACTCCCATACAGCGTCTGCCCTTTTGTTTCCAGGTTATAGAAGTTGCCGGTTATGGACAGTGCTATGGAGGAAGGCTTAGCGAGTTAGTACGGGCATTACTGTAGATGGTGTACACTGCTGCCTCTGTGCATTGGTGATGAACATTGAAGCTGGGAGATGGAGTGCCAATCAAATGGACAGCTTTGTATAGGATGGTGTTAAGTTTTTTGAGTGTTGATGAGGTTGCACCCGTCCAGACAAGTTGTAGGGTATTCCTTCATTCCTGGCTTGTGTATTGTGGATGGTGGACAAACTTTGGGAGTCAGGAGGGAGCTACTTGCTGCAAAAGTCCTAGCCTCTGACCTCTTGTGTAGACACAATATTTATAGAGCCCATGTATTTCAATTTCTGGTCAACGATAACCCTTCTTCCCCCCACCCCCATCCCAGAATATTGAAAGTGGAGAATTCAGTGATGGTAATGTCATTGAAGGTGTGTCTGTTTTCTGAGATGGTCATGGCCTGGCAAGGTGACATGAATATTACTTAACACTTATCAGCCCACGCCTGGATGTTGGCCACACTTTGGACACCAGCTGCTTCACAGGAATCTCAAATGGTACTGAACATCCCTACTTGTGATTTCATGATGGGAGAAGTACATTGATGAAGCAGCTGAAGATGGTTGGGCCGAGGACACTACCCTGAGGAATGATAATTACTGTATTCAACTAGTTTTCAACAACATTAATTTAGAACTTTCAACGTGACTCATTGCATTGACTATGGTGACATTGGAAAGGTATAAGTAAGTACAATAATGAATTGCCTGTGACCTGAGTAACTGAATATGTCAACATGTAATTGCAGTTGAAGATTGTAGAAGCCATTCACTGGGAAATAACTACATGCATTACTCAAATAAAAGTAGAAAGTCAAAAATGTAGAGTTCATTAGTCGTTATCTGTAAAGGATCTGTGCTATTTATCTGTCAGGGATGTATCTTTTCTCTTGGGCAATATATTTTTTTGAAAAGCAAAAGTGGAAAGAGAACAAATTATAATTCAATTTATTACTGGCCCAGATCTTGCAGTAAAAATTACAGTGAGATGTTTGCACGCTCTCGCTGTCTATGTCTCAGGGAGGATTTTCAGTCTAGCTGTTTAAAGAGCTGCACCATTCAATACCTTGAGCAAAGAACAAAGAAAACTTACAGCCCAGGAACAGGCCCTTCGGCCCTCCAAGCCTGTGCCAAGCCAAATCCATTGTCTAAACCTATCGCCCAATTCCTAAGGATCTGTATCCCTCTGCTCCCCACCTACTCATGCATCTGTCCAGACACACCTTAAATGAATCTACCGTGCCTGCCTCTACTACCTCTGCTGGCAACGCGTTCCAGGCACCTACCACCTACCACCTACCACCTACCAAGTGTAAAGTACTTTCCGCGTGTATCCCCCTTAAACTTTTCACCTCTCACCTTGAACGCGTGACCCCTCGTTATTGAATCCCTCACCCTGGGAAAAAGCTTATCTCTATCAACCCTGTCTATACCCTTCATGATTTTGAAGACCTCAGTCAGGTCCCCCCTCAATCTCCTTTTTTCTAATGAAAACAATCCTAACCTACTCAACCTCTCTTCATAGCTAGCACCTTCCATACCAGGCAACATCCTCGTAAACCTTCTCTGTAGCCTCTCCAAAGCTTCCACATCCTTTTGGTAATGTGGCGACCAGAACTGTACACAGTATTCTAAATGCGGCCGAACCAAAGTCTTGTACAATTTTAACATGACCTGCCAGCTCTTATACTCAATACCCCGTCCGATGAAGGCAAGCATACTATATGCCTTCTTGACCACTCTATCCACCTGTGCAGCCACCTTCGGGGTACAATGGACCTGAACTCCCAGATCTCTCTGCTCGTCAACTTTTCCCAAGGCTCTTCCGTTTACAGTATAGTTTGCTCTAGAATTAGACCTCCCAAAATGCATCACCTCACACTTGCCCAGATTGAACTCCATCTGCCACTTCTCTGCCCAACTCTCCAGTCTATCTATATTCTCCTGTATTCTTTGACAATCCCCTATGCTTTCTGCTACTCCCCCAATCTTCGTGTCATCTGCAAACTTACTGATCAGACCACTTATGCCCTCTTCCAGATCATTTATGTATATCACAAACAACAGTGGCCCCAGCACTGATCCCTGTGGAACACCACTGGTCACCTTTCTCCATTTTGAGAAACTCCCTTCAACTACTACTCTCTGTCTCCTGTTGCTCAACCAGTTCTTTATCCACCTAGCTAGAACACTCTGCACACCATGTGACTTCACTTTCTCCATTAGTTTACGATGGGGAACCTTATCAAACGCCTTACTAAAGTCCATGTAGATGACATCTACAGCCCTTCCTTCATCTATCAACTTGGTCACCACTTCAAAAAACTCTATTAAGTTAGTAAGGCATGATCTCCCCTGCACAAAACCATGTTGCCTATCACTGATAAGCCCATTCTTTTCCAAATAGAAATAGATTCTATCCCTCAGTACCTTCTCCAGCAACTTTCCCACCATTGACGTCAGGCTTACTGGTCTGTAGTTACCTGGAATATCCCTACTACCCTTCTTGTACAGGGGGACAACATTAGCAACTCTTCAGTCCTCCGGCACTTCACCTGTGTTTAAGGATGCTACAAAGATATCTGTCAGGGCCCCAGCTATTTCCTCTCTCGCCTCCCTCAGCATCCTGGGATAGATCCCATCCAGTCCTGGGGATTTGTCCACCTTAATATCCTTTAGCCTACCCAACACATCTTCCCTCCTTATGTCAACGTGATCCAGGGTAAACAAACTTCTATCTCTAATCTCAACATTCATCATGTCCCTCTCCTCAGTGAACACTGATGTAAAGTAATCATTGAGAATCTCACCCATTTTGCGAGAGGGACAGCAGCCCTTGTACAGAAACCTTGCTATTCTGAAACCCAAATACTGTAAAGCAAGTTCTAGAGCAAAAGCCATGGGAAAGTTCATGAAATTGTGTTGAATAGCCCATGCCGTTCATGAAATTGTGTCGAATAGCCCATGCCGTTCATTTGCTATTGATCACAAGATCCAGGCAGTTGCTATACTTGGCTTTGTCCCAGTCTGTATATTATTCCTGGCAGTAAAATAAAAATATTATTCAAAACAACATAAACTGTGGAATATCTGGCTCCATATGTCAGGTTAAATGCAACAATACACTTGAGAAACTTCATAAATTGAATTAATACTGAAAGAAACAATGAATCATACACTTGAAAAGATGTGGTTTTAAGTCATTTGGTGCAGCAGATCACTGTATCAGTTTGTTGTCATGGTAGCTGTCTCTCTGTTTAGGTCAATCCTCTTCTTCTGTTCTCTTTCTTTCTACCTTAACTTTCAGATGAGATCGTAGGCTGAGGACTCATCTGCTGACTCAGTTTTGTGACTGTTTCCCACTTCACCAATCAAGTTAGAGTAGGAAAGCCCCCAGTGTTTCGTTTAAAATTTCCCTAAACCAACACCACCAAAATCACTGCTTATTCAGTCATTTACTGATGATGGATTTTGAATTCAATAAAAAGAAAATCTGGAATTAAGAATCGAATGATGTCGATAGTCATGAAAAACCCATCTGCTTTAGGGAAGGAAACTGCCATCCTTTCCTGTTCTGGACTCTCAGCAATGCGGTTGCTTCTTAACTGCCATCTGGGCAATTAGAACTGGACAATAAACACTGGCTAAGCCGGGATGTCCACATCTCAAGAATGCATAAAAGTAACTGTACGCCTGTGATGCAGGAGTGAATTTTGATACCACTAAAGTTGCCACCTTCACCCTGGCTGGTGTCCAGCTAGATAAGTGTTGCTGGAGCTGTACTCACCCAGACAAGTTTGTGACGAATGTCCTGAAGTTTCTGTTAACAGCATTATTCCCTTACAATTAATTCATGCTTATCCAGAAAGGAGACTTATTCCTGGTATGTCTTTTACAATTACCTTAATTTTAAACGTCCGAGTCAGATTACTCCTTCATCTCGAGTAAATATTACTCAAAAATACCAAGGGTTACTATCCTGACATCACTAGATCATACTGACGATTCATCTCCAGAATTTGGCAAAAATCAACGTACCTTTTAGTAAGTGGAGGTTCCAAAACTAAACATAATAGTCCATAACATTTCGTTTAATATTCCTGTTACGTTAGGCAAATGATTTAGCACAGCATTCTACCTGCTTTTAATTGCTGCGCATGCTGTGTACGGTGTAACTTTCTACCTGAATGTTATTACAAAGTGCTGGAATCAGGGTGGAAGTTGGTTCCTGAATGATGACAAATGGCACACTCTTGCTTGGTCTATATTTTGTCATAATTTTGTTTTAAGTTTACCTATAAAGAATTCCCGAAATGAAGTATAAGGACAGAAAAAAGCATGAAGTGAGAAATGGTCATTCTACCCAGGAAACCTGCAGCTTTTGCAGACCTATTGTGATCTCCCTTGCCTGTCACAGTCTACGGACATTTAAAGTCCGGGAAAATGGGATATAATATTGTGGTTAATAATGTTCTATATCTAGCAGCAGCTCATACCAACCTAGAGGTAGCTGTCATTTTTCTGTTTTGACACATGACTTCCTGCTCTGCTGCATTCATGCAACAAGCATAAGAGAATCTGGGGTTTTAAAAAATAGTTAGTTGGCCTGTAAACTTTATAATTGCATTTTCGTTTTCACATTTGAAGACATCTCAATGATTTTAGCGCGCACATTTATTTTAAATATTATTTCACCATATTTCACTTACACTTTTATGGTCCTGCATCGCATTGTAGAGCACAGTTCCTCCTCTTGAAGGAGCATCGTATATGTTAGTCCTCATTAAGTTGGTTGGTATAATAGGTTTATGAGTGAATGTATTATATTGATAAGATCTATTATCTTAATGGAAGTTTGAAGAGAAGAATAGATTGCAAATTAATATATTCCTGAAAAACCAAACAATTGGTTCAAAACTACATCAAAACCTTTAGGTTATTCTTTTGCTGTTTTAATATCTTATTTTTCCTCACTTTAGAGTCTGCTGAGCAAAGGAGGTTAAAACAACCCACCATCACATCAAAAAGCCCTCATCATCAATTTCAACAACAGAACATCTTTCAGGAGCACTCAAGGAAGCTCAGCAAAGTATCGGGACAATATGGGAAAGAAGAAACAAAAGGCCGTTGTCACCACGGCAACGGCAACAGCAAGCACCCTAATTTAATCAGTGGGGATATGTTCAGCAGGGTTGTGACTGTCTTAACAACCTGTCATGCTTATAGTCCCACCATGAAAATGTTCAGCTTTTCTGTAATTGTTCTGACCTGTGACATTAAATGGAATATCTCTGTTTAGTTTCGTATGAGGCCTTTAAAACATTCTAACAATAATGCAATTAAATCTATCTTTGAAAGATCAAACTGCAAACCTGTCCTCAGCTTTGTGATTCTGTTGAGTGTAATTGAGAATTGGCTATGCAACGTGTCTTGAGTTATGTTATATGTATTTCATAGGCCAAATTCAATTCTTTTGTTTAATCTGTAAAGCCACTTGTCAGTCAGCGTGCCAAACACTCTTTCGATCCTGTGATTTCATGGAAATGAACTAGAAAATGTCTATTCTGATGGTTTGTCTTTTCTTCCATCCTCATTTCTGAGGGTTGAGCAACAGACCTCTGCTGGATTGGTCCACCCTTACAGGCAAAGCACAGAAGTGGTTTGCTATTACCTTCTGTGGAATGGCTGACCAGAAGGCTCTGCCATTCCTGTCAACTACCATCGGCACATTGGATGGATTTACAGCCTGAAAATCAACCTGTCTGGCCATCTTACAAATGCACCTTCTGTGGCCAACGGATCCTGCATGGGTCTCAAACCCAGAGCTTCTGGTCCAGAGATGGTGTTGCCACTATTGTGCCCTAAGGTCTCCTAAAGGCCATTAAGTCCATTAAATCTTGGGCTGTGGCTGAACTGCTCAAATCATGATTCAAATCAATGCCCTTTTGTGTGGGAATCTGGGTCTGGTGAAAAAGAAAGAAACGAATTATCTGGTTATGAGTACCCCAGAGTTCTTTTGGTTATCCTTTATACAGAGCTGTTTTAGCTTCAATCGGATACGAAATTTGTTGAGGTTAAAGTGGGAATCATGGCTAAAGGTCGCTGTGGAGTAGAAGGACTGTGCTTCCTACAGGGACCCTTGCTTTACTGTGCCATTTTGAAGCCTAGAGACAGGTCAAGGATCTTGAGGAGTGATAGTTTACCACAATTGCAATAACAGGATGTGGCTTTGATAACCTTCTGACCCGGAGTATTCCTTAAGCCAGAACTGACACTGCATGCTGCTTATTAGGTTGGGAAAAGAGGGAGAACCTGATATATCTGGGTGTCTACCTCTTGTGTGCGTGATAATTGATTCCTCAGGAGAGGTGAAGAAAGTTACCCACTGAAATAATCTAAGATACAAACATACTAGTGTGGAATTATAGCATGGCTTCCATTTCTGTCTGACCTTTAGGCTGGGTTCATGTTATCCTGAAAAGCTGCCCGTGTTAAGTGGGTGAATAGTGTGGCTGGAAACTACAGTCATTCAAGAATCATTTATGGACACTTGTCTTTTGTTCCCCACTGCTGCTGCCTCAGTTCTCATGAGCCTGTGGGCCAGCAGTCATCATTTGTTTGTATTTCTCCCATGACAATAACAATCCTTGCACTAGGGATCCATGTATCTGTATTCAAAGATGTGAAGAGGGATGTCAGACAGCTCAAGCTGCCCAGTGTGCACCTGCCTTCATCTGCAGCCCAGTAAACATGATTGTGTGCAGCTCTGTGATTGATTGTACATGTAGGCACGATGGCCTCAGTACTGTTTGATGTTGCAAACAGCCAAGGCCAACATACCTGTTCTCCATCGTGCTCAATGTACAAATACTTAGCAATGCATTCCCTCTCACTACTGTCTTTTCAAACATTGTCCCAGCTACCCGGCAACAGATAATGGGACTCTCTTTCATGCTAGCTAGGTCAGCAGAAAGCTACTACTTAGCGCAAGCATGCATCACAGAGTCAGCAAGGTAGTCAGTATACTGAGTCAATTGCAACATCAAGTGTGTCCTCAAGCCTTATGAAGACAATGTAGTACTCATTTATGCTATGGACCAGACCAGACTCCCTCAAAATACATCGAGGAGATAACCTAGACCGTAACTACTACTAATTTAAAGTCAAGGATAAGGCGCCATGTTCGAGATGGGTTTCGATTTGTCCGCCACTAGGCTTTCAACAAAACACACTTTGTACTTTAACTGTGTTGAAAGAAAAAGGAATAAACAAGCGAAAGCAGAAATAGCTCGAAAGGCTCAGCAGGTCTGGCAGCATCTCTTGAGAGATCAAAGTCAATATGTTGAGTTCAGTAACCCTTCTTCAGAACTGTTGGTAGTTAGGAAAATGTTTTTTTTATGCAGATGATAGGGTGGGGAATAGGGTAAGGCGTAATCGATAGGTGGATGTAGAGCCCAAAGAGAGAGAACAGTTGGACAGACAATGGAGTGGATAACAATCGGCCTGGGAGAATGAATAGCTATTAGTGGATTTTTTTTACAGATAAAGAAATGATATAGCTTTAACTCATTTGAAATACTTGAAAAATTATATTATTTAACGACTAATAATTAACTGCTCCAGTATAGCAGCATCCCATAAACACACCCTTGGCAAAGGCAAATTCAGCAAAACAGATTTTCTCACTTGCTATCTCCTCCAATCCAGGAGAAAGGAGCACTGAAAGGAAAATGTAGCAGCAGGGACAGAACTCAAGGTTTTTGCTGCAACAGAGACAGAGTTGTGTCTATCATCTTCAACTCCAAAAAAACCCAACTTAAACTGAAAGCAAAAGCAAAAGTAAAACCCTGGGTCTGTTTGAACCTGACTCCACCCACTCATGCTGCTTTTGTCTAATTTTTTAAAAAAGCACTCAGAGTTCAAAGCTGTTTGCCCACCATTTCTGAAGCGATCATTCCAGTATCTCTGGGAACATCCCTCTGCAGGTGAAATAGCACAGAACAAATTGCTCTTAAAGGCACGGTACAGTCACAACATCAAGTAGCAGACTAGAATCATCTTAGCCTTTGGTATGGCTCCTGTGGTGCAATGATAGTGTTGTTACCCCTGAACCAACAGGCTTGGGCTCAAGTCCCATGTGCTCCAAAGGTGTGTAATAACATTTCTGAACAGGTTGATTAGAAAATATTGAGCAGCCTGTGGTTGCTGTGCTACCAAACAGGTCACTTAATGCTGCAATACCTCAAAAGTTGCCCGCAGTCATGAAGTTTCTTTCCATTTGTTGCTTTCAGTCTCATTTCTTAAGACCCAGGCTTTTTAGCCTGAGCAACAGCGCTAATGAGTTATGAGATGAATTTTATACCTTTCCAAAGGGTCTCATTACTCCTGTCACCCCTTTGTGACACTTGATTTTAATTGCTCATATTACTTCAAAGCTTTTGCTTCCAGTTCTGCTCCAGTTTCTGTTCCCAGATGCAGTGTGAACATTACATTTCACAAGCCTGCAAATAAGTGTATAAATGGGATGACCCAGGATATTTAATTACGATTAATTCTGGCAGATCAACCAGAGATTGTAAAAATTTACACCAGCAGACAAACACCAGGCCCATTTTCTTCTGTAAGTAATTAATATCCAATTTTCTAATCTGCGTTCTTGGCACCTCTTACATTCACAACTTTTTGGAAGATTGAAATTGTATCTGTATGGTGTGTATCTATCTGCTGTGTGCTGTTGATCATCTTTTTATGTTGTCTTATGTTTAAACAGATCTGGTGAAGTATCCAATCCAATAGGATGGTCTGTTTAGGTAATTTTAATTATTCAGTTTGGATCCACGCACCAACTTTGGCAAAATAAGTTTCCTTAATCCAGAAAGAGGGAACCCTAACATTATTACTACTAGGGTAAGAAAAACTGGCAACAAAAAATAGGCCAAGCTCCAGCATTTTTGTATTTTCTGTCAGAATTTCAGTTTTACAGTTTTCCTTTTATTTTGATTTTTATTTCCTATGTGAACAGCAAGATGCAAACACACTGAAAACTGGGTGTAAAATCAATTAATCCTCATCTACCTCCACTGTGTAACATGACGCATCCAAGGCCTCTATCGTTCAGAACCCCTTTGAGCTCCGATTTCTTGCTGTTTATTCTTCAGCACCTGTCCAATCACTCCGTGCTGAACCTATGTATTTATCACAAAGTATGTAAATTTATTTGACCCATGCTGCAGATAATTTAAACAGCATTTTTTTTTAAGTATGAATCTGTGAGCACACTAAGGGTATGGCCAAGTGGTATTATTGCTGGACTGTTAACCCAAAGACCCAGGTTTGATTCCTGCCACTGAAGGTAGTGGAGTTTGAATTCAATAAAATATCTGGAATTAAGAGGCTAATGGTGACCATGAATCAATTGGTGATTGTCAGAAAAACCCATCTGATTCACTAATGTCCTTGAGGGAAGGAAACTGCCATCCTTACCTGGTCTGGGCCTACATGTGACTGCAGACCCAAAGCAAAGTGGTTGAGTCGTAACTGCTCTGTGGGTAATTAGGACACTAAATGTTGGCCTAGCCATTGATGCCCTCATCCGTGAATGGATAATAAAAAAAATGTTGGCACCCATTGAAAATGTTAATTTGGTAAACTATCATTAAGTTCTCCTCTGTAAGTGGTATCCCTGTAGTGATTTTAATGAGGTCAACCAGGTAGACTTCAGAGAATAGGAGTTCCGTAATTGGGGCTGTTAATCTGATCCAATCAGGGAGCCCTGGCTGACATAGGCATGTCAGGAGTTCTGTTCATGCTGAAAGCTAAGGGAGCTGAATCAGTGTCATGCACACTCTGTGTGTATGTAAAGGGTGACTTGGTGACAGGATACAGGCCTCTATGGAGTTATCTCAAGCCCCAGTGAAACTTTTGGCTTTGTTATGCTCACGAACACATGCACGGGATTTTCAAATGTTCTAAAACGATAGTATCACAGATCATCATTTTAAGTGCAGAACTGCTTTCAAACACGTTATTGCAAACAGAAATGAGATTCCACATTGACACTCCAACAAATGTAAAATCACACTGTCCCTTAGGTTAAAATGTATGCTGCAGTGTGTCCACCCTGAGGGGCATGATATGTTTCTATAATGAGTAACATCTTCCTTGCAAAAGAACAAAGCCAGCAACTTTTCCAGCAATTTCTTTTTGTGTAAGATCTTTTTTGAGTCTGGTTGGTTTCAATATCCCTTTCCAATGTGAGTAATTAAAATCAAGTGTCATAAAAGGGCACTGGGAACAACAAAACCCTTTAGAAGGTACAAGATTCATCTCATAACTCATTAGCAGCCTTTGCTCAGGCGAAAAAAGCCTGGGTCTTAGGAAATGAGACTGAAAGCACCAAATGGAAAGAAATGTCACGACTGCTGGCTACTATTGGAAGTAGCCCAGCATTAAATCATCCATTTATCAAATTCTCTCCCTCAGCTGGGAGAAGTAGTAGTGATGTGTAAAACTTCACAAATTCCTCCAAAAGGCTGAATTTGACAATATTTTGGTTGTCAATTTTGTCAGGTTTCACAGAGGGTTTCTCTCCATGAGGCTGAGTGAGATTTCTCGCCACAAACCTGCCTCCCTAAGTACCTACCACACCCCAGTCGTGTTCCTCTTATCTGATGCTAGCTAGGCGTTACCACTCACTGCGAGACTTTGCTGTTATCAGGATTTCTCTCAATAGACTGGCACCCCTAACACCAGAGCCATCTTTAAAAGACCACTGTGCACCAGGACAAGTGTGGCCCAGAGTGTCCACACACAGTTCATGGAATTTGTCCCAGACATGGCCGATACGGGGAAATTAGTGCCCCTCTTTGAGTCAGACACCTGGAGGATTGAGCGGATAGGGTGGCGCCAAACAAGGCCATCCTTTTCCCCCGGACGACCAGATGATGTCACACCATCTGACCCTGCCAACCTCATTCAAGGTCACTAGCTGGGTCATTGTGATGACAAGCTTCCTGGCTTTGTGACAGTGTTAAACAGCTAGGAAAGACAGTAGTACTGAACAAAGTTTTGGCAAAGATCTGTAGCTGGGGTTGTGGATGAGGCTGTTGACTTGCTCACCGAACTGGCTTGTTCTCAATCAGACGTTTTGTCACTATGCTAGGTGACATTATCAGTGGAGCCTCCGATGAAGCGATGTTATTCTACTCCGCTTGGAATTTGTACAGTCCGGTCCGTTATGGTGAGTAGTGTCATTTCTGGTTTTGATCTGTACAGGTTTATATATGGGGTCCAATTCTATGTGTTTGTTGATTACATTACAGGTGGAGAACCATGCCTCTAGGAATTCCCGTGCGTGTTTGTGTTTGGCTTGGGCTCCTATGGTTACCTTGTCCCTGTTAAACAGATGGCCTTCATTGTCCGAGTGTACTGATATTAAGGAGAGTTCGTCGTGCCGTTTTGCTGCTAGTTGATGTTCATGTATTCTGATGGCTAGTTTCCTTCCTGTCTGTCTAATGTAATGTTTGTGGCAGTCATTGCATGGTATTTTGTAAACCACATTGGTTCTGCATGTTGTAGGAATGGGGTCTTTAATCCTTGTGAGTGTTTGTCGTAGAGTGGCTGTGGGCTACCATGATTTCTAGTGGTCTCAGGAGTCTCGTTGTCAATTCCAATATGTTCTTGATGTAGGGCAGTGTGGCCAGTGTGTTAGGGCGTACTGTGTTCTCCTGTTGTTGTCTGTTTGTTAGCCATCTGCTGATGAAGTTGTGGGGAGAGACCTAGGGGTTCAGGTACATACTTCTTTGAAAGTTGTATCACAGGTAGACAGGGTGGTTAAGATGTTGCTCAACACGCTTGCCTTCATGTCTCAGACCTTTGAGTATAGGAGTTGGGATGTCATACTGAGGTAGTGAAAGACGTTGGTGAGGCCATTTTTGGAGTATTGTGTACAGTTTAGTCGCCCTGCTGTTGGAAGGATATTATAAAATTGGAGAGGATTCAAAAACAATTGACCAGGATATTGCCAGGACTGGAATGTTTGTGTTATTAAAATAGGCTGGGACTTTTTTTCACTGGGGCGTAGGAGGTTGAAGGATGACCTAACAGAGGCTTATAAAATCATGAGGGGCATAGATAAGGTAAATACCAAAAACTTTTTTCCCTAGGGTGGGGGGGTTCAAAACTCTGAGCCATATTTTTAAGTTGAGAGGAGGGACCTTAACTTAAAAGGGACCTGGAGGCGTTGGATCATTTGGTGAAGTTAAGATTTTGGTCTTCTGATATGCTTATCTCGTTGAAATAAGCATGTCATTCAAACCTGAATCAAAAATTAAGTCGTTTCATGAAGTTGAGATTTTTGACTTCTGAAGTGCTTATCTCACTGAAAGAAGCGTGTTAGTCAAACCATCATCAAAAATGAAGTCATTTGGTGAAGTTGAGATTTTGGTCACTTTTTCACACAGAGTTTGGTTTATATGTGGAATGAATTGCCAGAGGAAGTGGTAGATGCAGGTAGTTACAACATTTCAAAGACATTTGGACAGGTACATGAGTAGGAAAGGCTTAAAGGGATATGGGCCAAATGCAGGCAAGTGGAACTAGTTTTTGTTTGGGATTATGATCGGCACAGATGAGTTGGACCAAAGGGTCTGTTTCCGTGCTGTAATGCTCTGTGACTCTACCCTCCCAAACGCTCGTGTTGGGAATTGTCATCATGTAGTTTCCTCGCAGCAAGTGGTAGGCTAGGAAAGCTGCCTGTTAAAGGGTGAGATATGCAGTTAATGGAGGTAATTCCCAGCAATAATCCCTGTTAATTGGCATCTCATTGCTGCCTAGTGAGAATTACACATCGACACCCAAAACTCTGTTTGAAAATGCAACAATTTGCTCCCGATGTTGAGAAAGGCCTAGACTGACTTATCTCTGAATTCTCCCAGATGTCACGCCATCACTCATGTTGTCCAGCCCTGTGTCAGGTTGTGCTGTATGTATTGTTCCAGTTCTTCAGGACGCAGTGTGGCCACGCTCAAACTCCCAAGGTTTTAGGCCAAACGTTTCTATTATTCTACTAGGGAATGTTAGTCAGCATTTTCTAATTTTATTTTAGATTTCCTGCTTTGAATTTAACTTTCTTGCCTTACTGGAATGGCAGATGTAATTGAGTTTTGGGGTTTTGTGTATTGTGTGAGTGACAGCTGTGACTCGGGTAGTCGAACGAACGCAACAAATCCTGCAGTAGGTTGGCAGCAGCTGTGAAGAGAGAAACAGTCATGTTTTGAGTCCAGTATGCTTCTTCGGTTAATAGACTTGTGCCTCTGAATTCGGGGGCATGGATTCAAATTTTACTGTGTGGCCTCAGAACAAAAATGAAGGCTGATCCTTCAGTTCTTCACTGAGGGACCTGAGCATGGCTGGAGATGCTGCCTTTTGGATGAGACATTAAACCAGTTTGCCTGCGTGGCTGGTTGTTTTATTTTTGTCGCCCTGGCTGATATTTTTCCCTCAATCAATAGGGTAGCAGGTCATTTTCACAAAGCTGTTTGTGGGAGTTTGCTGTGCGCATTTTGGCTGCTGTGTTTCCTGCACAACAGCCATGATTACACTTCAAAAACAAAGTTCATTCCATTTTAAAGCGCTTTGAGAAGTCTGGTGAAAAGTGCAGTATCAATTCAAGCCTTTGTTTGTGTAACGAGGTGATGCTCCATGGTCAGTCTAACCTCACTTCCAGCCAACAGTAAATTCCTGTTTTAAGTTGCCTCATTCAGGGTCATTCCAACATCTGTGTCACAAATACGTCAGGACCAGTGTCTGCCCTTAGCAGCAGCACTTTCACCTTAGTGTTGTTTCATGCCGGGCCCTTCAAAGCAAGTGTGACTCAATCGTACCATGATAATGCAACTTCTCCCACGCCATCAGATTTTCTCTCCTGCTACTCGAGATACACTTCTTCATGCCACTGTCTCTCCTCGCCTCTTCCCTGCTCAATCCCCTCACTGATTGCTTCCCTGGCTGGCTCTCTTGTTTGTCATCATCCTGACTGACCCCCACTGACTAATACCCTTCTAACATTCACAGTGAGTGAGCAAGTTGGGCAAGGAATTGGTGAGAGACAGGAAAGTGTCAGCCTGGAAGAGGTGGTCAGAGATCAGGAAACAAATTAGCATATTTCTTATATATTTACATTCACCAACTTTTAAAGTTAATTTATTTTTGGAAATGAGAATGTACTAAGGTACAGTATTTCAACTTGCAGTGTATAATATTTTAATTATTTTCTGACAGGGAAGGCCCTGCAGAACATAACTGCAGCTTTTACATTGATTTCTAAATGTTGAACTTTCAGGAACATACATCCTTAAGCAAAGACTTACTGTACTGGATTTTAACAGAATAAAGCAAGGTCAACTCTAACCGAAACTAAATGTATTTCTTTTTACAGGTAGAAGTTCAATATTAATTTCCTGCCACCATCAGTTTTGTGTATGCATTACTAATTTGAAATAACTGTACTTAAGTTCTCATCAGTCTGTCTCATTCAAAAACATTTGACGTTTAAATGTTGGAGGAAGCCGTGAAATGAATTCCTTGGGTTCAGATCCCTGAGTAATGGAGACTGAAGAAACTAAAACTTCTCAGCTCTGAAGGATTGAGAGGCAATCCAATTAACAATGGTAAATTCTGTGGACAAGGTAAATCCAAGTAATTGCATTTAAATTATGAGATTAAGAGAAGCAGACAAAGGCTCAAACTAATACAATTTAAGAATGATAAGTTCTATTTTGAACAAAAGTCGGGAAGTGACTCCTCAACAGAACCATGCAGATGAAAACCTTGATCTTTTAGGAACACTTTAGATATAATATTAGAGACTTTACCATCACTCTTTTTAATTGTAGGATGTGGGTGTCACTGGTTGGCCAACATTTATTGCCTATCCTTGGGTGCGCTTCAAAAGGTAGTGGGGGGCTGCCTCCTTGAACTGCTGCAGAAGATGTGCCGTGGGTTAACCCATAATAGCATTAGGGAGGGAATTACAGGATTTTAACCCAGTAACAATGAAAGAATGGTGGTATATTTCCAAGTCAGGATGGTGAATGGCTTAGAGGGGAACTTGCAGTATTCCCATGTATCTCCTGTTTTTGTCCATCCAGATGGAAGTAGCTGTGGGTATGGATGATACTGTGTAGGGATCTTTGGGTGAATATCTGCAGTACAACTTGCAGATAGCAGCAGTGTCTACTACTGAGCATCGGGAGTGGACATTTGTGGATGTGGGGCCAGTCAAGCAGGCTGCTTTGTCCTGGACGGTGTCAAACCTCTTCAGTGTTGTTGCAGCTGTACCCATCCAGGCAAGTGGGATGTGTTTCATCACGTTCCTGATTTGTGCCTTGTACATGGTGGACAGGCTCTGGGGAGTCAGGAGATGAGTTAACACAGTATTCCTAGACTCTGACCTGCTCTTGTAGCCACTGCGTTTATGTAGTGAGTCAGTTTTTCTATATGTATCAGGGATCAAATTCTCCATTGGTTGGATTCATACTTGGCAGATAGGAAGATAATTCTTGGAGGCCAGTCAGCTCAGCTGCAGGACATCTCTGCAGCAGTTTGTCAGGGTAATATCCTAGACCCAACTATTCTGAGTGGACAAATTAAGTTGGTTTTCCTCAGTCGTAACTAACTAATGACCTATTTATGAATCACGGGGTTGCACAGTCATTAAGCCTTTCTGATTGTCTGTGTTTTGTAAGAAGGCCTTTGATTTGGGCACATATTCCAATAAAGTATATGCTATGAATAGACATTCAGAGAATGTACTTTGACAGGTAATCCTCATTTATAATTATCAAATAAACTTTCTGCTTCCTCCAATGATACCATAAAGATACCAAGTTCAGTCCTGGCTGTGATTTGAGTTGACCAGTGCCACCATCTCTAACCTGAACCTTTGACGTGTGACTCTATGGGTGAAAACAGATTTGGACTTGAACACAAAGTCTGAAATAACTTACCTCAAGAGCGACAGCTTTTATCTTCCCACCTCCACCCCACTTTTCTCTGAAATTCCTCTCATCAAAGTTTTTCAATCAAAAGCCCACTGGAATGCATCATTATCACATGTGGAAAGTTCTTAAGGAGAATTTCAAGTCTACAGTATTGTTTTCAGAGATATTCAATTCAGGCAGCTAGAACTGATCCAGCAAGAAATCCAGCCAATATGGAAAGTGACTTCAGCTGAAGTTCAGCAATTGAGACAATTGATGAATAATTATTTTCTTCCAGATTTGAGTTATTATTTGTCCAAGTATTCCAGGCTTGGAGGTTGTGTATGAGAGGCAGGCACCTGCACATCTGCCAATGTGGTATACTGCATCCGCTGTACCCGCTGTGGCTTCCTCTACATCAGGGAAACCAAGCGGAGGCTTGGGGACTGCTTTGCAGAACACCTGCGCTCAGTTCGCAACAAACAACTGCACCTCCCAGTCGCGAACCGTTTCAACTCCCCCTCCCATTCCTCAGACGACATGTCCATCCTGGGCCTCCTGCAATGCCACAGTGATGCCACCCAAAGGCTGCAGGAACAGCAAATCATATTCAGCCTGGGAACCCTGCAGCCCAATGGTATCAATGTGGATTTCTCAAGCTTCAAAATCTCCCATCCCCCAACCGCATCCCAAAACCAGCCCAGCTCATCTCCACCTCCCTAACCTGTTTTTCCTCTCACCTATCCCCTCCTCCCACCTCAAGCCCCACCTCCATCTCCTATCTACTAACATCATCCCGCCCCCTTGACCTGTCCGTCCTCCCTGGACTGACCTATCTCCTCCCTACCCCCCTACCTACACTCACCTTTACTGGCTCCATCCCCGCCTCTTCGACTTGTCTGCCTCCTCTCCACCTATCCTCTCCTCTATCCATCTTCTATCCGCCTCCCCCTCTCTCCCTATTTATTTCAGAACCCTCTTCCCCTCCCCCATTTCTGATGAAGGGTCTAGGCCCGAAACGTCAAGTTTTCCTGCTCCTCTGATGCTGCTTGACCTGCTGTGTTCATCCAGCCCCACACCTTGTTATCTTGGAGGTTGTGTATGTTGTCTTTTGTTTTCAAGAAGGGTACTTGTATATATCCGCGCCGTTAAAATTTTTGTGAACAAACTTTACATCTTTGAGCATGTTTGTCTGCAATAAGCTAGTTTTTAGTTGGTTAATTCAAGGAACCTAGCTAACTTGTTTTATGAGACTGAGCCACATACAGCCTGATTTATACATCACCTCACTTTTAAAATTCTAATATTGTTGTGATCAGTGGACGAATAGAATAGGAAACAAATCTGTTCACCTCTATTAACTCAGGCATAACAGTTACAGTGCTTTGCATCAAGAGGAAACCAGTAAGTCATCTCATCTCAGAGGCAATGGCCTAGTGGTATTATCACTGAACTGTTAATCCAGAGACCCAGATAATGTTCTAAGGACCTGGGTTCAAATCTTGCCATAGCAGATGGTGGTAATTGAATTCAGTAAATATGTGGAATTAAGAGTCTGATGATTACCAGAAATCCATTGCTGATTGTCAGGAAAATCCCATCTGATTCACTAATGTCCTTTAGGGAAGGAAACTGCCATCCTTACCTGGTCAGGCCTACATGTGACTCCAGACCCACAGCAATGTAGTTGACTTTTAACTGCCCTCTGGGCAATTAGGGACAGGCAATAAATGCCAGCAATGCCCTCATCCTGTTAATGAATAAAAAATAATTAGATATACATTTCCAAACCTCCCATAGTAATCTCCAATGATAAATCAGATAATTTGGTGTGTTGTGAGGACCATTGCATGCCATGAAATATAGAAGTATTATTCTACTGTCAGTACAGCCCTGTGATCTTTTAATGACAAAGTCGAGTTTACATTAAGTAAATATTAGGTGACGTGAGGGTGTGATTATTCTTCAGGCTGTAATTCACAACATTTCTTTTAAATGTTTTGGTAAGGTCACTCAGTGAGCAATGATAATCTGGCTCCTGTGTGACTGCCTTTGGCTCTTTAAATTTTTCTTTTGAAGTGCAATTAAAATGTGAATGTGACACTTGCAAAGTGATAGTGTATTTTTGTCATGTATAAAACAATGAATTGTTCAGAATTAATTGAGCTTGGCACCGCATTGACTTGCTCCACAGGCTGTGGCATTGTGGCCCACAACAGCAATTGAGTACATGATCTGGTTTGGTATTTCGGTGCCGGATTAAGAGAGATGCTGTCCTTTAAATACAAAACTGATATCAGGTGGGTCAGGTGGGTACTAAGAACACAAACAACGAAAAGCCACCTGGTATTGAGAAGACTAAAACTTTGATATGGCAAAAACCCTTTTCCATTTGACCTTGTGATCTCAATTTTGTCATGGATGCTATGTTGATAAGGAAAATAGTTTTAAACAGAGCACGATAATGTAGTTTCAATGTGGATCCACCAGAAAACAGATTAATGCTGCCTTAACTTGTAACTTGGATCATTACACCTGATGGAATAAAGAGACTTTCAGCCCAAGTGTCTGATTTAGAATCAAATCCAAGTTCCAGAGTTTAAAATATCGCATGCAAATTTATCATGCCACTCAAACCTTTAATGTTTGACATTTCTGTTGCTAACGTGCCAAACATTTTTAAGAGCTAATACTTTAGAACTCTAAATGCCTTCATAATTACTGAACATGGTGCACACAGCTTTAATCTGCAGTGTTTTAATCACCTAAATTAAGAATTGTAATTAACAGCTCCAGCATTCCCCTGGAAGAGAGCCATTGTCAAGTTCCACAACATCTAAATATATTAACTGCAGAGTTCTGCATTAATTACTGTATGCAAATTGAGTTTTCCACTTTTGTAGTTTGTCTGTCATGACATCTGTACTATAACAAGTTCTACCTTTAATGCAGGAAAACAACCCAAGATGACTTCACAGGAATATAATTTGGTGAAAGTCCATGTGAAGCCAGAGAAGGAGATGTTAGGGTACGTTATCAAAAGTTTGGTCACAGCAGTAAGTTTTAATAAAGCTCTTGAATGAAGTGGAGAGAAGAAAAGGTTTACAGTTCTGGAATCCATGTTATAGGTGAGATGTGATAGCAGAGGAGATGTCCCAGGATGGTGCCTGGGCTGGAGAGTTTTAATTTTGAAGAAAGATTGGACAGGCTGGTATTGTTTTCCTTAGAACAGAAGAGATTGAGACAGAACATGATTAAGACGTATAACATTAGGAGGGGCAGAGACAGCGTAGACAGGAAGAATGTTTTCCCCTTGATGGAGGGATCAATGACTAGGGAGCATACATTTAACCTAAGGAGCAGAAGGTATGGAGGAAATGTAAGGAAAAGCTTTTTCACCCAGAAGGTGGTGCGAATCTGGAACTCATTGCCTGTAAGGATGGTAGAGACAGAAACCCTCATACCATTTAAGAAGTATTCAGGTGTACACTTGCGATGCCAAGGCACACAAGGCAATGGGCTAAAGGACTGGAAAAACGCATCAGAATTGTTGGATGGTATTTTGTTTTGGATCAGCATGCATGTGATGGACTAAAGGATGTTTTTTCTGAGCTATCGACCTTTATGACTCTTTGACCATGCTTTTAGGGATGAAATGCCATAATATAGAGGTTGCTCACAGTAAGAAGAAAACACTGAGGGAGTATGGAGTAAAGAGTTTGAGGAATGCAAGGGTCTTGGATGTAGTATGGTAGCAAGAGAAATAGGGAGTGGTTGGGCCATTTCAATATTTAAACTCTTGGATCAAAACTTTAAAATTGGAGAGTGGAAGGGCAAGGAAACAATTTAGGTAAGAATGCACAGGTATGATGAGTGCTTAGAACTTGGAATAAAGGCATTGTGATTTTGGATAAGGCAAGGTTTATGGTGAATGGGAAATGGAAGGGTATCGGGAGAACATCATCAACAGGAGTGATATCTGAAGGCAACTATAGCGCAGGCAAGAGTTTCAGCAATGAATAAGCTGAGTCCATGCCAAAGATTAGCAATGTTCAGGGGTGGCAATAGTCCATCTTTGTGATTCAGAGGATATGAGTTTGTCAGCTTGGCTTCAGATAAGATAGAATGCCAGGTTTATGAATTGTCAAGTTCACCCTAGGACAGTCGCCAAAGGAAGGTTGGAATCAGTGCAAGTGAATATAGTTTGTGACAGGGCTGAAGACCCTTTGGCCCTGCCAATTTTCAATTGGAATAGTTTACAGTTCATCCAGAATGGGATATTTGACAAGCAGTCTGCTAAAACACACTGCAGGGTTTCTGAAAAAGGTATATTTTAAAGACACCGCTGAGGGACAACATATATGTAAGAAATAAGAACAGGATAAAGACAGATACTTTAAGGAATCCAGAGGATTAGGGTCAGAGCAGACTGAAAAAAAGCCATTACCGGCTGTGACTGAGTGGTTAAGACAGTAATTATTTGATTTGATTTGACAAGTGTATTTTGTTTCAAAATACAATGAAAAGTGTAGTATAGTGTTGCTACGCTCCAGCACCATCTTAAAGCATGGAAACGTAAACCAAAACCTAGAATTTAAAGGCAGAAGACTAAAATAAAGAAAAGGTGTTCAGCCTTACAGTCCTTCTTGTTAAGTGTTCCGCTATGGGCCGTGGGCCTGGTGCCAGGCAAGAGTCCCTTCACAATGTCATTGCAGCAAAGATAGGCCCACTCAACTGAACAATGGGAGAGAGGTGTTGGAAGTGGTTAGTGTGGTCAATCACATCAAATTCTGCGCAGTTTAAAAATATTAATGGAGCAGGGCACCCTGGTTACAATCATGGATGTCGTATATGACTTGAGTTACACCTGATGATTAAACCAAACTTGAAAATTGGAGAAATTCAAACATAATGCTGTGGGGGACATGAGCTCAGATTTAGGAAGCAGCAGAGTCAAGGATGTTGAGGAATAGAGTTTGGGAGATGGGACAGTAGGACAAAATGAGCTGAGTCGACCTTTTGACGATGCAGGGGTTAATGATAGAAAAGATCAAAGGGTCGAATCATACCATATTGATGGAGAGGGAAGAGTTTAGTGTTAACTTGCGCATGTACAAGGAAAGAAGGCTGATGTGAGGTGTTTGAACTTGTTAATACAGAATTTTTGGTGCCTGCTGACATGGAGAACTAAGTAAAGCTGATCGGTCAGCAGTTGTCAAAATGGTACAGCGGAAGTAAAACCTTTGTTCCAACAGAAGAATACAATGAAGATAAAATGAAATTACTCCAGGAATAATTATTATATATAAAGAATCAGATGTGGCATATAGAGAGGCCATAGATTCACAATCAACTGAAATGTTTAAAAGGACAGAGAATTACTTGAAAATTAGGATTTAGAAAGAAGGAGTGAAGGCAGGGATTAAGCAGATGAAATGGATAACGCTTAAAAAACAAGCTGGGAAAGTTCACTGCAAATTTTGATAAAACAAGCAGAGGCAGGATTTATACAATTAATGGTAGGGCCCTGGGTAGTGTTGTAGAACAGAGAGATCTATGGGTTCAGGTACATAATTCTTTAAAATTTGCGTCACAGGGTTGTTAAAGAAGACATTTAGCATGCTGCCTTCATTACTCAGACCATTGAGTAATAGGAATTGAGACGTCATGTTGAGGTTGTACAGGATGTTGGTGAGGCCTCTTCTTGAGTACTGTGTACAGTTCTGGTCACCCTGCTATAAGAAGAATGTTATTAAATTAGAAATGGATCACAAAACATTTACTGGGATGTTGCCAGAAATGAAGGTTATAAATTGAGTTATAACAATAGGGTGGATAAGCTGTGACATTTTTCACTGGAGTGTAGGAGATTGCAGGGTGACTTTTATAAAATCATGAGGGGCATAGATAAGGTGAAGAGCCAGGGTTTCTTAATTAGGATGGGGGATTTCAAAACTAGAGAGCATATTTTTAAGGTGAGAGGAGAAAGTTTTATAAAGTACATGAAAGGCAATCTTTTTATACAGAGAGTGATTCATGTGTGGAATGAACTGCCAGAGGAAGTAGTAAATGCAAGTACAGTTAGAACACGTAAAAGACATTTGGATAAGTACATGGATAGGAAAGGTTTGGAGGGATATGGGCCAAATGCAGGCAGGTGGGACTAGATTAGTTTGGGAACATGGTCAGTATTGACTAGTCAGACTGAAGGGTCTGTTTCCATGTTGTATGACTATGATAAAATGACTATATCTGTTTCTGTGTGGTTCAGTTGATTAATTTCTTACCTTACAGCCAAGTCTCTTGGAACATTTCATGTGGCAATCTGTATTAATGCAGATCTGGTCTTTGAAATTCATAACCTCTCTGATAATTTCCAATTACGGACAGGACCAAACCACTTCCCCCCCCCCCAACCAAAATGTTAAGAAGATAGCCCAGACCCTATATTTTTCCTATTTTAAAGGCGAATGTAAAGCATTGCTCTCCAGATGCAATTCAATTTGTCGAACTACTCCAAGCAAAACATACTTTATTTTTACACTACATTTAAAATACAGACAAAATAAAAATAAAAGGAAGGAATTGGCTTAACTGTAACTCTATTGAAATGTTTAACAAAATAATATATATATTAACTATTACTAATTTATCCCATAAACACACCCTTCGCAAAGGCAAATTCAGTAAAATAGATTGTCTCACATGGAATTCTAGCAGCATGAAGAGAACTCCAGCTTTTAGCTGTAAATGAAGGAGGAATAAGAGCTTACACATCCCAACTTCAAGACCCTAGAAAGTGCAGAAAGCTAAAACTAAAACTCCTGGTTCTGTGGGAGTTTGACCCCACCTATTCAGGCACCTTCTATTGTTCCAACTTTAAAAAAAACAAGGCTTTACAAGCAGTTTACTTTATTGGCTTTGAGCAGATCAATCACCACCTCTGTCTCAATATTTCTTCATTTAAAAAAAGTACAAATTCACCTCTTAAAGCCAAAGTATTGTCGCACTCCCAATGGACTTGGCATTAATTTGAGAAAGGCCAGCTTTCTGCACTCTAAAGAACTATCCTGACAGCAGCTACAGGAATAAAAGTGAGCAAAGAAATTCCAACACTGATGCCAAGAATACACCCCACTCCCAAAAATGAGCCAGAGAAACCCCGCAGCCAGGAGGCCACAAAACTTGAGGAAATCGACTAATAGTTCATGGTCACAAAGAAACCTGTTTAAGAGAGATAACTGGTCATATTTTCATAAAGGTGGAACAATGACAACTTGCATTTATAGAGAATTTTAACATCATAAATGTCCCAAGCTGCTTCACAGGAGCATTGTCAAAAATATTGTCACGGAGCCACATAAGGGGATATTAGGACTGATAGCCAAAGTCTTGATCAAAAGGGTAGGTTTTAATTAACTTCAAGGAGGAGAGAGAGAGAAATGCAGGTTTAGGGAAGAGATTCGAGAGTACAGGGTGCAGACTGCAAAATTAATGACTGCTAATGATGGAGGGAGTATAATCAATGATGTGTGAGAAGTCAGAAATGGAGAAGTGCAGAGTCTGCAGAGGATTTTAGGGCTGGAGGTGCCCACTGAGACACAGAGGGCAAAACTGAAGATGGGTTTGAATATAGGGATGAGAAAGTTTAAAATTGATGCATTGTCAGATGAGTAACCAATGAAGGTCAATGAGCATGGAACAGTGTGGGGAAAGATTGGGACGGTGATAGATAAACATAACTTGGTGAAAGTTAAGATACAGGTGGCAGCATTTTCAATGAGCTCAAATTTGCATAGGGTAGAAGATCAGAGGCTGACCAGGTGATCATTAGAATATTCAAATGCCAAGGAAGCAGAGATAGGGATGAGCAGCGGATAAGTTGATGTAGGGATGGAGTCGGAAATTGTTCCAAAGGTGGAAGTTGATGATGGAGTGGAGATGTGGTTGGAACTCACATCTGTGTCAAATACAACAGCAAAATTCGGAACTGCCAGTTTTAGCCTTGGGAGAATTGCCAAAGAGAGGGTTTCAGTTGCTGTCAGGAACTGAAGGCAGTAGCTTTGGTCTTTCCAATATTTAGTTGGGATAAACTTCTATTCGTAGGAGGAACAGTCCAACAAAACAGTGGAAGAGCTGAGAGAGAACTGGTTGGTGAAACAGAGGTGGGTGTCATCACCATACACAGGGATGATGTTGAGGAGCAGCAAGTAATGTATGTTTTTTCCCAGCAGAGTGTATGCCTGATGGAGCAACACTTAACTTATCCCTCATAACATAAACCAGGTGTGAATGTCATGATATTGAAGAATCTAACTGACATTTATTACAGTTAACTATGTTCAAATGTGTCTGTGCTGCCATTAAGCTACAATTGAGTAGCATGCTTCCAGTAGAGTGTCTTGTTTCAAGTGACCTGAGGTAAGATGGAGTCTGAGACCTTTCTACCTTCAGAGCACTTGCTATGACGCATTAATGAGATCATGAGCATGTCTCTTAAAGGTATACTGACAGTGTAACAACACACAACAGTGCAGGTAAAAAATGGGAGCAGTGGTATCCACAATAGTTTCTTGGAGTTCCAAAATAACTGCACATGAGCAGTTGTTGCACGCAATTTTCAAGCTTTCCATAGATAGATAAATATGGAACCAGCCAAGTGCATTCCCACACAACTTAATGATGCAGGAAGAATGGTGGAGGAGGATAGGATGGTCCAGTGGACTCTGGGAAGGAAGGTAAGGAGCAGTGGCAGCCAAACAGATAAGAGTGCAGCAGAGGAGTCACATGGGTTGGACATCTTTCATCAGCTTTACCTACATAATATCCTGAGCATCAGAGAAAGAGGGCACCAACCAAGAGGGGAGAAAGCAAAATAGAGTACTGAGTTGGATGATCAGCCTACATCATATTGAATGGCAGAGCAGGTTCAAATGGCTTATGCCTGCTCCTGTCATCTACGTTTCCTTAAAGAAGAGCTGCAGGGCTCTGGCCAGAGGTGCCTGAGGGATATTGCCCTGAGAGACAACTAAGACTGGCAGGACAGGTGTTTCACCACCCTGGTACATTTACCAGGTAGAATGATGTTAGAACGGGCACCACCAGATGGGAAAAGAAGGTGTGCTCAGCCAAAAAAGACCTGTCAAAGTACACATAAAGAGGCTTTCCCAGAATGGGACACCAACTGGGCTGGGGGTAAGGAAATTGTGATAGATCAGGACTGGACTGGTGGCAGAGACCTGCTACATATTTTCCAGCATGAGACCGGAGAAACTAAATCGAAGTTTAAGATGCTTGGGTATAAATGAACAAACGTCAGTCTATGTTAGTTTTACTTTTAATTGAGTGGCTAGCCTTTCTTAGGTGGACAAAAACAAATCAGGAACATGATCCTGAATGCAGTTAAGTTTTAACTTCTTTATCATTGTCATTGTTCATCTAGTTTTAGCTTTGTAGTGGCTTCACGTTTGTTACTGTATCCTTTTGTGGTAAATTTGCCTCGCTGCAAATTTTTCACTATAATCACATGCAGCCTGTGATTTTCTCAGCAATGCCCGCTCTCACAGGGTAGCTAGTAGTAAGAGATCTGTTCAAATGGATAGGGTGTAATTATTTACTCACAAGGAACTACTCAACATTTGTCGAAACTGTGAATCCATCACCAAGACACTGCATCTATCGTGCTAGCTTTGATTGTACAGTGCAGTGGATTATTGGTGGGTGTTGCCGGTTCGGTGGATGTGAGGAGAGCAAGGTAGCACCCAAAGCAATAATTTCTGTGTATGATGTCTATAATTTCTATGTATGTTATCAGTTGGCTAGTTGTGTGGTTTCTTATCACTGCCTGGTTTCCTCTACCATTCAGCTCTCATTGTCCATTTTACAGATTGAAAAACTGTTATGATATGTAGGTAAAGAAAGACAGGTTTGTATTTATATAGCACCATATGTGACTATCCAAGGCACTTCTCAGCCAGTGGGATATTTTTTGAACTGTAATCATGTTACAACCTAAGAAACATGGCAGCCAAGTTTTCCCTTAAATAGCAATGCGATAGTAAGCAGATAAGATGTTCTTCTGTGATGTTCATTGAGGGATGAGTTTTTTTCAGACCTGAAAGGCTACTCACTCTCCATATTATTACTGAATCATTTGACACACATTTTTGCACTCAAGTGGAACATGAAACCACAATCTTCTGATTAGAAGCTCAACCAACTGAGCCCCAGCTCACTATAGTTTTGCACCTGAAGAAATGCATATGTCCTGAAGTCTCGGCAAATCAACTCCTGCAGTTTGACAGCTCCCAAATGGAAAAACTAGTCAACGATGCTTGAAGGGTGAGCATTATAAATATAATAACTCTATCCTTGGCATCATAGTTTATTACAGTAGTGTTCATATCACCACATGATATGAAATGATGAACCACTATGTATTGAGTTATCTATGGCTGCTAGCACTATAAGGGTTAAAATTTTGTTATGCATCCTTGGTCAGTATATGACAGCGGTAGAAAGCTGGACTGCCACTGAGACAAATGATTAAAATATAGTGCTCCCAGAGTACAAGCAGAGGATTTTTCTGGGTTCTGGAGTCAGAGATTAGCTACTAGCTGCTGGTCCTGCATAAATCATAGCAGGAAGCAATGCAATGGTGTCCGTTCGGGCACAATTGGAATAAATGATAAATTTTTCTACTAGTAGGGCTGGGAATGTGTCATTCACAACTTTGTGAACTCATCAGGCCAGACTCACTGTGAAGATATTTATCGAGTGTCATGAGTGTCCTTGACATTCATTCACTTATTTATTCATTCATAAATTCATCAACTTTGTCAACTCATTCTCTCTGTCTCTCTCCATATCAATGCATGTGTTAATTTGCCTCCACTAAAAGTCATGTGTACTGCCTGTATTTCTACATGGAGCTTTGATTTTATGTTGTGATTTAGAATTAAGTGAGCAACTTGTGACAATTTGGAGATCAGAGTGGTAGAGTAGGTTGCATAGAAATCTGGAGGCTGAGGAATTGGGAACTGCCACACAGACGTACAGCAGCACCACCACTGGTCGGTGGATGTAGGTGCAGTGTGACAAGTTTACGTTGATAATTTCTGTTACAAATGCACATAATTAGAATTTCTAATGGAAAAGCAGTCGATAGAAAATGTGTGCAGATTTAAAATTGTTCATACCTTCTGGAGTATAAAGATTTTATTTGCAGATCTGTGGCAATGTTGTTATAAGTCAAAAGAAATGCATTTCTATAAGACAAATGGTGTGTAAGTATAAAATGTAATGGGAAATGGTCTTGAGGAATTGTTACGTGCATTAAGCATGACATTTACAAAGTGCATGTTCGTCTCAAGAGAAATCCAGACAGCTATTTCATTTCCTTTATAAGAACAGCACTTCAATGACTGTAAAACATTTTGAGATGTCATATGGACCTGACAGTGCCCTACCCTATAAATGCAATTTAGTTTCTACATGTAATGGAAGATAAATGTTATAAATGCTATATAAAATACATATTATGCATCAACACAGCTAGATGGTCTCAACCAAACTGAGTGTCACAGACTCCTAGACCAGGTAAGATGCAGGTAGCTATTAGTGCTTTGTGGATTATGTCTTCCAGAGCTCCAACAAAAAAAATTCAACTGTGGCAAAAGTCTTGTTGCCTGAATGCAAACCTTGGTTTTAATTCTTGGCATTAATATCCATTTTCATAAAGGTGTTGGCATTGTCTGTGCTCAGTCAGTTCTGAAGTTTGGAAGAGAAGTATAGATTAACAATATCACATTTGCAGTAAGCGGCTATAGCTAAAAATTGAATATTCTAAACTGACCCAGAGCTGGATAACTCAGGTCTGATAGAAAATCGGCCAAGCTAAATTAAACAGCAGCCAGCAGCTACAGAGAATGGTGGAAGCCAAAGTCAAGGAGATCACAAAGGTTCAGGGGAAACCAGTTACAACGAACCCATGGTGTGTATTAGAAAAGTATTGATCAGACATCTCGGCACCTTGATGTCAAGCCAGTTCTCGAGGACTTACACTTAACATGGCTTGGCAATAGTGAATGGCTCCATTGGATGAACCTGCTCATGACCTCATTGGCCAAAGGCCAACAAACATTCAGGAAGGTCTGGGACAAAGGGAATAAAAACACACACCTAGAAGATACATTCTCAGTGAAGACTCGCAGCAAGATTAATGGCAGAAGACCATTCAGCAACGGAGAAGATCCAGGAGATGATCCACCCTCACCTGCGAGCCCCACCATCCTGACCCTATGACAGAGAGGTAGGAGATGCTAATGGCCCAGTTAAAGCACATAGATGTTGGCTGTCTTTTCTGAGACAGAGCTGGATGGGAAATAAATATTCTAGAAATTTTGGAAATGCTCACACAGTGTTTTTAATAAAGAATACTTTGTTAATAAATTCAAGTTGAACCACAGACCACATTATGTGCTCCCTTGTCCAACTCACCAACAAGAGCACTTGGGTAAAGTGTATTCAAATAGAAACTGGTCAAGCTATCCAAAGCGTGGGGGGAGCATGGTGGCTCAGTGGTTAGCACTGCTGCCTCACAGCACCAAGGACTTGTGTTTGCTTCCACCCTCAGGCGCCTGGCTGTGTGGAGTTTGCACATTCTCCCCGTGTCTGCATGGGTTTCCTCCGGGTGCTCCGATTTCCTCCTGCAGTCCAAAGATGTTCAGGCTAGGTGGATTGACCATACTAAATTGCCCGTTGTGTCCAGTGATGTGCAGGTTAAGAGGATTAGCCATGGGAAATGCAGGGTTACATGGATGGGGTGGGTCTAGAAGGGATGCTTTTCAGAGGTTCAGTGTGGACTCAATGGGCCGAGTTGCCTGCTTTGACATTGTAGGGATTCTATGATTCCCTGTCAACATATTTTATCGTCAATTTTCAAATTCTCCTACAATGATTAAGTTGCTCACTCTAGGTTTGTCACACAAACGTCTGCCTCCAACACACTCTGCCCCCACCACAGGCTGCCCAACACAGCCAATATCCTTAAGTGCTAATTCAGTGACAAATATCTTCCATCACTTACTGTTTTTATTTTGGATTGTCAGTATTGACAGAATTTCGCTTTTGCCTCATTGGAGTTGCCTGGAGTCTCCAAGAATTTAAAATAATGCTACAAGCAACACAGGAGAAACTTAAACTGGCAATAAAAATATTGAACAGTTCTTTTCCAACTATAGAGTCATAGAGTCACTTACTGAGTGTACTGAAGGAGGTCATTCACCCATTAAATCTGTGCTGGCTGTTCACCTAAAGATAGCAGATATGGTGGAAATCCAGTACAACTTGGATATCAGAGTCCAAAATTTGAGACCACTCTCTAGCTAGAACACATTAATAAGAAAACTATTATTACCTCTTATTTTTATGTAACAAGTTGTAGTTTTAAAGAAATAGTTACCTCTTTTAGGAGTCAGGATAAACTTTGCTATGTAAGTTAGTTTCACAGATGTTGAACCTTGTTATAACTGATATTCACTGTTTGGGACAAAAGACTGCTTGGATGATTCTCGAGTGTTATTAAAGTAAGTAGGTTATGCATTATGAGATTAACATGTCAGGAACTAATGGTGAGAGAGTGAGTAGAGACAATCAATTGATGACCCTTTCATGTTATGTCCATCCAGAATTGGTGAGTCTATGCTGTACAATGTTAGTAAATAATACCTCATAATGTCCAAATCACTTCAGTACATGTAAACTCTTCCATTGACAAACGATGGCTCTGGAAATAACATATAAAGGAGATTAAGGAACTGAATGGACAAAGGCCAGCTTGAAGCTATGTTTCCTCAAAAATATAAAATCCTATTTCATTTGTAACATGTTTCTCAGTATCTGCAAAGTGGATGGGACCTTCAAAGTGATTGTGGCATTCCATCCAGGGGTCACAAAACTGGAAGATGCAAACATGCAAAATGTTAAGAACACTAAATTGACATCTTCTTGAACTAGTTGTTCATTCAAATGGAAATTATTTATGGCTGGTTGCTAATTTGCACATTTGTAAAGCATAAATAGACATGCATAGCTACTAGATTTATCTACTACCTCTTGCAGGAAGCTTGAAATGCACTCACACTTTAGGTACTTAGCTTGTACGGAGATAAGCCTAAAAATTACTATGGGCATTGTTATCACTGAGCACTTAATGTGCTTATGTTAAATTTCTCTCTGATTATTTTAAATGAGTTAATGTGCCTTTGAAAAGCAGACTGAGCAATTTAATATGAGTACACCAAGTGGTTGTACACTTGGATTACTAGAGGTAATTTCCAGATACTAACCAGTAAACCAGCAATGCTTTTGTTAGTCAATGCAGTGCAATTTGTTTGCAGTATTGAGCTGAGTACGTCAGAAGATCCCAGATCTGACCCGACAGTCTATGCTGTGTGCCTCAGAAAGAGTGCTGCAACTGACATCAGCATCCATAAAGAAGTGAGATGAAACAAAAGGCTCCCATCATGAACACCACTGAGAGGTTTGAAATTCATGAAATTTTCTCCCAGCAAGAGTCAGCATCAAGAGAAACTGAACTGGAAAAGAAAACATGAAGATGGCCTACATTAGTTGCAGCTATTCTATATTCTGATCACTAAAATAACATGTTTGGATGTTGGAATCACAACAGTTCAATTGATAAAGGTTTATAAAAAATTCACTAATTCATCACCTTTAACATGCGCTGCATTTAAACAAATATTGTTATGCTTAACTCAACCACATTTTGAGACTTGGGAAGAGGTAATACATTTATTAGAGTGACAGAGTGTACTTTGTGATAGACATTGTAAGTCTTGGTGTTTTCCTCATTAAGGTCTGAATGCCAGTGTCAGAAATGTTATGGAAGGAACAATACACCAGAGTGGAAATAAAGTTGAATAAACATTGTGCACAGTTTCTGTGGAGATGGATGAGCTTTTGCTTGAACTGATTACCTTGTCATGTTTGGACTGTATAATAATGATTAATCAATAGATCCTACATTACAAAGTGCATTCCATTTTATTTCACAGTCTTTTTGCTTTTTTTTGTGTTATTATCATTGTTCTTTCCCTATGGCAAGAGGGTCAATATCAAGGGTCATTGATTTAAGATAATTAGCAAATGATCAAGAGAGGAGATGAGAAATGTTGACACCCAGAGAATTGTAGTGATCTGAAACAATACCTGAAAGGGTGGTGGAATAATTTTGAAAGGAAGTTGAAAAGGTACTTGAGGTGCGAAACTTAGATTTATGTAGATTTACAGACTTACGGATGTAAAGCAAGGATGTGGGATTAAGCATGTCTACTCTTTCAAAGAGCAACTCAGTTGCAATGGAACTAGTGGCCTATTCTTTGCCATAGGTTTATCTAATTCTAGCTCAAAGAAGGGAATGTGAAGTCTCTGTAAAGACATGTAGAAGTGTAGAAATAAATTATCTTTTCTCATGAAATAAGATGTAAGTATTTCTGTGCCACTAGCCTATTCATTTTTTAAAAAATTGCTTCCTGTCTCCTTTGAGACCCTGCAGAAAACCCAGTTCTTTTGCCGAACTCTCTCTTTTAAGCTCTATCCTATTCCCCAGGCTTCTGCGAAGCATCTTGGGATGTGTTTCTACATTATAGGCACTTTATAAATGTTACATCGTGGGTAGAGGAAAGTCTTATGACCATATTATGCTTCTGTCCTTGAATATCACCAACAGAAATTTCTGTTTTTAATTCATTGACTTTCTTCATAACATGCTTCCAAGATGGTTATACTGTAAATTTTTTTTTAGTTACAGTGGCTGGCTAGGTCATTTAAAAGTGTCCTAGATGGAAATATAAAGTTTGTTAGTTCCAGCAATACCACCATCCTTTTTCATGGCTCAACCCCACCAACTGTGTGAGCAAATAATGTGGGAATTGATCACAATCTTTATTTGTGGAGACAGTTCTGATGAACTTGTTTAATGCATCAATCATTTCCTGATCCTCTTTAATATGTTCCACAACTTATCCTTTAAGTGAACCATCTGGTCTTTTGTTCATCTGTCTAGTGCTCATTTAGCTAACAGAGCAATTTCTTAACTCACTTTCATTACCTGCAAACGACCTTGACACTTGAGAGGTTTCCTATATCACTTTCTAATGATGTTTTTGTGACACCCAGTGCTCTGGTTTTTCTTCCTTTTTACTTCCTGAACACAATCATTTTGGGCTTCAGGTTCATTTTGGCCAGTGCTTCCTGTTTCTATTTTTAACTGCAGCCAAATATATTTTGTTTGCACATCCCTAAGGAAATAAGAATTGGCAGGAAAGTATTTTAGTCACTTCAAAGCACTTCCTAAGAGCTGGTTCAAGACTGACAATGGCAGAAGCTTCATGGCAGTTAACCCGTTCATGTTGTTGCGCGGAAGATGTCTCATGACATTTGTGAAATGCACATAGAGAAAAACTATGAATAAAGTACTTTTTTAAATGGGAAGGGGTGGGGGAAATAATGTAACGAACAGATGGCTGCAAACATTCCTGGCTGCTAAGCTGTCATGGATAAATGGTAGAGCCAGCATTCATGGCCAGATGGTGAGACAAAAGCGACATGGAAGGTGTCTGGATAGTTGTGGTTTTGAAGGAAACTTTATGTCAATGCCAGAAAATGTACAAGAGAAGAATTTTCTTTTGTAAACAAAATCTGGAATATATGAATCTCCAGAATATATGGTGAAGCATTTGTCAGATGAAATTTTAAAGAAAGTTCTTTTGTCAGTGCCTGTGAATGGAGCCAATGTCTATCAGCAGTTATAATGCAAATCCTTTGACTTGTTGTATTTTGTTAAGATTGGATAGTTGTGGTGTGGTAATTTTTAGGAATAAACTGTTAAAAGCTGCTGCTTTTTGAAGGTTAATCTGACTGTAACTGAGCAAGCAACAAAAAATATGCCTGTTGCAAATTACCTGACCAATTCTCCATGGATTACAGAGAGATGGGTCCAAACATGTACAAACTCTTATCCAAGAGTTAACAATATTCTTTGATGGCTTTTTGTGAGAATGTAAATTGGACCAGGACAGGATTTAGAACAACAGGTAGAGAATGAGCAATCTCCAGAACATCAGTGCTTTTAAAAAAACATGACTTAGTTTTCTTGCGTAGCTGACCTAGTAGCAGCAGCCATTTCAGCTTGCTTGCTAAGTGAGGTTTAAAAAGAGACAAGTTTGCTAGACAATGAGAGATTCCACCTTGCACCATCCAGGAGAAAACATGCACAAACAGAGAGGGTGAGTGATGAAGAGAGATGTAGAGAAAAGCATCTTGAAACAGTTAGTAATCTGCTGTAACGTAACTGCGCTAGTGAAAATGCGACACCTGTAGAAGCCAAGAATCTTCCCTCCTGTCCTCAAAATCTGCCAGTCTGCGGGTTCATCTGTGCAAAAAAAAACACCCGCTATCCAACTACAGAAGCCATCACAGCTGCTGGACCTGACTTCATGTATTTACCTCTTCACTTCGGCAACAAGGAATGCATGCACTAGACCACAATCATATACCACAGAGATATAGTAATAATTCCTTTTTGTAAGTGTTGTTTTGTATTTTTGTTTTCACCTATTTATCTGTAATTTATTATAATAACCTTGTCTTTATCTCTAAGGAACCTTCATTAATAATTTTCAATAAACTAACCTTCAATTTATTTAAACAAAATGCTTGATTACTGATCTATTTTAACTTGAATCATTACAAATTAAAAGACAATTACATAAAATATGTTAATCTACAGCTCTGTGACCAAATGGTAGGCAAGTCTGACGGTGATGACAATTTTATGAAGTTTCTAAAATCTTATCTCTTTGACCAAACTTTCGGTCCCCTGTCCTAATGTCTCCCAATGTGGCTTAGTGTCATGTTTTGTTTGATATTTGCCCCAAGTGTCCTGGGATGCTTTACTACATTAAGAATGCTACGTAATTGCAGGCTTGGTTTGAATGTTGGCATTTGTCATTCTCATCATATTGTGCATAGACAGATCCACAAGGTTGTTCTGGGAAATCAGATTAGCGTGAATTTGCCATGGAAGGTGATTTTGGATTCCTGTGTCCATAAATAATACCCAAATGGTCACCTTGGCTTGGGTAAAGAGGCAGACACCACTGTAGATCCATTCATTTCAGGTGCTGCAGAAGTGAGTAAATTGAAGGGCATGAGTACAAAACAGCAATTGGAGGTTTTTGGAGGAACAGGAACTAGATAGCCTGATGGCAGGTCAAGTCTTCCTTTAGTTGATATGCATAAAGATTTGATATCAGTAGGCCATGTGTAGAAGAGAAGTTCTGATATCGATGTGTCACAGTTTTGTGCAGTCATTGATACTGTGCCACACTGAATGGCAGGGTATCAGGCAGAGCATGCACTTTTTCAAAAAAAAAAGTAAAAGGGGGTGAAAGTGGTCGATGTCACAATGCAAGATGAGCTGATAGTGAATCAACAGCCAATTTGTTACTATCTTCATTCCACTGATGATAGCTCAGACTCTTCTTATGGTTTGAAATTAAAGAAATGTGGACGTCATAAATTTAAAAATCAGCAGTAAAAAAAATCAGTTTTGCTCTGAGCCAGCTTTGCATGGCTGGGTTAGCCTCGTTTCACATCCAGAGAGTCACGAGAGCATCTTGACAGAGGACTGGGTGCAATTCTCTATCTACTATCTCAGTCATTGTGCATGACCCAAAGAGACAAGCAAGAAGCGAATTCAATTACGAGGTTTGATGTTGAGTACTACCTGACACATTAAGCTGCCTTTCTTTTACAGATATTGACTGACCTGCTGTGCATCTCCATCACTTTCTGTTCTGGCTTCAGAATTCCATTATTTGTGGTTTTCCTTTAAACTGCACATTGCATACTGTTTGGTTAGTGAGACTGAGAAAATTGAGAACAGTCGGGCATTGCATATGAGCGTTGCCATTAACAGGAAAAGGCATTCTACCATGATGTCTATTGATGTATTTAAAACTGTCAGACAAATCACTTTTCCAGGGGGATTATTGAGTTATAAGAGATCATTCTTTACTAATGACCTCCTCCGCTCCATCTCAAGGCACAACTGCAGTTTGATTTTGCTTAGAGTGGGCTAAAACGTAATATCTGTGAGACTGTGTGTGGCTCTACCGCAGGCTGTTCCTCAGACTTTATATAATTTCTTTGACACAACCTCATTTTTTTTTCTAGCATTGAGTTTGTGGAGTTTTAGAAATAAGGGATATTTTGTGGATGAGATTATGTTTGGGGAGAAACGTTTGAAAGACATTGAAGGTGCTGGAAATGTGCAAAAAAGTGACACTGTATTAAATACATCAATTAGATTTTATAACATCAAATTTGAAGGATTGATGGCCTGGCCATTTTATGCAATATGATGTGTTATGACTGAGGTGGGAGGAGAACCTTTCTCTAGTCCCACTGCTCCACAAATTACAATGTAAATTGAATTGTTTTGCTGGGTTCCCAATATGACTAGCTGAATTCTTTCTCTATGTTAGATTTTTTTAAGAAAAATCATTAACCAGGTTTTTTTAATGAACACAGAATTATTGAATAGATTTCGTTTTGCAATATATCAAAGATGCAAAGATTGGTTAGTGCACAATTTGTCATATGAAAATATATATGTTCACCGCTCTTAAGTAAACCAAAATAAACCCACTTTGTAAGAGAAAACAAACAGACAAACCAATTTCTCCCTCCATAGCAATTGGCTGACATATCTGAGGCAAATAAAACTATGTAGGGTAGCTGCAAACTGCCAGCATTTGTCTGGGTACATAGCTGGGCTTTAAAGATGGCCCCAGTGCTAGTAATCCTAGGAAGTCCCAGCATCATCCAATATTTCTGCCTTTGGTGAGTGGGAGAATAAGATAAATGGGCTACCACGGGACATGGTGAATTGGTAATGAGGTGAGTTTGGGACAATAGCATGAGAAAACACATGCAGGTTCACAAGAGAAATCCTCCATGAAACTTAACCAATCTCTGGTAAAATTCAGCCCAACTTAATTAAATGGTGTACTTTAATCTTAATGCAAGAAAGCACAATGCACTTCTTATTAAATCCATAAGATCATCATGTAGTTAGATTGATCCTTAAATAAAACAACCCTGTTTTACTGAAGTGTTGCCTGGCATTTTTCTACATCTAAACATTGCACTATCAAGGAGTACAAAAAACATGTGTTATGGTACATGAATTAAAAAGATTTTTGTGTGGACAGATCTGATGGAATTCCCTCTGAACTCCTCCTTTTGCATAAAGCAGCTTAGCTTTGATCTTGGAACATTCCCCAGGCATAAACATCAATACAGGCACATTAATACAATAATTGATATCCTGTGCATTTCTTCCAGCTGGGTGCTGAAGGTGGCTTACAGTAACAGTGTGAATGGAAATAAGGAGATGCTCAATTCGTCTTTTCACGTCTTTGATGTTGGTCATAATTGCTCTTCAGAGCAATGCTCAATGGACAAATGGATTGGTTACAAACAGCTGCTTATCAGCCTTTACAGAATGGGACGGCATGATTGATCAAACAGCAGCCCCTGAGTCCACCATCCATGTGATCAAAGGCAAAAATGGGACATTTTTATTAAAAGATTTGTCACATAACCACGTATCGGGAAAGACTCACATCGATACATAATCAGGTACGACCTGTGATGCAGTTCACAAGTAATTCATTAGATATGAAGTGCATTGGCTCATACTGAACGTGGTTAAAACACTATACAAAGCCGGTATCTTACTCCAGTATCTTGCTTTAATTATTGAACACAGCCTTTATTCAGCAGGTTTTTGACTTTCCTCAGCATATTTAGATAATTATCTCGGTTTTCTATACAGCTCTTTGAGAAGTGCAGATATGTGCTATGGTTTGGTTTCAGAGCAGCCTATTGGTAGGTCAATATCCCGAATGAGGTCACTTCATGTTTGGATATGACCACGAAGACAGTGAATGTAGGTAAGCTATTCAACTATAGATTGCATCAGAACCTACCCCGATCCTGTCTTGGAGACAAAGAATCCAAATTGATTATTCCCATTCACTACTAACATTGTGTCTGAGCTTGGTTTGTTGCACACAGTCATCTTGTTGCACAGAGCAGTTCCTTTAGGTTTTCCCATGATTGCACACAGATTCAGATGTGAGAAATTGTTGCTTGTATGCGGCTTGTTTCTAGCCCCGGTGCACAATCATGCTGCTTGAAGGGGATTTTGCTCCCCTGCTCCATTCTCTAGCCCTGGTGACACTGAATCAAAAAGCAGAATTTAATGCCCCCTCTATCATGCAGAGGGTGGCGCTGTATGAAATGAGCTGCCTGAAAAAGTGGTGGAGCCTGGTACAATTACAACATTTAAAGGTCATCTGGATGGGTACATGAATAGAAAGGGGTTAAAGGGACAAATGTTAGTAAATGGAGCTGGATTAATTAAAGATATTCTGACCAGCATGGATGAGTTGGACCGAAGGGTCTGTTGCTGTGCTGTACGTTTCTATGACTCTATGATTCTGGCAGTGAGGTTGGATGTAGGGCAAGGTGAATATTTAATGGGATGGGAAGTTTCAGCGTGGTGACCCCACTGCCTCAACCTAATTAAATCCATGCAACGGGGGACGGCGTTCCCACAGAGAAGCTCATCGAAGCCCGTAAATGGGCAATTCAGGGTTTCATCTCACTGCCACTGGACCATTATTATCCTGGTCAAGTTTGCTTTGGAGTGGGCCAGGGATTCCCCACTCAAAGGCACTCAGTACGTGCTCAAGGGACCCAGACATTAGCAATTTGCACAAGGCTGTTGCTGCAGAGAGACCCACCCTGTCCCTGCTGCACAGAGACCCACCCTGACCCTGCTGCACAGAGACCCACCCTGACCCTGCTGCAGAGAGACCCACCCTGTCCCTGCTGCACAGAGACCCACCCTGACCCTGCTGCAGAGAGACCCACCCTGTCCCTGCTGCAGAGAGACCCACCCTGCTCCTGCTGCACAGAGACCCACCCTGCCCCTGCTGCAGAGAGACCCACCCTTCCCCTGCTGCAGAGACACCCACCCTGTCCCTGCTGCACAGAGACCCACCCTGACCCTGCTACAGAGACACCCACCCTGCTCCTGCTGCAGAGAGACCCACCCTGCTCCTGCTGCACAGAGAACCACCCTGTCCCTGCTGCAGAGAGACCCACCCTGCCCCTACTACAGAGAGACCCACCCTTCCCCTGCTGCAGAGAGACCCACCCTGATCCTGCTACAGAGAGACCCAACCTGCTCCTGCTACAGAGAGACCCACCCTGTCCCTGCTGCAGAGAGGTCCACCTTTCCCTTGGTGCCGAGAGACCCATCCTGTCCCTGCTGCAGAGAGATCCACCCTGTCCCTGCTGCAGAGAGACCCACCCTGTCCCCGCTGCAGAGAGAGACCCACCCTGACCCTGCTGCAGAGAGGCCCATCCTTCCCTCGGTGCCGAGAGACCCACCCTGTCCCTTCTGCAGAGAGACTCACCCTGACCCTGCTGCAGAGAGACCCACCCTGTCCTTGCTGCAGAGAGAGACCCACCCTGACCCTGATGCAGACACTTCCACAGCAATTGGATTCTATTTCCCCGCGGTCATCACACGAGACTTGACGTTCCTCCTTCCAATCAATTTGACCAGTAAAATTTAACATTTCAAATGTCATCATTCAGGTCTTATATCTGCAGCAAGGGTGGAAGGGTGGGTAAGTTGGTGGCGGGGTGGGGGAGGGTGGTAAATATAAATGAAATTGCAGAATAACTATTCCATTACTCAAGTTCTGAAGGGGGGAACTTATAAAGAGAGATTTAATTGGGCTTTACTCGATCTCAAAATTAACAGAAATATTTGAAAGACAATATCAACATTTGGAAAATCATTCCCGGTGTAAGACTTTGAGGTTATTCACATGGGATGTGATAAACATATTCTGCAAATTAACTGTGGGAGCAGTCTGCAAATGTCAAGCTTATGAAGTCTCTGCTGCATGATACGTTTCCTTTCACTTCTATGTTGCAGGAGGTGAAGGATCTGAATCCAGTTTTCAACAATTTACTGACCCCATGAGCTCTGTACAGTCCTGCCAACTACCAGTGTGTGGCATTATGTCAGCAACGATAGAGTAGGCAAGGCAGTCTAGATTTCAGCAACAGTTCAAGCCAGATATTAGGATAACAATACTTCATCCCTATATTGTCCTGTATTCTCTAAGAGCAAACTTCCCTGGTGAATCTGCAGGAGTACAGAATCACTAACAACAGCTCTTAAACCTGATTTAATCTGTTGCATGGCAATATTTCCTAATTTGGACTGCAGCTAAATTCGGGAATGCCTATTAAAATATCCTCTGGACTTCTATGATATTGTTCTGTACATGTGCTTATTCTGATTATATGCAACTTGAGACATATATCTAATTCTTCCGTTTGTCTCTTAGCAAAATTGGATTCAAGGATGATGATGTATTTCTGGTGTCCAATGTGTCTCCATGTTTCAAATTTATTCTTGGAAGCCAAAAAATTTGTAAACTTTTCTTCCTTCCTTCTATTACAAAAGGGACAAGCATCAGTTTAAAAAGGAAAACCATTTATTTCAAATTTTTCTCCGAGTTACAAACTATTCTGACTCAGCTACATGCCATCATTCCCTCATCATCAGTGGGTTAATATTCCGGAATTCACGAGCTAACTCCACCAGTGGAGGAAGGCTAATGGTTTAAGTAGAAGGCCTGCAACCAACAATGCAGAGTGAATAAGGATAGACAATGTATGTGGCCTTGCCAGGATCAACACATCTTGAGACTAATGGATCACTGGGGCCCAATTCAATGATTTTCCCCATCCCCTCCTGGGTAGGTGCCCGAGGAAGACCATAAATGGTTTCTGTACCCATTTGAAATATTTACATAACATGTTTCAATAGATAGTTCAGGATTTGAACCACACACAATACACAGCAATGAAATTCCACTGATGGTGGAGCCTCTACGTTCACAGTGGAAAGAAAATTTGGAGCCTCACCATCCAAAAAGTCCGGTTATTGGCACCTGTCCTGGTTCATCAACAAATATTTTCAGCCCCTTGTTAGTTCAGAATATTGTTGAAAAGAGACACTTATTGCAGAAGCTTTTCATTTTGTTCTCACTAGGACAAGCACAGAAATGCCAAATCTCGAGATGTTCACCAGTTTGAATTACCCACAAGCCTGTAATTCTGTATGGCTTTCCCCATGACAGTTTCTTGGCCAATCAGAGTCAATTAGTTAACCAATCTGCACCCTTCTTTCCTGAGGGATGTGTTGTAATGGTCTTTTGAAATTTAACATTCTTGTGTTTGACCAGATGATTTTAAGAAGAAAAACGTTGGTGTGTCTCTCCTTTAAGCATCAAATATTTTGTAAGGCCTGCTGCCCTACTTTCAGGAGGCTTGATGTTGACTGACTTTCATAGTGATCCTGGTTTTTCTGCACAAACTGGGCAATGTCAAGTTGACTGTTATATAATTTGACAATTCTCCCAATGTCACATGTCACTGATCGTATAATTTTTTCAGGACACTATCTTGAGTGATAATTGTTACATAAAGATCAAATTTCTCTATTTCAAGGATAAAAGTGTATCTGAGTGACTGAATGTTTTTTGTGGCATCTTGAGCTGACCAATGAGTTGCTGACAAATCTCTCACTGTCAAACTTTCAGTTTTAGTCCCATCAAAGCCATTATCACCTCTCAGGATGCACTGTCAGAATCCCTCAAAGAGATGTCAATTTGAGAAAAAAGCTATGTGACAAATTGGAGAAAATATTGTGCAGCAGGAATGATGCGTACAATGTGCTTAACACAACAATGTGTCGAGTGGGGTGAAAGATTAGCAGGGGATATACAGGAGTGTAGAGTTGAGATTAAAATCAGATTAGCAATGATTTTATTGAAAGATGGAGCAGTGTTGAAGAGCCAAGTTGCCTAACACATCATACACCCACAGCAACTCTGTCTTTTTCCTATCAAAAAGTCAAAATGACCAACTTTTGTGAAAATGTGCTTTAAATGCTGCTTTTGTTACTGCACTACGCTCAATTTTGTCTATATACAATTATGTCCCAGGGTGTGTTATTCATATCACAAATTTTAATTAATGCTTTTATTCTCAACATTTAAAGTTGACATTGTTGATGGGAGTTCCCAAGCTATCTCTGGCAACAAGAGGCTGTCCTGACTGAGGTCTTCTGCCAGAAGATGCCACCCGCTCTGTTCATCTGCAAAAATCTCAGGTTGTAGCAGCCAGTCCTGTAAATCTCCTTCATCCACTTGTAGACTTGCTCTCAGAAGAGCAGGAACATTCTCAGTTGTAGAGATAATGTTACCAAATATGCAGATGAACGTCTGGGATATGATGCTCATTGGCTACAAACTAGTACCCTGCTAGGAGGTCAGATCCTGTACAACACAGGTGTACCATCTTATCATCATGAACAATTTATCAATAAACACTGTTTAACAGAAATCAATAAGTCTGCTCTGTGTTTGTCTGAAGCCAAAAATACTTAACACGTTGCAACATCAATCTTCAAAAGATGTTGTGTATTTCTTGATTTTGAACATATATAGTAAACTCCCTTTATCTGGACTGTATGGGGAATCAGGCTTGCTGGTTACATGAATCTGCTGATTGAATTATAGAAACCTATTAACAATAAACTTTGGTTTTCTTTGAATAAAAAGACTTAAATCTAAATTTCAAAAGAGCAGTGCAATTTACTTTTTAGGTTCTGGAAACTCTGATAGTGTTTCATCAGGGTCATTAACAGAATGAGCCCTCATACCGTGGGTAGTAGCTGATGTCGAGAAAATGGGGATTTCGCCCTCTTGAATAAATTTCTTATATCTGTCTGCTTGCATACTTGCCTTATCTCATGCAAGAAATGGAAATGCAGGGGGTGAAGTTGCATTGCAGTTTGTGCAGTAAAGGAGTTTTGCTGCTCAGCAAGTTTTAGAACATTTTCAAATCCTTCAGCATCAGTCTGCCATGAAATTATTTCAACTTGCTCCCTCTCTTCATCACTTTCCTCTTCTTAAACTGTAGGTTTGTCACAATTCAAGGTAATGTCTATAATTTCTTCTGCATTTAATGTTATTGTAACAAGAGCATGTTGGTCAGCATCCAGCCAGTTCCTATCTGGAAATCGTAGTCCTCACATACCACCCCACCAATCTCCAAATACAACGCATCATCCTCCGACCTTTCCATCACCTATAGTCAGACCCCACCATCAAAAAGATATTTCCCTTCCCATCCCAGTTTGCTTTCTGCAGGGACCATTCACTCTGGAACTACGTCATCAGCAGCTCCACACTCCCCACCAACCCCTCCACCACACCCAGTACCTTACCCTGCAACCACAGGAGGTACTAAACCTGGCCGTACACCCCCCCTCTCACCTCTGTCCAAGGCCCCAAACAACCCTTCCAAATCCGGCAGAGATTCACCTGCACTTCATCCAACCTCATCTACTGTATCCGTTGCTCCTGATGTGGTCTCCTCTATATCAGAGAGACCAAACGCATATTCAGAGACCGGTTCGCAGAGTACCTGCGCTCTGCACACACCAACTAACCCAACCTTCCGGTTCCCATCCAATTTAACTCCCCCTCCCACTCCCCTGGTGACATGTCCATCCTTGGCCTCCTCCACTGTCAGAGTGAGTGAGGCCAAATGTAAACTGGAGGAACAACACCTCATATTTCACCTTGGGAGCTTACAGCCCAATGGCCTGAATATTGACTTCACCAGCTTCAAAATCTCTCCTCCTCCGACCTGTCCGTCTTCTAACTCACCTATCCTCTCCACGCTTCCCACTGACCAACCACAATAACCCGCTACCTGCATCCACCTGTCTCCATCTCACTTATCCTTCCCCTAGCCCCACTTGCCTCCCTCTGTTTATTTCTCAGCTCCCCCACCCCGCCCCAGTACTGATGAAGGGTTTTAGCCTGAAATGACTTTCCTACTCCTCAGATGCTGTCTGAGCTGCTGTGCTTTTCCAGCTCCATGTCTTTTGACTCTGGTAACCTTTTTCATTGGATTTACAGCACTTACACAGTCAACCAATTCCATGATTTCTTCATATGCAGTTTTTATTACTTTTCTTTCGTGCACAGGACCTCCTTCACAAATGTCTTCCTCGTCAGAGGGATCCTTCTTCAAACATAACATAGATTTTGCCAGTACCTTCACAGAGCTTCACTTTTCACCTGGTTCCATGCATATGACACGTTAACAATGGCATCATTCATAGAATACTCTGACTGAAAGTCGTGCATGTTTCCTTCATGAATTCTCATAACTTCACCTTACAGAAACATTTTCAAATTTTAGATTACACCCTTATCCATTGGCTGAATCAACTCTTCACATTAGAAGGGAGAAAACACAAAGATATTGCCATTAATGAGATTCAGAGACAGTAGGAACTGCAGATGCTGGAGAATCTGAGAATAACAAGGTGTAGAGCTGGATGAACACAGCAGGCCAAGCAGCATCAGAGCTCCTCTGATGCTGCTTGGCCTGCTGTGTTCGCACGCCATTAATGAGTTGTTGTGCAGGGGGAGTGAATGCAATAATAATCCATTAAAAGCCCAATGTTGTTATCTTCATGATGTGGAGGTGCCGGTGTTGGACTGGGGTGGACAAAGTCAGAAATCACATGACACCAGGTTATAGTTCAACAGGTTTATTTGAAAGCTCAAACTTTCGGAGCCTTACTCCTTCTTCAGGTGTTAGTGAGAGAGGTAGTATCAGACGCAGAATTTATAAGTAAAAGACCACTGATGAGGATGCACTAAACAAATCTAAGATGCTGTTAAATCTTTAATCAGTTAGAAGGTTTGAATTGATTAATATGTATATGTAAATCCCCAAATTCCTTTCAAGTCACTGTCCTGAGAGAACTAAAGGTTTTATCGGTATAAAGAGGAGGTGACATTTTAGGTCAGACCATGCATGTTAGGTGTCAGGAACAAAAACAAAGTTGCTGGAAAAGCTCAGCAGGTCTGGCAGCATCTGTGGAGGAGAAAACAGAGTTAACGTTTTGGGTCCGGTGACCCTTCCTCAGAACTGATGGTGACTGGGAAGATGAGATAACAAGCATGGGGCTGGATGAACACAGCAGGTCAAGCAGCATCATAGGAGCAGGAAAACTTGACGTTTCGGGCCTAAACCCTTCATCAGAAATGGGGGAGGGGAAGAGGGTTCTGAAATGAATGGGGAGAGAGGGGGAGGCAGATAGAGGATGGATAGAGGAGAGGATAGGTGGAGAGGAGGCAGACAAGTCGAAGAGGCGGGGATGGAGCCAGTAAAGGTGAGTGTAGGTAGGGGGGTAGGGAGGAGATAGGTCAGTCCAGGGAGGACGGACAGGTCAAGGGGGCGGGATGATGTTAGTAGATAGGAGATGGGGGTGTGGCTTGGGGTGAGAGGGAAAACAGGTTAGGGAGGTGGAGATGAGCTGGGCTGGTTTTGGGATGCGGTTGGGGGAGGGGAGATTTTGAAGCTTGTGAAATCCACATTGATGCCATTGGGCTGCGGGGTTCCCAGGCTGAATATGATTTGCTGTTCCTGCAGCCTTCGGGTGGCATCACTGTGGCATTGCAGGAGGCCAAGGATGTCATCTGAGGAATGGGAGGGGGAGTTGAAATGGTTTGCGACTGGGAGGTGCAGTTGTTTGTTGCGAACTGAGCGCAGGTGTTCTGGAAGACGTCAGTTTATATGCAGAAAATAAGAAGGTGGATGGGGTAGGGAGTAAACGAAAGGATAGAGCCCAAAGAGAGAGAAAGACAGTTGGACAGACAAAGAAGTTGCTAATGATCAGGCTGGGAGGGTGAATGGTTGTTAATGGGGACTGTTAGTGACTGACAACAGGGGGTGTGTAGTGGCAGGTAATGTGGTAACAAGGCCTGGTGTGTGGGGTAGGGGGCTGGGACATGGGAGAGTTTAGGCCCTAAAATTATTGAACTCAATATTGAGTCCGGAGGGCTGTAGGGTCCCCAAGCGGAAAATGAGGTGTTGTTCCTCCAGCTTGCACTGGGCTTCACTGGAACACTGTAGCAAGCCAGAGACAGTGATGTTGGCCAGGGAGCAAGGTGGTGCATTGAAGTGGCAGGCAACAGGTAGTTCAGGGTCATTTTTGCGAGCAGAACGTAGATGTTCTGCGAAGCGGTCGCCAAGTCTATGCTTCATTTCCCCAGTGTAGAGGAGGCCACCTTGTGAGCAGCGAATGCAGTAGACGAGATTCTTGGAAGTGCAGGTGAAGTGTTGCTTCACCTGGAAGGTATGTTTCGGCCCTTGGATACTGGGGAGGGAGGAGGTAAATGTGGAGGTGTTGCACCTTCGCTGGTTTCAGGGGAAGGTGCCGTACGGCTGTGGGAAGGTGTTGGGGGTGAAGGAAGTATGGACCAGGGTGTCCCAGAGGGAACGGTCCCTGCGGAACGCGGACAAGGGAGGGGAGGGGAATATGTATCTGGTGGTGGCATCCTGCTGGAGGTGGCGGAAATGGCGTCTGATGACCTTCTGGATGTGGATGCTGGTGGGATGGTAGGTGAGGATAAGGGGAACCCTATCGCTGTTGTGGGAGTGAAGAGAAGGGGTGAGGGCAGAAGTGCGGGAGATGGGTCAGACCCGAACGAGGGCCCTGTCGACAATGTTAACTCTGTTTTCTCCTCCACAGATGCTGCCAGACCTGCTGAGCTTTTCCAGTAACTTTGATTTTGTTCCTGATTTACAGCATCGGCAGTTCTTTTGGTTTTTAGGTGTGAGGCCTTGTTTAGAATATGTTTGTGTTTTGGTTTGGAGTCAGACTGATTTTATTTCTAAAGTAGGAATTTATAAAACACCACATTGACTGACTGTCTATAAATTGTGTGCTTTTTGAACAAAATAGAATGTATCTGCAAATACAAATTCGCCCCATAGATTCAAGCGTGTATATGTGTGTGTGTGTGTATGTGAGTGAGAAAGAAAGAGTGTGTGCGTCCGTGTGGAGGGGCGATGTGGGAGAGAGAAAGTGTGTGAGTGTGTACTTGAGAGAGACCCTGTGTGAGAGTATGTGTATGTGCATGTGTGTGTATCTCACAGAGATCCTCTCTCAAACACACACACACACAGACTCTTTCTTTCTCTCTCCTCCCCCAACACACACACACATGAAGACACAGTCTCCCTCTCTCTCTCTCCTTTACACACACTCTCTATCCCCTCCCTCACACACACACACACACACACACACACACGTGAATCTGAATTTGTGTTTGCAGATACATTCTATTTTGTTCAAAATGCACATAATGTATAGACAGTCAGTCAATGTGGCATTTGAGAAATTCGTACTTATAGAAATAAAATCAGTCTGACTCCAAACCAAAACACAAACAGATTCTAAACAAGGCCTCACACTTAACATGCATTGTCTGACCTAAAATGTCACCTCCTCCTTACATTGATAAAACCTTTATTTCTCTCAGGACAGAAACTTGAGGGGCATTTGAGGATTTACCTGTACATATTATTCAATTAAAACCTTCTAACTGATTAAAGATTTAACAGCATCTTAGGTTTGTTTAGGACATCCTCGTCAATAGTATGGTTCTTTGATCATTTACTTATAAATTCTGTGTCTGATACTACCTCTCTCATTGACACCTGAAAAAGGAGTGAGGCTCTGAAAGTTCGTGTTTTCAAATAAACCTGTTGGACTATAACCTGGTGTTGTGTGATTTTTGACCTTGCTGTCTTCAGGCATTCCTTTCTTTTAAAAATGTTCTTTCACATTCAGCACATAACATGATGAAATTGCCAAGTAAAAATTTCTGTTTCCATCTAAGCGTTGCTTTGTGCTTTATGATCAACAGGAAGGTGAATTATGCTTTTGAAACATCTTAGTTTTATATATTTTCCGATAAGAGTCAATTTCACCCTACGCGTTCCCATGGCATTTGCAAACACAAGCACAGCTATACAATTTTTATTTTGATTAAAACCATGAGCAACCTTTTCATCAGCACCAGCTAAGGTTGTACTTGGAAGGCCATCTCATCAGCATTATAGATTTACTCTGCAATCAGGTCATGTTCAATCACAAGTTTATTAAGATTTTCACAAAAGTCTTCAGCTCATTTCATATCCACAGATTTCTGTTCACCTGATACATCAACCCTTCAGATTTCATGCCATATCTTAAAATGACTGAGCCACCCTTGAGAAAAGGTACATCTCTGTGATTTGCATCTTTTCATAAATTTCCTTTCTCACGAGCATTGATTTAGAGATACACGCATCTTGTGACCTCTTTAATGAAAACCATTTTTACAATCCAATATCCATGCCTTTCAGCTTAGGAGTATCAAGTGTATGATGCCACTATATGCTGTTACCGCTCCCAGATTTCACAAAGAACTCTTTAACCTTTCCACTTTGTGCTTTAATGTCATAGATCATTGTGGAACCACCATTAAATTCCTGCATAAGGCCATAAGATATCGGAGCAGAATTAGGCCATTCACCCCATCGAGTCTGCTCCACCATTCGATCATAGCTGATATGTTTCTCAACCCCATTCTCCTGCCTTCTCACTGTAACCTTTGATCCCTTTACTAATCAAGAACATATCTATCTTTGCCGTAAAGACACTTAATGACCTTATGCAGCAATGAATTCTGCAGATTCACCACCGTCTGGCTGAAGAAATTCATCCTCATCTGAGTTCTAAATGGTTGTCCCTTCACTCTGAAGCTGTGCCCTTGTGTCAAAGTCTCCTCTATTAGTGGACACCTCTTCTCCATGTTCACTCTATCCAGGCCTCTTGATATTCTATAAATTTCAACCAGTTCCCCACTCATCCCGCTAAGCTCTATCGAGTACAGATTCAGAGTCCTCAACCACTCCTCATATGACAAGCCCTTCATCCCTGATTATTCTTGTGAGCCACTTCTGGAAGTCCTCCAAAGCCAGCACATCCTGCCTTAGATACGAGGCTCAAAACTTCTCACAATATCTCAAAGGTAGTCTGATTAGACCCTTATATAGCCTCAGCAGTATATCCCTACTTTTATATTTTAGCCCACTCAAAATGAATGCTAAGATCGCATTTACCTTCCTAATGACTATCTGAATCTGCATGCTAACCTTAGGAGAATCCTGAATTGGGACTTCTAAGTCCCTTTGTGCTTCAGATGTTCCAAAGCCTTTCCCCACTTAGAAAATAGTCTACACCTCTAGTCTTCCTACCTAAGTACATAACCTCACACTTTCTCACATTGTATTCCATCTGCCACTTCTTTGCCCACTCTCCAAGCCTTTCCAAGTCCTTCTGTATCCTCCCTGCTTCCTCAACACTACCTGCCCCTCCACCTATCTTTGTGTCATCTGCAAACTTAGCAACAATGCTCTCACTTCCTTCGACCAGATTGTTAATGCATATTGTGAATAGTTGTGATCACAATACTGACCCCCTGTGGAACTCCACTAGTCGCCAGTTGCCATACTGAAAAAGACCCTTTCATCCCCTCTCTCTGCCTTCTGCCTGTCAGCCAATTTTCTTCCATGCCAGTACTTTGTCCCTAACACCATGGGCTCTTATTTCATTTTGCAGCCTCCTGTGTGTCACCTTGTCAAAAGCCTTTTAGAAATCCAAACAGATTATGTCCACTGGATCTCCTTTACCTAACTTTCTCATTACCTCCTCAAAGAATTCAAACTGATCTATCAGGCATGACCTCTCGATGACAAAGCCATTTTGACTTGGCCCTATTTTGCCCTGCATTTCCAAGCATTTCACAATCTCATCCTTGATAATGGATTTGAAAATTTTACCAACAACCAAGGTGTATAAGCGACCTATAATTTTTCATCTTCTGCTTCCCTCCCTTCTTAAACAGGGGTGTTACATTACCCAAAAGCACATTGCAATTTTCTTCCAGTTTTTCACATACTTCAGTTTCCATTCTGCAGTCAAAACAACATGTTTTCACTTTAGTCTTTGCATGGAAGTATTCTTAGGCATCATAGTGGGTGGATTGGTGAGAGATTTCAGATATCATGTGATCACAAATTCAACTATCTTCTACTGTGTTGGTGCCTGTGGCAGGGGGAGGGACAATAAACAGCGCTACTAGTGGCAGCTGGGTGAACTACCGCGTGGTGAGTGAACACACTGGAATTTGGCATGGAAAGGTCAAATGGGTGTTTTTGAAGAAACATTATTAAAATTTCTTTGAAATTTTTACTGGTTGTTCGAGAATTCCAGACACTTAGCTACTGGTAACAGGCAGTTTGCATGTCATAGAGTCCCTACAGTGTAGAGGCTACCCAGCCCAATAAGTCAACACTGACTCTCCAAAGGGCATCACACACAGACCCATCCCCCACCCAATATTTCCCATGGCTAACACATCTAACATACACATCCCTGGCCACTATGAGGCTATTTAGCATGGCCAAATCCACCTAGATTGCACATTTTTGGACTGTGGGAGGAAAGCCCACAGAGCAAGCCCACGCAGACAGGTGGGGAGGTGATGGCCTAGTGGTATTATCGATGGACAGTTAATCCAAAGATCTAGATAACGTTCTGAGGACCTGGGTTCGAATCCTGCCATGGCAGATGGTGGAATTTGAATTCAACAAATATCTGGAATTAAGAGTCTAATGATGACCAAGAATCCATTATCGATTGTTGGGAAAGCCCATCTGGTTCACTAATGCCCTTTAGGGAAGAAAACTGCCATCCTTACCTCGTCTGGCCTCCATGTGACTCCAGACCCACAGCGATGCCATTGACTCTGAACTGCACTCGGGGCAATTAGGGATGGGTAATAAATGCAGCCTAGCCAGTGACACCCTCATCCCGTGAATGAATAAAGGGGAAAAAAAAATGGGGAGAATGTGTGAACTCCACACAGATAGTCACCCGAGGCTGGAAGCCAACCCAGGTCCCTAGTGCTATGAAGCAGCAGTGCTAAGCACTAAGCTGCAGTGCCACCCCAATATGAATATTTGTGTCCTACTTCCCTATATATTAAAAAAAAGACCATCGCTCCCAAACTCTACACTTGCATTCGGGGGAGTCACAAACCATGTAGAACTGTTTCAGATCACTTTGTGTTAAACCCTGAAACACAATAACAGAGAATATGAGACATGAAAATCTATATGTCAAACCAAGACAGCAAATTCAAAATGCTACCGTTTAAGCCTTTATGTAAGATTAGCAGAAATAAAATGCCTCCGCACCTAATTAAATACTTCAAACAGCTGAATATCCTTCTTACTTTTTCAACTGATTTATGATTTCTGACTCCTGCTAAGTGAATCATATGCTGTGTCTGTAATATAATTAATTCATTGTCCTCCCTGTTTAAACTGTTCTGTGACTAGAGTATGCTGTCCTTTGAGCATTTGGGACAAAGGCAAAATATGCCTTTAAAATTATCCCTTGGGTTATGAATGAAAAATTATGAGACGGTACCCAAATATAACGCCTCTAATATTTCCCTGCTCTGTAATTGCAGCCCACCAATTTCTACCCTATGTACTCACAGGAACAATATTCCACAAATTAATATTTCCATTTCAACCTTGGTTATGTGGTGGGATGGTATCTTTCAAACTTAATTTATTCATAGGATGTAGGCGTCATTGGCAAGTCAGAATTTATTGCCCATCCCTAATTGCCCACAAGATGGATAAGAGTCAACCTTACTGCTGAGATTAATATTGATGTAACAGCAAGAAATGAAAGGAAGAATAAATCACTGAAAAAGGCAGAGAGAACAGGGAGAGGGCTAAGTAAGTGAGATTAAAAATATCAGGTCACTAAATAAATATACAAGATGACCCAGCAAGCACAATGGGGTCAAACTGGCTACTCCAGTTCATATTTTCCTGATAGCAGGGAGGAGAGGGAAGAAGACAAGACATGTTCACTCTTTTGTGGTGTAGTGATAGTGTTCCCTATCCCTGGACTGGAAGGCCTGGGTTCAAATCCCACCTGCTCCAGAGGCATGCAATAATGTCTCCGAATTTTATTAGAAAAAGAAGTTAAATTTTTAAAAAAATATTGTTTTTCATTGGGATGTGAATACCACTGGAAAGGCAAATATTTATTACCTTTGAGAAGATGGCAATAAACCTGGAAATACTGCAGACCCTGTCGTGTTAATGCACCCACACGAAAGACGTTCCAGGACTTTGTGACCCAGCGACCATGAAGATTTTTTTTCTTCCCCAAAGGTGTGAACTGTTTGTAAAACCTCAATCTGACCAAGAACTAAACAGTGGCTTTGGTCTTCTCAATATCAAACTTCTGTCTAAGGTAAAGAGAAGAGTTGGTCATCTGACTGGTAAGTGAAATAAAATCAAGTATTCTGAATCTGAAGTAAAAGTGGAACGTGCTGGAAATGCCGAACAGGTCAGTCTGCATTTTTTGACCAAGAGCTAAGGAGTTTATGTCAGAGGTCAATGACCTTTCTTCAAGGAAATGTAGGTCACCCAATGCCAACTCTAAAGCTTGAGGTAATAGGGGATAAGGAACGGTTCAGAGTGCCAGAAAAGTTTTGGATATTCCAAAGACTGCCTTCACGGTGACATTACTTCCTAGCTGATGCAGTCCAAGTTGGCTTGGCACAGTTGCTTGAGCAGGTTGGCTCTGTCATCTATCATCTGCTGATTACACTAGTCAGCCACCTGCCACCCTCTGCACAACTGAAAGACATTGCCAATCAACGCCTTCTTTATGTCTTCTGGAGCCAGCATGACATTGCTATTGAGGAAGCCATCATGGCTGCTCTTCTCAAAAATGTCAAAGAAAATTATTGCAATAAAGATTCCTTCCAAAGCCCAACTTTAAATAGTACCTTACATTTTATATAGTGTGGAAAATAACAAAAAACTTTTTATTTCTGTCTGCACAGCTATAAATATTACTTACCTTTTGTTTTAGTGAAGTAAAGAAAAACATTATTTCTAATTGCATTTACCTCAGAGCCTTTTACTTGGACAGAAAAGGAAGTCTTGAGGTCACTACCTACTCCACACTTTCACTTTTTGTAATGTCTGAATTAGACTGCATCTTTATCGTCATTTCCTTCCCAATGAAGAACCTGGCCTATCATTTAACTGCCAACATGAAAACACCCAGGCATGTCGACACTGGACCTAGGAGATGGTAAAACTGTGCAGGGGCTGAGTGGCAAACAAAGACCACTTGGGTTTTACCTGTTGATCTATGTTATCTCACCAGTGATTAAGGGCGATTAAAGATGATCTTGACAGCGATGCTCACAGCTCAAGAAAGAATAAGCAGCTCACCACTGCATCAAGAATATCATTAATGCTCACTCCATGAGGTCTGCATAATTTGTTTCTTCCCTAGTGAAGAGGAAATGAAGCAAAGAGAGAGCCCAATTGATTGCCTGGCTGGTATCCCACACATACTGAAGGGACTCAAGCCACGTACAGCCTCTCCATTTTATGAATAGAGAAAGCTTCTATCAATGCGTAGCCAGCATGCAATGCTGATCCTATGATCATAGTCAAGTGCATTTTTTTTGGGACAAGTCATCAGTCAAAGGCTCCAGGTCATTTATCAGGTAGTTTATTGGTGACCAGGACTACCATGTCCCCAAACATCCCCAGCTTCCCCCAGACTCTGTTCATAGTTGATGGCTTTAGTGATGATGTTTGGAAAAAAATGATAAAATGATGTGCATTAAACCATTGGAAGTGATAGAGATATGTGTAATAAACACATCAAGTTCTTACATGTTGTGGCGAGGTGGATATGTCCTCTCGCTGGTGACTCTAGAACTAGGGCATATAATCTCAGGATAAAGGCCAGGACATTTAAACTGAGGTTGGGGGTTATTTCTTTATTTGGAGGATGGTGAATCTTTGGAATTCTCTACCCAGGGAACTGTGGAAGCTCAGAAAACATAGCTTTTTTTTTGAAAATCTAGTACAAAGCTATAATGTTATTATCATCTTAGGTTTTTAAGATTCTTGCAGCATGTTTGATGCTTCACAATTGGCTACAGGGAAATATGTAGCTGCTGGAACCTGAAGACAAGATTGATTAGGATAAGTGTCAGGAAATGCAAACATCAAGTAGAAGATATAGGTCACAGAGGAAAAGAACACAATAATGAGTGGTGTGAGCTACAAGCTGATAGCATTGTTCCTAAAAGGTTGATTCACAAAATTAAGTCATTTCACTGATCTCTTTAATCCCCACATCCATATTCCCATTCTTACAAAGGCTCAGTATATAGCCGGTGACAGGTCTTCAACACACTTGGGTGACTCCTCATGAGTGAGTGTGCCTGTTGGGCACATGTACAGGTAAAATATCCTAACAGAGGTAGTGTTTGGAATAGCAGATCTTTGATTAGCAGTGACTGCCTCTCTACACGTGCTGTTCTGGTTGTTACTGGAGAGAACATGTACTGAATGTCTTCCCTTTGCTATCTTTGAGATGTCCATTAGGATGTATTCTGGGGTGCTATCTCCTCCTCAGCTAAATTCACCTGTCTGGCCTAGGGGCTGAGTCATTGTACTATCTGGGAAATCTCAGGAACTTCTTTCTGCAGCAGCTCACCTTATCTTTTCCCTGTTTTAGGATTGTAGAGCCCTGTTCCTACCTTACCATCAGCACCATGCCTCCTAAGCTAGGAATCTATCCTTGCCTTTGGAAGCTCAGAGACAATCCTTACAGGGACTAGATTCTGGACTGGGTCATTCTTTGGTGGACCCAATGAAGGAAAGTCAACATTAACCTCCTCCAACTCCTACAATTAGCACCTTGGACTTTTATTTTTATTCATTCACAGTTTGAGGACGTTGCTGGCCAGGGAGCATTTATTGCCCATCCCTAATTGCCCAGAGTGCAGTTCAGAGTCAACGACATCGCTGTGGGACTGGAGTCACATGTAGGCCAGACCAGGTAAGGATGGCAGTTTCCTTCCCTAAAGGGAATTAGTGAACCAGATGGATTTTTCCAACAATCGACAATGGATTCTCGGTCATCATTAGACTCTTAATTACAGATATTTATTGAATTCAAACTCCAGCATCTGCCACAGCGGGATTCGAACCCAGGTCCCCAGAACGTTATCTGGATCTCTGGATTAACAGTCCAGCGATAATACCACTAGGCCATTGCCTTCCCCACTATGTGGATGTTCTTCTTGAGAATATTGTCAGGTACTGCCAGACACAAGGTGATACAGCCTGAGGGACTGATGCCTACAGTTAGAATGGCTGCCTGATCCACAATGCCATGAGCAGGAACATTAATCTCAGAACTAAGCTAGTGGATTCCAATGAGATCCATAAGCTTTCCCTTGAATTTCCAGTAGGAAGTTCTGATAAGGGCTTTCGTCTCTCTTTTCAGCTCCCAATGCATTCTCTTTGGACTTGGAGAAGATATTTTGCATCTTCATTTATTTTTTTTTATTAAGACTGCTCCACCTTTTGTCATAATGCACTTTCTTATCATTCCAAAGTTTCTGGGAGTTATTAGGGAAATGTCTGCCTGGGTTTCCAGGCTTACACATGAGCTCATATTCATCTGTGAGGGTGGCAGCCATTTTGTCCATTCAGGCTCTGCTCTTCTGTGTGAAATTTGAAGATGGGTGGGAGGCTAGTTTATAAAATCCTCCAACAAAATTGTCACTGTAGATCTGTCTAGGCCTTACACCCACTGGCCAAAAACTGGCTGTTTAATTCCTTCGAATTGCAGAAAGGTTTGATTGGTCGTTTTATAAGACTTCTGGAATTGTTAATGCTGGTGTGAGCTCATAGGCACTTAGGATAGTAGCCTTTGTATGTCACAGTTTGCAGAACAGTTGATGGGCATTCAGGAATAAACTCTGTAAGCCTTCCCTTTTAAGGGATCATGCGTCAGGAGAATCCAGTCTTTCCGTGATCACTTTAATCTGTCAGTAAAATATTCAAATGCATTAAAGAATGTTTTTATGTTATCTCATCAAATATTTGTTGTGCATCTTAAAGTACTTTGGAAAATCAATACTTCTTTCTGAACTTGCGTCATTTGAATCACTGATCCGAGAAATGGTCACCGGATGCAAAATATTAACTTTGATTTCTCTCCAAACATGCTGCCAAACCTGCTGAGATTTTCCAGCAATTTTTGTTTTTGTTTCTGATTTCTACTGTCTGCAGTTCTTTTGGTTTTTATTTGAATCACTAGCATTCTTTTGCTTGATTAGAAAGATGCCCTTTCCTTGCTAATTTAATTTGCAGCTTTCGCCGTTGGCCTAAAGTCCTTTCTATAGCTTTTTTACCTGGAAGGTTTGCTCCTTCTCTCACCTCTCTCTCTCCACCATTTTCTTCTTTTTCTATTTGTCTTTTTCTTGTTTATCTCTCTCTATCTCTTCCGTTTTTTTTTCTCTCTCTCTTTCTCCTTTTTCTGGAATTCTAGTTCTAGCCCTAGCTCATCTAGGTGAAGCTCCATTGAGGTAACCTGGTCTGGAGCTCAGGGTCTGGATCCTCTTCTAGTTATGACCCTGGTTTGAGGGAGAAAAGCTTATCCAGTACATTCAAAACCTCTGGCTTTCACATTTGATGATACACTGTGCATTATGTTCTACCTGATTAGCTATAGATTCTAGTTGCTCTGTAGTTACAAATGTTAACCTAACCCAAGTTAAGTTCCTCTGTTGCATAAAACTTTCACATTGAAATCAGAAATCTTATTTTCTATTAGTATTTACAATCATGCTACCGTAATCCATTTTGTTATATGTCAATGTTTGGATCCAGAACTGGCTGCAAATAGGTCATAGCATTCATTAGCAAACTGTCATCTATTTTCTGAAATGACATCAGGGTTCCCAGAGTGTGCAAATATCTCCTGCAAGACCCTGAAAACTAAAGATAATGCAGAACAGAAACAGAAATTGCTGGAGAAACTCAGCAGGTCTGGCAGCATCTGTGGAGAAAAGGCAGAGTCAATGTTTCAGATTCAGTAATGCTTCTTCAGAAGAAGGGTCACAGGGTCCAAATCATTTCTGAAGAAGGGTCTAGGCCCGAAATGTCAGCTTTCCTTCTCCTCTGATGCTGCTTGGCCTGCTGTGTTCATCCAGCTCTACACCTCGTTATTTCAAATCATTATCTCTGTTTCTCTCTCACAGTTGCTGCTGGACCTGCTGAATTTCTGTGTTTGTTTCAGATTTCCAGCATCCACAGTTCTTTATTTTAATAAGAATTCCTCTTTATTTCAAAGTTTTTCCTCAATGATTCCCTCTACCTGGGGGTGCAGTGGATGGTGTTTAATAAATGATTCCCACCTTTATCACTGTTTAATAACTGTCACCGATCTTTTCTGCGGCCTTATTAATATCACTTAACTTTTTGCGTCGATTGGACCTTGTTTGCTTGAGCTCCAAATATGCCCCGTTACTGCTTCAGTTCTGGCTTTGTCATGTCTCTGGGTCTGAGACCTTTGTTTGAATTACTTCTATCTCCCTTGATTTCCCTTATTGTAACTGTGACTCATGGTGCTTGTTCACTCCAGAAGCATTTCTCAATTTGAGCTGTCAGTGCTATTCTTTACTTTTCGCTTTCCCGGCCTATAATTCTGAGCCATTGTTTGAGATTTACTTTGCTCACCAGGGGTTTTAACTTTACTCATGGAGCCTTGCATAGCCCAGCTCACCCCCAGTGTCGGACTGCGCCTATAAATGGGGATGGCATGGTGGCTCAGTGGTTAGCACTGCTGCCTCACAGTACCAGGGACTCGGGTTCCAATACAGCCCTGGGTGATTGTCTGTGTGGAGTTTGCACATCCTCCTCATGTCTGCGTGGGTTTCCTCCGGGTGCTCTGGTTTCCTCCCACAATCCAAAGATGTGCAGGTTAGGTGCACTGGCAATGCTAAACTTGCCCATAGTATCCAGGGATGTGAAGGCCAGATGGATTAGCCATGGAGCATGCAGGATTACAGGGATAGCATAGAGAGTGGGTCTGGGTGGGATGCTCCTTGGAGGGTTGCTATAGGTCTGATGGGCCATATACACTGCAGGCATTCTACGACAAATCACCAGCACTCAATGCAACGTGTAACTGCCTTGGAGTGACCAATACTCTAGCTTCAGGGAGTTGCTAACTCTCTCACTGTACCAGAACTGATCTTGCCATTTATTGTATATAATGCTTTTTTGAACCTTGTCATGAGGTTTTGTTCTGTAGGATCCTTGAATGTTCAGTTCTTCCTGCTGCTGATTGTTTATATGAGCAGGATTCTTACAGCTGTATCTGAAGAAATTTTCAGACATCTTCCATTGCCAACGTGTGGTCTGAGGCAGCTAAATAAAATTTGCACTGCTGCTCACCACGTTGTATGAACAATCTGACTGCTGGTTGCTGGGTTGTATGAAGCTTTCTTGCAGGTAAGTACACTATTGTTCCTATCTAGGAATCTCACTTGCGGAAAATGTCATATTGGTGTACAAGGGGTCAGACATTCAGAATGGAGTTGAAGTACATTCATGGGATAAGGTTGTAGGACCTTTGCTTTGCATCTGACTTGAATGAAATTTGACTTGCAAACCTTATCTATTGAAATTGACTTTAAAAACAATAATGATTTTTTTGCACCATTAAGTTTGTGAAGTTTCTCAAGATGCTTCACAGTGTTTTTGAGAAGATCTGTAGCTCGGGTTGTGGATGAGTTTGTAGGCCAAGCTGATGTGTTTGATTGCAGACGTTTCATCGGCCTGCTAGGTAACATCGTCAGTGCACCTCCGGTGAAGCGTTGGTGTTCTATCCCGCTTGGTATTTATATACCTCAGTTTGCTGGGGTGGTTGGTAAAACCCGAAGTCATACCAACAACCCCAGCAAACCGAGGCATATAAATAACGAGCAGGACAGAACACTAACGCTTCACTGGAGGCGCACAGGCGATGTTACCTAGCAGGCTGAGGAAACGTCTGCAATCAAACACACCGGCTCGGCGAGCAAGTCTGCAACCTCATGCTTCACAGGGGTCTATACAGGCAAAAAGATACTGCCGAGCACAAGAAAATGGCACTGTTAGGTGACCAAAGGTCTAGTTAAAGGAGTAGCTTTTCAAAAGATTTTTGAAGATGGTGGGAGAGCTGGAGTGGTTTAGAAAGGGATTATAGAATCTTGGGGTTAGGCTGAGCAAAGCAGGTACGGTGAAGGGAATTAGAGGCCAAAATTTGAGGAATGTAAAAATTTTGGAGGGCTGTGGGACTGAAGGAAGGGCAGAGATAAGGAGGGGTGAGTGAGCCCATTGAGCATTTAGAAAAACAAGGATGAAAATGTTAAAATCAAGGTGTTCAGAGAGCTTAAGACAGTGAAGGTCAATGAACAAATGCTCCATGTCTGTGTACTGACAATATATATATGTCTTCATGACTCAAAGAAAGGTCTCTCCAGCATGAAACACGGTGCACACCTGATCTCTGCCTGGTTTTTGAGGGAATTACTCGAGATGATCCCTCATGGCGGAATGAAAAGACTGGATTTTGTAACCTCACAGAGGCTATTAAACCATAGAAGGTTTTGATGGAGTCAACACATAGGGAATGTTTCCATTTGTAAGGGAGAGGGCATCAATATAAGATAGCCATCAAGAAATCAGAAGAAACTGCCTAGAGAGTGGTGAGAAACTGAAACTGGGTACCAGGGGGTGAAGCTGAGGCAGGGGAACGTTAGATAACCATATAAGGGAGAAAGGAGGAGTGGTCAATTCTAATTGAGCTGGATGAAGAATGGGGGGTGGAGTTTAAGCCATGGCATGAACTGTTTGGGCCAAATGGCCTGTTTCTATACAGTCTATCCCATGTAAATTAGGCTCTCCATTAAGGAAAGTAATAGATGTGAATGATTGTGGTACGGGCGGCAATGGTTCGGATTATTTTTGTGGGATCCAGACCTGCTTCTCCAGGATCCATAAAAGGTCAAGTAATAACACATTGACCTTGGTTAGGCCTTTAATTAAGGTGCTCTGATAATTTACAACTGAAATGTTCCTGGGTCTATTTATATATTAAAATGGGGTCTGCCACCAGAAAGATTCTTAACTGTGATCATATGTAGTTTCATCGGTCAGATACCTAACCAGAAATAACCTGGAGATGAACAGATGCTTGGCTTGCTGTGTATATGCAGCATATTTAGTTTCCCATCGTTTGGAATTTCCCTTTTTATCACTACCATATTGTCTGTCCTGGAATTTTTGACCTGTGTTCCATCTTCATCTTGTTAACTCTTCAAGAGAAGTAACGGATGAAGTCAGCAACATTACAGATATTATATCTCATCATGTCATTGCCATTTCTTTCACTTTATATCCCATAAAATCCTCAGCCAAACAGGTTATCACAGATTTAGCTGCACACTTTCGAATCGTCCAATTAAATAAAATGTCCCAATCTCAGTTGTCAGCTTTCAGCTTTTCACCTTGTGCACTTTTGAGATTCAATTACTTCAAGTCATTTCCTATCAATTGATCTTTATCTATCTGTCTTCCCAATCTTGATTTAGACATGAACATTATATCCATCTGGTCTCAAAACTATTTTGTTATCTGCCTACAAAGAATTTCTGCTTCTTACATCAAAAGGGATTTATTCAATTAATCTTCTTATTTATTAAAATTCTGAATGTCACACTTCTTAATTTTGATTAATTGATTTCTTAGATTAATTCTGCATTCATTTTTTGTGTGAAATTCTTCCAGGGTCATTCGATTCAACTTTTAATTGGTTTTCAGTCAATCCACTGGTGCATGCTCTACTGTTGGGTAGGCCTCACCAATGACAACACTCATATTGGGCTAAGCTAAAATAGGAGGTCCTAGCTAAATGCACCTCTGTCTGAATGTGGTTGGTGATCTCAGTTGGGACCGCAGCTGGGATACTGAAATTGACTACAAAGTCGTGCAACTTGATGAGGAATATTCAAGAATATTGCAAAAGGAAAATCAAAAAATGCTGTAAAAACTCAGCAGAATAAAGTGATAACCTCTCGTCAGAATGGCTCTGGGCATCAATCTGAAATTATGGCTCCGTTACTCTCCTCACACATGCTGCTAAACCTACTGAGCATCACCAATATTCTGTGCTTTTATTTCAGATTTCCAGTATCTGCAGTTTATTTGCTTTGGCATCTGGGAAATGGATCAGGCTCAATTATGCTGCCTTTGGTATCTGGGTCAATGTGGGTCTCTCAACCAATATCACTGGAAAGGATTAAGATAAACAGGACTTGCATTGATCAAGCACCTTTCACAGAACCACAGAATCTCAGAATTATTAGGGCACAGAAAGAGGCCATTTTATTCACTGTGCCTAAATTGATCCTATTGTCTAGACCAGCTTTATCGTCTAATGCCAATCTCCTGCCCTTCCCCCATATCCCTGCACACCATTACTATCCAAAAAGCCATCTAATGCCCTCCTGAATATGTCAATTCAACCTGTCTCCACACATTTCTAGGCAATGCACCCATATCATAACAACTCACTGTGTGAAAAAGTTTGTTCTCACATCACGCTTGATTCATTTACATGTCACTTTAAATCTATGCCTCCTTGTTGTTTCTTTTACAAGGAGGAACAGTTTCTATCTATCTACTCTGTCTAAAGCCTCTATCAGACTACCTCTCAGCCTTCTTCTCTTCAGGAAAAACAGACACAACTTCTTCAATCTATTCTCATACCTGGAGTTTCTCATGCCTGGCACCATTCTAGTAAATTGCTTCTGCACTCTCTCCAGTACTTTTACGTCCTTCCTAGATTGTGGTGCCCACAATGATATACAATGCTCCAACTGAGGTCTAACAAGTGTCTTGTACAAGCTCAATGTCACCTTCTTTGCTCTTGTTGTCTATGCTCCTATTGCTAAAGCCAAGAGCACTGTGTATTTTCATTTACCGCACTCTCCATCTGTCCTGCCAATTTCAATGATCTGTGTCCATATACATCCAGGTCCCTCTATTGCCATGCCCCCTTTAGAATTGCAGCTACCATTTTGTATCTCTTTCAGTGTTTAACCAAAGTGCATCACCTCACACTTCTCTGTATCGAATCTCATCTGCCACCTATCTGCCCACTCCATCAACATGTCAATGTCATTTTGGAATTCCACACTGTCGTCCTCACAATTTACAATTCCTCCAAGTTAAGTGGTACCAGCAAACTTGGTAATTGGCCCCCCACACCAAGATCCAGACCAATAATATGCATCATTAAAATCAAGGGTCCTTATACTAATCCCTGGGGAACTCCACTACAAACCTTTTATAACCACAGGACGTCCCAAAGCACTTTATCATCAATTAAATATTTTTGAAGTGTAATCACCATTGTAACAGAGAAAACTCAGAACATAATTTGTACCAATCAAAATCTCACAACCAGCAATGTGTTATTGACCAGAGATAATAGGAACTGCAGATGCTGGAGAATCCGAAATAACAAGGTGTAGAGCTGGATGAACACAGCAGGCCAAGCAGCATCATAGGAGCAGGAAAGCTTGACGTTTCGGGCCTAGACCCTTATTGACCAGACAATTTCTTTTAGAAATGTTGATTAACAAATAAACAACAGTCAGGGGCAATAGCATAACTACACTGAACTTGTTGAAGTATCATGAGATTTTTTACATCTGCCTGAGAGGGCAGACAGGGCCATGGTTAGTCTCAAAACTGATTGTGCAGCACCCCCTCAGCCCTGCACTGGGAAGTCAACCTAGACTTTTACACTCAACTTCTGGAGCAAGATCTCCTGATTTAAAGGTGACAGTGCTACCCATTAAGCCACAATAAGCAATACTGCTGTGAGCTGATTTGCTGTGATCTTTCCCTACTTTACAACAACAGCTACACTTCAAATAACACCTTGCATTCAATCAACACCTTTGAGATAGCAAAGCATCCTAAAATGTTTGGCAGGAACATCATCAGATCCAAAGAAGGAGATATTATGAAGGGTGACTGAGATATATGTTTTAAGAGGTGATAAACGAGAAAGGTGTAGAGGTTTAGGAACAGAACTTCAGTGTTTCAGGCCTAAATAATTGAAAACACGGTATTGAGTAGGGGAGGAGGAGGAAGCAGTAATCTGAGAGGGTAGTAGGGCTGGAGGAAGTTACAGAGACAGAACAAGGCAAGACCATGGAGGGATTTCAACACCAGGATTAGTATTTTAAATTAGAAGTATCAATTGTCTGTGCAGCTCTTTTTAACTTTGAGGCTGTGAAAAGAAAGTTACAAGTACAGAACACCTTCTATTTTCCTTTCTGTTGGATACCCTGAGTTTTAGATTACACAAAAACAAAGGACACTTTGTATCTAGTTTTAGAGATGCCTGGCTAAAACTAGGGGTAGAACACTGACCACACAAAATCATCCTGATTGTTTTCCACTTGGCAACAAGGATTTTGTACGTCAAGTTGTAAATTTTGAGAAATTCATCAAAGATCCTCAGACAACACCTTCCAAATCCACAACCACATCTGTCTAGAAGGACAAGGGCAGCAGATACATGGGAACACCACCAACTGCAAATTCCCCTCCAACCCACTCACCATCCTGACTAGCAAATATATCACCTATCCTTCATTCAGAGATAGTAAGAACTGCCGCTGCTGGAGTCAGAGATAACACAATGTGGAGCTGGAGGAACACAGCAGGCCAGGTAGCATCAGAGGAGCAGGAAAGTTGACGTTTCGGGTTGAGGCCCTTCTTCACAAAAGAGTTTTTTAGGGAAGGAGATAGAAACGGGCAGTGCGGGGTTGGGGAATGATGATGTTGGAGGCTGTGGGCAGGAGGTCACCTGAGGTGATATGGTCATGGATATTTCTGAAGAAGGGTCCCGACTCGAAATGCCAACTTTCCTGCTCCACTGATGTTGCCTGGCCTGCTGTGTTCTTGCAGCTCCACACTGTATTACACCTTTCCTTCACCGTTGCTGGGTCAAAAACCCTAGCATTCCCTCTCTAAGGGCATTGTGGGTTTACCTACAGCACATGGACTGCAGTGGTTCGAGAAGGCTGCAGCGGTTCACTACCACCTTCTCAAGGGCAATCAGGGATGGACAATAAATGCTGGCTTAGGAAATGACAATCATGTCCCGCAAGCGAATTAGAAAAAGCATGAAGCTTCAGTTAAGTGGGGAAGCTGAATGTTCTGCTGGTAATTTTTACACCAGCTGAGCACTCACAGTGAAATAGCAGCATCTGTGCCTGTGCTAACATTAAGTTATGTTCTGAAATTTGTGCTTAGCACTGTGCTTCTGTTAGTTTAAGAAACAAACCAAGTCAGCCAATTGTTAGTTGGATGGATCCAATCAGCTGTATTTGGGAATCCATTGTGGATTATTATAGAGCAATCAAACCCTTTAGGGAACAGTATAACTCTGACCAGCTCTTGAAAACAGAACAATGGTTCATTTTAGAGTTCTGCCAAAAATCAGCACAATGTTGGTGTCCACTGTAAAGGCTCAGAGCTACTTGATTGTGTTTTAAAAATACCAGTTTAAGGATTGTCAGTTACATGGAGTGTCAAAGTTACAAAGTCTAGAGTTATTCTCAAGAACATGGTAAGTTAATGTAGGAATTAATAAAAGGGTTCAATATCATGAAGGATGTTTGTACACTAAATAGGGAGAATGTTTCCCAAAGGTATAGTGGTTGGGAACTAGAGGATACAAACCAAAGGAACTAAATGAAACAGGTTGGGAGAAATTCTCTATAGAATGGCTTTGCTCTAGAATGCACTATCTCAAAGGGGAACAGAAGGAATAACTTTTAAAAGGGAATTGGATGAATACTTGAAGGAAGATAATTTTCAGGGCATTGAGAATCACACTAATTGGCAAGCTATTTAGAAGAATGGCAAAGGTACATTGTGCCAAATGGCCGCCTTCTCTGCTGTATCATTTTATGACTTTACAACTGGAGATCCAAAGCATTTTCTGGTATGGCCTTATTTGCCAGTCACAGGTGAAATGTGGACACCAAGCAGGTGTGCCCCCTTGTGGCTGACCAGTTGACAGGAAAAGCAGCTGGGAGAAGTTAAAAGTCTAGAGGAAAGGGCATTGGGACTGCAAAGTTGAATTGATAGATAAACAACACGGTTGAACCAATCTATAATCATCACCCATGGAGTTAATCTTTCTTCAATTCATTCACGTGATGAAAACATTGCTAGAACCGTCAGGAATTTTTCAAAATCCCAATTGCCCCAAGGAGATGCTAGTGATTTGCCTTCTTGATTTGCTAAAGTCCATTGGGGAAAATTGACACACGTTTTCTGCCAGGGGACAATACCAGGATTCTGAACCACCAATAATGAAAGAATGACAATATAGTTTCAAATGAGAATGGCGTGTTACCAGGAGGGGGAAATTGTGGGTTGTTGTGTCCCCAATTATCCACTGCTCTTACCCAGTCTAGGTGGTAGATATTGGCGTGGATCAGCTTGGAGTCAATAGCATGGGGTTTGGTGGATTTGGGAAATGTCTGCTTGTCCTGTATGTGATGGAGATTGTGGTGTTAGGGATCAGATTGGCGAGGCGTCAGCTGCAGTTTTGGCTGCGTGGTGGGCCTGGAATGGGACTCCTAGCGATGTCAGCGAGGTGACAGCAGCTAGGGACTCCTGGGATAATGGCTGGATCTGGAACCGGACTCATTGGAAACCAGAATACCTTACAGAAATCCTTACATTAACTTAACAAAACCTGAAGCCATGCTTGACAAGAAGGACTGTAAAGTTTAACATTATTTCTTATTTTTATATTGCCTTTATATTTTTCTGTCAATCAAACAGAAGATGAAGCTCTGTTTAAGCAATTTCTTTTTAATCATTTTGTAATCCAAAATAGCACCAGATTTTGCAAGAAAATAGTTTTTACTGTAGTTTCCCAAATACATATGAAAATAAAATTATTCATTCATTCGTTCACTCTTTGGCAGAGAACTCACGAAGATAGACAAGTCAACACCCAACACAAAAAATTCAAATGTATAAATTGTGTTTATCACTGAGATTTGCATAAGGGCCTTGATACAAGCAAGTGATATTTAATTATCCTGATGCACTCATTTTCCCATCTTTATGATGCAGATCAGTTTGAAGACATTAAAAGGATCACGAATCAGAAAGCAATAATTTCACTGGAGAATGGATGACTGTCATGACAAGGAGTCTGACACAATAAGTACTGTAGAGTTAGTGGACATTTTTATCTCATTTTCACCTCTGTTTAGTGGTTCAGTGATATAACGGAGCACTTGGTCTGCTGTTACTTAACTGAATTACTCCAAACACTAAATTACATACGTAGGATACACACAAACAGCATGGATCGTGTTTCAATCTAGTAGCACATTGAAGGCTTGAGGCAAGATTTTAAACAATCAGGACCAAACTTGACTTGTTCATCAGCTTCATTCCTGCCCTGAGTTGTGCTTCTCGTGTGAATGTTAATTGTCTCTGGTGTTTGGAAAGAGACACCTTTTTCCTTTCTGAATTTCGTTGCATTAATTCTGAGAGGAGTTGTACACGTTGTGTAGGTTGCAATCTGTGGTTTTTGGCAACATCCCTAACATTGCCACATTTTCCTCCTGCAGGACGCTGCTTAAACCTGTCGTTTTGACCAAGAATTCTATCATCTGCTGTAATATATCTCATTATGAGGTTCAGCATTGAATTTTATTTGATAACTCTCCTGTGAAGTATCTTAGGACGCTATGCTCTGTTAATTGTGCTATATAAATGCAACCTGTAATTTTTGTGGACTAGCAGTGTTTTATAGAATTTGCTGGATTTCCCAACATTTATTTCAATACAGGTTTGAGAAGAAGGTAAGTGATGATAAGTGCAAGGTGATGGATTTTGAAAAGCCTAATAAGGGAAGAATAGATCAATGGTAGATTGCCAGGGAGCAACAAGGAACAAAGGGACCTTGGTGTCCAAGCTCATAGACCCCTGGAAGTGTCAACACAGTTAGATAGGGTGATGAAAAAGGCATACAAGATGCTTGCCTTCATTAACTGGAGTATAGAATATAGGTGCAAGAAAATCTTGTTACAACTTTATAAAACATCGGTTAGGCCACAGATAGAATACTGTGTGCAGTTCTGGTCACTGCATTATTGGAAAGACATGATTGCATTAGACAGAGTGCAGAGGACATTCACCAGGTTGTTGCCTGGGATGGAAAGAGTCAGTTAGGAGGAGAGACTGGATAAGCTGGTTTTTTTTTCCTTGGAGCAGAGGAGGATGAGGGAGAATCTGATTGAGGTATACAAAATTATGAGAGGTGCAGACAGACTAGATTGTCAGAAACTCTTCCCCATGGCAGCTGAGTCGAAGACCAGAGGCCATAAGTGTAAGGTGAGGAGCAAGTGGTTTAGAGGTGATATGAGAAAGAATTTTTCACCCAGAGGGTGGTAGAGAAATGGAAGGTGCTACCTGAGAGGATCGTGGAGGGAGATACTGTTGCAACATTTAAGAAGCATTTGGATGAGCTTTTAAAATGCCATAGTAGGCTATGGGCCAAATGCAGGTAAATGGGTTTAGTGCAGTTTGGGCTTTGTTAGCTGGCATAGACATGTGTGGGCTGAAGGGCCTGTTTCAATACTGTATGACTCTATGACTATGGCTTTACCATACTCTTGCGGGCAGGGATGAGGGGTCCGCCCCACCAAGGACCCCCACTATTACTATCTTGCTTTCAATTGAACAGCCCCGTGACAGGATTTCCCAGGATTGGAAGTCAGCAATCTGACCCCATCTAAGGTCATAGATTGGAGTCACCTCCAGTGTCAGCTGCAGATTGTTCCTGCCTGTCAACCAGGTTGACTTCAGCTACAACACGAGGCGAAACCTGGATTTCTGAGTTTAGAATCATCACTCTCTCCTGATGCCTGTATGTGCCCCGTTAACTCCCTTCATGAAACAGGAGGTGATCTAAAGCCCCACAGAGTTGTGTACTCTTTGTGACACTGGGGTGGGGTGTAGGTGGGAACAAGCCTCACAATCAGCATCTCAAACACTGTATCTACCAACAAAAGTAAAGAAATGCAGTGGCAGTAGTTTTACAGGAAAACATATTCAGAAAAAAATTCTATAAACAGAAAAAAAGTCAAATTTTGAGAGAGAAACCTTCAAGTACTCAGCCTCTGCCCACGCAGTCAGGGGTTCCAACGCAGCACCCCCTAAAGGCAATGTTCAAAACTGCAGTGCAAAGCCATATTTACCTCACCGTTCAGCTTGAACATTTTCCGTGCCAGATAATCACTGGCATGAGATGTCAAAGATGTTAGTTCATGACAGGACAGGTTGTCTCACTGAAATTATATTTAAGGACGGAAAAGGAAAGTCAGAAAAGGAAATAGAGTGAACTAAAACAAAAGACAATAAAGAGGAGGGCAAATAAGATTAGGAGAAAGAAGACAAATGGAAAGTAAATTTCAAAAAAGGAAATCTCTAGGAACAAGCTATAATCTGCTGGATGAAACCTCTGGACAGTCTCAAAGTGGGAGGGGGCCTGCGGTGTGGGGAACAGGGTGGAAATGGATGCTGTCATTGAACTCGGGGAAAGCCAAGAACAAAGGAATGATATTTCCTTAAAGGAAAGTCACACTTGTAGCAAATAGTGAACTCTATAATGTTATAAAAATTTTATAACGCAAGATAAAACATAAAATAAAATATCTTTAGCTAAAACAGAACTCTGAGAATGAGAAAGATTTGAGCGCAAAAGTTGGTTCAAGTTCAGTGTGTAGGTTTTTGACAATTTTTTTCAGGATAGGCAGCATATAGGTATATAGAACGGAAATATATAGAGATGGTGCCAAACGTACCTCTGGCTCATACCTACTTCATATGTAACGAGGCATTTTGATAAGAGTAGCTGAAGAGAATTTTATTTCCATCGGTGGAAGGGTTGGTAATCTGAGATCACAGATTAAAGATAATTATCAAAGTATCTAGATGGAGATGACACAAAAAAATTTTCTCAGTGAGTGGCTATGATTTCGAATGCTCTGCCTAAAGAAGGTTCATTAGTGACTTTCACAAAGGAATTGAGTGAACACAATAATTGAAAAGGGAAATTCTGCAGTGCTGTTGTAGGCATGGCACTAATTGTGTAGCACAGGCATGAAGGCTATCTTTGGTGTTGTATGATATAATGACTTCTATGACCTCAGGAAGTCAAATGCAATTTTCACTTGATGGACAGCACAAGAAGAAATGCTTTAATTCATTGAGTTTCATGGTATGCAGACAGTGCATTTTAGCTTAGTGTTACTCGTAATATGGTAAACCTCCATTCAAACAATAGTTTCTTTCGTTCTAAATTAGAGATCTGCAGCTCTTAGACACAAAAAGAAACCTGTCCAGTGGACTGTACCAATGGATGCTGACTTAGTCTACCTCAGATCATCAGACGTCCACACTGCTGTCCATTAGCCGAAAGAAACCTGTTTTACAAAGCAGCAATTGACAAGTTGGGCCTGTGAAAGGGAGCAACTATTTACTTAGTCAAGCCACAACTTCTACTCAAAGATGTCCTTGAGCTCATTTTCTTTCCACCCAGTTCAACCTTGCAGAAATTTAGGTTATTATGAAAGGTGCGTAGAAGTGGATTTAATGCCACAAATATGTAGAATAATTGATTTCTGCTCCCCACCCAAAAAGTGGCAAATTTCTAATCAGCCAGAAGAGAGAAGTCAGAGTATTTTAAAACTCTATGCTTTACTGCTGTAATGATGGATTTTAATTATATTTGGAATAATCCATTCTTTTTTACTTCTATTATTAATACACCACTGAATTATGAACAGAATTAATCTGTTCAGTATTATAAGACCAGCTCAGTATAGTGTCACTTGTAGTGTAATCCTCTGTCAGACTCTATCGCACACTTAATATGAAATTCAGCATGGAATTATACAGTCTCTGAAATAACTATGCATTCTGTAAGGACTTACATTGCCAATGATATAGTGTTAGCATTGTTCTGTCAGTATAATGCAGATTGCTCTGTAAAGGCGTATAATAAGTTTCATGATCATTTGGCAAGATGACTTTCTCATTAAAATAATGAGGTCAATACAAGTCTCTGGGCATACAATGTTTTGTTCAAATGATTCTTTAATTCTACATACAGGAAACTCTGACAGGACTTAACTTCGCCCTAATGTTGCCAAAACAAAATTCATTTATGGGCCCTTATCTGGCCACCACAAATATTACACCTCATGCATATTGAAAGAGAGTCTGGAAAATGTTGAGCACTTCCCATGCTTAGCAGCCAACCCTCAACAGGCCATCATTGTTGAGATGATCCAACACTGGATAAGCTGCACCAACATAGCTTTCTATAAACTACAACAGTGAGTGTTTGATAACAAAGACTTCTGCAAGTTAACCAAAATCCTTGTGCAAAGAGAAGTTGTCATCACCACGCCGCAGTGAGACCAGGGCTGTGTATCAGCAATACAAAAATGTGCATGAGAAATTCCACCAGCAATGCCTCCATTGTATCCTTGAGATTCAATATGAAGGCTGTTGGACAAACACCAATGTTCTTCTTGAAGCCAGATTCACAAGCATTCAGGCAAAACACCTGCAAAATCAACTGCAATGGATTGACCACTCTGCCTATCGTTTTTTGCCAGGTCCAGTTTTCCCAACTCTACTATGACCTACATTTCAGGGGAGGACAAAGGAAATTCTTCAAAGACATTCTGAAGCTCTCCTTAAAGTATAGCAGCATTGACATTAATGAGTGGGAAAGAATTGCTACCAATTCTTCAGAATTGTGCAAGCTTGTCCATCAAGTTGCATCACACTTTGTGTCACAGTATCTTAACTGAGGTAGAGCAACGCGAGAGAAAGGAGTGAAAGGAAGAAAACCCTGTGCTCCAGATCTGAATATGTTTTGGGACATCCTGTCCCATGTGTCCTTAGATCAGCCAGTCAAGAATTGGCCTGCTAAAGATGCACATGAAGTCACATGAAGACCCATGACAGAAATTTGCAACCTGAGAAGGTATCATCTTTTTATCAAGAAAAAGCGGTGACACCAGTACAGCCCAGACTAACTCTGTAGGGATAGCACAGTATTCCTCTCTGAATCATCTCCCTGCTACAATTTGGGTCAAAAAATTTATGCCTTGTGCAAACTACTAACCAATTTTCATACAAATTGTAATATGTGTCCTCACGGCCGCACATAAATTTTCTCACTAGAGAACAGGGCATTTACTTCAATACAACTCACTGAATATGCACAAATTACTCTCACTGTTTTTCATAAGACTTCAGTACAGTTATCATTCTATGGTTCATAATATTATTCTTTCCAGTCAATCCACCGTTGTTCTCATTATTGTTTTTCCAGTTGTTCTTTTAGTAATATTCATTCTGAATAATATGTATAATATAATCATACATTAACATTTGATGTTTAATGTATTCTCTCAATATTTGAAAGTATCTCTAAAATAGCAGGATATTATTCTCTGTCCAATTAATATGTTTCGCATGCAGGTTAGTAATAAAATTTCTCAGTGTAGTTTACTAGTCTGCTTTGTATTACAAACTTCATACAATGTCACCGATATGGTTAGATCTTGTAATACCATACAGTATGAGAGAATGATACAGATTATTAACATCATCATATACTGAAAGTTCACCATCATACAATATAATAAAGATTAATGCTGTGATATACAAAACGCATGAATGTTGTACTGTTTGAAAGAGTAACATAAAGGTAGTGATGAGAGGAATAATGTAAGCTATGACTCATATATCAACATAATTGCATGAATTCTAAGATACTGTACTGCATGAGTCATTTGATTCATTAATAAACCACCAATGCCTGAGACAGGAGATGTCTTTGGAGGACATAGCAACATTTCGTATCATTTGGTAGTATCTGTGCTGGAAAAGGAGCATGAAGATCTCTAGACTCTATTTTTCCACGTGTTTCCTATTTGGCTGTGAATTGTTGGTGCTGCTGTATTGCAACATGGGTTATAATATTGTTGATGTGATTCCTTTTTATTTGTTTTAGTTATTCAGCAATTGTAGCCACAGTAAATTTCCATAAGGACAATGAGAGCATATTGAGTATTGAGTAATACTACATTTTACAGATAGGATGGTGGTGAGAGAAAATTTCAAGGCTGAGATCAATAAAATGTTATTGGTAATATTACAAATGGAGTGAGGTGTGATCAGTCCTGATCTAACTGAATGGTGAAACAATATTAAGGGCCAAATGGCCTACTCCAGAGTATTGTATGTTGTGATCAAGCTGTAAGGGTGTTGTGTCACTCTAGTCCACAGGTCATAACATAAAACAACAAATAGATAATCCGGTTGCTAAATTCAGGAAAAGAGAATGGAAAAACAGACTTCGCTGCAGAAATTGGCTTTCTGAAAAGCACCCTATGGCCAATGGGTTATTCTTGAAGTCAGAAGGATAATGAGTAGAGTGTTCCAACGTCTTTGGCACATGTGGTCAAGTCATTATTCATGCATGTTTGTTTTTGGAGTTTCTGTAAACATTGCTTACTCAGGAGATACAATATTAAGATGTTTCTTTGTTCCGTTTTTGAAGAACCAATAGGCTTCAGCATGAACTCAAGATGGATCTTTCAGAAATGGGAGAGATTGGCTGGGTAACTCTTGTCGTCCAACTGAAGATCTGATAAAACAAGAATATTTGTGACTAACGCTGAGATAATATATCAGTCTGACTACTTTTTTTGGCTGTCAGTGAATCAACAAAAACAATCCTGTGATTTCTGGGAGTGATCTTGTATGTTTCCACATTCATTTTGAAACATTAACCTTCTTTACACAACATTTCACATTATAATTGCACAATCATGATATGATTAATGTACGTTTAACACTCTGTTCCAATGAAAGTTTCAAGTTCGTCTCTGTTTTTTACTTCGTAATACATGGCAACATCCTAATAAATCCATGCTCTACTCTCTCAGTTACCTCAACATCTTCCCTATTGTGTGGGACCAAAATGATCAACAATAATCTTCCCAAGATTTTATGTAGTTTCTCTATTACTTCTTGACTTTTATATTCTATACCTTGTGGTGAAATGCTGTGTTCCATTATCTGTTCATTCATAGTGTTATTGTTATGGACCAGACCAGACACCTCAAACTATTTTCAGAAGGTAGCCTAGTCCCTAACTGTTTCTTATTTCAGGGAAATGTAAAGTGTTACATTCCAGATGCAATTCAACTGGTCAAACTACTTGATGTAAAGCAAAACACGATTTATTTAAACACTATAGTAAAATACAACAAAAGAAAGAGGAATTTAGAATAACAATTCTATCAGAAAACTTAACAAAATAGCAGATATGGTAACAGTTACTAATTAACTGTTCCAATATAGTAACATCCAATATACACACACCACTCGACAAAAGGAAAATTCAGAAATTGGATTTTTGCACAAGCAATGCCTGCAGTAGAAAGAGAAACCCCAGCTACTAGCTGTAATGGAGAGAGTGGAAGAATAGTTTCTACTTCTTCAAAACTCCAGCAGTTTCTGAAAGCTAACTAAAAACCCTTAAAAGATAGTAGGAACTGCCAATGCTGGGGCATCTGAGATAACAAGGTGTAGAGCTGGATGAACTCAGCAGGCCAAGCAGTATCAGAGGAGCAGGAAAGCTAATGTTTCAGGTCTGGACCCTCCTTAATCTGTGAGAGCTTGACCACACCCACCCAGGCTGCTTCTATCATTCCAACTTTAAAAAAAAAACCCGCGGCCTCACCAATTGTTTATCTTCTCATAGACTGCTCCGTGCCTGTCCACCAATCCCTTTCTAAAAGAAACAAGGACAAAACATGCCTCTTAAAGCACAGCATTATCACATTATCTATTTGTGGAGTTACTTTTAAGATTGTAAGAACAAAAGAAATAGGAACAGAAGTAGGTTATTCAGCCCTTTCAGCCTGTTCCACTATTCACTAAGACAATGGTAGATCGCAACATCACTTCTCTGCCTGTGATAGTGGTAAAAATGCACTATCAATTTTCAACATCCATCATCTGATTTTAATATCTGAAATCTTTCACAGACTAAGATTATTTTTAAAAGATAATAACACTGACTTATGATAGCTACAGTGGTGACTGATCAGGTTGAGCCAAACTTATGAAACCATCATTAAACAAACACATCTGAATAGAAATTAACATGTCATTAAAATAAATATAACCAGTTACTCAGATCTGTGCCTTCTGGTTTATTTATACATTTCAGGAAGTTATACAGCGTGGAAAAAAAAACACAAAGCCAGTCACAGGAATACATGAAGGAACTGTATTTTAGACAACAACTTTGGAGCAGAGCAGAGAGAAAATGAAAGATTTGTCACAACAGAACAAAAAGGCTTTCTCTCTCTGTCTCTCCTTATCTTTTTCTCTCAGTCTCTTGAAGGACAAAGCCTGGTGATAAAAGCAAAATAGAGAAACATCTATCCACCGAGAACTCAAATCTATCTACTACTGTCACTACTGCTGGTGATACAAGTCATCAATTAAACAACCATGGTCTCAGTTTAGACAAATCCCCAAAGGGCTCTTGGGACCCTATCAAGTCCGCACAGCATTTTATATTTTTTCATATGATCGTCACTCATTCTTTTAAATTGTAGTGAGTAGAGGCCTAAACTGTTTAACCTTTCCTCGTAAGACAACCCCTACATCCCAGGAGTCCTAGTGAATCTTCCATGAACTGTATCTAATGACAGCATATTTCTCCTGGTGCAACTGGCGCAACTGAACACAGTGTTCAAGGGGTGGTCTCACTATGTTCTGTACAGTTGTAGTAAGACCTATTTTTATTCCACCCTCCATGCAATGAAGGCTAACACTCCATTTTCTTTCCTAAACACACGCTGTGTCTTTATATTCACTTTTTGTGATTCACGCATGAGCAGCCCACTGATCCCTCTGTTTCATAGCATTCTGCAAACTTTTTTATTTAAATAACATTCTACTTTTCTATTACTCTTGCCAATGTGGTCAAACTCACATTTTCCCACATTAGACCCCAATTGCCAGATTTACTGCCATTCCTCACAACTTACTTTCCAACCTGTTTTTATATCATTAACAAATTTGGCTACAATACGAACAGTCTCTTCATGCAAGTCATTGATGTAGATCATAAATTGTTGAGCCCCCAGCACTGAACCCTGTGGATCTCCATAAGGTAAATTTACTAAGTTGACAAGTTTTAATGTCTTATTAACCTGATCCTTTCTCCCACTCCAATGTATGTCTCTGGTCTTTCTCATTACACAGCTTCTCCCTGCTCAAGATATAGTTAGTGGTTTACATTTTTAACTACAAAGTGCATTTACTGTTATTGAAATCTTCATTTGCCTATTTTACCATTTTATCAATAATTCATTGTAGCTACCTATTCTACTTCCAATGTCATTACATCTACGAATGTGGACACCATTCTGTCTAGTCCTCTCTCCATGACATTATTTTCCCATTGTGAACAGAAGCAATTTCAGGAGAGAATCCTTTGGGACATTGCCACCCACTTCGAGCTACCCGTGAAATATTCCTTTAATTTATATTCTCCATTTCTGACATAGGATCATAGAATCTCTATAGTGTGGAAGTGCCAATTGAGTCCACAGCGATTCTCCGAAGAGCATCCCACCCAGACTCAGCCCCCTACCATATTCCTGTAAACCTGCATTTCCCATGGTTAATCCACCTAGCCTGCACATCTTGGACCATGGGAGGAAAATGACGCACCCGGAGGAAACCTGTGCAGATGTGGGGAGAACATGCAAACTCCACAAAAACAGTCTCCCAAGGCTGGAATCCAACCCAGGTCCCTGGTGCTAAACACTGAGCGACTGTGTTGCCCTAAATCTTCTAGTCATGGACTTCTGATCAGTCTGTAATCCAACTTGCTACTATTTCTTAACTGTTCATGGGCTTTCTGTCTATGTACACGCCATTCACTGTATTTCCCCATCAACCACAACTGATACTGTCTCAAACATCCCTCAGGATTACTACTGCATTGCATGAGAGCAATGTTACTGAATGAGAATATGTTGCAACTGTGCAATGTGTCATGGAATGAGCTGCCAGAGGAGTTGGTGGAGTCTGGTATAAATACAACAGTTAAAAGGCATCTAGATGGGTATACATATAGCAAGAATTTAGAGGGATATTCACCAAATGCTAGCAAATGGGACTAGATTAATTTAGGATATCTGGTCAGCATGGACAAATTGGACTGAAGAATCTATTTCCATATTGTTCATCTCACTGAGTCTATGACTCTTGTGACTTATCATTGGTAACCTTTGACCCAGAATGTTTTGGTTTCAGGTCTCACTCCAGAATTGACCACACAAACTTATAGTCCAGTGTTGCACAGAGAGAATAAAACATTGTCAGAGATGCTCTTGTTTGAATGAAATGTTTAATAGAGGATCTGACAACGCTATCCAAGCAAATGTAAAGAAATCCTGTGAATTTCTGTTGTATGTAAAGAAATTTTTCTGAATAAAGTCAGTGCCAATATTTATCTCTTAATCGACATAGTCATCATTTTGCAATTTGTGGGAACTTTCTGTGCTCAATTTGGTGGCTGCATTTCCTATAACAGTGATTGCATTTAATCGGTTGTAAAGAGCTTTGGGATGTCAGATGATCATGACCAGTGTGATATGTAATTTTTGTTTTACATAATACTGGTCTAACTGAGGGTGGAGTGATTATGAGAGCTATAATTTACATTGAGAAAAATACATTGTCAATGACACCAAGAAATTTGCTATTGGGAACAACATAGAAAGAATAACCCTGTAATATTTAAAGCAACTTGGAATGGAAGAGCATTGGACTAGAATGAGAAAGTAATGCGGCACCATGTTGAGTTAAACACTCAGTGTGTCATAAGTCCATTTTGTCAGCAGCACCATCTCAGAGAGGATAATAAATTAGTTTAATTCTGTGGCACAGCAGAGATAAAAAGAACTGTGAATCCTGCAAATCTGAACTGCAAACAGAAAATGCTGGAAATGTACACACGCCTGTCAGAACTGGAAATGCAAAAGACAAATTAACATCTCAACATCACTTTCCAACCTTCTCATGCTATCCTTCAATCCCAACTCATTCTCGAAATGGAACCCCCTTTTAATGGGGCACACACAACAAACACGCAAAAGATACAAAAGAAATAAATCAAATCAAATCATTATTACAAAAGAAAAATACAGTGGACCCTGGAAATCTGACTTAAAAGCAGAAAGTGATAGACGATCTCAGCATAAATGGTGGCATCAGTGGAGAGAGAAATAAATTTCAAATCTAATATGACTTATCTTCAAAGCGTTATATTATTAATCCATGTCAACTGTAGCTTCCAGTTCAGAACACAATTGACTCTTCAACCACCTCAGGACCTTCCCCAGGTAATGTTTTCCACATGTTTTCTTTGGTCATTCATTGGTTGTGGGTGTCGCTGGTTGGGCCAGTATTTATTGTCTGTTCCCAACTGTCATTGAGAAGGTGGCAGTGAGCTGCCTTCTTGAACAGCTATAGGTAGACCCACAATGCCCTTTGGGAGGGAATTTTGGGATTCTGACCCAGATATTTTGAAGGAACAGCAGTATATTTCCAAGTCAGAATGATGTGTGGCTTGGAGGGGAACTTGCATATGGTGGTGTTCCCATGTATCTGCTGTCCTTGCCCTTCTAGATGGAAATGGGCCTGGATTTGGAAAGTGCTGTCTAAGGATCTTTGGTCAATTTCTTCAATGCATCTTGTAGATAGTACATGCTGCTAGTACTGATGTTGGTGGTAGAGGGAGTGGATGCTTGCGGATGTGATGCTAATCAAGCAGGCTGCTGTGTCCTGAATAGTGTGAAACTTCTTGAGTGTTGTTGGAGCTGCACTCATCCAGGCAAGTGGGGAATATTCCATCACACTCCTGACTTCTGCCTTGTAGATAGTGATCAGGCTTTGGGAAAGTCAGGAGGTGAGTTACTGCAGTATTTCTAGCCTCTGACCTGCTCTTGTAGCTTGATAAAATGTGAAGCCCCAGAAACAGAGCAGGTCAGACAGCATTGGAGGAGCAGGAAAGTCAACGTTTCGGGTCTGGATCCTTAGTCAGGACGGATGGACTTGCAGCTGCTGTGTTTATGAGGCGAGTCCAGCTGAGCTTCTGGTCAATGATAACCTCCGCGATTTTGGTAGTGGGGGATTCAGTGATGGCAGCACTATTGAATGTCAAAGGATAGTGATTAGATTGTCTCCTGTTGGAAATGGTCATAGCCTGGCATTTGTGTGGCGCAAATGTTACTTGCCACTTGTCAGCCCAAGCCTGGATATCGGAACAAAAACAAATTGCTGGTGAAACTCAGCAGATCATGGAATCAAGCCTGGATATTATCCAGATTTCCAGGGACTTTGGAGGGAACAATTGATCATTCCCGACGTGGGATATGAATACTTGACGGAATATCCGGGATACAAGCTTGAAGTTTGGCTGATGCAGATCCAAACAACCCGTTCAATTCATTCTGTCACAATGGCGAAGCTCGTGACCAGTTCTACCACGCTCGCTGAGTGTCCGGTGTTGGGAAATATTTGTCTTTCCGTTGTCTGAATCCTTATAGACCTCTGTTGGGATAAAGTGAGTTCGAGTTTCACTCTCGGATTTGATACTCTAACGTTTTGTGTTGCTGCGTCTCTTTGAAAAGTGACGGTGTCGTTTTATTCAAGATTTCCATTGGCCTCAAGGTGCACAGATGTCAATTAAACACGAGGAGCAGATCAAATGTCATTCCCCAACATGCGTTATGTGTCCGGTTTACACTGGGGAGCTGCGCCGTGATGTTTTGCTGGTTCAACTCTATTAGACCCTTCCCTGCCTGGTGCAAGGGCAGGATGTCTGAAATGACTACGTTGACTGTGAGGGTTGGCCGCTATCTTCAGCAGGGCTCCGGGCTAGAGAGCTGGAGATAACAAGGTGCGGCGCTGGATGAACAGCCCTTTTTTTTCGGTAGAGCCATTTCTGTGTTAGTCTTTCCCCAGTGTCAACAGGTCGCTCTAAAGTGACAGACACGAATCAGTGAATTTCCCTTGGCCCCCTCTAAAGGAGCACCCTTTTCTGCTGAGGTTGCAAGCTGTATATTGCCTCTAGGTGTCGTTGCAATGCAGGGATTCAGCGAAAGAGCCTTTGCCTCTTTCACGCACACAGTCTGTCGCGTCCTCCCAAACAAACGCTGTATTATCTCCAATGCAATCGCTGCGTTTCCTCACGTGTATTTTTCTCAACGCATTTTTTTTTCCGGGGCAACTCCTTAAAACATGTTGGCAGGGAGCGAACGTGGAATTTAGCGATGGAAGCAACGCCGTTTTAAAGTTTGGGGAGCCTCAGGAGGTTGAAACATGCACGCAAGTTGTTCCAAGTGTCCAAGACGCCCGTCCCTTTCTCTCAATGTGTAGGGTTGTCTTAAGTTGGGAGCTCAGACTGTATGGTCACAGTGCAAGGACAGCAGAACCGGCCGTGTTGGAGATCAACACTGAATCACTGGAACTGGGGGTCTCTCAACCCTCAAAACAGGGACTTTCCCCCTCCTTCTAACTGTATCGTCAAATGGTGCCAGTGTCCATTAATATTGAGATATGTAGTCTGTGATTTATCAGTATCAATCAGTAATTTGATTCACATATTTAATACTCTAAGGGCTTTTTCTTTTGCATGGAGAGGCGGGCAATGGGACTGTTCCAAAGGGCCAGCATAGCACAATGGGCCGAATGTCCTCCTTTGATTCTGTCTCAATCCATGACTCTATTTTTCCTGGAAGAAGAGTTAACTTCCCAGAAAATCGAACGTAATAGCTGCCTTGAGGACCTCATTGTTGACTCTTTAAAGAGGTAGTCATGATGGCTTCATAAAGTCATAGGGATTTACAACTGGAATGAGCTCCTTCGGCCCATCGTGGCAATGATGGGTGATTTTCTTTCACGGGAAACGGGATTTTGAGTGAGTGGTCCAGGAAGTTTATTTCAAGGAAAATAGATATAGGAAGTCGCCAGATCTTAAACCCCACAGTCTCAGGGCATTCGTTATTAGACAAAGAATTGCCAGCGCTATGATGTGCAAATGCCAGTCACTGGGTAATTCATAATTGCAGATACTATTTCTGAAAAAAAATCACTTTTTTTTTCCACTGTGAAGCAGAGTTGGAAATAGCACAATTAACAGAATAACTAGTGGGAACGGTACGTCACTGTCGTGTGACAACAGCATTGATAGATTGAAAGTAGGTAAACACTTTACTTCCTCACTGCGCCCTTGGCAGTGGCTAAATGCAAATAGGCTCCACACTTGTACACTGGGCTTTTACATATTCTACACAAAGTTGGTGTCTGCAATTGATTCCCAGCCCCTCCCCCCCGCCCCCATCTTCGGTGCATGAGCCTGAGCCAGCAACACCAGTCCAAAGACGGTCCGCTCTCTATGTTACACTGGCGCTGCTGTTGCTGCCGCTGTTCCAGCTACTGGAAGGCAGGGAGAGCAGGCAGAAGGAGCAGTGGGCACGGGAGGGGGGCGGGGTGGGGGTGGTTTGAAGGGCGAAACCGCTACCTGGCCAGAGACCCTGGGGGAAGCCTCGATTACACTCCCACCTCTCCCCCACCCCCACCTCTTCCAAAATGCTTTGAAGTGTTCAAGTGTTAGAATGGTACTGCCGAGTGGATCACTGAGAGAGCTACAAGAGAGCTGATGACACTCTGCCTTCGCTTCCTGCCTTCACTCGGACCTGCTTTAAGTCGACGAAGATCAAAAAGCAGGTTTCTCTGTATGTTTATTTTATGGGGGTGTGGGGGAAGCGGAATATTTCTGAAGTGTTGCCCTGCATTCAGTAGCAATGTCTCAGCGGCTTGGCAGAATGTGTGTGTGTGTGTGTGTGTGTCACTGCGGCGGTCTGCGAAAGCAAACCAGGCAGCCAGCGCAGTGTGAACCATTACAGCCCTGTAATAGGAAGTTTGGCTTCGCCAATAGTGTCGGCTTCAAGCTCATTTGCAACTAATGGAATAATAATATTAAACAACCCCACACCCCCAGTTCTGAAACAAAAAACACACACACAGCACCGAAAATGTAACGCTGTCGGATTCACCGAGATGTGAGCAATGCAGACGGTAGTCTCCTGGTATCCTGGGCACCTGGTAAGGTATATTTGGTTCCACCTCCCCGCCCCCTTAAAAAAAGAAGCAATCTTGCTGTTACAGAGGTATTTGTTGTGAGATGAGGTATTTGTGTGGTGTCAGCCGTTTGTTGCGAGTACCTTTCTGCAGGTGGCAATGTGGATTCAGTGTGCTTTCTCTCTCTATCTCTGCCATCCACAAACACTCTCAGCTTCCCACTCCAGGGGACTGGTTACTGACTGTCATACTTCCCCCAATATTTTAGAGCCGCGACGTATGTGTGTGTCTGTGCGTGGGGGCTACAGCAGGGTTCCTGAATCGACAGTATCCTGGCTGCAGATACCTGAACTCCATGCCTCCGTCTATCTCCTGGATGACTGTTTTATCTCACTCTGTCTAAGATGTGGGATTTCCCCGGGTTACTTACAGGTACAAACCTCAGATCGCCCCTCGTGCCGCATCAGAGAGACCCTGGAGGCGGCTCAGATAAATCTTGGGGGAAGCATATTTGAGGAGGAAGGGGGGTAAAATGCGAAATGGAAGCTTTCTAACCAACCTCCTCCCACCCCCCCCCCCCCGTATCCTCCTCCCAATAAAACTAAAAAATCGCGGTGTGCAAGAACACGGACCCTATGCGGAAAAGGATTGTAGCTATTCACGTTCCCTTTCACCTGCTCAATGTGTTTACAGTGTGTGCTTACACACCCAGTGAAAGGAGGTGGGGGTTTTTTGTTGGGAGGGAGGGGGAGTGTTCTCCTACTCGCGGACTTGTATATTCACCCCAGGGGCTTGCACGCTGTCTGGAGCGAGCAGCACTGTGTTATCGGTTGGTTATTGATGTCCCTGTTCAGTTAGTGAATGCTGATGGTACAGCCCCCGCTAAGTCCCTTCCCAGACACGTTTCTGCTCACTTCAGTGGGCTTCCGTTCACCGAACAGTTCGACTGTGCACGCCGTTACCCGGTCATTGAGCACTTCCCATTTCACGTTTGTTGGAATATCGTGATTGTAACCAAGGTGGGTGATACGGGGCGAAAAGGGATTGCGGGAATAAGGCAGATGAGTGTTGTTCAATTGGACCAGTGTTGTGCTGTTAAATGGAAACAGGGAAAACCGGGAAGAGCCTGTGAAAGTGTTAATCACTGCAGAGGGAACTGTTTGCCAAGAATACGGTGAAGAAGATTTATTTAAGAATGAAGGAGCGTTAGCCAAGCATTTGTGCAATATGTCCGTCAGTATGTTTGATGTAGGGATGGTCATTGAGGTTGTATGTGTGTGAGAGAGAGATGATCAGATCGATTTGTGTGTTCCCCTCTTCCCCTCCCAGCCTGACCATTACCTGAACTCCTTCATGAGGGTTGGGCATTTTCCAGACACTCCTCGCTCCACGTTAAAGCCAGTCCGGTATTCATCCGAGTTTAGCAATGATTTTCTTTTCCTTTCTCGCGTGCTGAAGGTTAGAGCTGTATCGCGCCTCTCAGAAACCTGTAACAGCTTTCCATCCAGTGGAAGGAAGTGCAGTGGCTGTCACACATGTACCAGAACTCAGACTCGGTTTCTGGGAGAAGACAGTGTGAGCAGTTCTCTACAAAACTGCCTTCATCACGATGGCCGTAAAGTAAACTCGATTCTTTGCTAGATTACATGCAACGGAGGGTGAGGACAAATATCTGCTGTTAAACCTGTACTATTACTGAGATGAAAGGGCAATTTTCCACGTTGAGGTAATTAGGACGTTTGATGGTAATGGGAGTATCATATACTCCAAATCCTACCTTATTTTAATACATCGCTAACTTTGCATCTTAAAACTGACTTTCAGTGAACTTCTGTTTCGATAATGAGGGCAGATTTCCCATTGATAACGCTCAGGTGAACTGTTGCGTGGTTCCCTCCTGAGGAACCAGATTCCCCCCTCGTCCATAAACTAACACTTGGCTGGGTGGTCAGCGCGCTGGATGTCCGGTCGGTATCGGTGGAAACTTTGTTTAAATTTCCCTTTATTTTTAAACAATGGTGTATTTACCGCGCTCCTCTGAACTGAAAAGGGATGATTTTGTTCAATTGTAACTGATGACACCAGTATAACTCAGTATGTCCTTTGATGCAGGGAGATAGCCTGGACCCAAAGGGATCGTTAGTGGGTGTGTTCGGGTCGGTTTGGACGGCGCTCTGTTTTGCCGTTGTGTTTGAGATTGGGGAAGGAGCGGGTACACGGCCTGTGTGAAAAGAGGGGTTTCTCAACCCCCACCCCAGAAGCTTTGGAGGGATGCGGGTAATGCCAACAGTTGACTGGGAGTGTGAGGAAGTGGCATCGAGCTTTCGGTACTGATCCTGGCTGCTATCCCGAACTGACTGGAGAGGACAGCCTGCCCTTGACCTCAAATTTAGCTTTCTGCAAAGTCAGAAGTGGTTGGGAGTTTGAGAGAGCTTTACAGCGATGGCCAGTGCAAGGACAAATGGTTTTTACTGTTTATAATCAGTGAATTCCAAAGAGTGTTGCCTATGAGAATAATCGGATTTTACTGTAATGTTTGCGTAAAAAGAGCCGCGTGTAACTGTTGCCAGATTTTATTTTTTAAAAAAAGCGTGCTAAACAATTGGCATCAATGACGTGCTCGACGGCACTAGGACCCAAAAGCTACCCTCCTTGCCCTGCTCCAGTTTCTTCCTTCTCTGTGAAGAATGAACCTGTTACACAGAAGGTAGTAGTGAGGACGCTCCGGTCATGGAGATGGGGAATAGTTTCCAGCTCTCCCACTCGCCAGCGGCAGTCCAGTGTGAGCACTGGCCGGATCGCTTCAACCAGCTCCCAGCTCCCTACCCCCACCGTCTCCCTCAGCCTGTCTTCCGCCGAGTCCTAGCGCCCCGGGTTGGAAAAGACAGTGGATAGATTTTATGTTTTGGCCGTTCAGTGCAAGGCGGCGAAATTTAAAACGCACCCATTCCTGAGGAGTTAGATTGACCAAAATGTCAGCTTTCCCCCTTCCCCTGCTAACCCACATCACGTTAACATTGGCAGAATAAATTAACCAATGTCCAGAATAGTTCAAGATTTATCGCGATTTGTGAGAATTTAGTTAAAAACGTTGTTGGTCGGGGACACTTTGCTGAATAATTAGCAGTAAGTAAAGGGACAGATGCCTGCATGCTGTAACTGCAGTGAGAGCTGAGGACTGGATTCATGAGCCAGGTCCTTTTTGAAGGATGCTAATTCCCAGGCTTGGTTGTGTAGGGATGGGGTAGCTTTTTCAATACTTTACGTACACTCTTGTTAGAAAATTCTCAACAATTGTTTAGCCGACACAAGATTCACCGCACGGAGAGTAACACTGTGTCCTGACAGATGGGAATCCCTTCTGTAACCTTATTTCCCTCCTTTTAAAAAGCACCTCCTTGAGCAACCCTTTAGTTATCTCTCTCTCTCCTATCTTGGAGCTATTCTCTTTGACAACCTGTTCATAGGTGTTATTGTGCACTTCTGGATCAGGCGGGACTTGAACCTGGGTCCCCTGGATCAGATGCAGGGACGCTACAACGGTAAATTTAACTTCTTGACCAAATGCCTTTTATTTGCGATTGGCGGGCGGGGTTTCGGGATAGGAGCCAAACGCAGGCAAATGGGGCTAGTTCGCTTTAGGAAATCTAGTCCGCTTTAGGAAATCTAGTCGAGTTGGAGACTATTTCAGTGCTGTATGACTCTATAAGGCGCAAATATGTAAATAAGTTATTGACCCATTTTAAAATGAATGTCTTTAGTTGAACTCACAAGGAGGATAAATTCCATTTTAATCTTCGTTAAACAATTTTAGCATTTAAAAGAATTCGGTCCAAATTGCGCGCCATTGTTAAAGATGTGGTCAAGCTATCCTCTAATTTCACCGAATAGGTTACGGGATGGATTTGCTCAGTTTAAGGATTCTCTTCCCCTCCCCTCATTACTGAAGATCCTCGCGTTTACGGCGAGCAAGGTGTAAAATCATTGCTCTTTCGCGCAATGCTCCGAATAATCCGACTTGTTCAAGGAGTGGCTTTAGTCGCTAGAATGCAGGAAAATCTTTCATGAACGGGACATAGACAAGTGTAGTGTAACCACAAACTAGAGAACGCATGGCTTCTTAAATCGTCCTTGAATATGTGATTTTTCAAGTCATGTCCTTGTTTACAATGAACCGTAGCGAACTTCTCTCACAGTACTTAGCTCAGATTTAGAAACGGAGATCGCTGCCGATCCCTGATTCTTGTAGAATCGGATTGATTGATTCATATACACAGATACAGAGAGAGAGAGAGAGAGAGAAAGTACTTGGATTGATTTAGAGTGGGAGGATGGATCAACAAACACCCAATTTGTTTAATTACCTAATAGGCAATTACAGTACCTCCGACTCAATTAGATGAAATTCCAATTATAAGCAAGTGTTTCCTCGTGAGATCCATATAACGAGACCAGTGCTAGCAATAAAGAGCCAGTAAATCGCCCCAAAAGCGGGAAATTGGGAAAGTTCAATATTTAGTTTCATTTTATTTTAAGTAATATGAACACGCGTCCTTAGAATAGAGTTTCATAGAATCCCTACACCGTGGAAGCAGGCCATTCGAATCCACACCGACTCTTTGAAGTGCGTCCTATTCCCTCCCCTACACTTAGCATTTCACTCTAGACAATTTAGCATAACCAACCCACCTAACCTGCACATGGTTAGGCTGTGGGAGGAAAACCCACACAGACACGGGAGAACGTGCAAACTGCACACACAATTACACAAAGCTGGGATCGAACCCACATCCCTACCCATATGAGGTAACAGTGCTAACCACCCGAGCCACCACATCATACACTAGGCTTGTGGTTTGATCGACATGATTCAGTAACAGCGATAGGCTACAGATAAATATATACACCCCTTCCCATCTGTATACTTTGGGCACCATGAGTGTCAATGCCATGACTTAACGAAGGGGTTTGAGGAAGATTAGGTACTGGGTGTAGATAGGAGGAGGTCACAGATATGTACCACACCCAGAGGCTGGGTTGATACCGAGTGAGTACTGCACACTGAAAATAAAAAAGCTGGAGTTCACAGCGAGTCAGGCACCATCCGTGGAGGGAGCGCGAACTACCATTTCGAGTCTGGATGATTCTTCACTGCTCGTTATTACCACGCTTCACTGGGTGAGGAGAGCTTTGCACGGAAGATAATCAACGGGCGAGTAATTTTCGCGTCTCCCGGTGACTTATCCTACAATATTGGTTCTTAAAATTGAATCTTCATTAGTCACCATTAGCTTAACAAGGACAGGAGCCACACTGGGAATTAAGTTGATAAGTGATCGAGAGCCGGTTTATAATCGGAGCAGGAGTAAGTGATAGACATTCCAACTTCTTATTCAGTTGAAGATTTGTTCGTGGCTTAATATCCTGGCCATCGCCTTTTCAATGACACGGAACAGCCTTAATATTAATAAGGAGTATACATTGAAGATCCCTGTCTCTTCCCCCTCCAGACTGTGCGCTGTCAGTCAGGCAAAGAGGTGTGAAAGATCATTGGAAGTTGTTCTGTGAGCTGTTGTTCACGTTGAGAGACAGAGTTTAAAACTCCAGAAGTTTCAAACAATTAAACATCCGAATATTATTCAAGTAAAACATTCAGTTTAAAAAGTCAAGTCCCAGTGTGACATTAGGCCGCATCTCATGGAATCCATAACTTTCCCCGATCTGCTCCTTAGGGGCAGAGGGAGAGATAATATTATTTGATAAGGATCTGTACTGGCTCCCAGACATACACGGAGAATTGAGATGAAGAGAAACAGATGGAGATACTCGGCAGGTCAGGCATCCGCTGTGAATCAAGTGGTGCTCCTCGTTGCTGGATTTATTTCCAGCGTTTCCCGTTCACATTTCGGAAGTCAAGAAAGGACAGGGATTTTATTGCAAAGGGTGGTGCAAAAGAACGCATTGGTTTCTGACTACGCGCTCAGGAAGATACACCTCGTCCATGTTTGTGAAGGGGTAGCACTAATTCAGTGAATGGTACGTGGACGAGTTGTTAAGGATTCGTGGTTTCAGGTTTTCCTTGAGAGTAGGGAGTGGTGAGGAAGAGTTGATCTGAGAATATTTCCCCACTTGGTGTTTGTCTTGGATTTCAGATGAAGGGACGAATACAGGGATAAGGAATTTCTTCTGTCGTTAGTGAATCCATGGAATTCCACTTCAGAGGGCTGTAGATGTGGATCCGTAAGAATCTTCAAGTCCGGGGCTAGCAGGCAGGTTTTTAAATTAATAAGACGATTCAGTTATGGGGAGAAGGCAGGGAAATGGAGTTGAAGATTCTCATGTCAGCTGTGACCTCACTGAACGGCGCAGCAGACTCGATGGGCCGAACGGCCTACTTCTGCACCTAATTCTTAAAGGAGGCAGGAGTTAAGAGTCTGTCTGAATGCTCACCCTGCGGTCAGACCCCACAGTGAAAATGTGTGTTCTTCTTTCTCTAGAATCCTAACATCTTAATGTGAAAGAGCAAGTCAAAGTGACCCTCAGAAGTTCCAACTTCTCGCTAAAATACAGAAATTGGGAGGAGAAGAAGGGTCTAGGCCCGAAACGTTAGTTTTCCTGCCCCTCTGATGCTGCTTGGCCTGCTGTATTCATCCAGCTCTACACCTTGTTATCTCAGATTCTCCAGCATCTGCAGTTCCTACGATCTCAGAAATTGTGAGGAGCTTGGATGCCTACAACATAGTTCTGCTTTCTAATTTTGAGGTGGGCATCAGAGGCAAGGCCAGGATTTGTCGCCCATCCATAATTACCCTTGAACTGAGTGACTTGCTAGGCCAGTTCAGGGGCCAGTTAATAGTCAACTACATTGCTTTGAGAGTCTGGAGTCACATGTAGGCCAGACCAGGTAAGGATGGCAAATTTCCTTCCCTGAAGGACGATTTAGCTTTTAATTATGCACCCGATTAAAATGCAGTCTGTATATCAAATTAAATCACTTTACAATTCAGGTCAGGCATTGCTGTGATTTTCATGAATATATAATTAATGCTATTAAAAGTCTTAAATAAAATGCGGCGTTACTTTGAGAATTAATGGGTTTAAATCGTTCCTAAAATCTGGAGTTTTGAGAGACGTGGTGGAAGATGCTCTGTCCTCCAATTTCAGGGATATCAATTGGTCACCCTGATCGCCTTTTGGAGAGGAGGGCTAGGGGACAGCTCTCTCCTTTTCGGATTTCTTTTAAAGAGCAGGTCTTCCCTCTGTTCTCGCTGGCGATTGGCTTGACTTCAGTGCCCCGTTCTCCGGGGCAGACCCCGGGAATGAGCCCATGGAGAGCTTGGGAGTCTGTACTGTCCCGTGAACCAGTTATTCCCCACCGACAGCACACGTTACTGCCGGGAACGGGATTGGAGGGAGGAGTTTCTTCTGGGGCTGAGGGAGAGATAGGTGGAATTTTTGTTCGGCCCTGTGAGGGGAGGTGGGTGAAGATGAAGGAAGGGGGATAAGGAAGGAGAGATGCATTTGCGGGGAGGGGGAGAGGGTTGGAGGTGGGTGGCGGGAGGGGTGGATTTGGGGATGGGGATTGCCTCATGGAGAACGGGGGTCCTGGTGAGCACTCTAAGAGAGTGGCGCCTTTACAATAGCAGCACACCCTCATTGCTCTCTGCCCCCTCTTCCCCCCATTACAATCATTGTATTGATTTAATTCCAGATTCTATTTGCAATGTTTCCTTTTTTTTCTCTCTAGAAAACCCTTTGGATGTAAATTGTTCTTCCGTGTAACTTTTTTTTGGTTTATTGAAGTCTTAATTATTGAAATATTTATCTTGGTTTACACATTACTTAATCAGCTGGCTCTTCTGGGCGTGACGAATTGTTTGATTAATGAAACCCAAGCTCGTTGAGAAGCCAAACGGGCTGCTTGCTCCTTTGGAAAAAAGCCCCAGAGGTTCTTTCGGGAGGCGGGGGAAATTCTGATCAGGGGGACCAGTAACAGATTCCCAACCCTCATGACAAAAGGAAGGGGGCTGAAGGGACCAGACCCTAAGATTAGAACTTTTAAAGCGGACCCCACAGATTTGTTTGGACTAGTTATGCTTACTCAATCTGTTGAGAGAGGTTATTACACACCTCTGGCGCTAGTGGGGCTTGAACCCAGGCCTCCAGGCTCAGAGGTAGGGCACTACCACTGTACCACAGCGCAGAAGCCCCCTTACATACACAAACTTCACCATTCTCCGTGTTATTCTTGCGCAAGGCCCATTCTAATCTCCTCTGTACTGTTCCAATCCATGGGGCGGGGAATTTGTCAGCGGCAGTTGTTATACAGAGACGCAATGACCTCCTCCTCCCGGCACTGATCACGGTCGATCCCAGTTTTCAGGAGGATTTTATTTTTTAAGAAAAATCGGACGGGTTAAAATGCAAATGAGCACTAAGTTATTAATGTAACCAGTGTTTAGTAACTGTATAGATAACTCAGACTTGAGTGAGTATTGTTTAAATTGTCCCTCCCGGAGATTTCATTTCATGAAACGAGCGTCATAAAACGAATTGTTAAAGTTTTTATTCTTCTGTCGCTGTTGGGGTTGAGCTGACGACTCCTACTTCTTGGACAGCTGCTATTGGATGTGAAGCTGTCAGCTTTCTTACGTAGAGAACAAGGTGTGGAGCTGGATGAACACAGCAGGCCCAGCAGCATCATAGGAGCTGGAGAGCTTGACGTTTCGGGTTCTCACGCGTTCGGCAGAAAATGAATACACCCAACAATAGCAGCTAGAACCAGTCAGAGTCGTACAGCGTGGAAATAGACCCTTCCGTCCAACCAGTCCACTCCCATCATGTTCCCAAACTAAACTAGTCGCCCCTGCCTGCGTTCGGCCCATATCCCTCCAAACCTCTCCCATTCATGTACTTATCCAAATATCTGTATTTGCATCCACCACTTCCTCCGACACTTCACTCCACACAGGAACAACTCCGTGGGTGTAAAAAAAGTTACCACTCGTCCTTTTTTAAAAAATCTTTCTCCTCTCACCTTAAAAATATGCCCCCTAATTTTGAACTCCCCTGAGCTACGGGTAATACCCTTACTATTCAACTTATCTATGCCCCCGCTAATTTTATAAACCTTCATAAGATCAATCCTCAACCTCCTGCACTCCAGTGAAAGATGTCCCAGCCTATTTTTGTAACTCAAACACTCCATTCCCAGCCACATCCTGGTAAATCTCTTCTGAACCCTCTCCAGTTTTAATAATATCATTCCCATCTCCAGAACTGGACACAGTGCTCCAGAAGAGGCCTCTGCAATGTCCTGTACAGCCTTAACATGACGTCCCAACTCCCTGACTCAAGTGGTTTGACAATGAAGGCAAGAGTGCTAAACACCTGCTAATAACCCTGTCTATTTGTGACTTAAATTGCAAAGAATTATGAACCCGAACCCTTAGGTCTCTCTGTTCTACAACACTACCCAGGACCCTACCATTAATCGTATAAATCCTGCCTTGTTTGTTTTACCAAAATGCAAATACCGCACATTTATCTAAAGTAAATTCATCTGCCACTCCTCAGGCCATTGACCCAATTGGTCAAAGATAACAAGAACTGCTGATGCTGGAGTCAGAGACAACGCATTGTGGAGCTGGAGGAACACAGCAGGTCAGGCAGCATCAGAGGAGCAGGAAAGTCAACGTTTCGGGTCGGGACTCTTCTTCAGAAAACCCAATTGATCAAGATCTCTTTGTAATCTGAGATTACCTTCTCCACCGTCCACTCTAACTGGAGCTGAAACGGGCAAGCCATCTCGCAATGCCCTACCAAAACATTGAGCTGCTCTCTCAAGAGAAAGAACTGGTGGTGGTTAAACCATGCCTCAGGGAAAGGAGGATCCTTCATGGTAACCTCACCCAGTAGGGGGAATTAAACCCACACCCTTGGCATCACACTATAGTGCAAACCAACCATCCAGCTAACTGAGCGAATCTAGCCCCTAGCTCATGTGCTAATGTGTGAATGAAAGAAGGTGGGGACAAAAGAGAGAAAGAGAAGCAACAGGAGTGAATTGATGGGAGAGAGGAACAGCTTAGTGTTCCAGAGACAGAAAGAGAACCCCTCTCCTCTGGGCAATCTGTGAGGGATTCTGTGACCCAGTCGCTTTGTGACTTTTATCTCTTCTCTTTCAGACTTACGATGCTAAGGATCGGACGTGGGTAGATTTGTAGCCGAATATCTTTCTTCAGTTGGGATTTAAAAATTAAAACAAGAGGAGCCGGACCATAAACAGCATCGACCTTCCCCCTCTTCCCCCAGAAAAATGGCGGTGGGGAGGTACTGCCTCTTCTTTCATCTGCTCCTCAGCCTCGCCTCTTGCTGCTGTGGGGGGTCAGTGGTTAACCAGGAGTACCGGACTTTTAAAACGGATAACCCAGACTGGGTGTTCAATCACCTGGTAGTGGACGAAAGGACGGGCAGTGTGTACCTGGGGGCGGTCAATAGGATCTACAAACTGTCAAGTGACTTGCAGCCCCTGATCACCCACCAGACAGGGCCGGATGAGGACAATCCAAACTGTTACCCTCCCCGCATCGTGCAGCCGTGTAACGAGCCGCTGCGGCTGACCGACAACGTCAACAAGATGCTGCTGATCGACCAGGGGGAGCGGCGCCTGATTGCGTGCGGAAGCCTGTACCAGGGCATCTGCAAGCTGCTGCGGTTGGAGGATCTCTTCAAACTGGGGGAGCCCTTCCACAAGAAGGAGCACTACCTGTCCGGGGTCAACGACAGCGGCTCCGTCTTCGGGGTCATCGTCTCAGACCAGGGCTCGGACGCTAAACTTTTCGTGGCCACGGCGGTAGATGGTAAACCAGAATATTTCCCCACCATCTCAAGCCGCCTGCTCGCCAGCAACGCCGAGGCGGATGAGATGTTCTCTTTCGTCTTCCACGACGAGTTTGTGGCTTCCCTTATCAAGATCCCATCCGACACCTTCACGGTGATCCCTGACTTTGATATTTACTACATCTACGGGTTCAGCAGCGGCGCCTTTGTCTACTTCCTGACCCTGCAGCCCGAGCTGATCAACACAGGGCCAGGCTCCAGCCGCCAGCAGGTCTACACCTCCAAGCTGGTACGCCTCTGCCAGGCCGACACCACCTTCAATTCCTATGTGGAAATGCCCATCGGCTGTGTCCGGGACGGTGTGGAATACCGGTTGCTGCAAGCCGCTCACCTGGCCAAGGCTGGCCCCGTTCTGGCCAGGTCCCTGGGCATTCAGGCCGATCAGGACGACGTGCTGTTCGCTGTCTTCTCCAAGGGTCAGAAGAGGCGCAGTAAAGCCCCCGATGAATCCGTCCTCTGCATGTTTGTGCTGAGCTCCATCAACGAACGCATCAAGGACCGCCTGCAGTCCTGCTACAGAGGGGAGGGCTTCCTAGATCTGGCCTGGCTCAAAGTGAAGGACATCCCATGTGTGCCCGCGGTAAGGCTGGCTCTGTCTGTGTGTTTGTGGGACTAGGGGCCGGGGGTTGGGTGGATGGGTGTGTAGTTGTGTTCACAGAACAAAACGAAACCCTAAAGCTGCTGGAAATCAGAAACAAAACAGAAATTGCCCGGAAAACTCAGCAGGTCTGGCAGCGTCGGTAAGAGAGAAAACAGGTAACATTTCGTGCCCGGTGACCCTCCTTCAGAATTGATTGTAGGGTAAAGATTGGGATATATACTGAAGAGCGGAGCGAGCCCAGTGTTCACAGAACTCGTTCCAGCTTAACCTGACAGGCTCGTTCACATTAACGTATTCTTAGGGAAATGTAGCCTGTGTTAAGTATGTACTATTTTGAAAACCAATAATCCAGTAGATCGATCAATTATTTTGGTAGTTCCTCAAAGGGGTGTTGTAACTGAAATCAAATCCTTAAGAGAAACTTGGCAAATGGAAATCTCCATTTTGGAGTATACAATACACTCCAATGCTACCGTGAAGACACCACAATCCTCCTGGAACACAGGGCTGCTGCCTTATCACGGAAAGAGATAACTGGTGGCACTTTAACCTGAGGGTCATCATGCCTCAGGTGAGGTTGAGAAAGAGTGCCCTTCGTGGTAACCTCAGCCCTTACAGGGATTGAACCTATGTTCTCAGCATCATAAACCAACCATCCAGCCAAGTGAGCTAACCAGAATCCCCAATGCATACCTGTGGGAAATCAGGTGCTCCTTCTCTGGGACCAGCGTGGCCATAATCACAGAACAGGCAGGCAATTGAATTCATTAGCATTCTCCACAACCAGTCTTGTAATGGGCAGGCCCACGAAGAGGTCCTCTGATCTACCTGCATTCCCCACCCTCAGAGGGGCTAGAATGTGATATGTATATGGAGCCATTGAATGGAGTGTGTCATTATTGAACGAGGTGTATTGTGCAGATCCTGAGAATATGCCAGTAGTTTTTAATCTTTGAAGCACCTTGGATTATTCTTCCTAAAGCTCTCCATTTGTCACAACATATATTCCAGTTTTAGGGGTGCTCCTTAAACCATATCAAAAACAAAAACAGAAGTTGCTGGAAAAGCTCAGCAGGTCTGGCAGCATCTGTGAAGGAAAAAGAAACAGTTAACGTTTGGGGGGAAGGGTCACCAGACCTGAAACGTTAACTCTGCTTTTTCCTTCACAGATGCTGCCAGACCGACTGACCTTTTCCAGCAACTTTGTTTTTGTTCCTGATTTATAGCATCCTCAGGTCTTTTGGTTTTTATTTAGCCTTAAACCATATCCCTTTGTTCAAGCTTTTAATCACCTGACGTAATACCTTCTTATGTGGTTTGGTGTTGTAAGTTTCCATTTGCTCCTGTCAAACACTTCAGAATGTTCTAAGAGTGTTAGATTAGTGTAATTCTTTGTAACAATGTAAAGGTGCTGAAATAACTCAAGTACCGCATTCAAAGGTGCTGTCGGAAGAGGATGAAATGTAAAACCATTAAAAAAACCTCTGAGACTCATTCTGGCCTGGTTGGCCACTCTATCATTTGGAGTTTGGCCACTTGGATTTTTTCAGCCTGATTTGCCGCTTCTGATCTCCATGCAATGAGCCCCAATTGAAACTGTTTGTGAGTCTCTGAGAACAGGCTCAGATGATTGCAGAGCTAAATAGCTTGCCACCATTTGTTTTTGAAGAACATGTTTTTTTTATTCACTTGTGGGATGTGAGTATTTCTGGCTGGCCAGCATTTAATGCCTGTCCCTAGCTGCCCTTGAGAAGATGTTTGTCTTCTTGAACCGCTGCAGTCTAAGTGCTGTGAGTAGATCCACAATACCATTAGGGAGAGAGTTCCAGGATTTTGACCCAATGACAGTGAAGGAACAGCAATATATTTCCAAGACAGGATGGTGATTTGGTTGGAAAGGGACATGTAGGTGATGGTGTTCCCATGTATTTGTTGCCCTTGTCCTTCCAATGGTTGTGGGTTTGGAAAGTGCTGCCTAAGGGTTGTGAGTGAATATCTGCAGTGCATCTTGTAGATAGTACACGCTACTGCTATTGAGTGCAGGTGGTAAACAGAGTAGATGCTTGTGGGTGTAGTGCCAGTCAAGCGGGCTGCTTCGTCTTGGGTAATATCAAACTTTGTGTTGTTGGAGCTGCACCCATCCAGGCAAGTGGGGAGTAAGCTTTCACACCCCTGATTTGTGCCTTCTCGATGGTGGACAGGCTTTGGGGAGGCAGGAGGTGAGTTACTCACTGCAGTATTCATAGCTCTGACCTGCTCTTGTAGCTATTGTATTTACATGGCAAGTCCAGTTGAGTTTCTGGTCAATGGTAACCCCAAAGATGTTGAGAGTAGGGAGATTCAGTGATGGTGATAGATCCGTCATTGAAAGTCAAACGGCAGTGATTAGATTGTCTCTTATTGGACATGATTTTTGCTTGGCATTTGTGTGGCATTCATGTTACTTGCCACTTGTCAGCCCAAGCCTGGATATTGTTGCATTTGAACATGGACTGCTTCAATACCTGAGGAGTTGTGAATGGCGCTGAAATTTGTGCAATCATCGGCAAATCTCGCTACTTCTGACTTTATGATGGAGAGCAGGTCATTGAAGCAGCTGAAGATGGTTGGGCTTAGGACACTACCCCAAGGAGGTGTAGGACCTGAGATGACTGACCTCTAACAACTACAACCATCTTCCTATGTGTCAGGTATGACTCCAATCAGTATGAAGAGCTCTCTCTTGGATGAAGCATTGGATCATTTTGTAATGACCCCTGCACTGATTCTTGGAGAGAGATTGAAAGCTTTTAAAACAAACAATAGAACTAGAAGCAGGAGTTGACAATTCAGCCCATTGAGTCTGCTCTGCCATTTAATATGATCATGGCTCGTTACATCTTGGCCTCAACTCCACTTTCCTGCCTGCTCTCTAACTCTTCAACCCATTGCTAATTAAAAACTTATGTTCTCCCTAAATTTACTCAAAGCCCCAGCATCCACCACACTCTGGGATATTGAATGTCATAGATTCACAACTTTTTGAGAGAAGTGACTTCACCTCATCTCAGTTTTAGCCTAAAAGATACAATTTAAAACAATGACCTTACATTCTAGATTGCCCCACATGGGGAAAATCCTTCCCATGTCTCTTTCGTCAATTCCCTTTAGCATCTTGTATACCTCAAACTGATATCCTCACATTCTTCTAAACTCCAGAAAGTACGTGCCTAAACTGCTCAATCTCTCAATAAAACAAACCCCTCATTTCTGCAATCAATCCAGTGAACTTATTCTGAAATGCTTCCAATACAATTCCATTCCTTTTCTATTAAGGAGACCAAAAACTGTACACAATGTTCCAAGTGTGATCTCACTAATGTATTGCACATGTCATGACTGACTGAGAAAACTGTCCATTGAAGTAGCATACATACTCTGGACACCCTCTTGTAGAATGATTGATTTATTTTTGAATCATACTTGTTGCAGTTACATTCAATTCCAACACTGGCTGAGGTCATTGTGAAGGTCTCATCTTCTCAACCTTGTCCGTTCCCTGAGGTGTTGTGACCCTCAGGTTAAACTCCCTACTGGTTGTCTCTAACAAGAAAGCAGCCCTGTGGCAACTTAACTAATAAAAGATTTTTAAAAAAACAAGAATTTCTCTTTCTTGCAACAAGACCCATCATCAAGAATGACCAAGTAGTCTATATTTGATGTTAGCTGGCAGGATCGTTGGGTCAAAATCCTGGAATTCTCTTCCTAATGGCATTATGTGTCTACCTATAGCAAATGGACTGCAGCAGCTCAAGAAGGCAGCTCACCACCTTCTCAAGGGCCACCAGGGACAGGCATTAGATGCAAACCTAGCAACAAAACCATTGTCTAATGACTGAATTAAAATAAAAGAAAATCTGCTCAAATTACTTCCTGCTGTCCTTCAAATAGTCCTTTTCAGCAAGCATTTGAGTCTCCTGATTTAATACTTAATTCAAAAGTAAGCACCTCCAGTTTTTTTAATAAGGAATTATTATGAATTATAGTAAATTCTACCTAAGTTGGTCTGTGCCAATGTTTATAATTTAAAACATTCACTCACCGTACTTTCTCTCATTATATCAACATATTCTTCCAGTGCTTTTTGTTCCCACGTCATCATCATCTTTTCCCCCCATTTTTAAATAATGGAATCGTAAATTAGTTAGTTGACCGCTATGGAGTCCTAGGTTAAATACACAAGTCCTCAATGGTGTTTGAACCCACGGCCTTCAGACTCTAGAGTCAGCTGGTTGTGAAGTGTGCACAGCAAACTCTTCATATGATGGGTAGTGCTCATTTGCATTGATATGTGACCTCATTTGTACAGCAATAAAATAGTACAGTTATCTTTTAATAGCCACTTGGCATTTTACTGATTCATTTTTCTCATTTGTGAAGAAATCAGAAACCTTATTAATTTTATCATATTTGAAACTTGAAAGAGATAAATTGAAAGCCTGTGAATTTTTTTTTATAAAGCTCTACTTGTGTGGTGGATGGTGACTCATTTGTGACTTTAGGGCTTATGAATTATGCTCTTAGTATCAGGCATGGAAATTAAAATGGCATGCTGGGTGTTCTGATGACTCAAGGGGGATAGATGAACCCAGTGGAGTAGAGTCAAGTGAATAGATCAGGATGCGAATGGTGACAAATCACTGTCTTGTACTAAGTTAACACACCTGTCTAATTTTATTTGATTACTTCCAATTAACTCCATTCTGGCGTAGTTTTGCTGTTGTAACTACCATACTTCGTCGTCGTCACAAGATTGTTTAATGGTTGGCACAGTCGGCCTGAGCACCTGTACCTTTCTCTTTGTCAGATTTATTTAACTTGCCTGCACCCACTCAGACCACCCACTTTACCCTCTGCCATATTATGTGACGTTACTCCAATTAACTAACATCCTGCCATCATCCTTTTGTATTCAGCTCATCTGGTCCAGCTGAAGGACAACTTCTGCTTTTGCTCCAACTTGTGTGCTATTTCTCTCATTAGCTGGATCATGCTGTTAACTCTCTGATGCTGCTTTTGTACTCTTCTTCTGGCTCCCAGTCTACTCGCCAGTTACTTCCCACTTTTCATGTTATTCCCTCTGTTGGATCCTGGATAGTCACCCAAACGCTCTGCTTTACCAAAGTTGCCTTTTCATAATTAAGCTGGATATTGTATAGTTGTTCTGGTTTGATTGGCAAGTTCAACCAGGGATGTGTTTTGCTACCTTTGATAAAAGCTGCATCATCTGGAGTACAAATACAGTCCAAGGCTCCTCTTGGTCACTGCTAATTAACGACGACATCTTTTTACTTTGCATCTTCATTTGAGTTTTTTTTTAAACATACAAGAAACCTGTGGGAACATTTGTTTTCCAAATCAAGGCCATGAACTGGGGTGCCTCTGCTTCCTTCAATCTCCTTGCTAAGTTTCCATCTCCACTCTTCACAAACTGTGTTTAAGCATGACCTTCCAGCCTCACTGCTGTCTGTTTCTAACACTCATGCTGTTTTACTTCAACGGATTGACTTCAAGGTCTGTGTCCTGATTTCTAAGTCCTGAACACTCTCTATATCCCTATTTGGATTATTGCTATATGTTGCAATTTACTTCCGTATCCTACCTTATCCAGATCAATGAAAAATCTGTTTGTTTGTGCCTTTCGTTATTTTCTTTCCCGGTTGCAGACTTGTGACGTATTCAGACATTTTTTAGCTAGGAATGTTACATAAATATTCTGACTGATATAGTTGGTGTACTAAACTAGTGGGGTAATGAATTAGAAAGCAGTGCCCCGCTGATCGTAAACCAGTGGTGGTGGATATCACATTAGAACTGGTTTTGTGTCAGTTGTGATCTTTATATGATGAAATAATTTGCCCAATACTCACTGACTTCTCAATACTGAGAAGGATGAAAGAGAGTTTCTGGTGGTTAAGAAACTACAACCACTCAATGAACTTTAGGAGAATTGAGGGTAAACTTCCTTTGAGTGAAATGAAAATTTACAATGTACCAACAAACCTCTTGTTACAGCCAAGAACATTAGTGTGAAGCATCCTTATTTCTGATTTAAAACAATGGTCAGTGCGTAAAACTTCCGCTCTACTAAAACTCCATTCTTACTCGAGCTGTTAAGGGAAATGCAAGTGTTTGCCCTTCTCTGCTGGCCTCAGTTGTCCAATGGCTTTCTTGTGCTGACAGTGAGGTTACGTTTACCTATACCAGGAAACCTCCAGCCACAGTGAGTGAGAAGCTAACCTCCATCCCATTTGGATTTAAACTTGGTTATCTGGCTGATCATTGTGTTAACATATGCTTTACCAAGATGTACTGCCTCCAGTGAGACCTTTCATTGCTTCTGTCATTGATGTGAGTTATGGAAAGTCGAGTTTGCTCTATTTTCTGATTGAGCTTGCAGAGGAAATAAGACTTGGCAACTATCATTTGATTTTTTTTTCTCCCCTTTTTTATCTACTTTATTTTCTTGCTTTCCCAGGATGTTTCTGACATTCAATAAATGCAAGTTGTTTTGTTTCATAATTTGTAAGGGAAAACAATAGCGTCTACGAGCTACTAACCTTGTGGTGCCCTTCACTGCTATTAGTGCTGGCCCCTTGTGCATTCATCGCAGTCTAAATAAAGGCAGTGCAGACATAAATGGAAGTGAAAAGTATCAATCACTATATGGTCAGCGTGTGTTGGATAATTCTTTCGACTGGTCAATGAGCACATAGCAGTGCCCTGTCCCATTAATTGAACTAAGGTCTAGAATCAAACTGGTGTCCCTTTAGTTCTTTGGGAACAAAATACTTTTTCATACAGTACTGTGAAAGGAATGCTGGCTTTGTTCCTGGCTTGATGTCCTGTACTTCTACACCAGGCATGGCTCACAATGCCTTCAGTTTGAACTGTTCCTTGCTTTGCAGTTACCAAGTATTGCATCTTGGAAGGGAAATGTGACCATTTCCTAGCCTATGCCAATAGCAATAATATTTGTAATGGAAAAGCTTAACACCTATTTTATTTCTCCTTTGGGTAACTATCCATGAAAAACCAGTTGGCTCTGCAGCATCTATGATTCTTTTTGAAAAAAGAAAGGCTTGTATTTTTCACCTCCAGATGTCCCAAAGCATTTTACAGACAAAGAAATACTTTTTGAAGTGTAATGACTGTTGTGAAGAAAGGAATATGGCAGCATATTTGCAAACTGCAAGTTCACACTAACAGCAATGTGATAATGGTCAGATCATTTAATTGAGAGATAAGTGCAAAGCTGTACTCATAATGCCATTCCAATTTCATGCCCATCTGAGAGGCTGTTTGGGGCCTTTGTTTGTCCCACCTTCGATCATGCTACATCGTTCAGCTCTGCAGTGGACTGATGAGCGCTTCTTTTTATCTGCTGTAACCCTGATGTACAAATTAATTCCACAAAATGGCCACAGTGAGAGGAAAGTTGGTCTCTGCAATGTTTAAAGATACTTTGCCCATATAGTTAATTAACTGAGTAGGATCTTTCTTTTAGAGAACGATTTGCCTTTTGCATGGTGGTAATATCACCCATCAAGCACACTGAAACTGATAAGCCTATTCAAATTATTGATTAGTATTGTGAAGTAAAATTGAAGGCCATTTCCATAAGTACATATGGCCTCAAGCTGCACTTCAAGCTAATAATCTATTCATAACTTCCAGTGGTTTAGTTTAGCAACCAATTCATGTTAGTCGCTCATTGTTTTTAAAGAAAAAGTTTGGAGAGTTGACATTTCAGTTGAGTACTAAAGGTGTGCTGCACTGTCTGGTGCTGTTTTTTTAGATAAAACATTGAACTGATTCCTTATCTGCACATTTGTGAATGTAACGAGTCTGTGGATTTATTCTGAAGCCGAACCGGGGAAGTTGTTATTTAGAACAACCTGTATGTTTTTACCCCACATGGATGTGGGAACACCACCACTGTTACACAAGACCCTTGATCAGGAGAGGAGATACTTACTTTCTAATCATCTCGTCTAGACATGTTATTACACAACTCTGGAGATGGTGGGATTTGAGCCCAGGTCTCCTGGTCAGAGGTTGGGGCACTTCTGACTTGTTTTGCCTTTCCAAAATGCAGTACCACACATTTATCTAAATTAAACTCCATTTGTCCCTCCTCGGCCCATCGGTCCATCTGATCAAGATCCCATTGCACGCTGAGGTAACCTTCTCCTCTGTCCACTACACCTGCAATTTTGGTGTCACCTGCAAACTTACTAACCATACCTCCTACGTTCACCTCCAAATCATTTACATAAATGAAGAAAAGTGGACCTAGCACTGAACCATGTGGCATACAGCTAGTTACAAGCCTTCAGTCAGAAAAGCAACCCTCCACCACTACCTTCTGTCTTCCACCTTCGAGCCAGTTCTGTATCCAAATAGCTAGTTCTCAGGAGCTTTGAATTTCTGCAGTGCATTGTGTGGATGATGCACACTGCTGCTGATATGTCTCAGTAATGGAAGGAGTGCATGGTTGTGAGTCTGGTGCCAGTCAAGCAGGTTGCTTTATCCTGCTAGAGTCAAGCTTCTTGGTTGTTGTTGGAGCTGCACTCATCCAGGCAAGTGGGCAAGTAACCTGCAGTGCATTGCATTGTCTCATATTCCCTATTTCAACGGGAGTATTTTTGGAGTTTTTGGGGGAAGGAAGATGTAATGATGAATGCCAAATCAAAATATTTGATTCCATTCTGGTGCAACCAATTAAAAGAAATGACTTTTCTGAAGCAAATGTTGTTAGACTCAACATAATGTTGTGGGGTCATATAGGAGGATTTATGGCCTACCTGCTGAAGGGTGCAGAAATGTCATACTTCATCTATAACGATAAATATTTCATTGGGTGAATCCTGCCTGGCACTTCACCCAAAAAAAGAACACCATTGGAATGAAAATCATCCGAGGGACAGGTTTTGTTCGGCCAATGGGATGGGCTCAAATTGTCATCTATTCCATTTCCAATGGATGATGAATATTGATTTTAACATTGTTTATTGCTGAGAAACCTTCGTTTTAACAATTGTTCCTCTATTTTCTTTGCAGCCTGTTCCCATTGATGACAGCTTCTGCGGACTGGACATTAATGCTCCATTAGGTGGCTCCACTCTAATGCAGGGCATCCCCCTGTTCTCTGAGGACCGAGACCGAATGAGCTCAGTGATTTCATACGTTTATAATGACCACTCATTGGTGTTTGTGGGGACTAAGAGTGGCAAGCTGAAAAAGGTAGGAGGAGCTGGCTTTCCCAAGGGGGTTCGTGTTGATGATGTGCGAGGCAATGTGCGCACCCAGGTAGTTTAGTGCTTTTATTGCTTGTTGTTCCAAGTTGACCATTTGCTGAAGATGCACTTTCAGGGTGGTTTCTATAAGGCATGAGTTCTTTTGCTACAACCAGCAATTGTGTTCAGAATTTATGAAAAAGTTAGTGTTTGTAGACTGGGCAATGGATTTTGTTCCTCATTAAAATAAAACAAGTTTCGTTGGGGCAGGATTCACACTCTACTGAGATGTTGTCCATTAGTGGGTTAGTGACTAAAGGGTCAAACGTAGATACTTTTAATTAATGTGCTCAGTCACGTTATAATACAAGTCTGGAATAGGTGAAATGTGACAGGGTAAACTGATCAGTGATCTGCTACCATCCCTCAATCAACTTCTTGGGTGAAATCTCTGTTTCAACAAACAATTTGAAAGGTAGCCCCTCAGGGCAGCTGAATGGACAATTCCCTGGGTAGATTTCTTTGCATGTCTCAGCTTGCTTTGCTTAGAGTTGGCACTACAGCTTGTTGTTTGAATGGGTGGAAAGGAATTGAACAATGGAATTGGTGTTGGGATGCATGGGGCTTGCCCCTGGCTCCAGAGGGAGTATGCTGCTGTGTTGTATTGAGTCCAAGCTAAGAGAGTCTTGGCTGCTACAATCTCAGTGAGTGCAGCCCCACTCCAACTGCTGGTTACTGATCTTGGCCCCACTCTGCAGAAATACTCATTTTGTTTGTGAGCGGGTTATGTATTGAAGTTGTATACAGCACAGTGATTATCTTTATAAATCTAAAGCAGCTGGATACTTTCCACAAGGGTTTAGATGCTCTCCAGTACATGTGCAAGTAACTTGGCAAGGAGGTAACCTGGATTTCAGACAGGATTTATGTGTCAGAAACTGAATAGCTCATGCGTAGTACAGAAGAAGTAGTTAAAATTGATAACCCTGTGTACATATTAGTCAAGTTAATGCATGTGCTTGTACTATTCACAGATAGCTGTACATGTGGAAAAACAAGCTTGAGATAAGATCCTGGGTCAGAGGGCAGAAATTGGAATTTCCCACAATTCTGATGGTCTGCAAAATCTGAGCAAAAAACTGAAGTGTAGCTGTAGAGCCAACACAGCGTGGAACCTATCCTGCTGTGTTCCTCCAACTCCATACTGTGTTGTGTCTGACTCCAGCATCTGCAGCTCTTGCTATCTCTAAAGTATAGCCGTAACCAGGCAAGTTGAGGTAGAAATTCGAAGCGATTAACTAAGAGAACTGGGAAGCACATGTTTCTGCAGTCAGTGTGATGTACTTTTTCTCTCTCAACTTATAATTATGTTTTAAAAGAAATTGTTTGATTCTCCTTGTTTCTCTTGAATAGGCAAAATGTAAGTAGCAAACCCATCCCCCTGCTTTGAAGAGACGTCATCTCTGTCTCACAGTTGGGCGGTGATGCTTGTTTGGTCCATGTCCCACCCTTCAGGACTGCCTTGCAGCTTCATGCTAAGCCATAAAAGTACCCTGAAAACTTATAGGTTCATCACCTTGTCATTAGACGTTTCAGTACATTAAAGACACCATAAGTTCTTTGCACTACTTCAACAATTACACATGGATATGACCATTCAGAACTGACCATTCTCAAAGAAAACTGTCCCACCCTATTTGCAAGATAAAAACAATGCAGGACATCAGTCAGGAACCAATATGAAAGTTTGTTTAGCAAGCCATCATTTTCAGAATAATAGTTTTTATTTTTGAAGTTTTGATCCAGATTTGACTTATTGAAACTGAAAAGTTGCCACCAAAATGGGATATTTTGACATTATCCTAGAATATCTGAGCAGACCACATGATTGGGAATTAACTATGGAAGATTCAGAAGGTTGATATAAGATGTACATTGATGCTGCCTTGGGTTCTTTGTGCTGGCCCATCATATCCTACGTCTCCTGCTTTAAGAACAAACCTATCTTTGAAACCATTATTGCTGAAGAACAGAAGAGAAGTAGGGCACAGGAAAAGGCCATTCGGGCCTCCAAGCCTGTATCAATCATCATGCCCTGACTAAGCTAACAAACCTTTTGCCCTTATTCAGTCCATATCCTTCTATTCCCTTCCTATTCATCCAGATGCCTCCTAAATGTCACCATTGTGCCTGCTTCCACCATCTCCTCTGACAGTGCGTTCTAGAAGCTTAATCTTAGCATTAGGTGATGAGACTCTCAATAAGCACAGTTAATGTATAATTTTTACAGTGCAGAATTGAGTTAATCTTCAGGGGGCCTGAGCCAAATGACTTGATTTTGGAAAGGGGATGTTATCCTAAAAGGTTTATATGCTCAATTGGAGTGCAAGACTAAATTAATCCCTTTGTTATATTTTCTCTGATTACTGAGTGATATCTAGATTCAGCTTCTAAGTCAAGTAACAAATATTTAATTTTGAACTAATTTTAATGACTCCCAAGTGTCAGGATTAATTGTGTTTTGAGATTTCATTGACAGCATCTCTTTTATGGTGATTAATGTCTGGAGGTTTCCATTATTTGATCTACATATTAAATAGAGACTCATGAAAAAAAACAGGATTGTTAGAGCAGGACTGTTCCTCAGCTCGGATTGGCCATCCTACCAGCAGTTGGAATGAGTTCTTTCTTGATTTGAGATTTTTGAGTTGGAAAAGGATGGAATAGGTTAGAGGAATCTTTGTGTAGTGTACCACAATGCTGATTGTGTGGTGAGATGTAACATTAGATAACATTTACAGGAGAAAACCATCTCTGCTCCGCAGCCTGTCACCAATCACCCTGCTTTGTACTTCAAGTCTTGTCATGGTAGATAAATGTTTTCTTGACCCCACTTAAGTGAACTTGTCAACCACACAGATAAAAATGGGTACACACTTGTCCTGAAGCTCAGATTGCAGGGTGATGAGGGAAGAGCAGGGGTCTTGGGATAACAGGATTAGCTGTTTTAAAACAACTGGCACAGACTTAATGGGCTGAAATGATTCTGTTTAGCATGATTCTACAAAAACCATACAGATTCCTCTGCTTGTCATCTAACCTCATGCCTGGGAACTTCCATCATCACTCCATAGCAGTAACTTATGTAACACGCTGACTGTAACAGCAATGCTTTTAAATATGCTTTCCATCTCTTGCTCAACAATTAGGAAGCTCCTTCAGCTGCTACTAATTGGTGCTAGTGATTAGTATGCTTTGTAAACTTAAAAAAAATTGCCTTGTCGGGGGCAATAAAGCCTTACTGAAAATTAATGCAGCAGGAACACAGCTCAGATTTACGCAAGGTGTTTCAGTAAATAAGTCATCCATGTAACTCTGTTTACATGGTACACATCATGCACCTGACCGTGATGCTTGTTGACTTTTTTAAAAAGCTGATGGAGTATTTGTACAGGTGCTTACCTGGGTAGTGTTGACTCAGCTTTCAAACCTTGTATCTACTCTTCTTTCTCCCAAAGGTCAGATGTATGGGGCAAATAGAAATAGAAACAACCTTTTTGAAATACTTAGGTCAATGATCTGTTTTGAAACTAATGCAAAATGGCCTTTGTTTCTTTTCCTTCTCCACTTTTCCTGATGATTTCTAAGGCTTTTTGGGGTATTCAGTCAGGGACACAGAATCACAGGAATGTTACAGTGGAGAAGGCATCCATTTGGCACATCATGCCTGCACACTTATAGAGTCATAGAATCCCTACAGTGCGGGAACAGGCCCATCGGCCCAACAAGTCCACACCGACCCTCGGAACGTTCCACCTAGCCCCATCCTGCATAACCCACCTAATCTACACATCCCTGAACATAAATTGCCCATAGTCTTCATTGCACTACAGGCAATTTAGCATGGCCAATCCACCTAGCCTGCACATCTTTGGACTGTGGGAGGAAACCGGAGCACCCAAAGGAAACTCACGCAGACACGGGGAGAATAGTCACCCAAGGATGGAATCGAACCTGGGTTCCTGGCGCTGTGAGGCAGCAGTGTTAACCACTGAGCCACCATGCCATTCTCAAAACAAGCATCGTTACTTAGTGCCAATCTCCTTTCTCCTCTTGCACAATATTTCTATCCACATAATCAAGAGACGATTGCTTACATGAAGGAGTGTGTCTCTTCGAAGCTTCCTTAACTTTCCAAGTTGTACCTCTGGTGCCCAGTACCTGTGCATCACTTGTTTCACTTAGAAAGTGGTTAATGGTATTGAGTTAAAACCTGCAACATGCAGCTGGATGTTGTTCCATAGTCCATTGCCAGTCCCCATTTTTAGTTGGTGAGTCTAGTTAGCAGGCACTGATTGTGCGGGCACTATAGTTGAGCCACATTGTGTTGGCCTTTTTCCAGCAGCAGTTACTTGGTGACCTCGACTGGAACAGTTGCATTTCTTAGACTCATTGTCCACCCACTCACACCACCCCTCCCTCACCTTTTCAAGAGGGCAGCGTGAATTCAAATGTAGCATCCTCATCATTGTCTGACAAATATTAACTTACCTGGGACCTTCGACTCTTTATGGCACAGTTTCAAATCAAATCTTGCTTTGTGTTCTTGCTTAGTGATCCTTGCTAAAAGGCCATATTGCATAAGGTTATTATGAGAATGGGAGTCAAATAGCCAGTTGGCACTTAAGTGTGAGCTTTAAAGTACAGTTACTTATATTGTGCATCCTGGTAAGAATGCAGTTCTTTACTGAATGTTTCTGAAACCTATGATGGCTCGTTTGGCAAGACTGATAAGCTGGGTCATCCCATTTTGGTTTGGAAAAAGAATCAAATCATCACTTAATTTTTGAGAGAGTGGGGAATGAGAAGTGCTACTGACTGCCCATTCCCTAAAAGAAGGACATTTTGTTCTCCCAAGGCCAGCTATGATTGCCATTCCCTTAGGAACTGATGGAATGGCTTGTGAAAATCTTGAAGTGGGAAAGGGGAGGTGGTAAATGTTTCAATTTTCACTTGGGCATGAAGAAAAATCGGAGATATTTGAGCTTCTCAATCTTTTAAAGGAAATGGCTGAGAGGTGATTTTGTTTTCTTAAAGAAGTAATTTTTGTAGAGATATACAAGACATTGAGGTTAATAGAAGAGGGACATCTGGAATGCCACTCTGATTTAAGCCATGACAATAGGATCAGGGGATGCAGGAACAATGTAGAGAAAGGCCTTTCTCGAGGGCACTCTGCAATTGGGAACAAATGACCTTGGTGACGCATAGTTCCCATTTTTAAACAAATCTGATATTTGTTCTATTACACTCTGTAGTTAACTGAATTATAAAATTGCACGTACTGTTAACAAACTGTGAATGTCACAACAATAGCATTTTCATTTTCTAAATGCCTGGTGCTGAACAGTCGTTCAACAACATGATTGCAATTTGATTAAAGGACAATGACAGTGGGAGTGTGTTTATGTTTGCTATTAAATTCCCTTGGTATAAAACAAAACGAAAATACTGTAAGGCTGATTGGTTGCATTTTCCTTGTTCCTAACCAGCCCGTCCATGCAAACGCGTACTCACACGGCAGACAAGAACAGTTGATGGTATTAAATAAATTGATAAGGTACACCAATGCAGGGTATTGTTTCCTATAATTGCTCCGTTTGGAAAGGGAGCATGCGGTATCTTTTGAATTGCCAGAAGGCTGCTGTGATCAGTGTACAATATAATACTATAAAACCAAACTTTAATTTGACTTAGTTTCTAAGTTTGCTTTTTAAAGGGGCTATTTCGTTTAATTTGTTTCATGGGTTTTTCTAAAGCGCTGTGAATGAAGACTACCTGCCTCTCTTCGATGGTAAGCTCTGTGCCCAGAAGGAGAAGGAGCGTACAGTGTTCACTGGAAAACTTCAGGCCATTTATTTTATCATTAAGAAATGTTGGGACAAGGCCTGAACATCTGGTTCGATACATGAGAACCATTGATGAGATGAAAGTAATTGGGACACTGAAGGACTTGGGAGCACACTCGTATTTCCTGATTTTACGCTTCAGGGATCTGAGACCCTATGATAGAAGTACTCGGTTAAAATCAGTCCTTTGGTGCAAAGTAAGATGACCACATGGGGCCCAATATTTTATAATGGGAGAGGTCATTGCTCTGGAAACTTTCAAGAGGGTTTGGTAGAGGGGGGTGGGGAAAGTGTTCTACTCTTGCTTTCATCCTCCTCTGCCTCAAGCCCCTCATTCGAGCCAGGATTTCCCAATCAGCCTCATTGCTGAATCTAGTGCAGAGTACAGTGCCAATCCCTGAGCAATGCTTGGGTGAATGCCTTACTGAGCTTGATCAGGTGATTATTGTACCAACACATGCACAACAGCGAGGTTTAAGATTTAATCTGCTTGTTCTACATCACTTGATCTTGTGGAGCTTGTGACTATTTCTGCAGTTTTGCTGGCCCAGCCGTGCCCAGTTTATTTGCTCAACACCTGCATTGAGACATGTATGTGTCTGCATTGGATGTTATGCTTCCAATAGTGGAATAAATCATTGGGACTTGATGTGATCTATATCTAAAGTTTTTCTAACTTCCAGACCAGTTTTTGTACATGTATGAGAGGTGCGCAGGTGCTGTCTTGCTCAAATTTACCATTGGAACTGACAGAAAGCATGTAAGATAGTAGCAACAAGCACTTACAAAGCACCTTTTATTGAGTAAAACATTTCCAGGAACTTTAAAATGGTTATTATTAAATCATAATTACTCACCAATGCTCAAAGCATGACGCCATCCAGGCCAATGCTGCCACTTGATGGGCCAAAACCTTGAAACACCTTCCCTAACGGAATTGTGGTTCTACCTAAACCAAAATGACTGTAGTGGTTCAAGACGACAGCTCACTGCCACCTTCACAAGGGCAATTGGGGATGGGCAATAAATGCTAGACCAGTCAGCAACACTCACATCTCCAATGAATGATCAAAGAAAAAGTTAGGATGGATGACAAAAAAAGTCTTGATCAAGTGTTAACTTCTAAGAAGCATCCTTTATATAAGGGAAAGATGTTATGAGGGTATTCTGGAGCTTGAGACCTACATTTCTGTTTATGACTTGGCCAGTTTGATGTACCAAGAGTGAATGTAATCCCCCTGGAATTGGACATCAGGCTGAAATCCATGCCTTCAGGACAAAATGTGCAAAAAGCCTGGAGAGGAATTTGGTGCAAGGACACTTCTTTTTTCCTCCCAGAAGCAGTGGATTGTCAGGGTGAATGAAAATCTTCAAGATTGAAGTGATAATTTTTTTGTTAGGCTTGTGCTTTGAGGGAACCAAGGCTGGCAGGTACATAAAATTGAAGACAATCAAATAACAGAATCAGCTTGAGAGGCCGAATGGCCAATTCCTGTTGTGTCCTCAGCTACTGCTGCCACTTTGCCTGGAGGAGACAATGGAACCAGTATTGAGAGTCTTTCACATGATCTGATGAAGGGATGATAGAGACTGAGACAGCAGACAGTTAAGTTTTGCCAGTGCAAACCAAACTTCAAAATGTGAAGTTTGGTTTATAATTTTGAATACCCCACAGAACAATTTTTAGCAACATTTACAAGAATAGTTCACATTTAAACAGCCTGATTGCCAATTATAACCCAAAGCAGAAAGTGAGAAAACAGTATTCCAACAAGGACCTAATAAATTATTTATATAAAGCAATTAATGTAGGCGAGGAAAAGTGATGCCTTATTGCAGCGTAGATGAGTGAGAAGGAATGTTTTCTACTTGTGGGGCTGACCTGCCTATCCAAACTTGAGAAATATTAGATTTCCAAAATTCATCAAGAGGCAAGTTTAGATCCAAGGTTCCCTGCTGCGAGGGAAGTGTAGAAGTTCATAACTGCTTAGACAGGTAGTTAAACCCTCATTCCAATCAGCCTCTCTGTCACAGAAATGATTTTGTTTCAGGAGAGACAGTAAAACAATATTGCTTCTTCAGCACTTGAGAAATGATCTTGTATTAAAAGGATTAAGGCAGGTAAATCCTGAGCATATTTTCCAAATTGAACATTGACTTCCAAACAAAAGGATGTAGGTACCAATTGATATGAGTCACTGGTGTTACTTGGACTGAAGGAATGCAACTTTAACTTGAACCATTCATAACCAGGAGACTACCCTTTTCAGAAAAGGCTGAACAAAGTGGGCTTCTTTTTCTCTAGAAAAGAGGGTGGTGATGTGTCCTGCTAAAAGTGTTCAGAATAACTGAAGTGTTTGATAGGGTAGAAATACAGAGATTGCTTCAACTAGTGGGTGAGATTAGAACTAGGGGCTGTATATTAAAGGTAGGTAACTAATATATCCAAAAATGACGTCAGGAAAATCCTGTTTATACAGAGAATATGGAAATCACTGTCTCAAAGCATTGTTGTGCTAAATAACATGGAGGGAATCAGGAAGCCATGCGGGAGAAAGGAACACAACGGCCAGTTATTAGCATTGGATGAAATGGGATGGGAGGAGGCTTGCGTTGAGCACACAATCCATATGCATCTGGTTCGAATGCCCTGTTTCTGTGCTGTCTGCTTACTGTTACTAAACTTAGGAATAATGCTGGTGAGCTAATGAAGGCTGGATTGGTTCATGACTTGGTGTCAGTCTTTTTTTTTGTGCAAGAAGGTTTAGTCCTTCTACCTTTTTGCAGGTAGAAATACTTCCTGACTTCACTTTTGAAAGTTTGTCTCTAACCTTTTTTAGACTATGCCCCTTGACCTAGACTCCTCAACTCGCAACAGTTTCTATCTAACATGCCTATTTGTTCCCCTTGAAAATTGTGAAAACTTTGATTAAAATCATCCTTTCACCTGGATTTCAGGGAATACTACCCTCGTTTGTCTAATCTCTTTGTAATTTAACCCTTGGAGTCCAAAGTCCATTATCCTACCTACGTGGGCCCAGACTGTTCACTATACTGCATTTGCGATCTAATCATAGCTTCGTATGACTTTGCATAATTTCTACCTTTGCACTCCAGTTCAATAGACATTAAGACCAGCATTCCATCAGGTTGTTTTAGACCCGTTCATGAAATTTCAATGATCTATGTACCTGGTCTCCTAAGTCTCTTTATGCATTCCCATCATTTGGGAAATATTCCGATCTCTCTGTTTAATGCTTAAGGTGCTCATCACATTGACCTACATTAAAATCCAGTTGCCACAGTTTTTCCCACTTGATTAATTTATTAAAAACTGCTTTGTGATTTTATGCTTCCGTTCACACATCTTACAATACTGCCTTTTATTTTGATTTATGGGTTTCTGTCATATGTCAAAGTCATTAATCAATGTCGTAATTAGCTGGGGTCCCAACACAGATGCCTGCATGACACCACCAATCCCACATAGAAAGGAGAGAAGCAGCAAGACTTGTATTTTAAATTTAAAGGCATCTATATTGGCATGAGCAAGCTGAAGTGAACTGGCATACTAGGCTAGGGAATAGTCAATAGCAGCAGACATTAAAGGGAATATTTCAGAACATGTGGTATAAATATATTCCAACTATAAAGAAATATTCTAAAGGGAGGGCTCACCATCCAAGGCCAACTAGAGAAGTTGGGAAAAGCACCAAACTTGAGCAAAATGTGCAAAGACGAGTTGCAGCTCAGATATTTGGTTAGAATGTAAAGAATGGGTAGAATCACTGAAAGGTTAATCTGGCCCAAAAAATAAAATGTGAGAAAACTAAAGGTACAGATATTAGACTTCAGTTATATAGGGCCTTAGTGAGACAATGTCTCAAATACAGAGTATATTATTAAAAACTGAAAGAACTGTGCATGTTGTAACTGGGAACAAAAACAAAGTTTCTGGAAAAGCTCAGCAGGTCTGGCAGCATCTGTGAAAGAAAAAAGAGTTAACCCTTCCTCAGAACCGGACGCGAAACGTTAACTCCGTTTTTGCCTTCACAGATGTTGCCAGACCTGCTGGGCTTTTCCAACAACTTTATTTTTGTTCCAGAGTATATTATCGTTCTCCTTGTTTAAGGAAGGATGCAAATGAGTTGGAGGCATTTCAGAGGAGGTTCACTAGATTGATATTTGGAATGAAAGGGGTTTTCTGATGAGGATTGATTGGACAGGCTGGACTCGTTTCCACTGGAGTTTCAAAGAGAGATGACTTGATTGAAGTGCATAAGGTCCTGGAAGGTTTGGACAAGGTGAATGTGGAAGGATGTTCAGTCTTGTGGATGAGCCTGGAAGTAGGACCACTGTTTAAAAAATTAGGAGTCACCGTTTTAGGGCAGAGGAGAAATATTTCTGCAGATTGTGTAACTTTGGAATTCCACCTCAGGTGAAGGTGGGGGAATCAATGAATATTTTTAAGACAGGTGGATGATTCTTGTTAGACTGAGGAACTAAAGAGTATTGGAGTAAATTAGAATGTGGCATTCAAAACCCAAAAAGATCAGCCATGACTTTATTAAATGGCAGAGCAAGCTGGAGAGGCCAAATGTTCCACTTCTGCTCCCGTTATTTGTATCCTGGTACAAGAAGACCTGTGCACTAGCTCTTGTCTCCTGCTGTTTGGCCCATTTCCTAACCAGCCTTAAGTGATTTTATCAAATGCCTCTTGAATGTACATTTAAATAACCTCTGTAGACTTTCCCCATCCACAACTTTAGTCACGTCTTCAAAAGAAAATTCAATCATGCTCATCAGCCAAGTCTTACTTGTTATAATTTCAGTCAGGCTTCATCTTTTCCATGTTTTTTGTCATTCTGTCCTAAATCCAGACTCCCTGATAAGAGACATTAGGCTACCTGGCTCTAATTTCCTGGATTTCCCCCTCTCTTGCGTTTCTTGAACAGTAGAATGAAATGTGACTTTCTGATCCAAAGGAAAAGCTGCTGAATTTGAGTCTTTTGGAACATCACAGTTGGGGCATCTACAATATTGTCACCCCTACCTTCCTTTAACACCTTGGAATAGAAGACATCTGTGTCTGAGGATTTGACACCTGTTAGTGCCATTACATTCTCCTTTATTATTTTATTTGTTTTGAGTTCCTGTCCTGATTCATTATAATTTCCTCCGCATGTCTGCCATAATTACCCTTCCCCTTCTGTAAATATTGTGCAAAATAATTATTCAACATGTCAACCATTTTTTTGTGGCACAATGGCTCAGTGGTTAGCACTGCTGCCCCACAGTGCCAGGGACCTGGATTTGATTCTGCCCTCAGGTGACTGTCTGCGTGATGTTTGCACATTCTCCCCATGTCTGCATGGTTTTCCTCTGGGTGCTCTAGTTTCCTCCAGCAGTCTAAAGATGTGTAGGTTAGGTGGATTGGCCATGCTAAGTTGCCTATAGTGTCCAGGGATGTGCAGGTTAGATAGATTGGCTAAGGGAAATGCAGGGTTACAGGGATTGGGCAGGGGAGTGGGTCTAGGTGGGATATTCTTTAGAGCGTTGACATAGTCCAGGTAGGCTGAATGGCCCACTTCCATGCTGCAGGGATTCTGTGATTTTTCCTATTTTAATTTAGTGTCATAATTCAGTTTTCATTGGGCAAACGCAACTTCTTACCACTTACTTCTCCCCTTTGAGTACAATTTTCTATGCTGATTTTAATGCTCCTTAAAGTGTTTTGTATTGCTCTAGTTTTGTGGTTCTTGGTAAAAGTTTTTGTTTTCTCCTTTGCACTTTCCACTAGAATCAGTTTTTGTAATTTGGAATTCTTTTACTTTCAATTGTATCTTGTCCTTCGTGTTTAGATTTCCATGCTTTTATTTTTAGCCCCCTTTGGCAAGCAGAGTATTTGCTTCTTAAGGATGTAAACAAGTTCTGAATCTTAAGTTTTGCTTTTAAACACATCCCACCATTGGATAAATGTTTATGCTCTGTTAGACATTGAACTAAATCTGGCTCATTACTTTTTTCTACTAAGTTTCCATGGGATGAGAATATCATTGGCAGGGCTGATTTTTATTATTCATCCCCAGTTGCCCTTGTATTGAATGGTTTGGTAGGCTATTTCAGAGGGCAGTTCAATCAGCCGTATTACAGTGCATCTGGAGTCACATGTAGGCCAGACTGGGTAAGGATGGCAGATTTTTTTCCCTAAAGGGCGTTAAATGAACCAGAGGAGCGTTTTAAAACAATAACAGATATTGATAGTGATAAGTAAACTGTGACTAGCTTTCTCTTCCAGATTTTATTTAATGAAGTTCTGAGGAAGGGTCACTGAACTTGAAACATTATCTCTGTTTTCTCCTTCATAGATGCTGCCAGACCTGCTGAGCTTTTCCAGCAACTTTGTTTTTGTTCTTGATTTACAGCATCCGCAGTTCTTTTGGTTTTTATTTTGCTGAGAACATTAGGCTGGGTCTTTGAATTATTAGTTCACTGACATTACTACTGTTCCACCATCATCCCCTGTGTGACCTTTCCCTTGTTTAGGTCATGAAAGCTATCCTGCTCAGGTGTTCAGATATTCAACACTACATACCTAATTCTACTGCAGCAAATTAAATTCCCCTACTAAAACTAAGCCTTTGCTTCATGTTTCTTTAAGCTTTGCACTTGTGTTCTACTACAACACAATTGTTTCTATTGAATCTGTACACCATTACAGCCTTAAATCCCTTTCTGTTTATTTAATTCTACCCATTGCTTGCCTCTTGTTATTGTCAACTGTGACATTTTGTATAACTGGAATACCAGGTTTACTTGAGAAGGTATGGAGACCTTGACAGATACAGGAATAGGCAGGGAATAGAAGGACATGGACCAAGTAGATGCAAGGGGTTATTGATTAGAAAGGCATCATGTGCCAGCACAGGCTTGGGGGGCTGAAAGGCCTTTTCTTGTGCTGTTCTATTCTTTGTTCATTTTATTATTTGATCGGTAATTGGAGAAATGTAAATATCTTTGGATTCTGACAGTTGAGGCGATGAAATTTTTTTGGAGGCAATATGGGAGAAGGTTTGCTGTATCTTGCTTCCCCACATCTTGTCCCAGGAATGTCCAATTTGACACTCTGAGGATTAGGCGTGAGGGTGTTGTGGTTTGAGATTTGCTGCTTTCTCTTAGACAACTGTTACTGACCGCAAGAATCTTCCACCTCTAAACACAAAATGTAAACTTCACCGTGCAATGGTATTTTTTAACTTGACTGCAACATTATTATGGTAGACCCTCATATGACATCATGCCCTGGGGATCCTCTAATGTTCCCCAGTGTTTGAGAAAGGAGTATCCAGCTTATGAAACTGAATGCACAACGACATTACCCCTTTTAAAACACAATATTTCTTTATTAATCAACTTCAAAGTGAAGACTGTTGTAGAAATCTCTGCCAACAGACTAGCTGCTGTTCCACATGCGTGTTTTCAATTTTTTTTTTATATTGAAGCTCTGGCTTCCGTCTGAATCTACAGTTCTGAGAATTAACTCTTACTCTCCCAGTGAATGGATTTATTCCTTCCATCTCCCTTCGCAGTAAATTGGCAACATTGCCTCTTGCTCCAATCACCTCCATGTTCAAGGTAGTAGGCAATGCCATTGTTGGATAAATATTTATTCTTCTGAGAATTAAATGTTTGACTTCATCCCTTGACCCAACCTGAGGCAAATCTGACTCCCTGCTGCCTGAAATGATCAGAGAATTTTGAATCTTAGGGAAGTATTTGAATCATTCCTAGTGTATCTTATGGTGCGTTGTCAACACAACCTCTGTTATTGTAGTTTTTGTCAAACTGGGTAATGAAAATTGTGCGAAATCACGCCTCATGTTAGGGCAGGAAATAGGCGAGAGTTTCTGAGAAACTGTCACATGATGGTTGGATCATTTTGCAGCCTTCCAAAAGTTCGTGTTGGCTTATTGAATGCGAGCAGGATCAGCTGGTGCTTTCTCTCCTTTGTTGCTGTTGGCTATCAGCTGTGGCTTAGTGGGAAACATCTCTGAGTCAGAAGGTTCTGAGTTTGGGAGCCGCTCTAGTCATTTGAGCCCATGATCCAGACTGGTCCTCCTGAGCTGCACTCAGAAGTGCTCTCCTTTGGGTGAGACATCAATCTGGGATCTTGGAAGTCCTCCTGACATTTTTCCAATGTTTATAAACCAGCATCAATTCAAAGAAGCCCCAGTGAACATTTGGTTGTTGTCTCATTACTGATGCAGTGTACAAATTTGTTGCTTTTTTTTTTAAAACGACCACAGTATCTATACTTCAAGAGTACATCATTACTGAAAAGTAAAAACTGAAAGAAGTGCGGATGCTGTAAATCAGGAACAAAAACAAAGTTGCTGGAAAAGCTCAGCAGGTCTGGCAGCATCTATGGAAGAAAAAACAGAGTTAACCCTTCCTCAGAACCGGACGTGAAACGTTAACTCTGTTTTCTCCTTCACAAATGCTGCCAGACCTGCTGAGCTTTTGCAGCAACTTTGTTTTTATTACTGAAAAGTACTTGGGGTTCTGCTGGAACTTCTGAAAAAATGCTAATGATGCATGTCTTTCAGGGGAATAACAGAAAAAGCAAGAAAAAGACAGTGAGTTTTCAAAATTTATATCTACTGTATCAAACGCGTTCATAATGTTAAAGATAGCTAGGTGGGTTAGCCATGATAAAAACCACATGAGGGCTCGGGGTGAGTCTGGGTGGAATGCTATTTGGAGGGTCAGCAAACACTCGATGGGCCGAATGACCCTTTTCTGCACTGTAGGGATTCTGTGACTCTAACTGTGTCAACCCTCAAGTCATTCTATTTTAGAGAACAAATTCCATCCTAATAGTTCTTCCCTGATAGTTATGGGTTTTCTTTTTCCCACTGCTTCCAATCATTTTGTAATAAGTTCTAAGTGTGGTCTAACCGAGGTTCGATATAGGGTTAATGTGACTTCTCTATCTTCGTATTTCTGAGCTTACAGGGCTCGGTGTGTGGTGTTTTTTTTTTATGGCCTTGTTGACCTTTGTTGCTCCCTTCAGTGATTTATATATCCGCTTTTCCTGATAAGTTTCACCTCGGTTCTGATATCTCTCTTTGTAAAGGTAGCAGCTATTACAGGGGTTACACCCTTTGCTGATCACTGGGCTGCTTGTGTCTTCTTTTGAAGGGTCATCTGTCGTTCCTCTTGTGATATGCGCAGTTCTGTGGCGTGACTAAAATGAGAGGCCCCCCTCAGGATGAGCTGCAGCCCCCTAGCACTGAATGGAAGACTTTGTTGGAACACATGCCTTCAGTGAAGTAATTAAAAAATGTAACTGTAACAAAAAACTTTTTTGTCATCTCTTGAGCCGAGGCTTCCCAGAGGCCAAAATACTTTGTCAGTGATATCACAGTGGGAGAGGGGTTTGGGGTTGGTTCAAAGATCAGGGGCATGATGTGGCACAAAGGTCGAGGGGCATTTTGGGACTGAGCGTCAAGATGACATCCAGGCTGTTGGCACGCGCGAAACCAAGGACAGCTGGTGGGGCCCACAGTGTTTAAGAGCATCAAATGCAGTTCAAGTGATCCATTGTGCAGTTAATTATCCATTACCTCGAGTGTTCGATCTCTCTCTTATTGACCTCTTACCATTCCCAAGCCTGCCTCAAATCTCACTTAGAGTCATAGAGATGTACAGCATGGAAACAGTCCCTTTGGTCCAACTCGTTCATGCCGACAGTCCCATTTGCCAGCATTTGGCCTGTACCCTTCTAAACCCTTCCTATTCATGTATCCATCCAGATGACTTTTAAATGTTGTAATTGTACCAGACTCCACCATCTCCTGTGGTAGCTTCTTCCATACACGCACCACCCTCTGTGTAAAAACGTTGCCTCTTAGGTCCCGTTCAAATGTTTCTCCTCTCACCTTGAACCTATGCCTTCTAGTTTTAGACTCCCCAATCCTTGGGAAAATACTGGCTATTTATCCTATCCTTGCCCCTCATGATTTTATAAACCTCCATAATGTCATCTCCTGACGCTCCAGGGAAAAGTGCCCCAGCCTTTTCAATTGCTCCCCAAAGCTCAAACTCTCCAACCCTGGCAACATCCTTGTAAATCTTTTCTGATCCCTTTCAAGTTTCACTATATCTTTCTATGGCAGGGAGACCAGAATTGAACACAGTATTCCAAAGGTGGCCTAACCAATGTCCTGTACAGCCGCAACTTGACCCCCCAAATCCTATACTCAATGCACTGACCAATAAAGACAAGCATACCAAATGCCTTCTTTACTACCCTGTCTGCCTGTGACTTCACTTTCAAGGAACTATGAACCAGCAACCCAAGGTCTCTTTGCTCAGTAAAGCTCCCCAGGACCTGACCATTGAGTGTATAAATCCTGCTTGTATTTCATGCAATGAGGCATAGGGTGTGTCAGATATCAAAACTCCCAAGTCTTTGTTCTCATGGAAACATTGAAAACAGCTTGCTTCAACTTCAAAATGTTCACGGATGTTCATTCAACTTTGTAGTCCGGTGAGCCTTCCTCAGAAGGGTCACCCATCCTCAGTTCTGAGGAAGGGTCACCGATCCCGAAATATTAACTCTGATTTTTTTCTTTGCAGATGCTGCCAGACCTGCTGAGCTTTTCCAGCAACTTCTGTTTTTGCTCCTGATGTACAGCATCCATAGTTCTTCCATCCAACCCTGTACCCTGTTCTTGCTTTCTCCCATATCCTTTAGCCCTCTCCTTTTTGTTGTGCCATTTGTATTGATGGGATGAATCAAAGCCGGTCAGAGTTGGAGGGGAGAGGGCTTTGGTGTGGAGGCAAACCATTCTTTTTCATGCTGAAACATTTGTGTTTTCCCTTTGAACTGTGAAGTCTGCAGGAGACTTCGGCTAAGACTTTGGGACTTCTCCAGAAAATTGAAAGATCTCACCCCTTTCTCTTGTTCTCGTGCTGCTGATTCATGCAGGATCATTGTACCATAGCCACAGAGTCACTCCGCTCACTAGCCATTGTCACCAAATTTCACCACCTCCCAACACATAAATAAAAACGCATTCCCACTTGGCTGATTCCGTGTAGGCTTCTCATTGGGGAAAGTCTGAAATGGGATAAGCAATGGTTCACCCGAAGTTTCAGGTGTCTTGGGAGAAAATAGGCAGAATGTGATGGCTCCTGTAGCAGATCAGCTTTTGCCATTTGTGTACCTTGATCATTTGAGCGATGAAAATAGCTCCATAGCAGGAAAGGAGCACTGCAGCAGAAAGTTAGCAACAAACTAAAGGTTTGGGTGGGGGAAGGAGCTGGGGATGGTGAGGAGGGGCTTACTTGGCATGGGGTCGGTATTTCAGAATGTTCCAGACATTTTAATATGGCGGGTTTAATAGAGCTCCGTCTGGTTAGGGGTGAGTTCAATCTCTGAAGTACTTTGTGTTGATGATGATGTGGAATTTTTGGTAGAATGAACCTAATGGGAATAAATTAATATAGGAAATAAAGAAACATCTTGCAATACTCCAGGTCAGAAGACCACCCCCTACACTCCCAATCTGTGGAACAAAAATCTTAAACCAGCATGTAGTCCGACATATTTCTTTCCAATGATCAAGTCAGGAAGCTGATTCATTGCTCCCAACTTAGCTTCTTTTGTAATCTTAGCCTGGGACTGAAATGAATGCCTGAGTGACTGAGAACACATTAATGAAGTTTCGTGTTGGCTTGTCTCACATAGAAGGAGTCATAGAGCAACAACCATTAAGAAAGGCTGCAGGTAGCAGTTGTGTGGCAAGGGAAAACACTTTACAACGGTATAGTGAAACTCAACAAGTCAACACCCAAAACAGCGAGGTATTCTAGAAATAGATTGGCAGCTAAATAGCTGCCAATTGTGTCAATTGTGGCCAGTGCACTTACATTAATCAATGATTTTTTTTTGGTGTGACATCCCAAAATTAGTACGTTTGTCCTCATTAGTACACTATAGTCAATTGTTTGGCATAGGAAGACTCTGGAATGGTCACATGATGGCTTTGTATGTCTTTAATACTGACAAAGGAATAGAAGCCATTGATGTGGAGGTGCCGGGGTAGGACTGAAGTGGACAAAGTCAGAAGTCACACTACACTAGGTTACATTCCAATAGGTTTATTCGAAATCACAAGCTTTCAGAGCAGGTGACCTGACGACGGGGCTATGCTCCGAAAGCTTATGATTTCAAATAAACCTGTTGGAGTATAACCTGGTGTCGTGTTACTTCTGACTTTGAAAGAATAGAAGGGGTTTGTTTGGCTTATTAAATATGAATCTGTGCCAGATTTGCTAAGAAGAATTCAATCAGTCTCATTCTGCTACACTCTCTCTTCCCATTGCTTCTTTCCCTCAAGTGCTCATTGAAATCATTGAGCTGGAAATGTCCTCTCCCTGGAAGTGATGAGAAGGGATAACAATTGATTCAGGTGGCCCTGGGTTGTGGGGGGAGAACGGGTGTTGGTGGTGGAGAGAGAGAGATGGCATCATAACAAGAGAGGGAGAGATAACGACAGTCTATTTCCCCTAGTTTTCTCCCTCTCCCTATCCCCACCAAACACCACTGCCACCGCACCAGTTAAGTTCTGCATAAGGAAGTCCTGGGCCGACCACCTTGATCCATCACCAGTTAAGATTCTTAAAGGCAACTATTGGCCACTTAAGGGTCTTAACTCATCAATACCCTATCTACCTCAGAGGGGAGGAAAGGTGGCTCGTTTCACAAGCTAAGATAACAAGGTGTGGAGCTGGATGAACACAGCAGGCCAAGCAGCATCATAGGAGCAGGAAAGCTTGCT
>JAHRHZ010000045.1:12290084-12357276 GCA_024137785.1 Ginglymostoma cirratum | reverse complement strand
GCAGCATCATAGGAGCAGGAAAGCTTGCTCCTATAATGCTGCTTGGCCTGCTGTGTTCATCCAGCTCCATACCTTGTTATCTCGGATTCTCCATTATCTGAAGTTCCTATTATCTCTCATTTCACAAGCTGCCTGCTGGATTGAGGGAGAGCCCCAATTCTCTGGGAGCAATCGTCAACATGGATGGTGGGCAGGAGTTGGCACCTCAAAGATTGCCCTCCTTCGCTTCTGATTTCCCTGTATTCCAGGTCCATCTCACAGAGTGATTAAAAAAACTTACCTTTTCATTGCAGCATCCCCTGAGCAGTCAGCCTCAACTGACGGCCCTTGGACCCCAGGAGCTGCTGACCTTTGAATGGGCAGCATCTTCTGGCAATCTGCCACAGCAATATCAAGACTTGTGATAGGTTGAGACACTCACTGAGGCAACTTGCCTGTCAACTCCTAATGAGTTGATTAACATGCGTGGCCATGTTAGTCACCACCTAAGATGCTGACTAGTGGTAAAAAAGGGAAAATTATGTCTAAGAGATAATAGGTGCTGCAGATGCTGGAGAATCCGAGATAACAAGGTGTGGAGCTGGATGAACACAGCAGGCCAAGCAGCATCATAGGAGCAGGAAAACTGTTTCTCTTGTTTACTTTTGAGATAAAAAAAATTGTGAAACACTGACCTTTCCTTCCCTGAGCATAACTAGTAAGACTTGTCTGCAGAGGGACTGGTGGCTTAAAGTGGTGCTTAAAGTGTTATTCTACTCTGTGCAGTCCTTACGAATGTAATTCGGACTTTAATTGTTTTTAAGATTTATCATGTTTTACTCACCAGCCCTCATTGAATTACACTGGCTCCTGGTCCAGCAATGGCTCAACTTTTCAAACTTCTTGATCTTACCTTCAAATCTTTCAAGGCCCTTACCCATTATTTTCTCCCTCTTTTTCTCTCTCTGTTTCTGTCTCTCTCTCTCTGTGTGTGTGTGTGTGTGTCTCATAAGTCACTTTTAAACCTAACTCTGACCAAGCTTTACCACTTACCTTCTTATGACTTGGTGTTAAATTTTATGTGAACTACTCTGTAGTCCTGTGGAATATTTTAATTTTTAACACGCACTATGTGCAAATGCAGGTCGTTGCTTTTGGGACACCTCTGAGCTGGCTTGAGATCAGACTGTGGCGCTTGGGAGAAAGAAAAGCCTTTTCATCTTGTGATTCTAAGAGGAGTATTGTTTACCCCTAAGGCTCGCTAGTCTCCATATGACACAACTTCGCGAAGTTAAATCCAAATAAATGGGCAACCCTTTTGCAGACTGACTTTGACACTGCATTCAGAAGCTTGGATAAGTGTTTATTTGTTTCAAAAATCGACTACTTTTGCAGCATTTATATTGTATGTCAAGTGTTCAGTAACTACTGGCAGATTGGGAGAACCGTGACAGAAGACAGTTGAATAAAATTGAAGAAAACAAGAAATGGCAATGATGTGAGCATTTTAAAAGACTGCAGCTTATTAGTTGGAGAGAGTGACTGACAGAGGAAAGGAGTTGCGTTGTGATGAGTTCTATGAAGTTGCCTAGCATTCCCAATTCCATCCCTGCATGACTGAAATCCTCCCCTCCACCTTTTGTCATTCAATCCTGACCATTCCAACACACTTGTAGCCAGCCTCTCAACAAACACACTTATATAAGCAGGAGTTATCCAAAATTTTGCTCTTATTATCTCAAGGATTCACCCATCACCCTCTGTGCTCACTGATCTGCGAAGGCTTCTGCTTCACTTCACCCAATATTTCTTAAAAACAAACCCCACTTTCAGATTTGCTGGCACTTTATAATCCATGGGGAACTTAGAATTTCTTCAGGAGAGCTCTAAATTTATTTTGCTGCTTCTTCTCGACACTCTTAGTGTTGTTGGTTTGGGAGAGGGTCACCATTTTGCTGAGGGACAGTTCTTCTCTCAGTAGGTGGATTTATCTCGGCTCTCTGAGCAGCTGGCATTGTCCAGAGGCTGCTGCACTCATCTTGTGGCTGTATGTTTGGCATATTCTTCCCTGGTGTAATTAAAAATTAGTCACAGGCTATACTTGATTGGGGCTTATTGAATGCTGGAATTGACGCTCTAGACTTGTTTGGGATAGGAGCTGTGCTGACACTTGGTAATGAATCGTTAGACCCAAGACTAGTGTATTTTACCGTTGTAAGATCAATCTAAATATTAAACTGGCTGCTGTCACAATAGGCACTGATCATTGTCTGCCTCTGAATTGCATTGAGATTACACAGCTGACACTCCAGCCTGACGTAACTTTTGGGATCCATTGTAATGCTGAATTTCTGCCCTCTGCTGACCTCGAATATTACACTCTACTTGGGGGATAACAAAAGCAGTGGGATGTAAAAACTGTATTTCCCAGTTGCATCAGTGTCCTGTGACAGGTTAACTTGAACATAACCCTCTTGGATCTAATTGCATAACCAGCAGAAGCTGCTTGAGGTCTCCAAATGTGGAGGCTGGAATTAAAACCTAGCAACCTGCTCCTATGATGCTGCTTGACCTGCTGTGTTCATCCAGCCCCATGCTTGTTATCTCAGTGAACTCAGTGGCTTCTTTTTCCTAGAACAGGAATTCCTGGGGTGTTCTGAAAAGATTTGCCAGGATATGGCCGAGAATGGAGGGCTTGAATTATAAGAAGAGGCTGGATGGGCTGGGACTTTTTTCACTGGAGTGTAGGAGGTTGAGGCGTGACCTTCTAGAAATTTATAAAATCATGAGTAGCTTAGGTAAAGTGAATAGCGGGTGTCTTTTCCTGAGGGTGGGGGATTTCAAGGCTGGGGCCATGTTTTTAAGGTGTGATCAGTTGTGATCTTTAGTGGAGGAGCAGGCTTAATGGGACATATGGTTTACTCCTGTTCCTAGTTTTATTATTAGTGAATACTTGGAGAGATTTACATAGATGGTAGGAGAACTGTAGTCAGTGATTATCAGTGATAGACTCCCTGTTCTTTTTTGTTCAAGCTGTAAATGATTTCAAAGGTCACTGAAATAACTCCACAAAGGCTCGTATCTCATCACCAAGTCACCCTTTATTTATATGTGGAGAGTCCTTGACACTGATCCAACTCCCTCAGAGCCAGCTTTCAGAGTGAACAGAAACTTTTGACAATGATCCAGCTTTCCCAGGGCCAGCTTTCAGAATGACAGGATGTTTGACGCTCCTGTTGATATCTACCAGCCAGGGCTCCCTCATTAACTGCCCCAATCAGGGAACTTGAATTCTATGAAGTCCACCTGGCTGACCTTGTTATGATCACTACAGTCACACTTTACAGTTAAACTTATGTTAAGGAATTTGATTATAGCAGAGGGAGGAAGTGTGCTACTACCTTGGCGAACTCTTTTGCATGAGCCTTTTGAAGTTGTCTTTTGCTCTGGTTGTGTCAGCATCAGAGGCTAACATCTGCATTCCACCAACATTAATATGGTCTGCGCTGGCTAAACCAACATGGGGTGGCACGGTGGCTCAGTGTTTAGTGCTGCTGCCTCACAGCGCCAGGGATCTTGGTTCAATTCCAGCCTTGGGCAACTGTCTGTGTGGAGTTTGCACATTCTCCCCATGTCTGTGTGGGTTTCCTCTGGGTGTTCTGGTTTCCACCCACAGTCCAAAGACGTGCAGGGTAGGTGGATTGGTCATGCTAAATTGCCCATAGTGCCCAGGGATGTTTAGATTAGGTGGGTTAGATAAGGGAAATGCAGCGGTAGGGGAATGGGTCTGGGTGGGATGCTTTTCGGAGGGGTGGTGTGGACTTGTTCGGCCAAATTGTCTGTTTCCACACTGTAGGGATTCTATGACTCACCAAGGTGGCTGTCTTGCTAATGATAATCTCATGGAAAAAAATCTAAAGATGGGTCTTGAAGATTTGAAATGATGGGGCTTTGACAACTCATACCAATGTTGAAGTGTCCTATGGAAGAAAGATTGGGGATTATGACTACCTCTTGCTTTGTCATTGCCAGAGGGCACGGATGCTTATTTCTAGTGAATTTTCACTGGTCCATTCCATATTTTTCTCCCCATTTTGCTGTAAATCTTTAGAATCAAACATCATTGTCCTGTGGGGACACTTGGAAGTGAGGATGTCCTGTTGTCTTTGTATGAAATTAAACCTCCTGCTCTGCTGGTGCTGGATGATCCCAACCTTGAAGGGAGTTCAAGGATGACTCTACGACTAAGCAGGTTTATGAAGACAGTGACATTTCCAGGAAGTGCTTTGTGTGAGACTGTCACCTGTGATTTTTGGTGGATAGTAAACCTGCAGTTTAAGGTTCTTTCAGAAAGCATTGATCCCCTCTGGAAGAATGGGTTGTGAGGTTGTTCCTTCTTATTTTTTTAAACTCAGTCTATCTGTAGCACACTTTCCTTCAACCCGTTGTTAGTGGCTGTTCATTCAGCTGCCCTGACATTCCTTCCCTGACCTGTGTCTCTCCAATTCCCACAGACTAAGCTTTCGATCAGTTCCTCCACCCTGCACATTGTGTGACTCTTGCGTCAAAACATTATCAGATGTCATCTGCCTGTGAAGTAACTTGGGAAGTCTTGCTATCTTTGTAAAAATATTGTATAAGTACAAGTTGTTGATGTTAAATTGGTGATTAGAGATACTGCTGGGAACAGCGCATTGGAAATTAAGCCCCACTATTTTGAATACTTACAAATATGAAATCTAACCAATTTTACCTCTGCAATGATTAATGACTGTGACGACTGTCTGAAATAGAGACAGGTTGCATCGATGAACAAGAAAATCAAAACCTTAGTAATTGTAACAAACCTATCCTCTAACCTGTGGCATAAACAGATAATTGATCACTTATATGCAAACTCAAATTATGCCACCTTTTTTATAATCCAAAAACACACATTCATTGGCACACAGAATGGACAGGACAGATGAGACACAGTTTCTTGGCAATGTTTTGGTTGGAAATATGATCAACCAGGTACACAATCTGTGCAACAAGTGTCCATGTCAAAAGAGGGAATGAGGTGACTTTCTCACAGTTCTTGTTTTTGGTGATGGTATTAGTTTGTTGACCATGGCGATCATTGGTTTTGTTTTTTAAGAGGCTGGTCAGTTGGACCTAAGTCTTGTCTTGAGTTAAAACTTTTCTTTCTTTTGTAGACTCTTTTCAGTTGTATATATTTTGTGTTCCAAGAGAGAGAGTGATCTCATTCGTTTGAAGGTCTTTGGAGGTCTCAATCCAACTGCTCTCTCCCTCATAATTTCTGTGCCAACTGCCACTTAAAACCAATCTTAAAAGCTATTGCTGGGCAACTTATTTTCAACCCAAAGAATCCTATGCCAGCTTATCTCCCAAAAGTATGAAATCTAGCTTCTGGGGAAAAAATACACACCCATGTCTAACTAACATGTGACCACACTGTTCACTTTTGCTTCAAGCTATTCAGAACAAAAATTCGATCATTCTCAGCAACAAAGCAGTTGAAACTTCTGTTTCCCAGCTTTGTAAAATAAAATCTTTGTAATCCTTGCAATGTAGAAGACTAATTTGTACTTGTACATCTGTGTTCCGCTCGACTGAGCAACTAACTGTTCTCTTAAATCCTCTCAGAGCCAATATTAGAGTTTCCTTTTCAGGGAGTCATTGCTGGACCAATCATTAGTCTTGAATCTAAGACTAATAGATTTTTTGTTAACAAAAAGGGATGAAAAAGAAAGTGAATATAGCAATCCAGTAGTAACAAGAGTTGGTCAGAGGCTAAGAATCATGCAACAAATATTTTACCTCATGACTCCCCAAAGCCTGTTCACCATCTACAAGGCAAAATTAGGAGTATGATGGAATACTCACCATTTCCCTGGATGGATGCAGTTCCAACAACACTCAAGAAGCTTGACACCATCCAAGGCAAAGCAACCGCTTGATTGGCACCATATCCACAAACATCCACTCCCTCCACCACTGATGATCGGTTGCAGTAGTGTGTATCATTGGCAATAGCTCTGCAGAACTTCACCAAACATCCTGAGACAGCACTTCGAAACCAATGACCATAATAATCCAAAAGGACAAGGACAGCAGATATGTGGAAAGATCACTTCTAAGTTCCCTTCCAAGCCACATACCATCCTGACTTGGAAATATATCACCGAACCTTCATTGTTGCTGGGTCAAAATCCTGGAACTCCCCCTCTAAGGGCATTGTGGTTTTACCTACAGCTCATGGACTCTAGTGGTGCAAGAAGGCAACACACTACCACTTTCTTAGGCAACTAGGGATGGCCAGCCAATGATGCCCACATCCCAAGACTGAATAATAAAGTATGGTATTGTGTTTAAGATGAGCTCTGGTCTCTTTAAATGATAGAGCAGGTTTTAGGAGCTAAATGGTTTCTACTAGTTCAAATGTTTCCTGTCTATTCTCCTACATTGCGTTAGAACCTTCTTAAAAGGATAAGGGTGTTACTTTAGGTTCTACAGTGAGAGGCCAATTTACTGAATGACTCTAATTGGCAACCATGCCCTGCATTGCTCCACTCCACCTGCCCCATACCAAACTATATGGCGTACATCACTACATCTCAAGCCTCAAACACCAAACCAGCTATTTAATACCAAAACCAAGCAGCTTTTAAGGAAAATTTGAGCAGCCCTGCTCTGTTTTTATTGACTTTAAGAATCAACGCACGAGGGTTGAGATGATAGAACGTAAATTAAATCTTGCAGCTTGCTATTGAATTTCAGTCTAGACGAGTGCTACTGCACATCTGTGTGAGCCTGAACAGTAATGGCTAAACAGAATGAGGTAATAAAAGATCATAACGTCTGCATTTTAACCTTGTGCCCTCGATGTATCTAAAATGATCTGTTCAGTATAAAGCGATGACAGTTTTCAGCTGAATTGTCCCTTTGTTTTTTGCATACTGTGCTCTGATGCCTATTGATGTGATGTGTTTGTTGACGTTTTTTATTTTTTACGTTTATGTGCAAGTGCCATAGTTTCAGTTTCCCCCCACAAGCAGAAATATTTCCTCTACATCCAGCCCAAGCCCTCAATTCTTTGCATGCAAAAATATTATCTGCTTTTCCTGTGTGTATTATACATAATATATTCCACACTGGCTTATTCATTACATTCCCTGAACCATGCTGAGAATTCTGTAACAGACAATTTTTATTTAATGCTAGGCAGAAGAAACAGATTTGAGAGACATGAGCTTTACGGTCGATCCTGATTTGCAGTGAGAAGTAGCTGGGGTGTAGGGCAGCACTGATTTGTAGAGAGGCACATGACATTTTAAGAAATTGTGGCTCAATGATTGGAGAATGTTTCAAGACTGGAGATGGTAGCAATACGAAAGAGACAGTGTCCTTTTGCCCTGTGCTTTGATAACAGATGCCTGTAATAGCCACCTCCAGAACATGCAAAGTTGACCAACTGGGGGATGTTAGTGCTGCATCATGTGTTGAGCACAGTTAAGATTCTGCATTATGTTACTTGCCTTTTCTTCCCCTCCTTCCCTTCCCTTTTGTTTTCTCCCTAAACACAGGTGACAGCGACTGATATTGACAAGTTATATTTCATAGAATCATAGAATCCCCACAGTGTGGAAGCCGGCTGAACAGCCCATTGCGTCCATACAGATCCTCTGAAGACACACCCTCTACCCTATCCTTGTAACCCTACATTCCCTATTGCTCATCCACCTAACCTGCACATCTTTGGACTGTGGGAGGAAACCGGAGCATGTGAAGGCAACCCACACAGTCACAGGGAGAACTTGCAAACTGCACATAGACGGTCACCTGAGGGTAGAATCAAACCCAGATCCCTGGCACTGCGAGGCAGTAGTGCTAACCACTGAGCCACCATATCGGCCACCTACATTTAAACATGTCATGATGATCCCACCATTTCAAACTCTCCAAAATTGCTGCTTGGTTTTACAAAAACAAAATTGCTCATTGATTTGATGTGCCTACTGTAGTGATTATAATGAGGGCAGCCAGCTGTACCTCATGGAATGAGTTCCCTGATTGGGGCCGTTAATCTGGCTCAATCAGGGAGCCCTGGCTGACATAAAAAGTTGTGTGTCAGGGATACTGACACTGTGGTGCCTGACTCTGTATGAGGCAGTACTGTAGTCAAGGACTATTCATGTGTAAATAAAGAGTGACTTGGTGATAGAATACTGGCCGCTGTAGAGTTATTTCACCTGCGATGTTTCTCATGGGTGGATGAGAAGTCAGGATGCAATGCAGAAGCTGGGAAAGTATAGGCAGATGATTTTAAGTTTGTGGGCTGTTGCTCTGACAGATGGACAAGTAGGATGGTGGTGCCTTCATTTTGTTGCTGTGGCATTTCAGGTTGGGTAATACGGTGAGGTTGTTGGCCCTACAAAATTGCCCTCAAATCTCCAGGAATTGGTAGACCATTGCTGCAAACAACCCAGCAGTGAGGTCACTTTCCTTTTACAAAGGTTAGCAATATTATTCCATGATAATTCGAAGTGGACACTCATCAACCCTTTACACTCGCTCTGTCCTGGTTTCCCCCTCTGAGCGTCTACATTATTTCACTTGATTCCAAGCTGAGTATTGTGTTCAAACATGGCTCAATCGCTGCAGATCTCCATCATTATCAAACTCTTTAAAGTGGTGGACCACTCCCTTATCCGAAGTTTTGTGGTTGAGGAGGACATGAAGAGAAAGGTCAAAAGTTGTACTGTGGGATACCATTCTGACTGGCGAAGTGTAGGAATTGCAGAAGAGATGAGTCAGAAAGTAAACTTGTTGATAACACTGGCTAGTAAAGGCCATGCTTAATGTGCAATCAGTGAGTCCCTGAGGAAATATCGGTTGCCTTTCTCTTTGAACATTTGCAGTCTATGTTCTGCTGGTGCTCTGACAGTTGAGAGGGCAAGACAGTTTGATCTACTCCTTATGGTTTTCAAAGATAGAATAGTCATTTGGTTCTGACAGATACAGTAACCATGGTGAACGCATCAGGACTTTGGGACAGGAGGAATGTTTAGAAAAGATTCAAAACCAGAAGCAGAATAACTGCTTAAAAAAATTCAGTAAATCCATTTAAGACATTTATTTCAGATCCTTGAATATGCAGCTCCAAATGAGTGTTTTGGTATGTGGTGATTGTTTAGATTCTGAAGTTAACTTTCTTTTTGTCAGCTCCCGTGGGGAGAGTCGTTGCTCTCTGACTTCCTGGAATCTTCTACGTCAAACTGTTGAAATCCTGGTTAGATATCCTCAAAACTGCAGATTAGTTACCTGTGAAAACTCATTTGTCTTCCATTACCAAGTCCTAAATCTTTTCTTCTCAAACCTACCACTTTTACCAGCCATTGGTTACCTGTCCTAATATCTCCTTGCACATTGTCAGATTTTACTCCTGTTAAGCATGTTAGGACATTTTGCTACATTTAAAAATGATGTCCTAATGCTTGTTGTTTGAATAGGGACCTAAGGTTTGAGGTTGCAACTTTGGTAGAAAAGTGCTTCATCTGATTAATTTGATCATCTGTTGGTGATGAGAACTTGCTAATTCTTCAAGCCTCTCTCAATCACTTTGAAGTAGGACCATTGAGTGTCTGAGTGCTGCTCTGGGACAGTTCCCTGACTTTCTATTGGAGACTTTGTTGTATAATTCACACGGAATGATCACTTTCCTTTGTGGATAAGGTCAGATGTGAAATTTATTTGCACTGACAGCTGAGGAGATAAGGCTGCGTAACTCAGCAGCAATTGGCTTTAAATTGTTTTCAGTCCAAGAATGAGGGTTGTTGTTGTATGAACCATGTTTCTGTGGGTCTGTTGTGATCTTGCTAAACCGATATAGGATTTAAGCACAACGCTGGAGTGGTGCAGAGATGCCTTTTATCCTGAACTTACTAGAATTCTTGTTGGTGTTTGTTTGCTTGTTTGGGTTTCATTCTTCCACCATCACTACTACCACCATCCCCCAACACCCCCAGTTAGTTGATGATCTAGACCAACACCTTGTCACTTTAGCCCCCTGCTTTCTATTCTTCAGTTTCCTGCAATGTGTGTGCTGGACAAGGAAGCAGCCCCAAGATGTGCACACCTCAGTAACTCAGCATTAATTGGGAGATTCACCTCCAGAACACATTCTTCTGGGAATAATAACTCCAACTTTGCTCTCAAAGTCCTTTCCCCGATTGTCATTGACCCTATTTCTTTCTCTTTGTGGTCAGTTACCTCTTCTTGTGTAAATCAGGCAATGAATTTCAGTCAACTGCTCCACAGCATGTGACACAACACACAATTTCTTATTAATAACCTGTTCGGTGCTTCCACTTGGAGGATGAGAGGTCAGTTCTCTCATACACAATCATGAAAACTCTGCTTAATATCTCTCCTCCCCTGTAAGATGCCGGCTCTGTCCCAAGTAGGATAATTCCCAACCCTTGATCAGCGAATGAAACATAGACTGAGTATCAGGTGTAGCTGCATTCATGGTTAGTACCAAAGTCTACACCACATCACATTGACCACTCACCCTCTGAGCCATCACTGGGAAGTTTTAAACCATGACCTTTTCACCTTACCTCCAGCCTCTTCCATTACTACCAGAGACTTAAGGTATCCAAATTTAGCCTAAGCGTGTTAAAGAAATAAATCCGTCTGGTCTTTTGCCTAAACCTATTAAATGAGACAAAGATTAGTTGTTCTAACAGTTGTCACTGCTCCTTGCACATGTTAGAAGCCATAGCTATCCACAAATTAAGCTGTTTGAGTTCCGTGAAAATGTTATTACGGAGAAAGTATCAGCCAACTGATGGGAGGGAATTTAATTAAAGAACGTTAGAGGAATTTACCCGAGACGCACTTAGGGAGGCTGAAATGTTTGAACAGACTACAGAGTAAAATCAATTTGTCACAGTGTTGTGATTTTATCGATGGTTAGTTTCTCCTCCTTTCCCCAAGAGGCTTGGGAATGGTGCAAGTGTTTCTTTTAAATAAGTTATTAGAAATTAGGGATTGAAACCAAAGCTGTTCACATGACTGATGTACCTGGGTTTTGAATCCAATATTCAATGCCCTGATCCATCCCCAGTGATGTTACAAGATCACTTGCACTTGTTCTGTACCAGTTGAGTTCGAATGATCTTTTGACACTGCACAGAAAGAGAAATAACTTACCTACATGAGCAATTTAAAACGGTTAGATGTCCTATGTTCTGTTCATCCTCCATGTTACTTTATAGCCTTTTGTATCCTTGATCTTTTCTCCCACAGCATCTTGATTTTGTAGATGACTTCAGCTCCCATTATTTCAGTTCCCTCCCTTTTCTACTGCATTCAGGTTGTTCAACTTTTTTTGTCATCTATCCACTACATCATCACTTACCTCCATAACTTCTCCTTTTCCAATCTCAGTGGTGCACTGCATTCTTGGCCTCTAGCCTTTGACTCCTTGATTTCCCTATAGTTTATTCAATAAACTTGCTCTGTATTGCAGCTGTGAACCATACAGACTGAGAACATTCCTAGGCTAGGCTTTGAGCGTAGTTAACTAATCTGTACAAGTAGTCAAGGGAAAAGGGGTCGAATTGGAGCAGGGGAGAAATAGAAATGGACTGATGATCCACTTGGTGGTTGAGATAAGAGAAATTGAAATTTAACAGGGAGTCATACTAGGGAACCAAAGACACGGCAGACTGATTAACTACATACTTTGGCTCTGCATTCACAAAGGAGCATGCAAATAACGTCCCAAAGTGTTGGGGAACATGGGATCTAGTGACAGGGAGGCACTGAAGGAAATCCATATTAGTGGGGAATTCCCAGATCAATCCCCAGAGCCCAGTAATCACATTCCAGAGTCCTTGCCAAAGTTGTCCTAGAAATATTATTGTACATTGGTGGTCACTTTTCAAGATTCTATTGACTCTGGACCAGTTCCTACAGATTGGAGAGTTGTTAATGTAATCCCACAATTTTAAAAAAGATGGAAGGGAGCAAACAGAATTATAGACTGGCCAGTCTGACATCCGTAGTGGGGAAAATGGTAGAGTCCATTCCAAAAAATGTGATAGCTGTGCTGTTGTAAAACAGTGATGGGATCAGACTGAGTCAGCATGGATTTACAAAAGGGAAATCTTCTGAACAAATCTGCTAGAATTTTCCAAGGATGCAAGTATTAGGGTTGGTAAGGAGGAATCCAGTGGATATGGTTTACTTGATTTGTCCTGTCAGAAAGCTGTCATAAGGTCCCACATAAGAGATGAGTATGTAAATTTAAAGTGTATGGGATTGGGGGTAGTGTTTTGACATAGGCAGAAAACTGTTAGCAGACAGGAAACAGAGATAACAAGCATGGGGCTGGATGAACACAGCAGGTCAAGCAGCATCATAGGAGCAGGAAAACTTGACGTTTTGGGCCTAAACCCTTCATCAGAAAAAGTTGGATCTTTTTTCCAAGTGGTGGCTAATGGCTAGGGGTGGTACAGTAAGTATCTGTGCTTGGACCCTGGCTATTCACAATATATATTAATGACTTAAATGAGTCTTAGTGAAGTTTATGCAGTTTTGGTCTCCGTATCTGAGGATGAATGTTCTTGCTGTGAAGGGAATGTAATGAAGGTTTACCAAACTGATTGAGTGCTTGATTCTCGGGCAGACAAGACTGATGTATGAAGAAAGAGTGTATTGGTTGGGATGATATTCACCAGAGTTTTGAAGAATGTTGGGGAATCTCATAGAAATCAACAAAATTCTAAATGCAGTAAGGATGTCTTCAATGATTGGGAGTAGGGGGGGAAACCAAAACCTGAAGTCACAGTTTAAAGTTACGGTAGGCCATTTAGGACTGAGATGAGGAGAAATTTCTTCACCCAGAGAGCGGTGAGCCTGTTGAATTCTCTGCCATAGTAAACAGTTGAGGGTAGAACATTGAATATTTTCAAGATGTTAGATATAGTTCTTAGGGCTAAAGAGAATAAAGGGTACGGGGAGAAAGTGGGAACAAAGTATTGAGTTGGATGTTCAGCAATGATCAAATTGAATGATGGAGCGTGTTCATATAGCTGAATGGCCTACTCCTGCTCCTATCCTCTATGTTTCCATATCTATGAAATTTCTCACCGTTTTGGTGGTGGAGGAATATAAAGTGAGATAGAAATTCCTACCCGGAGCTATTTGAATCACTTCCATAGAATGGCAGTGAAATTCTTGCATGGGTCCCAAGAGAGGTTTTTGAGGATTGTGATTATCAGCTCAAGGTAGTTTGTTTGCATTATCTCCAAAGTCTTGAAAAACACTGTTTATGCAATGATGTAAGAACTACAATGTTAGTTTGGTCTGGACAGACTACACTTTAGATGTTATGTCCAACTCCACCATTCCACTTTGATAAGTGGTAAAAAGGAACAACAGTGATCCGGAGTTTGAAGAAATTTTTAAAAATGTGCTAAGTGGCATGAACAAGATAAAGCCAGGGAATATCAAGTTGAAAAAGCAAAAGAGTAATATAAAATGAATTTTGACAGAATTTCATTAACTCTGAGTGATAAACAATTGGAGTAATCTATCACCCAGGATAATAATATTTCAAATGTAGCTAGAGGATATAATTGTGCAGGTATAATAGCTCTCCAATGAGATTCCTTAGTCAAATGGCCATTACTCACCTTCCATTTTACTCATGTAGATGCAAACATCATTGAATTACTGATTTACAGCTGGCATTAAAAAAACAATTTTCATATCCTTTCTACTTCTTGATCATTTCTTTTTATAATGCTTGAACAGAGTCCACAACTGCTCTTCTCAGGAATGATCTGTTTCATAAATTAAGAACTTTGACTTTTCAATGATCAATTTGAATGTAATATCCGAAGCTCTTTAATGCTATCAGTTTCACATACGAGACTACATTGAAACCACACAATATTGTGTAGCCTTGGGAATTGTGCTCCACATAATAAGTTCATCATGAGATGCAAAGGACATTACATCTGATGATCACAATACCCTGAAGGAAATGCTTCTCCAGTGAATTTTCCCATTAACCATCTCCTATCTATAGTGTGGAGCCCTAATATCTCTGGTCTTATCACTCTCGATCACCCTTGTCACTCTCTGAACCTTGTTCAGACTTTGGAGTGGCATGGTGACCAATAATTGGACACTGCATCCAAAGTATGATCAATTCACCCATGTCTTACAAAAGCAAAATGCTGCAGATTCAGAAAATCTGAAACAAAAGCAGAAATTGCTGGGAAAGCTCAGCAGGTCTGGCAGCATCCATGAAGAGAGAAGTACAGTAAATGTTTTGAGTCTGATATAACTCTTCTTTGGAACTTGTTTCCTGGCTGCTATAGCATTGCATGAGTGCAGGAGAGTGCTTTTCAAAACCTTTTTGCTGGGGCGACATTGCTTCTTTAAGATCACTAGAAAATTGGTAAATATGTAAATAGGAGCCTTTTTGTTTTGGGACCATCAACTTTGTCACATGTGCAACCACATGAGATGATACCACACAATAACTGGGCGCCTTGGGAGTTGTGATGAACATAAGCTAACTGTGCAATGTCAAACATGTTCTATCTGATGACCCACCAATGCCCTTAAGGAAATACTGCTATTTAAAGAAGGAAAACTAAAATTATCAACTACTGTGTCCAAGGGAATATGCACAGATTAACTGTAGCCAAAATCCTTTGGACTAAAATCTTGTTTGGTTCAGGCTGCAAATTAATCTTTATTGTAAAAATTGTTCTCAATTGCAAACAATGTGAGTGTTAGGTTAGGTGGCTATCTATTGAATATTGGTTATTGAATCTTAAAAGGTGGCAATTGGTGCATAATATACATCCAAACACTGAAGGTTACCATGATTTAGAAGACAAGTGAAGAAGTCACATGAGGGGAATAGAGGGCCCAGCTAGAATTTGGGGATGTCAGTCAAATAAATCTGTTGGGAGAACGGGGTAGGGAATCCAGCTGGAGTTTGGCAAGAGTTGGGGATGTGACTCAGTTGGGGTTAGGGGAATTGGGAGGGGGAGTTAGGAAATAGCATAGATTGGAGACTTAAGAAGTTAATGTTGAAGCTGAGACAATAAAAATTAAAGACTGGAATTTATAAAGTGCTTTTCATGACCACTGGACTCTCGAAGCACTTTATAGCCAATGAAGTACTTTGTGAAGTGTAGTCATTAGTGTCATGTTGGAGACAGCAGCTAACTTGTGCACAGCAAGCTCAAATAAACAAAAAAAAATTTGTTGATCCATGATTATAAATTTATGACCCTTTCATATGATATTAATTGAGGAATACATATTGGTCAGGATGGCAGGGATAGCTCTCCTTCTTTGAAATAGTGCTGCTTTATATCCAAATGATCAGTCAGATCACATCTTAGTTTAACATATTGTCCAAAAGACAGCACCTCTGTCAGTGTAGCACTTGACAGCAGTGATCTTTGCGCTCATTCCTTGGACTGTGACTTGAACCTAGAGTGCCAGAGTGTTTCCAACTGAGCTGCAGGTCAAAAGGTTTAAGGAGGAAGTGGTTTATTTAAGTAGAGCCACTTCACAAATTTATCTATTGTAATGTGTAATATTAAAAATGCAACAGCCAGTTTGCACACAGCAAGCTCCTACAAACAGCATATGATGACCAGTTAATCTGATGATTTTGATGTTGATTTAAGGGATTAATATTGTTCTAGGTGTAGTGATTGGGGCTGTTAACCTGGTTCAATCGGGGAGACCTGACTGATATTAAAGGATAAATGTCAGCTAAATGCCTGACTCTGTGAGATGCAGCTATGTCAAAGGCTGTGCATTTTGTCAATCAAGGATGATTGGTGATGCGATGCTGGACTCTGAGGAGTTATTTTATAGGATATCCAAGAAAAACTCCTCCATTCTTCTTCAAAGTAATATCATGGGATCTTTTACATCAACTCAAACAATAGGGTCTTAGTTATTTTAAATCTTAGGATATGAGTGTTACCAGTGAGATTAGCTTTTATTGTCCATTGCTACTTTCACTTGAAGATGGTGGTGAGCCATTTGGTATATGTGTTTTTGGGAAGGGAATTTCACGAATTTTAACCCAATGACAATGAAGGAGTAGTGATCCATTCTAAGTCAGGATAGCGTTTGATTGGAGGAGAGCTAGAATATCTGCTGCCCTTGTCTTTGCAGATGGTAGAGATTTGGGTTTGGCATGTGCTGTTGAAGGATCCTTAGCGCATTGTTGCAGTGAATTGTAGATTGCCCTACACTGCCACTCTGTGTTGGTGGTGGAGGGCATGAATGCTGAAGGCGGGGATGGGGTGTCAATCAAGCGAGCTACTTTGTCCTGGATGGTGTCAGCTTCTTGAGTGTTGTTGGAGCAGCACTCATCCGGGCAAGTGGAGAGTATTCCATTACGTTCCTGATTTATGTGCTGTAAGGCATTGATAGGGATTGGGGAGTCAGGGGATCCACTTACCACTCCAGAATTTCCAGTGTCTAACCTGTTCTTTTAGCCACTGTATTTGTTTGACTGGTCCAAATGGTTTAAGAAAGAAAGTGCCACATCTAGGGCAGCTTTCCCTCATTCTCCATGGTTTGTGTTTTCATGTTTAAGGTCTTTGGAATTTGATTTGATCTCTCAACCTTGTTGCTGAATGTACTCCCAACTCAGTTGAGTTGGCAGGGATAAAAGGTACTGCAGATGCTGGAGAATCCAAGATAACAAGGTGTGGGGCTGGATGAACACAGCAGGCCAAGCAGCATCATAGGAGCAGGAAAGCTTGACGTTTCGGGCCTGGACCCTTCATCAGAAATGGGGGAGGGGAAGAGGGTTCTGAAATAAATAGGGAGAGAGGGGGAGGCGGATAGAAGATGGATAGAGGAGAGGATAGGTGGAGAGGAGGCAGACAAGTCAAAGAGGCGGGGATGGAGCCAGTAAAGGTGAGTAAGGTGGGGGGGTAGGGAGGAGATAGGTCAGTCCAGGGAGGACGGACAGGTCAAGGGGGTGGGATGAGGTTAGTAGATGGGGGTGGGGCTTGAGGTGGGAGGAGGGGATAGGTGAGAGGAAGAACAGGTTCGGGAGGTGGGGACAAGCTGGGCTGGTTTTGGGATGTGGTTGGGGCAGGGGAGATTTTGAAGCTTGTGAAATCCACAGTGATACCATTGGGCTGCAGAGTGCCCAGGCTGAATATGATTTGCTGTTCCTGCAGCCTTCGGGTGGCATCATTGTGGCATTGCAGGAGGCCCAGGATGGACATGTCATCTGAGGAATGGGAGGGGGAGTTGAAATGGTTCGCGACTGGAAGGTGCAGTTGTTTGTTGCGAACTGAGCGCAGGTGTTCTGCAAAGCGGTCCCCAAGTCTCCGCTTGGTTTCCGCGATGTAGAGGAGGCCACAACGGGTACAGCGGATGCAGTATACCACATTGGCAGATGTGCAGGTGAACATCTGCTTGATGTGGAAAGTCTTCTTGGGGCCTGGGATTGGGGTGAGGGAGGAGGTGTGGGGGCAGGTGTAGCACTTCCTGCGGTTGCAGGGAAAAGTGCCGGGTGTGGTGGGGCTGGAGGGGAGTGTGGAGCGGACAAGGGAGTCACGGAGGGAGTGGTCCCTCCGGAAAGCAGACAAGGGTGGGGAGGGAAAAATGTCTCGAACAGTTCATCCACTTCACCAACACCTTCCACCCCAACCTGAAGTTCACCTGGACCATCTCCAACACTTCTCTCTCCTTCCTGGACCTCTCTGTCTCCATCTCGGGTAACCACCTAGAAACCGATGTCCATTTCAAGCCCACTGACTCCCACAGCTACCTGGAATTCACCATCTCCCACCCACCTTCCTGTAAAAATGCCATCCCCTATTCCCAATTCCTTCGCCTCCGCCGCATCTGCTCCCAGGATGAGGCATTCCACTCCCGTACACCTCAGATGTCCTCATTCTTCAAGGACCGCAACTTCCCCTCCGCAGTGGTCGAGAACGCCCTCGACCGTGTCTCCCGCATTTCCTGCAACTCAGACCCCGTCCCCGCAATAATAACCAAAAAAGAATCCCCCTCGTCCTCACGTACCACCCCACCAACCTCCGGATCCAACGCATCATCCTCCGACACTTCCGCCATTTGCAACCCGACCCCACCGCCAAAGACATTTTTCCCTCCCCACCCTTGTCTGCTTTCCGGAGTGACCACTCCCTCCGTGACTCCCTTGTTCGCTCCACACTCCCCTCCAGCCCCACCACACCCGGCACTTTTCCCTGCAACCGCAGGAAGTGCTACACTTGCCCCCACACCGCCTCCCTCACCCCAATCCCAGGCCCCAAGAAGACTTTCCACATCAAGCAGATGTTCACCTGCACATCTGCCAATGTGGTATACTGCATCCGCTGTACCCGTTGTGGCCTCCTCTACATCGCGGAAACCAAGCGGAGACTTGGGGACTGCTTTGCAGAACACCTGCGCTCAGTTCGCAACAAACAACTGCACCTCCCAGTCGCGAACCATTTCAACTCCCCCTCCCATTCCTCAGATGACATGTCCATCCTGGGCCTCCTGCAATGTCACAATGATGCCACCCGAAGGCTGCAGGAACAGCAAATCATATTCAACCTGGGAACCCTGCAGCCCAATGGTATCTCTGTGGATTTCACAAGCTTCAAAATCTCCCCTGCCCCAACCACATCCCAGAACCAGCCCAGCTTGTCCCCACCTCCCTAACCTGTTCTTCCTCTCACCTATCCCCTCCTCCCACCTCAAGCCCCACCCCCATCTCCTATCTACTAACCTCATCCCGCCCCCTTGACCTGTCCGTCCTCCCTGGACTGAGCTATCACCTCCCTACCCCGCCACCTACACTCACCTTTACTGGCTCCATCCCCGCCTCTTTGACTTGTCTGCCTCCTCTCCACCTATCCTCTCCTCTATCCATCTTCTATCCGCCTCCCCCTCTCTCCCTATTTTATTTCAGAACCCTCTTCCCCTCCCCCATTTCTGATGAAGGGTCTAGGCCCGAAACGTCAAGCTTTCCTGCTCCTATGATGCTGCTTAGCCTGCTGTGTTCATCCAGCCCCACACATTGTTATCTCAGTTGTGTTGGCACCTAGTTTCTCTATGGATGGGGATTATTTTGTTTCATTAATTATGGCTCTTAAGTTCTTGTGGCCATCTTCGTGGACCATCTTGGATGTCTTGAGTAGATTCATTGCTACCCATCCTCTGGCTAATAACCAACTGATACGGTGATGGAAACCTGCCCATATGAAGTCTTTGACATAAAATTGGCTTAACCTTGACAAACAAGAAATACTTTATCACATATTACTAAATAGCCAGTTACATTACATCTGAGATACATGATCATCTCTTGTGAGACATCTGGCCCACTTAAGAGTAGGTTAAATTATTGCTACTAAGACATTCTTTCACAGTATTGGTGAGATAAGGACATGTTATTTTTCTGTATTTTTGATTGTGGACTGAAATAGAAAAAGGACCTCTTTCAATAAAAATTATTGGGGGGATTGCTGCACTTGGCTATCTTAACTTATTGTAATTACAGTTTACCCTCCTTATTTAATGTGGGGGAATATTGGCAGGAGACTAATTGGCATCAAGGGGTGTGTACAAAGTGGGATTTGACTGGCAACGAGCAGGTGATAGATCTGCTGAGTGGTGAATGGTTGTTGATGACAAAAACTTTCTGCTTGCCAACAGCTATGATTGACTCCCAAGTCGCTGAACAGCTAGTGTCATACCTAGGAGCCTTCAGACCCCTGGAAGGCAATGTAGTGCCCATTTCTCTGCTGTAAAAAAAACCCCTAAAGCCTAAAGAAAGCCAATTTATTTTCCCTCACCAGTTGCTGTAAACTGTGGCTTTTAACCAATAAGTCAGAGACTTTATAAATTGTGAGCCTGTTACTCAATGCCTGTTGTAAGCAAGTGAAAAAACCTGGAGAAAAGATTGAAGGCTACCAATAAAAAGGACAATCTGAGCAAACACTGTGTGGGCAAGGCTATTCAACTACCTTCTATGTTTTTCCCTCCGCCCATAACATCAATGTGTTTGCGGTCTGTCTGTTGCCTATGTGTAGGGGTACGTTTATAAGGAGATTAGAGTTTCAACTAGTAGAGCTATATGAAAAGCAGTACATAGTTGCTTACCTCTAGTTAGAATCTATTTCTTTATAATATATGGTAATTGTTGTTAAATTCAGAAACCTGATCTATGTTTTCCATTAACATGGGTGTGAATAGACAGGTAAATTGGAGATTTTGCATACCTTGAAAGATTTTTTTAAACTTTTTAACAGGAATAGAAGATCTTTGATTTCCAGTGCTCTGCACCAGTGAGATATAACAGTGACAAGCACAGAACACTTGTTGGTTCCTCTCTGGAACGGCCTGTGGGATTCTGAAGGGCAGGAAATTTGTTTCATAATGACATTTAACCCTTTCAAAGTACTAACTGCCTAATACAGCAATAGCAGCCCCCAAACTGTTCTTACCAAGACCTGTGTTTTGAGACATCTGGAACACCTGCTTGGTACTATAGCCAAGGTGAGCCATCACTCATGACTAATCTACAAACAAAAGAAGTGCACTCATTATACGCTGTGACTGATTTTACGGTCCCTACTGCTAATTTCTCAGAAATTCCATATTTGACATCCTAATGGAGATACTTGTGCAGTGTGACTGGGGAGGTTGCTGGTCATTAATCTTAGTCGATTCTTTCTACCAGCCTGGACTGGAACAGAAATAATCAATTTTGAATGTAATCAAGTAAATATAAATCGATTTGTTCCACTGCTGTTTTGGGCACAAAGAAAGAAATCAAATCGGAACCTTGAAATTGTTCTCCAGTATTAGATTACATTTATCAAAAAGACCCTGTGGGAGTGTGATCCAGGGCTTAGTCTGTTGGTTGCTGTTTTCAAAACAACAAGCCAGCTGACTTTTCTGAGGAAGTTGGGTATAATTATTGGTTTTTGCGAGCGAATTTAGGAGCAACTCACTCAATTGCTTTAGTGACTATGTGTATTTAAATATGGCTTGAGAAGGCTCCCCTAGTCGAGTAGCTGAGCCACATAGACTTTGAAAGCTGTCAGGGGAGGGTGGGGTAGGGGGGTTGGTGCGGGATGCGCAGGTGGGTGTTGGGGGTTGGGGTTTGTTGCCCTGTCTTTCCAGTGAGTTATGGTGACTAGTTTAGGTGTCTGAGATACTGGTTCAGAGCTACACCTCACCACCTCCTCACGTTAGTTGAGTAGATAAACATAAGACTGTGTGGTTTTATGTTTTTCATTAAAAGGGGAACCTGTTGCTCTAATTACCTGAGAAATGCTTGCAGTGTGTGAGACACACTGGAAATTGGGAATGATGTGCAGTGTTGATGGTTGAAGATGTCGCTGCATTGACCTTTTCTCCCCACATCCTTCCTTCTCAGCTACGGACTGGCTACAATTACTCAGCTCTGGTTTAACATGTGCTCGGGGCTCTTGAGTCATGTTAAAGCTCAGATTGCATCAATTAGCAGGACCCTTGCCTGATGTTCCCCTTCATGGCAGAGTCTGGGACCAGAGGGCATAGTCTCAGAATAAAGGAGCGCCAATTTAAGACAGAGATGAGGAGGAGTTTCTTCTCTGAAGGCTGGAAATCCTTGCCACAGAGAGATGTGCAGGCAGAATCCTTGTGTATATTTCAGGCTGCGATATATAGATTCTTGATCAGTTGGGGAATCCAAGATTATGTGGAAAGGGCAGCGAATTACTGTGACAAGTATCAGATCAGCCATGATCCGACTGAATAGTGGAGCAGGCTCAAAGGACTGAATGGCCTACTTCTATTCTGATTTCTTTTAGTGTTAGGCTGGAGCCTTGATTGCCTGTAGGTGGGAAGGATGGCAGGAAAAGGTTAAGATTGGAATGGAAAATGTTGTTGGTTTTGGCTGTCTACCCACATTTTCACCCAAGTTGGGCAGGACCAAACACCATTCAATGGCCAATATTTAAAACAAACGTCTAACATTACATCACAAAAAGGTGATCGCCTCTTATGAGACATCAGGCTCAACACCTGATTAAGTACAAATTACTGCTGGCTACATGGACTTAGCTCAAGAATTACTTAGAGCCTGGAACCTCCCAGAAACAGACCTTTTGTATCCCAATGGGTGGAGTACAACTGGTGATATCAGTTCACCATTTCTGGTACTAATTGTCTTATACAAAACAAGCCACTGTTCCATTCTAAAACAAAACTTCTGCTAAGCAGGTCAGATTTTTAAATTACCAATCTCTATACAGCCTGTCTTTGCCAGAAGAGAGAATGAGGGGATTGTCAGAAATCCAGTATCAGCCTATGGCTTATTTCCAGATTCTTCAAACTGCCTCCAGCCTTTCAGTTCTCCAAAGATTCCAAATCTGGCGTCCTGCTCATCACTCATTCCACTATTATCAGTGTACTTACAGCTGCCTGGGTTCAACTCTGGAATTCCCTTCCTAAGCCTTTCTGCTGTTTTGTCCTCTTTTAAGATGTTCATTGAAACCTTCTTCCTCTTTGACCAAATCTGTAGTCCTAGCAACTCATGCGCCTCTGTCTCACACTTTTTTCCGGAGTGCCCACCTGCAAAGCTGCTGTATCCACTTTACTACATTTACGGTGCTAAGTAAATACACAATGTTGTTGGTGATGGCAGCTGCATTCCCTCTTCAGAGCCGGGTAGTGATCTTCTAAAGTTATAGAATCATACAGTGAAGAAGAGGCCCTTTGGCCCATTAAGTCTGTACCACCAAAAATACACTACTACTGAGTCCCAGTTACTTCAGGAAATCCTGGGTACAGGTTGACATCCATAGGATACTTGCATCAAGTGGGTGCAGACGTTTCCAAAACCCTCTTCCTAAGCCCACCACCACCACCTCCCCTGCCTCCTATCCCAGAGGAAGCTATCTATTGGGCTGGCAAACAGCCACTGTAGGTGTCATGGAAAGAGCATTCACATTGTGGTGTCCCTTAAATCACCCTGTGATTCCTCCTCACTATTTTATACCATTTGTCCAAAAGAAAGGAGCTTGAAATTTTTGACAAAAAACAACACTGAATTTGGGTAAACTTTTTTTTATGATATACAATTTTGCAGAACAGGTTTATTACATGGTGTTTGACAGTTACGTAAGTTGCATCTTCAACCAGAGCCTTTTGGCATCCTTACCCACCACGCAAAGTCAGTAACTTCAATGAACACCAAATACTGGATTGATAGCAATGAATCCACCAGAGACTTAAGTCAGACCATTATAAGATGTTGGCTTCTGAAATTATACCATCTTGTATGACCCCTTCCTTTATCCCATCTATTATGGGGGTTGGGATCTATGTTTGTCTGGAATGTCCCCTGCCCATTTCTGAAACAGTATTGATTCCAAATTGATACATTTATCCATTTCCACTGTTCACTATTCCCAAGATCTGAACAAGACAACATCTTGCCTAGCTCACTGCCTCCCAGATAATCCCTAGGGATGAAGCGAGACCCTCCTCTTGAGCAACAATGCAGTACCAAGCTCCGGATGGAGTGGGAATGGGCCTCTTGCAATCAAATGCTGATTAAATAATATCTTGGTCTGTCAGCACCTTTTTAGTTTTTGCCAAGTGGAATCTGACTGGATAATTGCCATTAATAGTGAGAGAGGTCATTGCATCATATGTAATTGGACAATGTCAGTGAGTAGCCATGTTTTAACTAACCAATTATTAAAAATGTTAATTTTCAGTTAACTGATGCTGTCTTTGACGTGGCACTTACTCCGCACTTAACACAACAGGAATGCCATTTACTTTCTTTTTAAAGCATTGTTTTTTCCTCCTGTGATTCTTACTTAAAAGGAAGAGGTATAGGAGCCACAATTAAAGGGTTTTTTTTTGCTTTCAATTAGAATTTACTCATGAATTAAAGCAGCTTGCAGAGTTTTGCAAGATGAAGGCTGTTGGTTTTCAAACATAAAGATGGTTTAAATAGAAAGGCTCCCCTTTTCACCTCCTATTCATTTGCCCACAACAAGGTCTTTTTAAAGTGAAGATGTGCTTGCCAATTTAATGACTGGTTGTATGTTGTAAATATAAAAGACATAGATTCCTTGACTTATTAAAGAAAGAGAGCATTGTATTTGTGCTTCAACCTTCTCAATCAAACTTCCACACTCATCTCTTGTACACACTAATAAGTTAGAGTGGCAAGATAAATTATGATACTTTGAACTTCAATAAATATTTCATGTTATACAGTTCCATAAGTGATTGGTTTGGATGGATCCAGGCTGAACTTTTTCTTTCCTAGTTTGGTGATGCAGCAGTTTAAAGATGTAGATGAAAAATTTATTTATACTTCTGGAGATGGTTGGGTTAAATTATTTGTTAAAATCTAAAAATTAGTAGACAGAATTCAAACTGGTAAGTTGGAGAGAAGAAGAGGGAGAAGCACTGTGCTGGTCTACTTGGAAGTACTACGGGTGCTTAAATACAGAGGTAGCTGTCATGTCTGACATTGTCTCCAACTGCCCGGTCACTAAATAAGGTCATGACATGTGGATTTCAGTTGCTTGGCTTTCATGATTAGAATACTCCTGGACAAATCCCTTTCACTGTCCAAGAGAGTACCTCCAGAAGGTTGCTGTTCACTATAGTTGAGTACCTAGGTGATTGGATGCTTTGCAAATGGCTTAGGGATAAACCTATTCATTCTCCTTCAGGAGAATTGTTCCTGGGCAACTTTCTAGATAAACCAATTCTACTTGAAAGACTTTGGTATGTAGCTTGTAGTTATACCAGTTTTTAGCTGTCTTAGAAGCTGTAGTTTCACGTCACTAGAACGTAGCTTCAGTCCTTTTAGAATCTAACCAGTGGTTCCCAGCTAATAAATTCATTGTTATTTTTTAATATAAAACATAGCTTTGTAACCAATGCCTTTCCATGGCTTCAAGACTTCTTTAAAACCAATGAAGTGTTTTTGAAGAGTGCTGAATATTTCAATGCAGACTCCCTGTGAAACAAGGCACAACTAAAACGTTGTGGATGGTGCATTTCTGGAAATAAGAGCAGAAGATGCTGGAGGTGCTTGGGTCAGACAACATTTGTGAGGACTGGGACATAGTGTTTTAAATCTGTATCTTTATCATAGTCTGGAATTGAATGCTCTTTCTGAATAATTGTATGGCTGCTCTAAATGGTCATGCTCAGCAAGTTGTTACGGACAGGGGCAAAGAGTGGAGTTTTGGATAACAGGGGATCTAGGAAGGAAGCGGGGATTGAGACATGACTTTTGGAGCACTTAATTATCTTGAGGGCCCTTAGTTACATCAAACATTCGTAATTCACCCATATGCAGCGATGGATACCTGATCTATAAATCATACAGTTTGGATCTATTAATCTTGCCTGCATGACATGTGATTTTGTTTTTACCTTATTGAAAGAACTGGTGAACATCTATTTGTGAAATGGGCAATTACTTTGTGTTGCTCTTTCACCCTGCAAATAACTTGCATCCTTCCAAATTGTACAACTTGCCCTTTTCTTAAGATGCTGATTTACAAAGAAACAGGTTTATGGTAAGATTGCCTTGTCTTAACAATGATTTTTCACATGTAATATTTGGAAACATGCAAATATGTTACTTGACTCTGCAAGGCAGTGCATACAAGTCCAAATCAATTCTCATTTGCAAAGATGGAAGTATGTAAACTCTAATTTTTCAAATATAGTTTTGTGCTTTTTTTTTCTTGGCACACAGTCCCTTCAAATTCTTTGTGTGATTTCACACACCTTAAACTGTCATGGAACACAACCTTCCAGACAGTAATATACTTAACACATTTTAGTGAGAACATTGGTATCTACTTGTACGCTTTTTCCTCTGCCTGTTTCTCTCTGTCTCTCTCTCTCTGTCTGCTTGTGTGTCTCTCTGTCAATCTCTCTCTCCCTCTCTGTCCACCTCTCTCTGTCAATCATTCTCTAGGTGCACGTCTCTCTTTCTGCCTCCCTCTCTCTCCTTGTCCACCTGCCTCACTAACTTCTCTGTCTGGCTGTCTCTCTCTCACTGTCTGCCTGTGTGCATCTCTGTCAATCTCTCTTTCTCTCTGTATCTGACCACCTGTCTCTCTATGTCTGCCTCTTCTCTCCGTCTGTCCACTTGTCTGTCTCTCTGTCCATCACACTCTCTCTGTGCACCTCTCTGTCTATGTCCATCTGTTTGCCTCCGTCCGCCTGTCTTTCTCTCTCTGTCCACCTGTCTCTATCTGTGTCTGACTCGCTCTCTCTCTGTCTCACACCCACATTATTCTCCATCCTGGCTCTGGTCTCTAGCTCTGCATGAACCAGGGATCCAAGCTTGAACTTTTGGTGCTTTGTATAACTGCAGTGTTGTGTTTACTTAAGTAAACAACAAACTTTTGTGTTAAAACTGTCAGCTTGCATCTTGTTGGTCCTTCTGCAGAGAAGCCTGAAGTCCTTTAGAATCTGTTGTTAGTTACCAAAATAGCGTCATGAGTCAGTTCAATGTGATGGTGCTGGGTAGTGGGGCTTTGAAAGTCCATTGTAAGTCTCCTGGCAGGAGAGGCTCTGAACAATGAATACCACAGGGATGCATGGCTGGAAATCTGTCCTTTTGTTATAAAGAAAAAGGAAACAATTTGGGTAAAATAGTTTGAAACAACTCAAAGCATCACTTTCCTCAGATTATGACCCAATTTGCCAAATGATTCCAAAAGATGGATGCTGTCACGAGGGTAATGTTTCACAGGAAAGAAAGTATTAATTCACTTAATGTACAACTTTTACAGACCCAGACTTGCACTGAGGAGAATTAGGGGTTTGCCTATTGGTTTAGTTTAGACTGCTTTTATCCTGTTGTTCTTGGCCACATGTCATATATGGTTGAATCTTATTGATTAGCAGTGAACATTAAACATGGTGCAGTTTCTTCACTGAGACCTTGAGTATAATGAAAATAGGAATTTTGCATAAGCTTTACTTTAAAAAAAAACTCATCATGTAGTGTTCCATATCATAGAATCATAGAAAGCTGCTGCACACGATAAGGTCATTTCAGCATATTATGTCTACTGATCTTTCCCCATAGCCTTGCAAATCTCTCTCACTCCAGTAATTATCTAATTCCCTTTTGGAAGTTACTAGTGAATCTGTTCCCACCGTCCTTTCAAGAAGTGTATTCCAGATCGTGATGATTTTCTGTGTTTGTTTTTAAAAGTCTCCTCATTTTCTTCTCTGGTACAGTTCCCAAATACATGAAACATGCTGAGCAGATCAAAAATGGAAAGAAATGCTAGCGTTTTAAAAGTCTGCTTAATCTAAACTCTCTGGCTGCTTAATGGTTAGTGTTTGAGGCATGTCGAAGCAGAAATATAGTATTCCTGTAACATTTTCAGGACAATTGCACCCTCTTAAAGGCATCCGCAACTCCACTTTGACAGCTGAAGAATACTTTCTGTGTTAAGCTGTTGAATCTTCCTGTAAAACAGCACTTGACTTACTGATAAAAGAAAATCTCACTGGGCAATTTCTTCTTGGAAAAGGAATGTGAAAGTAGACCTATTGAATCTTCCACAACACAGTTCCTGTGTCACATGTTTTCATTGGCTTACATTTCACATTAAAAGATCCGCTAACTGATCCATGAAGTAAATGTATCAGCTGTATGAAATAACTGCTTGCAATAGATCTGTCACATACAAACTGCAAACCATTTTTACACTGCTGACTGAAATTTGAAATGTCAAAAATCAGGGTTTACAATGTAATTGAGACGCAAATTACATATTTCACAAGAGCATGTTCAAATCCAGCTCTCGGGCTCTGAGTATGGTTATCTTTATTGTGGCTTTATGCCAATTTGTTTTTTTAAAATTAGATTTCTAGCTAAGAAGCACATAATTATTCCTAATTAAGGTGCTGATCCAACTGGACTTCCTTGACATGTGAGCCAATGTAGTCCATGTCCGCAAGCTATTCAACTATGTGTAGCATCAGAGCAGAGCTATTTCCTATCATATTTGACTGGCAACAGGCATGGACTGCTGGAAGCAGTCACCAGAGACTTTTGTTCTGTTCCTGGGAATTGAGAGTTGGAAGTTCATGTCAACATTCCAGTTCAATCAGTGCAAACAGTTTAATGAAGGGAAGGAATACACTGGAGAAGATTAATCCAGTTTAAGGGTGTAGTCACTTTTTAAGCCACTGGGGGAGCTCTTTTTTATACACCAATTTTGCAGAGTCTTTTGTGTTGTCCTTTTTTATGATGAATTTACATGTGGAATAGGGTTCAGTTTATCAGACTGTGAATTTTTTTCTTCATTCACGGGATGTGGCCATCATAAGACAGCATTTATTGCCCATCCCTGCTTAAGGGTCAGCCACATTGCTGTGGATTTGGAGTCACATTTAGGCCAGACCAGGTAAAGACAGCAATTAACTTCCTTTTCAGGGAATTTGAGAACCTGACGGTGTTTTCTGGTGGTTTCATGTTTAATCATTAGGCTCTTAATTCCAGATTTCTTTCTTTGAATTCAAAACTCTACCATCTGCCGCGGCAAGATTCATACCCAGGTCCCCAGAACAATATTCTCTGGCTAAATATTCTCATGATAATACCGCTGGGCATCATTTCTTATATTAAGTACAGGCAGAAAGTAGATGGCACATTTCTGGTGGTGCAGTGGTATGTGTTCTTACCTTTTGGTCAGAAGCTCTGCTTCAAAGGGGTTTGGAGAGATATGGGCCAAATGCTGGCAAATGGGACCAGATAAATTTAGGATATCTGGTTACCATGGACGGGTTGGACAGAAGTGTCTGATTCTGTGCTGTACAACTGTGTGCTCATAATGTGGCCAAGCACGCTGACTCTCAGTCTGCAATTCCTTCCAATGCAACTGATGACTGACAGTAAAAGTGGGAATGTTTCCAGATCAGGCTGACCACTGTAGTATTTTGCCAAGTGTAACCATGGACCAATGGAAATCCAATGGAAATCCTCTTGGGGCATCATGCTACCTGCAGAGTGAAAGTATAGATGGGAAGAAAGTATTTGCCATTATATAGCATCTTTAATGATCATATAATGAGTCACACAATGCTACACTGACAATGAAGTACTTTGGAAGTACAGTCCCTGCTACAATGGAGGGAAACATGATCATAACTGCTACTGTGCACAACAACTTCCCACAAACAACAGTGCTTTCATCAGAGATAGTAGGAACTGCAGATGCTGGAGAATCTGAGATAACAAGGTGTAGAGCTGGATGAACATAGCAGGCCAAGCAGCATCAGAGGAGGAGGAAAGCTGATATTTCGGGCCTAGACCCTTCTTCAGAAAAAAGGTCTAGGCCCGAAAAGTTAACTCAGTGCTTTCATCAGCATTGTTTGAGGGATAAACATTGGTCCGGACACCAGGAGTTCTCCCCTGTTCTTCAAAACATTAAGATCTTTAATGTCAATCTGAGAGTCCAGTGAAGGTCCTTGGTATAAGCTGATAGCATCACCAACATGATGGCATTTCCTCAATCAGCCAAGATTTTACTGCTCAAATCTCCTGGACTGGGAATTGAACTGAGGACCTTTGGGGTCCAAGGTGATTGCTAGCCACTGAGCTGCGACTGACAAATGAAGCTGTCACATCTGCCCCATATTTCTGTTCCTGATGGGAGGGGTTTGGTGGCTGCAAGCCCAATTGGTTTAGTCTTGTGGCACTTCACTACTAGCCTGCTGTCTTAATTAATTTAATGGACTCTGTTTGTCTCAGGCAAGCAATTGACATGGTTTACTGTCTGCTTCCCGAATTGCTGTCAGAGTGCAGCATTTGGTCGATTTTTACCTGAGTGAGTTCTTTTTTGTTTCAAAAGAGAAGCAGTCATTCTAACTGTGCTTCTAATTTATTTATGAGAGAGGATCACAAATGCTGATGGGCAGGCATGAGTTGATGCTTTTTCTTAAACTGCTGTGCCTCGCCTCACCAGCTGTCTTTGTTTAGACCAGTTCACTGTTGTGGAAATGATGTGCTTGTTGTCCCTGATTAGGAGCGCATCAGGTACGAAAAGCTTCCGTTTGCATTCAGAATTCTCCTTCCAAGGAAGTGGAATGTTCCAGAGAAATGGCTGCCAGGGTTTGAATCTGTATTCGCAGAAGAGTGAATTTTTTTTTATCATTTGGAGTTATCGGCTAAGTTCAGGGATGGGCTGTCAATTGTGGTAACCACCCCCACCACTGTGGCGGGATCATCAATTAAACTTGGTGGGGGCAGAGATATTATTAATACAACAGACGAACTCTCTGCAAAAGCCGTGGTTTACTTAATGATGTCCATTGCATTAAAAGTCTGGAGGACAGTGCTAAAGTTGGTGAACTTTAAATGTTGGGGAATTGCCAGACTTTGGAATTTACCCGCAAAGCAGGCATCTCCATTGTGTTAGTTTGGTGAATGCATCAATTTAACATGGAGTGATCTTTGGGTTACCATCTAGAACTCAGTAACCATGTGTGCACCCTTTACAGAAGATCTGCTTGCTCCAAAATTGATCTCCATCAACAATCCAAAAAAATGGAGTCACCCTTGCAGGCATTTAGAAGAGTTGGGATGGAACAGCCAATACTGCCTCTTGATGGTGCCAGTCCCTAACCAGCTGCATGTTATTAAACATAACATGGTGCCCCAAGCATCATATTTCAGCTGCCAGTGTGACAGAGGACCTCTGGACTCTGACTTTAACTTGGGTTCCATTGTCATTTACCATAATTCCCAGAGCATGTTTGGATCCAATGTCTTGTTTTTGATACCCATTGAAGGTTTCACTTATGATCAAGGATGTCTCTATTACATCTACACATAAAATTATTTTAAAATGTGTTATTCCAAGAGCACTTACATTTGAGAAACATTCCACCTCCAGTTAACTTCCTGTTTGGTGAGGTGTCACGCAAAGATTTATAGATTAACACCTTTTGCAGATGTTGTGCTGAAAGCTCTTATCTTTTGAAAAATGTGAAGGGTATTCATTACTCAGAAGACTCCTCACTACTGCTCTGTATCTATAGCAACCATCGCTTTCTTTCATCTGGTTGTATCACACTCTAGTCATCGACTTAACTCTTTCTCTCTCTGTCTCCCTAAGCAAGTCACCTGAGCACTCAAAAACATGAGAAGTTCTGTTCTTTTTGGGATTGTTGAGGAATTGTGGGACGGGGTGGTGATGATGTGTGCAGGTTTTCTGGGAAAAGTGTGTTGGAACTTTGTGTCCACTGATGTATAAAAGTTCAGTCGTTTTGATGATCAGCCTGTGTCCTGCTCTCATTGACACAGGTTTGACTCAGTTCACAAAATGCTTTCTTCACTCCCGTTACCCTCTGACACATTATTTACAACTGGTTTTTTAGCTTTGTTTGTGTAAAAATGTCAATGTGAGCTTCAGGAGGTCAATCGTCTAATATTTTACTGCAAAAGACTACTATGCTAATGGGCAGGAGCGAGGGACAGGGTTCACAGGGAAGAAATAATCAAACAGTATTAGTCACAAGCCAAGCCCTAGGACATATCTGAACAGAGCTGTGATGTTCCCTGCTCTTGCTCCCATCCTTGGACTTTCTGTGTGAACCCTCATAACGATTCAGTGAGTGAGGCTAAAGGCACAACTTCCACGCAACACCCACTTTGAGTTGGCAAGGGATACCTTTGGCACAAAGAATCTCTGGCTTCACATCGAGCAGATGGTAAAGTGCAAGGCAGGATGGTGAGCTGAAGTGACTCTGTATAGGGAAAGTAGAGTGGGAGGCGTGATCCAGGAGTTCAAGATCTGTGCTGCAACTCTGCTGCCCCACAAGGGATTTAAAGGTGGCATCAATGGCTTGACTGGATTGCTTGCTCTCTTAAATCCCAAGCCTGAACTGATTGTGCAACATCACCATTATTGGAATATTAGTGAGCTGCTCTGAAAACTCCTTCTGACTAGATTGGCATCAGGGTAGGCAAAGCCCTGTTTATATTTAAGTGTATGTGTTAAGTATTTGCTGGCCCATCTGTCGTTGTCCCTCAGTACAGTTCTAAGCATACATGAGATGAGACTTAAAGAAGCTTCTTAAAATTATGAAGTTTGTGATGGAGAAGACACCAGTGTTCCCATTTGTGCAAAGAAGCAAAATAGAGAATATCACTTGAAGATGGCGAATCAGTAATTTGGAAAACAATTCAACAAGGAACTGATTACCCAAGGGAATGATTGAAGTCTAGGTATAGATGCACTTATGGGGAGTCCAGATAAACACGTGAGAGAGAAGAAAATCATGGTTTAAGTTGATAAATAAAGTGGAAAGGGATCAGATTGGATTGGAGTATAAATGCTGGCACGGACTGGTTAGGCTGAATGGCCTGTTTCTGCACCATATATTCAACAAATAAAACATGATGCCCTGTTATCAACTGTATTTTTGTACTGATTTTTAAAAAGTGGATTTATTGAAAGTTGATTAGAGAATAATTCCAGAATTTGAAGGGTCTAACACCTACTGGTATCATCACCCTGACCCTGTGGGTATCATTCTAAACAATTGTGTAACGTAACCTGCAGAGCTGATGCACACAGCTGGTATTTTAATAGCCTGTCATCTTAAATCGACCTGCACACTACCTAAATGAACTGCTGCTTGAGCGTGACAATTATCATTATTGTGAAGCACGAGTTTGAGCCCTGTTTGGATATGGTATTTCTCTCTCAAGGTGTGAGCAGGAACAGGAATATGCACCTTGGGCAAATCCCAAATCAGTTAGTTTGTCCTCACTGAGCTATTCCAACACAAGGACTTTAACTTCCCATCGCCTGGTACCTCAAGGTCAAATTAGAACATAGAGACCATAGAACAGTACAGCACCGTACAGGGCCTTCGGCCCACGATGTTGTGCCGAGCTTTTACGGTAGTTCACAGACAAACCACCTTCCTTCCATTTTGGGGTTATCCTACACCTTGGTCCTCTAATCAGCGGATCTGTTTCCAATCATTTCTTGTCTGTGTTTTTTAAAAATTATATCACGAGATCTGGCCAGGTTCAGCATTTATTGCCCATCCCTAATTGCCCTTGAGAAAGCACTGAGGAGCTGCCACCTTGAATTGCTGCAGTTCATGTGATGTAGACAAACCCACAGTGGTGTTGGAGAGGGAACTGAAAAAGGCAGCGAAGAACGGCAATCCATTTCCAAGTCAGCTTGGCTATTGGCATGGCTGACTCTGGAGTACAGGTCTTCAGTACCATTGACAGAATGTTCCAGGGCCCAAAGCTGTTGCAATATCCAATGCATCCAGTTGTTTACTGGCGTCACATGAAGTGAATTATACTGGCCGAAGACTGGCATCTATGATGCTGGGGACCTCTGAAGGCTGATGATTTTAGGACTGAGTGTGCAAAACCCAGGTTCAATGGGGGACTGAGGAGCTAAGTGATTTCACCTGGATTATAGACTTCAGGGCTGAGCCCAGAGAACTGATAAAGGCTGTGAGCTGATCTGAGATGTTTCTGAAATTGATCACAATCATGGTCATTTCGTAGAATCATAGAAACATCACAGTGTGGAGAGAGGCCATTTGGCCCATTGAGTCAGCACCAACCTTCCAAAGAGCAATTCACCCAGGCCCCTATGCTATCCCTGTAACCCCTCATTTACCTGGTTGACCCACTCAGCCTGCATTTCCCTAGACACCAGGGCAATTTAGCATGGCCAATCCACCTAACCTGCACACCTTTGGACCGTGGGAGGAAACCAGAGCACTTGGAGGAAACCCACACAGACGTGGGAAGAATGTGCAAAGATGGTCATGTCCCTGGCACCATGAGGCAGCAATGTTAACCATGTACGAACCTGATATAAGAATACCATCTAGTTTCCTGATAGTTGTGGTGAGTTATTTCTGTTGCAGTAAATGAGGTTTTTGAAGAAAAATGTTGCAGAAGAACTCCTGAAAGTTAATACTTTCACAGAACCTTGGGTCGGTCATACCTTTGGAGCCCAATTAACAGTTTTAAAATGTTTTCCTGTCAGGTACATTTTGCCTTCTGCAACCTGGAGATTAGGACATTACAAATTTCCACTAATTTTCCATAACAGCAGATTTGTAGTAACACCACCTACTGCAAGTTCCTGTCTAAGTTGCTCACCATTCTACCTTGGAAAATGCAGTGCTGCTCCTTCAATGTTGCTGACTCTGAATCCCTACATCCCATCCAATGGACCACAGTGGTTCAAAGACGGTGCTCACCGTTACAACCACTCTTGATGAATTGCCCTTTGGGGCAATTCAGGATTAGCAAGAAATGCTGGCGATGTCTACATCCCTTATGAATTGTTTTTTTCAAAGACCAAGTCTACTTTGAGCAGACACGATGACGCAGGTGAGTTAGAAGCAGTCAGCAAGAGTAGAAAAGGAAGTGTAAAGTAATAAAATGTTGTAGACAGTCATCCCTCATATTAATAAGTCTCACGTGGACAAAAAAAACTGCTTTTATTTGCTTAGCTGAGATGAGCTCATCAGCCATTCCCTTCAGTTAATTGACGGTCAGTGTAATAAGCCCAGGGGCTCGCTGCTTCTGTTTTCTTAAAAATAGGAATGCAGCCATATTGAGCTCAGTGGACCCTTTGCCAGTGTTGCTTGGATTATTTTAAAATAATTTCCAAGTACAATTGGCTGGTCAGGTATGAGTAAGCCTCAGGGCACTAAAGCCAATTTTATCTGTTCCTCCATCCCTAGGGTTACCAATCCTCCAGACTGTCTCAGAATCTCAAGGAATTAAATATTAATCTCTCAGATGCTGCTGTGAAAAAAAATAAATTCTTTTGAGGGTCAGCCTTAGAATTCTTGTCTCTTGAGTATTAAGATTTTGGATTCCACTTCCACGGTAATATTTGAGTACCACAATTTCAACTGACATTCTGACGCAGTGCTGGAGGAGTGCTGCACTGTGAGGCTACGGTCCTTTGGATGTGATGCTAAATATGAGGATGAATTTACCTGTTCAGGTGGATGGAAGAGTTTCTATGGCATTGTGTTGGTAAGAGAAGAGAAATTGTGGCTGGTGTGCTGGCCAATATTTAACCCCTAACCAGTAGCACAAAAGAACTGATTATCTAGTCATCATCACATTGCTGTTCGGCCCATTAAGCTGCCACATTTTGTACCTTTGGCTGTGAAGTGCTTTGGACATTTGTTTGTGTATATACCCCAAGCCTTTCATTAATTTTTCTGAAAAACATGTTAATTAAAGTGTTAGCGTTTGGAGAAAGGATCTTTGTCTAACATTCAATAATCCAATGAAGAAATGGAAAAAAATTGTTTGATTTCCAGTTTGTTACAGAAAGGTGGTGTGATTTTCTCTTTCCCTCTCTCTCTTTTTCTCTATCCCTTTCCCTCTTTCTTGCTTTCCTTCTTTCTCTCTCCTTCTCACTTTCTCCCTCTCTTTCTCACTCTCTCTCCTTTCTTTTTCTCTACAGATGCTGCCAGACCTGATGACTATTTTATTGTAGAAATCTGAAACTCTTTTACCTCTTCCACACCCGCATTTCTGAGTGCACAAAGAGAGTTAGAACTTTCAGTTTGGAGATTGTTTATCATTAAATTGGCAAGGATATGGAAAAACCAGTCCTTTTGATGAGACAGAACTTGAATACTGCTGAAAAACGAACATTTTGTCGAGGCTGTTTACCTTATCAGGACATTGCACAAGAATATCAATAAAGGGGGAAGCCAACATTTCTGCTGTATTTGGAGGATATAGCTCAATGGTAGAGGAATGACCATTGGAGAATGCAGCAATTAATGACTGACAGTTAACTGCCAAGCATTGTTTAGATTTTAAACCAGGCTACTTACTGCTGAGTGGTCTCAGCATTTCCTGAGAAATGAACTGGCTACCAAATATTTTGTTGAGTTAAAATAGATGCAGTGTGTGCACATGCTTTTTCTATCTGCTACAAACAGGGACCTTTGTCAATATATGTAGATTCCAGTACACCATGCTGCATATGGAGGGTAGGTGCAGATCCGACATGAATTAATAGAATGTCACAGTGGTTTCCAGGATCTGAATTTCCTGCTCCTGGTGCTACTGGGGTCCTGACATTCTTTAGAGAGTTGCCCTTCTGTTTAATCATTCACTGTTGTAACACATTCAGACATTCTGCTTGACTCAGCATCTCTGTTTTGTATCTTTTTCCTTGAGAAATGTTTCAACTAGAATGGCAGAGTAACAGTGATGCAGTAGAGATAATAACTGATGGAGTATGAAGTGACAGCACAGTCTTGAACTGGTTGGAAAAACCAGTCAATGTGGATTTAAAGTGGGAGGTATAGCTTGACCAGTCTGTGAGAATGCTTTTGAAGGTTTAACTTAGTTATGGGGGAATCTCAGTACATTTAATATACTTACACTTCAGCAAAGCCTTTCTGAAAACACCCTTCTATTTCCAATCTTCTGTATGATATAGAATAGAGCCAAACTTTAGAAAAGGATAGCCAGCTGGTTCAGTCTGGATATTAAAGGACTGAAACCATTGTGTAAAGAGATTGAGACAGGAGTAGAGGGTGAGCTCCTCAAAGACTTTTCCACTATTCAGTTAGATCGTGACTGATCCTTATCTTTAACCCCTAGACTTCATTCTGTGTCATTTTAATACCGACCAAACAAAATCTGTTATCACTCTCTGCTTTGAAATCTTGAGCTGGGACAGCTTTCTGGGGAATGTGTTCCAGATTTCCAGCACCTTTAGCATGAAGAAGTGCTTCTTACCCTCTCCTAAGCTCTTAGTCTTGAATTTTAAAATCAGGACTTTCATGGCAGAGGCAATATCTCCTCAAATTCTTAAACATCTTAAACTCCTACATCCCCTATTCTCAGGGGAATGCTAAGCCAGGCAACCTAGCGTCTAAATTTAAAATTTTTTTTAACTTTGCCATATTTCTGGTGAATTTATGCTACACACATCCTTAAAGGCCAATATAATCTTGCAAATGTGCTGTGACTAGAATTAATAGTTGTGTTCTAAATGCAATGTGGAATGCCACAGGGTTTGGGGCCAATGTGCGGAATGATTAGGGAGAAGAGAACTGTCTTTGAGTTTACCACTAATGTAAAAGCAGTTGAAACAAATAGACCATTTGCAGAACAGTTTAGAGTCACTGGGAAGAAAATCGGATGCAACAGGTTCCCAGTAACCAGCAGCTGATCCATAGTGTCCCAACAAGACTCTACGACTGAAAGTTGAAGTGTGTCCTCACTTAAACCTCTCGCTGTCCCATTGCTTGATCACTTTTTGGGAAGAATATCATTTCTTCCTGAAATAGTTTGCAATGGGCTTGTCAGTGTAACCTCCTCTAATGCTTGGAAACGTGGCTGAGGAGAGAGGGAGTTGGAAAACAGTAGGGCCGTGAAATGAAATAATTGTCCAATGCATTTATTGAAGTAAAGCTTCAGAAAGGTCTAAGGCAGGGATAAAAACCAAAAGAATGGCGGGTGCTGGAAATCAGAAGCAAAAACAAAAATTTGCTGGAAAAGCTCAGCAGATCTGGCAGCATCTGTGGAGAGAAATCAGAGTTAACACTTTGGGTTGAGTGACCCGTCCTCAGAACTAAGCTGGGGATAATTGGACGGGGAACTAAAGACATGAGTCTAAGTTTGTTGGTCAAATATTTGGCCAAAGGAGGCCATGATAGCCTCTTGAATTTATTGAGTGTCTTTTTTTATTGTAAGAAAATGGTTGTACTTGCTCTCTCTCCCTTGATCTGTATCACTGACCCATTTCAACGTGGGACTCCCTGTAACTGCCACCACCTCCCTACATCAGCAGCCCTCTTCAATCTGCCTAAATATCTGAGCAATTATGTAAATGAGGCTATATCAGCAGAGCTGAAAAATGCATCTTACTGAAGAATTCAACTTGAAACCCGGCCAACTGAGAGCACGTCTGACAGGCCGAAAAATTGAGCTGCTAAAGTAGAGGCAGAGGTTTCTTGCAGGGGCCACTTTGGCCACACTGCAGAACTGACCTCAAAACTGTCTGAGCAGGAACCGCCAGTGCAGGAGATTAGTGGCTCCTGGTCTCTGATGTGTGGGCAACAAGAGGATACATACTGACTTCTAGAAAAGAGGAAAGTAGGACAGGCTTGTGTTCTCACATCTTCCTGTGGGTGTGAAATAAAGATTTGATTGAACTGCTGTTCAGTAGTTAAAGAAGTTTATTATAACAAATGCTGTGAAAGGATACTAAACCCATTCTCATTCTCTATTCTGCCCTGTGGATCTGTGCTGGTTCTTGTGTTAGTCCCATTTCTCCACTTGATTTTTCTTTGCCCTGGAAATATTTCCTGCTGAGAAGGTGTTTAAATAAAAAAATTAAAGGACAAATCTCCATGATGCCCCAATTCCTATCCCTAGCCTACCCTACCACTAGGAGATGGCCTAGTGGTATTGTTGCTAGAATGTTAATCCCAAGACCCAGGTAATGTTCTGGGGAACCTGGGTTCAAATTCTGCCATGGCAGATGGTAGAATTTAAATTCAATAGATATCTGCAATTATGAGTCTAAAGGTGACCATGAATCCATTGTCAATTGTTGGAAAAACCCATCTGGTTCACTAATGTCCTTTAGGGAAGGAAAATACCATCCTTATGTGGTCTGGCCTACATGTGACACCAGACCCCCTGCAATGTGGTTGACTTTTAACTGCCCTTTGAGCAATTAGAGATGGGTAATAAATGCTGCCTAGCCAGTGATGCCTTCTTCCTGTGAATGAATAAGAAAAAGTTGGTTTGGATTGACTTGTCTTTACAGCCATGTCACTGGCTACTGATGAAGTCATAGAGTTATACAGCATGGAAACAGACCCTTTGGTCTATCTTGTCCATGCTGACCAAGTTTCTCAAGCTAACGTTGTCCACTTTCCTGCTCTTGGCCCATATTCCTACCAACCTTTCATATTCGTACTTATCCAAATGTCTTTTAAATGTTGCAACTGTATGTGCACCTGCCTCTTCCTCTGGCAGTTCATTCCACACATGAACCACACATGAAAAAAGTTGCCTCTAAGGTCCCTTTCATATCTTTCTTCGCTCACCTTAAAACATTGCCCACTAGTTTTGAACTCCCCCACCCCAGGGTAAAGCCTTTGCTATTCACCTTATCTATCCCGCTCATAATTTTACAAACTGCTATAAGGTCAACTCTCAATTTTCTACGCTGGAGGGAACAAAATCCCAGTCTACAATGCTTTTCCCTATACCTCAAAACCTCCAATCCTGGCAATGTCTTGGTAAATCTGTTCTGAACCCTCTCCAGTTTAACAACATCCTTCCTATAGCAGGGAGACCAGAACAGTACAGAGTACTCCAAACATGGCCTCACCAACGTCCAGTACAACCTCAAGATGACATCCTAGCACCTACATTCAATGGTCTGGATAATGAAGGCAAGTATGCTAAATGCCTTCATAACCACCCTGCCTACCTGTGATGCAACATTAAAGGAATTACATACCTGAACCCAAGTCTGTGCTCAGAATCGGCTGCACAATGGGTCAATGTACCGTGAGCTGCAGTCAAGTCTTGGCTTGACCAGGTTGTGATCCTAGGCTGTGCTTCAAAGCTGAAAGACCCAATTCATTGCCATTGATCAAGGCTAGGAAGTTGGGGTTGGTTGAGGTTCAGAGGAAGCAGTATTGCCAGGCAAAGGAGTAATTGGCCTGGGGTTACTGTTCCTGAGATTCGCCATTGCCCCCCTCCATGCTGGAAAGTAGAGGGAATTATAGGCATCAGAAGATGATAATATTGATGATGCCCACCCTGGTTTGCCAGTCAGGATAAGAGAGTGTTGATTTCATGGCTCCAGATTGCATATGCATGAAATAAAATCCATTAAGAATATTAGTATTCTGCCAGTGTGTGCTAAGAATTGTTTGTGAGCTTGACAGCAAAGACTTGCTGAGTAGTTACATAATAAGAGTGTAATATGAAATTTGTAATTTGCAGCCTGTTAATGGTGATCTGCGACAGACCAATGAACTGTGATTGATTAGGCAGCTTCCTTCGAGGGAAGGAAAGGCTCACATTATTAGACCTGACCTGCCGAAAGGAAGTAGCATCAGCTTACTTTAATAACTTCTGCATTTACGTGCAAAAGAAAAGCAGTTTATTACCCACTTGTTATGGAAGGATGTGAGCAGTGCAGAATTTTATTTGACAAATAATTTATGTAGGAGCACATTTGATCATGGATGCTATCTGCTTCTGGTGAAGCTTAGGAGCGTTTCATCACTGTCTTTGGAAGTTGGACAGAGCTCAAACATTTTACTGACACTGACATGGGAAAGTGTAGCGAATGATTTTTTTGTTTACCTTTAATTGTAATGATTGATGTAAGCCGAAACATGAAGAAGCCAACTTGCACATAGCAAATTCCACAAACAGCAGTGGTGACCCAGGCAGTATTTTTAATCGAGAGATAGTGGGAACTGCCGATGCTGGAGAATCCGAGATAACAAGGTGTAGAGCTGGATGAACACAGCGGGCCGAGCAGCATCAGAGGAGCAGGAAAGCTGATGTTTCAGGTTTAGAGCCTTCTTCATTTTTTCTGAAGAAGGGTCCTGACCCAAAATGTCAGCCTTCCTGCTCCTCTGATCCTGCTTGGCCTGCTGTGTTCATCCAGCTCTACACCTTGTTATCTATTGTTTTTAATAGGTTGATTAATAGTTAGATCTTAACCTGGATGCTGGGGAGGAGACCCTGCTTTTCTTGGAATCGTGCCATGGGATTTTGGAATCTAATGTGGTTTTAGTCTCTTAATGTTAGGGCTGCACCTCATGCAATGCAGCACACCCTGGTATGGGGCGGGGTGGCATTGGCCTAGATTCTGTGCTGGACTTTCTGGAGTGGGACTCCAGCCCTTTGACTCGAGGTGAGAACGCTATCCATATACTGAAAATGAGCTGGGATTGAGAACGGCTCGGGGTCGGGGACTGGCAGTGTGCCAGGCACAGCAGAATCTCAGTGTCAAGTGCTAATTGAGACGTCATTCCCTAATGAGCACTTGGTATAAGCAAGGCATTGCAGTGCTCTGCACCCCTCTCCTCTGGATTGTTTACACAGAGATATGACGTTCTTTGGCAGCCTTGGGCTAAACTTGGTCTTGAGAAACAGCGGCAGAGCAGTAGGCTGAGTCCATACAACTCTAGCACGGTAGCAGCTGTGTGCTGCAGTGAAGTAACAAGTTCTGATAGCGAGGCTGCACTGAGACAGGGCTCTGTCTGCCTTGCATTACAATGAACTGTCTTCTCAGCGAGAACTGGAGGGGAGAGCAGTGATTCCTAGCACCAAGCAGTTTGCTTGTGTGAGAGCCAATTTGAGGCGGTGCTGGTGTTTGGAGTGGAGCAACGTATTGAGAATGAATGTCTAATAGCTGCAGATACCGTTTGAAACTACAGCCCGAACAGCGGGGAGGGGATGGGCAATATTAACAGTTGTCAGTTTGCTAAAGTAGGATGATTCCAGCAGGGTTAAGTCTCAATTCAAATAAAAATCGACAACCAAGATCAAATAAATCGGTGATTCATAGAGAACATTCCGAGGAACAGTTCTTGGTTTTAACATTCACACATGGAATGAGGTCATCCAACACTCATTTTACGATCTGTCTCCCTAATTACTATTATCTGAAAAAGGTAAATTGCCAAATTAAAGTAATTGCCACATCTTAAACATGTCTGTTGGAACAGAGCCATCTAGTGTACAGGTCGAAGAGCTGTGTGTGTGAGTGTGTCTGCCCCTTGGGTCTCTCAGCAATTAAGACCACAATTTTAGACAGGGAGTGGATATTTCCCCTTGTGGGGCAATCTAGGCTGAAAGGTCGTCGTTATAGGCTAATGGGTGGCAGAGTTGAAATGGAGATGAGGAGGAATCACTTCTGTCAAAGGGTCATGAATCTGTGGAATTCACTGGGGCCTTGAATAAATTTCAGGAGAGAGACAGATTTTTAGGGTTAAAGTGTTACGAGGAAGGTGGAGTTGAAGCCAAGATGAAATTAGCCATGATCGTAGTAAATGGTGGAGTAGGCTCAGGGCTGATTTGCCTCCTCCTGCCCCTAGTTCTTATGTTCTAATCAGATCTTCTGGGTTGGCAGAGGAGACCTTTCGGCTCCAAGTCCTAAATTACTGTGTCTGCGTGCCCCTCTCTGCTCTCTCAATGTACACATGTAACCAATGTCAGGCTGGGATCTACAGTCAGCATGGATTTGCTAACTTCAGAGTAGATGGATTTGATGAGAATTAGATTCATCTATAGCCCTCTGCTTAAACCTCTGGGGAAAGTTTCAGTGCAGTCTGAATCAATGCAAGTTTATTTGTTCTTTCATAAGCAGCTTGTCTGTTATCTGACTGCAGTTCATACACAAATCAGAGAGCTCCATTATAGATATAGGAGATAGATTTCACCTACAAGAATAGCAGCCACTTATGTGGGAAAATTCAACAGCCATTCTTCACACAGCAAGATCCCGTAAGCATCAAATAATGTCAGTGACAAGTTAAGCTGATTTTACCTTTTGTGTGAAGAAAACTTGGTCTGAATATTAGGAAAATCTGTCATTACATAGAGGGAAGTGGAATATCTCCATATTCACTATATCAGGGAGGCGAGAAATTGTTTAACATCTTGTCCAAACAAGAACACATTGTGGTACAAGCCAAAATTTTATGTGAAAGTTCTGGACTGTGACTCCAAAATGAGTGAGGGATCTGTGTTGGCAGCTAAGATACTGTAGAAGTGACTGCATTGTAACTCAGCGATCAGGTTATTGTTCACTGAGGAACCTGGTTCCCAGGAGCTCGAAATTCAAAATTAATCTCCAGAACAGTGTTGCAGCCAATCCTAGAGAAGAGCAATGCAGAAACAGAAATGTTAAAAGATGCTTTTCAAAAACAAAATAAATATTCCATTGCTTTGAATAAGGGAGAAAGCATTTCTAAAATGCTGGACAAAATGCTGCTTGACTGACTGCCAATCTATTTGGTTGGATAATGCAGTCCACTTGCTAATATTAAAACAAAAAAAACCTGCAGATGCTGGTAACCTGAAATACAAACAAAGTGCTGGAGAAATTCAGCAAGCCTGACAGCATCTTTGCAGAAAGAAACAATAATTGATTCCAGTCCAATGTGACTTTTGTTTTGGAACCATGTGCTTCAGTCCTTCTGCTCCTGAATAGATGCTGGGAGCTGCCAGTCTGGATGGTTGGGTTGTAAAACAAAAGTGGGAGGCTGAAGGTGGGGCAGTTGGAGATGGGAGGTCATGTCTTCAGGTGTACCTTCAACTCAAGTTGGCAACACAGTAGTGTTTAAGTTATCACTGTCACTGCAAAGGCAGTTTCCCAAATCAGACCACCCCCACTCTTAAGGAGCAAACATAAGCCAATGGTTTGGGTTCAGAAATCTCAAGAAAATAAAACTTTCTGTTCATCTTGGGAGTCCAGTGTTCTACTGATGTCCTGAATCAAAGTCTGGTATGGAATTGGGCTGAGAATGTTTGGATAATTTCATACAATTTTAAGCTGCAGTATAGATCGGTATCTCACTTTAAGTTCCTCAGAGAGAGAGATACTAGAATTACACACCTTATCTCTGCCCACTTGCCACAACCTTGAGAGCGACAAATAAAGGTGTCTTGTGTAAGCCATTAGCTGACTGAAAAAAGTTACACAGGACATTGAAGCACGAAACCTTTGTGACATTTGACCTACACAATCCCTAACAATCCAGTATGAATCATGACATTAAAAAAAAGTCCTGGATTGGCGTGTTTGCACACCAGGTCCCTAGACTGGTCATTATGACATGATTTTTCAGAAGCCTCAAATATCACCGGTGTTTATGTTTCCCATTTGACAAGTACATCTGTGACCCGGAGAGACCTTATTAGAGATAAGGGGCATTGAAAGGATCTGTCTGAGCTTGTGGGAATTGTTTTTTTTCTCTACTGTCACAGTGTGGATGCACAGTGCTGCCTGCCACTTCAGCTCATCACTTTATTAAATGTGGATGTGATCGGCTCAACAACATCCTTTTCCTACTTCAACAGACCTTTAAACCTTGAAGTAATGAATTTCCTGATGGTTGATTCACTGGAGTTGATTCTCTCTTGGTTTGCTCTCATTGTGGAGTATTGCAGGATAAGACTGTCTGTCTGTGTAATTGTGTACGTTTCCTTACCATGCTCAGCCCCTTTGTAGTCAACTCCTGATTTAAGTTAGGGTCACGAGTTCTGAGTGTCTATTGACACTTCGAGTGATCACATTTCAGATTGGTATCTCACATTCTCACTCTTTCTTTCTCTCACTCTCTCACACACACACACTCTCACACTGTCTCTCTCTCTCTCTCTCACACTCACACTCTCCCACTCTCACAACCTCTCTATTTCTCTCACACTATCTCTCTTGGTCTTTCTCACACACTCACTGTCTCTCTCTCTCACACTGTCTCTCACTCTCTCACAGCCACTTGGCTGCTCTTATTTAGTTTCTAGCTGAGAGGATTTTGTTGAGGTTTTGGTGAACAGTTTTAGTAGTTTTTGGAGTGCAGGTGTTTAAGAAACTAGAATGATACCGTTCATGGAACCAGAACTCTGTATGTACAGTCCTTGAGGTTCGTATCCTTGAAATCTGGTGTGCTGAAGAGTCTGATAAGAAATGTTGTTTTGAGTTTAAGATTGCCCGTGGGATCCTGAGTTGTGACAAACTGTCTGCATGAACGAAGGTGCTATCAGGATTCGTGAAACTTTTCGATTGCCAAGCATCACGATCTTATTGAATGACAGAACCTGGTTTGAGGAGCTGATTGGTCCAATCCTGTTACAATCCTCCTGCACTAAGCTGAATATACAATACAAGACGATGAACAGGTTTGAAGGAGGGGTAGAGGATAACAGCTGAACATAATAGTCATAAATAAACTTAAGAATAGAATATGACCTTATGTTTATTGTCCTTGAATTTAGCCACTGGGCAAATGAGGGAGATATGCTTGTCAAGCATCACTTTCCAGAATGCTGCATTGTCAAAGGTGCCATCCTTCAGATAGGAGGTTGAACTGAACAGCTGTACCTCTGCTTCAGATGAATGCTGAAGACCCTGTGGCAATGAAGAATCTCAGTGGCTCAGTCAATATGCTTTTTTTTAGAAAAAGGCAGTGCCACCTGATTCTGAGATATAAACAAGAAATGCTAGAATATAGCTGGTCTGGTCATGATCTGCGGGGTGGGGGGTGGGGGGAGACAAATGACGTTAAAATGTCAGATCAATGACCTTTTCATTGGAACTTCATCCTGTGCTAACTACATCTATCTCAGTTTATTTTTAAGATGTTTCTAGGAGACATGGTGAGGGGCAGCAGTGGGAATTTGTTTTAAGCTTTTTTGTCGTTTTGGTGCTGTGATGTACCTGGACTGTTTTGTGCTTAAACGCTTAGGAACACAGCAAGGCCCTTCAGCTTCTTGAGTCTTTACTGTTCAAACAGATTATGGCTCATCTGCACCTCAAACCCATCTCACCTCAAGGGCTCCATAATGGGCCTAACAATCTAAATAATCTCTGTTTTGAAATTTTTCTTGCTTTTCACCCCATCATCCTCAATAGTTCATTCTGTGGGAGAGAGTTTCAGATTTCAGTTAGTTTTCTGTGTTGAAGTCTTTCCTGTCTTTGCCCCGCAATGGCCTACTCCCAGTTTCCAGAAGTGAATGTTTGCGGCTGTTTTTAAGAAAATCTATCACTCCTGTACTTGCTCCCTGCTCCTTCCCCTTATGCTTTCACCTTCATTCCCTTCCTTGTTCCTGCTCTTTTCATCTCCTGTCCACTCGCACTCACTCATCTGCTTTTTCCTCCTCTCTATCTCTCTTTTTTGCCCTATTACCTCTTCTCCTTTCTTTGTCCACTGTGGCTTTAGCTTCTGCCTGCCTCTGTCTCTAGTACATTATTTCTGTTGAAGGAGAGTGTGAAGGAGGATAAAATAGAGAGAGGGTTTTGACAGGGTACAGGCAATAAACCAGAGGAAGACAGAGCATTTAGTGCATTATTGATGTGTATCAAGCCCTTTGTGTACCCATGATAATAATGTGAGAAGTGACACCTAGTTAGCTTGGTAAGGTCTTCACCTCTACCTAAATGATTGCATGCAAAGGAGGAGAATGACAGACAGCAAGGTCAAACTCCAATCCTTTCCTGCTCTCTCACTTCCCTTTCTGCTTGTTTACCAGTTCGACAGATCTTCTGAGCATTGGGCAGACACCAGGGGAGCTATCTCAATTTCCATATCCACATTTAACAACAAGTGTGCGCTGGAGGAGCTTTCTCACAGATCCTGTGGGGAGAGAACCCCTCCGGCTGGGCTGGAAATTTTAGACTGCAATTTATTTTTGGAAATTGCGTTGAAATACAGAGGGCTGAGATGAAAAATTGTTTCTTGGTGAATGTGTGCCTTGACTTTACCCAGTGCTACATGGTAAAACTGTGCAGAGTAATCTTATTTAATTAAATGTTCCTTTGTTATTTTCCCCTTTCCTTACTTGTTCAACCTTTGACTGTCTAAGGTGTAAACTCCAGGATCTGTCCTTGAACCTCTGCATCCCTCTGTCCTCCTCATAAGATGTTCCTCTTTGACCAAGTTTTGGGTGTGAATATCTCCTGGTGCAGCTCCATCTCATGCTTTGTTTTGTAATATCTCCCGGACCTTTAGCATATTTGATTTATGTAAAAAGCGCTATATGAATGCAGGCGTTGATTGTTGTTACTTCTGTCTCTTGTTGGCTTAAAAGCAGCAAGTCCAAAAATTAGGGTCCCAAGCCTTCTGATCTTTAAGCCATTACCTGGGAAGCTGCCACCTCTGAACTTCACCTTTAATAAACAAAACAGTGAAAGTCCCGTCTCAGTGGTGCAAGTTGGTGGGAACTCCTAAGGCTCTTAATCAAGTTGTTTCTTCCGAGGTTTTGCTGTGTTACTGACGTGTGCAATGCCTGTGTGTATGCACATTTGATTATGCAAGATGCTATTTCCCACTGTCACTGACAGAGCTTCTGTTTAATTGCCACTTACTTATGCCTCCAAGGGGAAAGGAAAGCACTTGTAGCTGCTATTTCTTCATTAACTGCTGCTGAGCGATATTCTTCTCCCTTTCTCTGAGGTTTTTTGACCTCCTCTGATGCTCTGCTACCAGGGGGTTTCTTAAACAAGGGGAATGCAGGTGGCAAAGGGCTGATAACCAGGTAACAAGTGGAACAAAACCACTCTGAAAGCAGCAGCACTATCTCCGTAACACCACAAGACATAGGAGCAGAGACAGTAGGAACTGCAGATGCTGGATAATCTGAGATAACAAGTGTAGAGCTGGATGAACACAGCAGGCCAAGCAGCATCAGTGGAGCAGGAAAGCTGATGTTTCGGCTTCTTCAGAAATGGGGGAGGGGAAGGGGATTCTGAAATAAATAGGGAGAGAGGGGGAGGCGGATGGAAGATGGATAAAGAAGAAGACAGGTGGAGAGGAGACAGACAGATCAAAGAGGCGGGGATGGAGCCAGTAAAGGTGAGTGTAGGTGGGGAGTTAGGGAGGGGCCAGGTCAAGAGGGTGGGATGAGGCTGGTAGGTAGGAGATGGGGGTGGGGCTTGATGTGGGAGGAGTGGATGGGTGGGAGGAAGGACAGGTTAGGGAGGCGGGGACAAGCTGGGCTGGTTTTGGGGTGTGGTCAGGGGAGGGGAGATTTTGAAGCTTGTGAAGTCCACATTGATACCATTGGGCTGCAGGGTTCCCAAGCGGAATATGATGTGCTGTTCCTGCAGCCTTCAGGTAGCATCGTTGTGGCACTGCAGGAGACCCAGGATGGACATGTCGTCCAAGGAGTGGGAGGGGGAGTTGAAATGGTTTGTGACTGGGAGGTACAGTCGTTTGTCGCGAACCGAGCGTAGGTGTTCCACAAAGCGGTCCCCAAGCCTCCGCTTGGTTTCCCCAATGTAGAGGAGGCCACAACGGGAACAGCGGATGCAGTATACCGCATTAGCAGATGTGCAGGTGAACATCTGTTTGATGCGGAAGGTCTTCTTGGGGCCTGGGATGGGCGTGAGGGGGAAGTTATGGGGCAGGTGTAGCACTTCCTGCGGTTGCAGTGAAAAGTGCCATGGGTGGTGGGGCTGGAGGGGAGTGTGAAGCGGACAAGGGATTCATGGAGAGAGTGACTGAGAGCAGAGTGAGTGTTGCCCTTTTTAATTACCAGCTCATGGCTGTGATTGCACCGAATGTAACGTGGTCATCAGTAAAGCAATATAAGATTAAACTGATTGATCCAAGTATTGCTTGCCATCTATTGTATAGTACACAGTTTGGTAGCGTGCATTTGAAGACTAGTTGAGCTAAGAGTGTTTTGCAACACCCTTAGTGAGCAAAACATAATATTTTGTACGTGGATGGCTTTCATGTCAAGAAAGCACAATTGTTGATTGTAACTAAGTGTCTCAGTGGTAGTTCTCTCCCTGGTAGCAACAACCCCGGACTATAGTGTCGCTGTTGGATATGATTAAAGGAGTTGCTATGATGCCCAGTGAGGTCCCGGTAGCTTGTTTCCTTCCTTGGTGCTTGTGTGATCACCTGCCACCCAATGAAGAAGATACCTGCGAAGAAACTCTCAGACCAGACTCGGGATTATGATGGGTGCCCTGCACACTGACCCTGCTAAACAGTAACATTGTTCAAATATACAGCCATATGACACCTCTGTCAGCCAAGGCTCAGTTGGTAGCACACACTCCCATGCTGACTTAGAGGGCTGTAGGGTCAAGTCCAGCCTGACGCTGCAGTGTATCACCGAAGAGTGCAGGACGGTTGGAGTTGTCAAGGGCAAGGCAAAATGTTTATCAAAGTGCCAAGTTATCTATCTTTGGGTGCTCCTTGTAGTTTGGCAATGAACATGGGATTGGCACCTTGCCTGGTAAATACATGCAACTAATGAGAGACTGCCTTTTGGGGAGTATTCGTTCTTTCTCTTTCCTTCCCATCCTTCTTTCCCTCTCTCACTGTAGCTGTTTCTATCTCTCACTCACCCACACACACACATCAAATGATTATCATTTCATAGCTATCAGTGATTATCACAAGCAATTTATTTATTATTAATTTGCCTCTATATTGTTGAAACATGGATGCAATTGTTGGACCAATATTGGAAGCTGAAACTTCACATGCAAGTAACCACAATCACTTCATTGATCAATTAAGAATACGGGCATGAGCCCTTGATATCCAATTCAGAGAATCCTGACTATTTCAGCTGTTTTTGGTCCTTGCAGCTATGATCAATCATGCATTAAAGCAGAAGCATCTCTTTCCTCGCTGTCTACTTGCCGTTTTTGGTTCAATTCCATCAATTCATCAACTATTCAGTCATCTTTGTTTGTGCTGGTATAGATTGTGAAAATCATTGTTAAATGCATTCCCCTGCCATATGGGAATTCAAAGCAATATTTGCTGTTGCCTTAAAGTGGCCTTTTTTTTTTTCAAAAAAATGTTAACTCCAAAAAGACCAAGTCTTTTGAAGATTCAAATCCAGCTCCCAAATCTTGGGATATGTCCTTAGGCTACCTGCAGATCACATGCCTGTCCAGGACAGAACAAAATACCTCTTCCTATTTGTTGAGTTATGCTGTTTCTGACTGTAGCTACAAACCCCTCTCTTTCCATCAGAATTTTTTATTGCTTTTTTTATTCACTTGTAGGACCTGGGTGTTGCTGGCTAGGTCAGCACTTATTGTCCATACCTAATTGCCCCTGAGAAACTGGTGGTGAGCTGCCTTCTTGAACTGCTACAGGTACACCCACAATGCCCTTAGCAAGGGAATTCCAGGATTTTGACCCAGCAGCGATACGTTTCCAAGTCAGGATGGTGAGTGGCTTGAAGGGGAACTTGCAGGTGATGGTGTTCCCATGTATCTGCTGCCCTTGCCTTCCTAGAATGGAAGCGGTTGTGGGTTTGGAAAGTGCTGTCTGAGGATCTTTAGTGAATTTCTGCAGTGCATCTTGAAGATAATACACACTGCTGCTACTGAGTGGATGTGGTTCCAGTCAAGAGGGGTGCTTTGTTCTGTGTAGTGTCAAGCTTCTTGTGTTGTTGAAGCTGCACCCATCCACATCCACTCCTGACTTGTGCCTTGTAAATTTTGGTGAGTTACTTGCTGCAGTGTTCCTAGCCCTCTGTAGCCACTGTATTTATATAGTGAGACCAGCTTGTTGCTCCATCTAATTCCTTTGGATTCAAACACACCGTATACATATATGCATTTCCTCCTCCCTTTACTTTTTGGCCTGGCTGTTGTCAGCAAGCTGAGTAACAATGAGAGATAAAACCAGATACTAACACACAGTCCTGTGTCATTGTGTCTCCTGTGCCCACTTACTGTTCAGTTTGATTTCATCTAGCTGCTTGATTTCACCCTGAGCCTATCAGTGCTGATGAACTTGGCGGTTCCACATTGAAGGTTTAATGACCAATTATCACTGAATCACATCTACCAATCTTAATGAGTTTATCAAAACCATGCTGCCCATTTCTTAACATGCACTAGCTGTGCTTTCCCTACTCAAACTGTGTAATTTTGGGCCCTGTCCCAACCAAGCCTCTTTAACGTTTTCAACATTGTGTTGAATTTCTTCCCAGCCGCCTCGACATCAACAACATGGGATAGGAGGGAACAGTTTCTACTGGTAATAAGATCAATAACTAGAGATCACAGACTTATGTTTGCCAAATGAGTCAGAGGGGAGCTGAGAAGGTGATAGGTGTGTGGAGAACAGTTGAGCAAAGAGTCAAAAGAGACTACAGCAATGAGACTTGATAGGCCAGGAGGACATCTGGTTAGGATATTCAATTCTGACTAGCATGGGTTCAATGGGCTGAACGATCTCTTTTTGTGTTGTAATGACTGTACATGTGCTGAGTCCTGATCTTAATCAGATTGATGGTAGGCACTGAAATTGGTATCCATGCTCCATAAAGGAAGTTCAGATATTCTACAAGTCTAGGATCAGAATTGACTGTTGTGTGTAAAGCTAATTGTCCATCAGCTCACTCTCATGAGTTCCAGTATACTTGTTAATGAATGGTCACTGAGGTGAGACAACACAAACCTGAGGGCATTCACAGAATCCCTGCCCCCTGCATCGAGGGTCAAAACCTCTGGGAGAACACAAAATTAGACAAGGTGAATATTTTGTAAAACGAGAGGGAATCCAGGCATTCCTCTGAGGAAAGGAAGTCACTTGGTGTGGGAAAATTGCGAAAGTCTTTCCTTTCAGATGCCTTTTGCAACCATCCTATAATTTTTGCACTTAGCTCATTGTCACTGAATCCAATCATACTGACAAGAATGATAATTTAATGTTGAAAAGCTCTAGACTCCATGTCGGCAATTAGCTGACAGGGCATCAACCATCAGGGATAATCTAGCAAGTGGAATTGTGACCAGCTTAATTGTAAGCTTTTGTTTTATATCTTGAATTATACCCCCTATTTGTGTTAGCCAATTAGGAAAGCAGTATTTTTATATGGAGATTTGCTGAGACACATGTACCAAATTGTATTTTAATTGCAGTTTTATTCATCAAGCGAACTAGTTAAAGGTGTCAATGTGATTCAGTGAATAATACTTTTGCCTTAGACCCAGAGATTTTGGGTACAAACCCCACACCAAGCTGACATTTCTATTGTAGGAGTGCTGCCCTGTCAGAGATTTATGGTCTTTCTGATGAAACATTAAACTGCAGTTCCATATTGCCCTCTGGATGTCCTGTATCTTGCGACAGTCTTTAGAAGAGCAGAGGAGTTTTTCCTGGTGTCCTGGTAAATATATACTGCTCAAACAATGGATTATCAAGTTGCTGTTTGTGGGAGTTTCCTATGCACAGACTGACTATCGTGTTTCTTACATTGTAACAGTTAATATGCTTCAAGTATTTAATTGGCTATAAGTGGCTTTGAGATACGTTAAGATAAGTGTTAGACAATTGCAAGACATTTTTCTTCTTTATTTAACAAATAACTTAAGCACCAGCTAAAGGAAAATCATATATAGATTTGTGGCCAACAGATATAATGCACACCTTTGGTTGCAATGATAGCACCATTGCTGAGCTGCATCATCGGGACTACAGTCAGGTCGTGTGTGTGTGTGTGTGTGTGTGTGTGTGTGTGTGGGGGGGGTCATTTACCTTCCCTCGCGCCTTTAGAAAAGAGAAGTCCAAGTAATGCATTGAGTCATTACTTGGACTTCTCTTTTCTAAAGGCGCGAACCCCAACCTGTTCAATCTCTCCTGCTAACTTTATTTTTAATACTATAGGATTTAAAAGCTCTTTTTAGATCACCTCTTCTGGTCCCAGTTGCTTTTTTAAAGATTGTATTTGTGTGCAGTGAGAATGGACTAAAATTGAATGAAGTTCTCTTTAAAGCCACAAATGTTTCTTGGACCTTTTTGGCCAAGGTTTTTTTTTTTGGAAGCTTCATCACTTCAGTGACAGGAAGCTCAGTTGCTGCCAGTTTACTTTGCTTGGGAGGTAATTCATGGGACTGTTTTGGTTACACGGGGCCAGTATAAATATAGATTGTTTGTCAGTGTTTTGGCAGCTCCTGATTCCTTCCACTTCTGAGGTGCTGTTATTGATTGCACTCACACTGTTCCAATGTAGCCTGGGGAATTGACTGTGGAATCATGAGGGCGGGAGGGGAAGACTGATTACTTCAGTCACGCCGAGGAACAGAGAGGTCTGGATGTGAGAATTCTGAGGAATATGTTCCGGGGAAAGCATTTGGTTAGTCATGACTCAAGATAGTGCCCTTGTCCATAAAGTGTAGTAGTTTCAGCCCTTCCTTTTCAAAGCAAACAATACGTAAATCATGCAGAAATAAAGGTCTGTGAACACAGGAAATCTGCAAAGGGAAGAGAAAATGCCACAAATGCACAACCCATCAATCATCGTCTGAAAGATTAACGACTGTATTACCACATTTCTGGCCTTTTGTTCATCCCTCAACTCCCTTTGCTACATCATTGGCAACTGTGATCCCTGCCCTCTTTTGTACTCATCTCTGCCCCCTTAAAGACCATGAGTAGTATCTCTTTCGATCGAGTTCATTTTCCTTTAACCAAATAACCCCTTATGTGGCTCGGTGTCAGATTTTGTTCGATGCCCCAGTTGAACCTTGTGGTGCCTAATGTTACAAAGGTGCTATGTAAATGTCACTTTTGATGAATTATATTGATGAAGGAATGGGACAGACTTGACAACTTAAGCAGATTTGTTTCCGAGTGATTTAAGGCACCTTGAATCACTAGGCATAACCCCATGATGAAATGGTAGGGATTTACAAAAGTAAACAAAAATATTAGGACTTAATAGCAGGAGTGGGGCATTCAAACACTCCAGCCATTCTATAAGACCATAGCTGATCTGCCCCCAGATTCAACTCCTCTTTCATGCCAACTCCTCAATAGCCCTCATCTCTCTGATAGTTTGCAAATGTATCTATTTCCTCTTTAAATATTTTCAATGATCTAGCCTCCACAACAGTCTCAGGTAGAGAATTCCAGGCATTCACAACTGAGAAGAAAATTCTTTGCATCTCCAATTTTAAATGAGTGCCCCCTTATTCCATAATTATTTACCGAGTCCGAGATTCCCCAATAGTGGAAACATCACGACATCACCCCCGTCAAGCTATCTTAAAACCTTTATTATGACTCAATTAGATCACACCTCATTCTTCTAAACTGTAATAAATAAAGGCCTAACCTGTTTAGCTGTTCTTGATGAGCCTACCCCTTCATTGCAATAATCAGCCAAGTGAATCGCTTTTGAACTACCGCCAGTAGCAGTACATTCTTTCTTAAATGCGTCAAAGAACTGTGGATGCTGGAAATCTGAAACAAAAACAGAAATTTCTGGAGAAACTCAGCAGGTCTGGCAGCAACTGTGAGAGAGAAAGTGGAAGTAATGTTTTGAGTCTAGGGACTTTTCTTTAGAACAGACCCTTCTGAAGAAGGGTCACTGGAGCCTAAATATTAACCATTCCTTTCTTAAATACAAGAATCTAAACTGTAAGCAGTACTCCTGGTCTGGCTACACCACCACCCTGTACAGTTGTGACAAGAGCTCCCTATTTTTAAATTCCACCGCCCCTAGTAATAAAGGCCAAAATTCTATTGTTTGTTCTGGGGGGGAAGGGGTGGATTTGCGAAGTTGGAGAAGGCACTGACCATTTGTATTAAATGTGGACTTTTAAGAATCTTAGGTGGATGACGTAAAAGGGAATAAGCATATATAGGAAATGTGTGGGTTGTGGGATTAGGATAGTTGCTTATGTGTTGTCCTCCTTTCCCCATTTGTAATCCTGATGGAGATTTAGCTACATGAACCATAACTCTGCAGCCACTCCTCTATCCTCATCTCCATCCCTCTCTCCTCAGAATTGCACTGTGGCCACATTTGAGTTAACAGTTGAGTTGATAAAGGAAAAAAATGACACTATTGGTTGATGAAAACTAACCTTGTTGTGACCAACCACTTTGATGTAGCTCAACTCATTATTATAATAGTTTATATAACAGTCTGTGTCAAGAATAATAAAATAATGTGAAATATTTACGGAGCTCCCGATGACGCTATATTAGAACCTAACCTGGTGTCCGGGATTAAACTCAGGCTAATTTTTGACCAGCCTGTAGAAATAACCCTAAGAAAAATACATCTTGGGATTTAAGGACAAGATGAGTTGGTATTTCAATCATAAACACAGGAAATGCAGGAAAAACTCAACAGGTCTAGCAGCATCTGTGGAGGGAGAAACAGAGGTAATATTTTGGGTCTGAGAATTCTTCTCAGAAGTTGCCACCTTTCTGTTGAAGCAGCGTGTGTCTGGTTATCTTTATTCACCAGAATCTTGGAAGAACTTGCCATTGTATAGTGGCTGTCAGAACCTCCAGGCTTGCAAAAGTACCGGACAGCTAGCGCGGTATTTTGGAAGTACTTCTGTAATGTGGGAAATGTGACAGTCAAATTAAATCACAGCCAGGTCTCTTAAACCATACCTCCGCTTTATTAGCTAAGAAAATAGGTACGCTCTTGATCTTACTTTGCAAATACAGGCAGCACCTCCAACAGTGCACCACCCCTCCAGATCGTTGGCATAGACTTTTTTTGCTCAGGACTTTGTGATGGGTCTTAAACTCTCGATCTCCTGAAAGGCACAAGTGTTGCCCATTGAGCCACAGCTGCTGTCTATTCACAGGGGTAGGTATTGTGCCCAACTGGGAGTAAATAACAAGCCCCCATCAAAATTAGCACCTATTGGAGAGACGATGAGTTCTTGGGGTGGGGGGAGAGAAAGATCTATTTACATCTGTTAGCTTCTCAGGTATTATAGATGTTAAACATCTGGTTCCCTGTTTGTCAGGAGCATCTGGAAATGCTTTCTGGCACTGATTGCAAGAAATGGAAATGGTAACAGTGTGTTGGATCTGGGAGGTTCCGGTTCTGTTTGGTTGATCACTGGTAAGTGGAGAAGTAATCACTGCTGGGCCTCATTTTCAATTAAGTTCATTACGCTGCCCAGAAATCGGTGCAGGGTTTGGACCAGGGAAGCCTTATTGACAATTTGTGTTAGTTCACGTTTGCTTTATCTTAGTTTACAGGCTTGAATTCCCATCAGATGAGATTCATTCGGTCCATGATCTAGTTGCAAATCTTCACCCTTTAGGTGTCCATTAACCTTTTTAGAATCAGGGAAATTGGTGTTGTTTAAATATGTGTCGTGTTATCCATGTGAGATTGAGACCATATTCCCTGCGTTCTTCTTGGTGCTGTCAAAACCTGAAGTTAATTCTGCTGTTAAAATCTTCTTTTGTGAAGCTTTTCTCTTTCCCAAGTCCATTTGTTTCTAATGTTTTCTGCTGTTGGTTCACCTTCTGCTTAAAACCATTCTTTCCCGTTCATTTTTTCTTATTAATTTTGCTATTTGTTTTAGTCAGAGTTCAGCTTGACTGCATTGCTGGGCTATTCAACCATAGCATGCATCATTCACAACAAAAAAAAACTAGGAAATCTAAAGCAAAATCAGGAATTGCTGGAGAAACTTAGCAGGTCTGGCAGCACCGTGAGAGAAAGCAGAGTAAATGTTTTGGGTCCAATGACTTTTCATAATCTGCACAGACGAGAAATTGGTCTTAAAGCACAGAATTCTAAACTTAAACTAAGGCATCGTGAGTGCAGCACAAGGGAGATTAACCTTTCAAACTTGAGCCAAACCAGTCAGAGTTGATATCAAGAGCACTTCTTCATGTACAACTGATGAAAGTCTGTGAAACTCTGCCTGAAAATATTGTGAAGAGTTTGCAAGGGTGATGGGTCTGGAGTTCTGAACAAAGTTCTGGAACTGGGGAGGATTTGAAGGGATAGTTAGCTGTAAATTTGAGGCATTGGCAATGCAGGAATGAAGGGAAACTAGATGGCAAGGTGGGTCTCTGCGAGCAGACAAAGGACAGTCATGTAGGATGGATTATAGAGTGGAAGCAGAGTATTGGAGAAGGGAAAAAAGAGGGTATGAAAAGAAAGTAAGCTTGTAACGATAGAGCCTGAAGCTTATAAAAGCATGTATAAGGATTTTGATGGAAAAAGAAGTGAGATGAGAGCAGAGGAAGTGGCAGTTTCAAAGACGGAAGCCTGACTAATGTTAATAACATTTGTTTATGCCCTTGAACAAGTGACCTTTTTGACTTGGAGGCAAGGGGTCCCATCAGTGCAACAAACTTCACACTGAGACAGACGTGTTGGCTTAATGACCTTTTCACAGCACTTTGTAGTCTTGTGTTCTAGATATGCTTCATTGTTTTGGGAAACTCTCGGTTTTCATTGCCACTGGAGGTTATATTTCCCAATAATCTTGTGTTTCTATGTAACAGAAAGGGAAAGACTGTGCCCAGAGGAATTCAGGACCAGCGATAAACAAAACTCTGCAGTTGATTTATTAAAAATAATTCCACTTTCCACACAGTAGCAAATTAGATTTGGATCAGTGAGGCGTAAACTTGACACAGCAGGTTTATGTAAAGTGTTAATGAGAAATGGTCCTTGCTAATTATACTTGCAAAACCTTCCTCCTTTCAATGACTATTTTGCGATAGGCTTTGCCCACTTTCTACATGCATCAATGTTTATATTTTGAATTCTTGTTGGACAAAAGCAAACATAGCCTTGTGGAGCTGACATTTTTGTGTGCAATTAAACATCCTGTACAGGTTGTTAATTTAAACCTTTATGCTAAGATGATTGAAATAGTTGATAAAAAGAGTGTGTATTTCCTCTGTTGATGGGTAATAACATTAAAATTATGGCTAAACTCTTCAGGAGTGATATCAGGAGGTACCTCATCGTTGGATGGAAGAAATCTGGAGATCTCTTTCCCCAAAACATTGTTGAGGTTAGCAGTCAAATATTAAACCTGACATTTATATATTTTTGTTAGGTAAGGGGTAGAGATTCCTGATGAATAATTGGAGTTCAAATACAGAACTGCAATGATCCAGCTGACTGGCAGAACAAACTCAAGGGGCTGAATGGCTTCCTTTGGTGTCTATGCAGGTATTATCCATATCCATAGATCAGGTGACACTTTCTTGCTGTGCCTTGCAGATCAAGTGGCATTACTGAATCTGGAGGCTGTGATTCCCCCTCTTGGTTCTTGTCATCCCCAGGAATTGCAGAAGTGAAAGAAGAAGAAAGAGATCTCCCAATGTCTCAGCCAAGCATTCCTCCCTCAACCGACATCTTCAAAAACTCAATGAAATGGTCTTTCATCTCATGGCAGTGGGCCCATTGGCTATCACATTTGCCTGTCAGTGCTCTGAGAGCATCTTGACACATTTTAAGGGGAAACTAGATGGACATGTGAGGAATATATCGAGGGTTATGCTGGTGAGAAGAAGCTTGTGTGAAGTATACACTCAAACATAGACCATTATGACTAGAGATAGTAAGAACTGCTGATGCTGGAGTCAGAGATAACACAGTGTAGAGCTGAAGAAACACAGCAGGCCAGGCAGCATCAGAGGAGCAGGACAGCTGATGTTTCAGGTCGGACCCTTCTTCAGAAATCTTCAAAAATTTCTGAAGAAGGGTCCTGACCCAAGACTCTAGCTTTCCTGCTCCTCTGATGCTGCCTGGCCTGTTGTGTTCCTCCAGCTCCACACTGTGTGACCATTATTAAATGATGGTTTCAGTGCTATTCATTTTATAGAATTTCTAAGCCGCAGGATGTTCAACAAATGGACATTGAATAAGGGATGAGTAGCATTCAGGGATTGAGATCCATGAACACTTGGATCTGAATGTGGATGGATTAGTACTGCAACTGAAGCCACTAGGTTATTTGGATGCTAGCTCTAAATGGTGTTGATGAGTGGGAGCGTACATAACGGAACAGGGAGAGGTCGAAATGAGTTCACTGCTTTTTCTAAAATCACCCATGTCTTGCAGAAGTTTAGATAATCACTGACTTGTAAATTTAACTTCCAGTACAAACGTAATCATCAATTGTAAAATCTTGACTGATTATGTCAGACTTTAATCATTTCCTGTTTTTTGCCCAGCTGCCAACTTGGTACAAATCCCAACATTTATATTATGTTTCACTCCCAGAGGTTTGCATTAAAACATTGATTGACAGCTAGAGGTGATTGAACTGTTATACCAACATTTAGAAAAATTCTTGAAACAATTGTAATATTACTCAATGATATCAATGAGCTTAATGCCCATTTCTGATTCCTGAATATTTATAATATTAATTGGGGCATTTTTTAAAAAAATCGCTGTGTTTTACTCTAATGTTCGATTTCTGGACCTGACCATTTTAATGTCAAGCCTTTGGCCATGCTTAATGTGTTGATGGCTAGTAGTCCGTTGGTCTGTAAAGTGTTTTGAGATGCCTTAAGGATACAATAAAATGCTTAGAAAGAAACCTTGTGTCTCACATTTTAATGGAATAACTGAAAGTAGATATAACTCTGGTTGGGTGCTGTGGGGCACTTCTGGAGAGGCCAGGGATCACTTGCTTTCTAATTTTCCCTTTTGTCAGTCTTCACTGCAGGGCGTGTTGCTACTGCAGTGAGCTGACTAGAATCAACTATGTTAGAAGGTCAGGCAGCATCTGTGGAGTCCGATACGGTGTTAACCTTTCACATCTGCAATAAAAGCTAAGCACTGAGGATGCTGGGAGTTCTGATCTAAAAACAGAAGATGCTGGAGAAACTCAGCATCTGTGAAAAGAGAACAGTTAGTTATTATAATCCACTGTGATTTTTCAACAAGCTGAAGGGGCCAAGCAGAAATTCTGCCTGAGGTAAGACCTGAACTTTTCAAGTTGTCCATTCCAAGTTGTTGAGCTTTTGTCAATACTGACAAAAGTTAGAGTTGCAGTGGATTTTGGGTCAGTTCACCCAGCTGGAGTGTTGGAAAGCACCTTTGACACAATTGAACAGAACTTTTTCGTCAAAAAATTAGTAGATTTGCATGAGTGGCATATTGAGGTGTAGAATCATACTTCTAGGTCAGATGTCAAGGGTGGAGTTTTGATTTGGGTAATAAATGATAGGTAGGACGCTTGTGAATGCCCCCTTTATTCTCCATAAGGGAGCTGAAGACCTTGATTTGATTTCTTCCTCAAACAGCAGCATCCATAACCACTTTGTCCCTAGCTGGAGAGGCAAATCCAGGTTATGTGCTCTAGCCTGAGATCCTGTGACTCCAGTATCATGAGTGAGTCAAACTGACCACTGCTTTGGTTGCTGAGATGAAGGAAAACCCCCTGTTGTGGGAAACACTGAAGACCATTGATCCAAAGTCACCTGCACCATTGGTGGCATTGTGGCTCAGTGGTTAGCACTGCTAACTCACAGTGCCAGGGACCGAGGTTTGATTCCACCCCTGGGCAACTGTCTTTGTGGAGTACATTCTCCCCGTATCTATGTAGGTTTCCTCTCAAAGTCCAAAGATATGCAGGTTAGGTTGATTGGCCATGCTAAATTGCCCATCGTGTCTAGGAATGTGCAGCCTAGGAGCATTAGCCATGGGAAATGTAGGGATAGGGAGGTGGGATGCTTCTCGGAGGGTAGGTGTGGACTCGATGGGCTGAATAGCCTGCTCCCACATTGTAGGGATTCTATGATCCTTTTCTCCCAAACATGTGACGCTTATCACATACAATGTCTGAAATTACTTGTGTACTGTAGTATATCTCAAAATATGATTTTCTGCAAGAGATCTGTCTCATTTGCACTTCAATGCATCAATACTAACTGTTTCTACCATCTCCCTAGGGAGCCACTTCCTCGCTGGATATTATATCCACAGATTAATTTGTATCTACACTCTCTTTAAACACAGGCTGTCTCATTTTCATTCTACTGTTCTGGGCAATATGAAATAGCTTGTCATTGTCTACATTACCTAGCCTATTGCAATCTGAAATTAGCTATCCTATTACCGCTCAACCTTCTCTTTTCCCATGTCTAATTTAGACTTGGCGAAATTATTCTGGTCAACACCAGGGAAGAGTGTTTTCAAAGTGTGAAAAATACTTTAGTAACTCTAGCTTGGAAAGCAAAGACTAACTCTATATTTAAATTGCTTCACACAGCTGACAGCTCCATAGACAGATAAGTGATGCTGAGTGAAGCTACTAAGTGCCAATATTTAGACTGTTAAGGGAATGAGGAGATGGTTACAGCATCTCAGCAAGAGGAAATTTGGAAATCAGATGATTCTCTGTGCAACCAGGGACTGGTTGCAATGGCTTCAGACGAAATGGAAGAATTTCTGTAGCACCTTCTTGTGCCCTCGAGATGTTCTAAAGCTAACAATGTGCTTTTGAAGTAGTCAGTTTAGTAGTTGTGGAAGATGTGGCAGCCAGCTTGTGCATTGAAACCACGTGATAGGCAACACAATCATTTGTTTTGAGTTATTGGGCCGCAGAAGATGCAGTTGGCTGCTTTTGGCTTGGCTAGCAGCATTCTTATTAAATGCAGTGCTCCCAAACCAAGTAGCTGAAATAAAAAACAGTCCAAACTTGAACTGTGTCTTTGGTTGAATAACGTGATTCTGTTTTGAAGCTTGAGTAGCTTGATGACTGGGCTTCATTCCACTGTTGAGTCTCTGATGAAGTTAGGCTGTAGAATTTTTGAGATATTGGAAGTTTCTGGCCACTGTGGGACTGTAATCCATTCTGGATTTGTACAACTGGGAGGGGAACAAGAGCAGTGAAACTGATGTATAAGAAAAGTGCAAAGTACTTGAGCCTGCCCTACATGATTGTTGTGCCTGAAGCATTGTGATTAGATACCTCTCTGTCTGCTGCTACTGTTGCAATCCAGAAGATTCTTCTCGCACACCCTTAGGTGATGACAAGAGGATCGAGGAGCCCACATTGATAATGTTTGTTATTGCATTTCATCCACCTTTCGGAAAATGTGATCTCCACCCCAGCCAGAAATTGGTGCAGCACTCTATTGCAGAGTCAGCATTTTTGTCATGAGCTATCACAGATCTGCTGCACTCTTAAAGAAACATTAAGCCAGACCTCCCCTACCCTTGTGTAAACTGGACCTTTTATAAAATCAATGGGAGCATGGTTTAGCCCTTAAACCAACATTTGTTACCCATTCCTAATTGTCCTTGATCTGAATGACTTGCTAGACTATTTTCAGAACCGGATCTTCTTTAAAATAAATAACAATTGACAATGGTTTCATAATCCTCATCTCTAAATTCCAGATCATTCCACCAGCTACCATGGTGGGATTTGAACCCATGAAGCATTAACTTAGGCCTCTGCCTTAATAATCCAGTGGCCTTGCCGCAGTGCCGTTGCTGCCCCACTGTTTTTGGTGCCTTCATCAAATCAGACTAAAGTCTATATGGTTACAAACATACAGACATACAAATTCGGAGTGGAAGTTAGGCACTTAGCTCCTTGAGCCTTCTAGAACATAGAACATAGAACATTGTGCAGCACAGTACACAGACCACAATGTTGTGCCAACATCTTGGCCCATTCTAAGATCAAAACTAACCTGCATACCCTTTATTCTACTATCATCCATGTGCCTATCCAAGAGTCACTTAAATGTCCATAATGTTTCTGACTCCACTACCACCCCTGGCAGTGCATTCTATGCATCCACCACTCGCTGTGTGAAGAACCTACCTCTGACATCTCCCCTATACCTTCCTCCAATCACCTTAAAATTATGCCTCTTCATAATAGTCATTTCCACTCTGGGAAAAAGCCTCTGGCTATCCACTCTATCTATGCCTCTCATCATCTTGTACACCTCTACCAAGTCACCTCTCATCCTTCTTCACTCCAGTGAGAAAAGCCCTAGCTCTCTCAACCTTTCCTCATCAGAGCTGCCCTCCATTCCAGGCAGCATCCTGGTAAATCTCCTCTGCACCCTCTCTAAAACTTTCACATCCTTCCTATAATGAGGCGACCAGAACTGAACACAATACTCCAAGTGTGGTCTAACCAGGGTTTTATAGAGCTGCTGCATAACCTCGTGGCTCTTAAACTCAGTCCCACTGCCAATGAAAGCCAACACACCATACACCTTCTTAACAACGCTATTCTCCTGCCATTCTGTAAGATTATGGATGATCTGGTTACTCAATTCCCACCTACATATGCTAATTTCTCTACCTCCACTTATCATGTATCTATCTTCTTCTGACTTAATGAGATTTGAAGATTCTGCTTTCACTGCCTTTTGAGGAAGAGTTCCAAGAACACTCAACTCTTTCAGAAAAAAAAATTCAACTAATCTGTCTTAAATAGACGACCTCTTATTTTTCAGCACTGAGCCCTTCATTTTAGAAATTCCTGCAAGAGGAAACATTCTCCTGTAATCGCCCCTGGCGAGACCCCTCAGGATCTTTTATGTTTTGTTTTTGAGTTTCTATCACACCTCACCCCCATTCATTCTATAAATAATCAACAGATTTGAGAATGTCCAGATCTTTAGGCAAAAGTCACTGAACAGGACCATAATTAAGCTCAACATCAAAGCCCTCAAATGAAATGAAAGCCTGAAATTGCTGGCAATCTGAAACAAGAACTGAAATATGCTGGTGACATGCAGTGAGTTAAACACTATCTGCAGATTGAGTGGTCAAGTTTATACTTTGAATATACAGTCCTCATCAGGACTGGAAAATGTTATGGAAGAACTGTGTTTATTCTAGTATGATTTAGGAACTACATTGTCATGTGTACATATGCAAGTGTATCCAAGGTGTCACATCACTCACTATGCTAAAATCGATGTACTAAAGGAACAAAGTCTCATTCTGTAGCAAATAGTACAAATCTGGGAATGTAGGCTGCATAAAAGCAAGCTCCAGTATTTGGCAAAGTGCAGTGGTTTCCAATTTCTGGAGCAATTGCAGCGCGGGTAAGGGAGGTTGTGAATATGAATAGAGAGGATACGACACAATGGTGAACAATTGGTTTAACAACCTACTGGTGCTGAAAAGTGGGAAGATGTAATGTTACATATCCCAGGAAAGCAGAAGACTAGATCTCTTTGAGTTAATAGATCTATGATAAATTGGAGATATTTTATTGTGCTAAGTTTAAACAGCACATACTTCATGCAGTAGAGGAAGCAGAAGGTTAATTATTTAAGTGGGTACTGACTTAATTAAGTTGATAAACTTGGTCAATTGCCCTCATTTCTGATTTGCAGTAATGGACTCGCGCACCCATTAAACTACATTAGTTCCTCTTTTCCCTAATGCAAAAAGGTGTCACCTCTCTTAATGTTATTTGCTGCAGTTTGGACCTGAACTGTCTTATTCCCTGCAACTGAAGTCTGTACAATTGATTCAGTGTGTAGTTCTTGCCCCTTCATGAATATTATTCACAGAAAACCACAATGTACTTTAGAGGCAGACAGCAGTAGTGATACTGTGATTATTATTAACAGTTCTGCCAACGAAAAGCCTTAGAATGGTGGGTATAATGCGAGAATTTCAGACTTATTTATACATACTGATTTACAGTAATTACTTTGACTTGCTAATCCTACTTTTGTGTCAGCCTTGAAAATATGCCACATTGTGCATGTGTGGGTAAATTAAGCTTGTAAATTCAGCAAGCAGAATCGAACCTCTCTATTCACGAGTGCCAAAATATGGCACAATTGCTTAATCACTGTGGTCTTTAACCCATGTCTTCAGTTTGCAATCTCCCTGCCTGAGGGCATTGAATTTTTCTGGGGCACTGGCAGCTTTCCATTTCCATCCGTTGTTTACATTCGAACCCAAATAATGATTGTTGACGTTGACCTTGCAGCTATGCCCGTTCCAGAGAGAAGTCAATAACATTCACCTGTTTTCTTTTATTGGCTAATATTTGCTGAGGTACAAGTATCATTTTGGTGGCAGCTTACCTCGATTTGGTCACTCATACATGACAGAGTTCCAAGAACTTGGTTTGTGAGTCAGCTTTCCAAGTGTATGGTTTACTCTCAGCTTGAGAAAGCATCCCTTTGTGTTTACAGTTCACTTACATTCAATCCTTACTCATTCAGGAAGAGGAAAAGATGAACTGGTATTCAAGTGGCTTTTTGGTCATTATTGTGCACACGCTAAAATAGGAAGGGCAGATTTTCGGGCAGATGTTCCTCTGATTTAAAACATACACCTGGGTGTATCATTGGTGGAGCATGGTCAGATGGCAAAATGGAAGCTTGTCCAATTTACCATCCATTCGTTTAAATGGCTGGCCAATGAAGCAATGGTCCATTTCACATGCCACAATCCATCTCTCTCAAAGTGAATATGTGTCCTTCGCTAGTACATTCTCACCTTGGAAGTTCAAAAAAGGCCATTCATTGCCTGTTTGCCCTTCCACCTGCTGTCTGTGGGTTTTAGAGCTTGCTTTTTAAACCTTTTCTTGAATTACTTTGGTGGGAACCTCGATGAGACTTCTAAGACTTCTACCTCTCTCCATTTGTGTTGGGTTGTAGCTGGAGTCAATGCTGAAATGTGCTATTGAAGCACTTTCAATTACTACCTACTGAACGTGATTTTACTTGTCATGAGTACAGTTATCTTTCCATCCTGTCCAATCTCTTTACTCTGCCTGTGCTGAGATAGCTATCTGTTGACCTCGAGGAGGAATTGTCCAGGTCTATCTATCTTGTATCAAATCTAATTGCTGCTGGAAATTTGCTGTCTCATTTGGGATGTTGTGTAATTTCTTTGAATTGTTCTCACTGTTTTAATGTTGCAAAATAATACCTTGATTCCATCTTGGTTTAAGATGTCCTAAGGTTGTGAAATGCTCCAGTCATGGGTGATCAGCGGATAACACCTCAGAGGCAAAATGTTATTGAATCAAGTTGGTTTCCAGAGATATAAACGGAATCCAGGCTGGACAATTCCACCTCTCAGTCAACTGATAGGTATCTCAGCACAGGCAGAGTAAAGAGACTGGACAGGATGGAAAGATAACTGTGCTCATGACAAGTAAAATTACCTTCAGCAGGTGGTAATTGGAGGTGCTTCAATAGCACATTTCAGCATTGACTCCAGCTACAGTCAAACACAAAGGGAGAGGTAAAAATCTTAAAGGTCTCCAGGCTACCATTTCACTGGAGTAGTGAACGAGTGCTGCCTTTCAGGTAAAATGTTAAATCCAGGCCCTCCTACTTGGACATCAAATAGAGTGGTACCGCTATTCGGAAAACAGGAGAACAATCCTTGCTGTCTTTACTTTGCAATTATTTATCCTGCAACTGCTTTGCCGTAGCGTGGCTGTTCATTGTTGCTTTGTTAATTTTGGGATCTAGCTGTGTACAAATTGGCTCAATGTTCCCCCACACTACAAGAGTGATTACAGTTCAGAAATTATTTACAGTTGACTTTAAAGCACTTTTTTAGGATATCCTCTGATCATGAAAGGTACTACTTAAATGCAAGCTTTTGTTGATGAAGAGTCTCATCGAATTTACTGTCCACGTATTTTGACAAGCAAAGAGGCACAATGTGATGGATGACACTTGAGATTAATCCTTGTGTGGGGAAGGGCAGAAGAATTTTATAGTTCTGTGTGTATTAAGTTTGAGACGGTTGTGTGATCATCCATTTAAATGCTGTCAACTTATGAGCTGCCTGAACACTTTTGGGAAGTGTGCTATATAAAACTGCATGAATAAGTGGTGCATATAAATCATCATAAACTTTTTGTTGTGATTATTGAATTATGCTGATTTCACACCCTGCTCTATCTCAGTGTGACATGGATCAAGGCCTCATTGATTTCACCCAGAATGAGAGAAGGAGCTTAGAAAGCCTGGAAATCAGGAATAATACTTTCCACAAAGAGAGAATTTGATTATACTCAAAGCAGGCTGGAAAATGGGATTAGAATAGATAGAGATAACACAGTGTGAAGCTGGAGGAACACAGCAGGCCAGGCAGCATCAGAGGAAAGCTGACATTTTGGGTCGAGACCCTTGTTCAGAAATGGTACCCGGGAGAGCTGTTCCTCTGATGGTGCCTAGCCTGCTGTGTTCCTCCAGCTCTACACTTTGTTATCTCTGACGTTACCATCTGCAGTTCTTGCTATCTTAGAATAGATAGATGCTTGATACCATGTACAGACACAATGGCTAAAGGACGTCTTTCCTTGCTGTAAAAACTCCTGACTCTACTGCAGGCTCCTGCTTGGCTTATCAAACAATTCCTCCTGGTGAGAAAGATGACCATGTGAGCTTCATAGTTGAAGTCCAGTTTATTATCCTGACGCTGTAGATAACCTCAGAGATAAAAGGTACTGCAGATGCTGGAGAATCCAAGATAACAAGCATGGGGCTGGATGAACACAGCAGGTCAAGCAGCATCATAGGAGCAGGAAAACTTGACGTTTTGGGCCTAAACCCTTCATCAGAAATGGGGGAGGGGAAGAGGGTTCTGAAATAAATAGGGAGAGAGGGGGAGGCGGATAGAGGA
>JAHRHZ010000045.1:12239261-12289684 GCA_024137785.1 Ginglymostoma cirratum | reverse complement strand
GATTTGCTGTTCCTGCAGCCTTCGGGTGGCATCACTGTGGCATTGCAGGAGGCCAAGGATGGACATGTCATCTGAGGAATGGGAGGGGGAGTTGAAATGGTTCGTGACTGGGAGGTGCAGTTGTTTGTTGCGAACTGAGCGCAGGTGTTCTGCAAAGCGGTCCCCAAGCCTCCGCTTGGTTTCCCCGATGTAGAGGATTTCACAAGCTTCAAAATCTCCCCTCCCCCAACCGCATCCCAAAACCAGCCCAGCTCATCTCCACCTCCCTAACCTGTTTTTCCTCTCACCCCAAGCCACACCCCCATCTCCTATCTCCTAACATCATCCTGCCCCCTTGACCTGTCCGTCCTCCCTGGACTGACCTATCTCCTCCCTACCCCGCTACCTACACTCACCTTTACTGGCTCCATCCCCGCCTCTTCGACTTGTCTGCCACCTCTCCTCTATCCGCCTCCCCCTCTCTCCCTATTTATTTCAGAACCCTCTTCCCCTCCCCCATTTCTGATGAAGGGTTTAGGCCCGAAACGTCAAGTTTTCCTGCTCCTATGATGCTGCTTGACCTGCTGTGTTCATCCAGCCCCATGCTTGTTATCTCGCTGTAGATAACCTACTTTTCATTTTCCTGACCTAACAAAAGGTGTCTCGTGTAGTTTCTTCCACAAGCTCATAATATCACCAAGTGCTTAGAAACAATGTGTGACCTGTTATAACATAGGAAATGTAGCTGGCAGTTTGTGCACTGCAAGCTCCCACAAGTAGCAATGTGACTGGAGTCTTCATTATCTGCTTCAGATGCAATTATTGGCCTAGACAGGAGTCCAGCTCCTCTCTGAACAATGTCATGGGATGGATTATGTCCAACTTGACAGCAGGGCCCAGGATAGAATCAGAATCTAATAAGCGAGTCCTGGAGCTCTAAGTTGGCCGTCTGTACTCAGGTGGGCGGGGGACAGGGCCACTGTACTTGGGCTGGGGCATAGCAACAGGCCCTGTGATTTCTGTCCATGGCCCTGCCTAAGAGGGTAGACAAAGCTTTGCTTGGACATCTCATCTGGAAGGCAACATCATCTGTATCGCATTTGCTGCCGAACTTCATTATTCCCTTTGTGTTTAACCTTTGCTGACAAAGTAACATTGACTGAAACCTCAAACCCAGGGGATAAATGAACCTGACCTCGTTGCCTGTGCTGTGGACAAGTTTGACTCAAATTTTAGTGCCATTTGTTTTGTTATCTAACCCTCTCTCGCAATTTTGTGAGGTCTGTTACAGAACAATGCTGGCTAAGACTTGGCTGCTGGTTGCTGGTAGACCCTTTTTTTTGAAACTTTTCTTGATGTCATGCACTAGTTCACTCTTGGTTCAATCTAGTGGATTTCCAAATAGCTACGGTATAAAGATGGATCAAAATGTAAATTCTGAGCTCTTCTCGTCAACGATGACCTGAAACCGAAATTGACCCAGCCACAAAAATACTGTGGCTTTTCGATCAGGTCAGCAACAGAGTGTTCTGCAGTGTGTTGTCTTAGAGTCATAGAATCATGCAGCACAGAAACAGACCCTTCGGTCCAACCTGTCCTAATCCCAAACTAAACTAGTCCCATCTTCCTGCACTTGGCCCATATCCCTACAAACATTTCCATTTCATGTACTTATCTAAATGTTGTAACTGTACCTGCTTTCACCACTTCCTCTGGAGGTTCATTCTATACATGAGCCACTCTCTGTGTAAAGAAAATTGCTCTGCATGTCTTTTTAAAATCTTTCTCCTGTAACCTTCCAAAGACTTCCCAGAGATTGCACCACTTTGGAGGCCCTGGTAGAGAAGGTGGGTGGGATATACTGCGTTTTCCAGATGGATGCAGCAACACTCTTGAGATGCTTGCCACCCATCTTTACAGAAAGCAGTTTGCTTAATTGACAGTCCAACTCCCCCCTTACCTTCAGGGCCCACTTCCTCTGTTTACTACCTTCAGGTTTCACTGACATTTCAACAACTGTCAAATTGCACCAGCACCCAAAAGGACATGAGTATCCAAAACATTGGATCACAAGCACCTTTCAATTCTTCTGTAAGATGCATGCCATCTTGAATTAGTTGACCATTGACTATTCCTTCTCTGACACTGGATCAACTTTCTGGAACTCCCTATCTAACAATATGAACAGTCTGTATGAGATGCAGAGATTCAAACAGCAGGTCCATCACCATCTTTCTGAAGGCAACCAGAGGTAGGTGAGAAATGCCAGATTTCCCATATGGATGCCCTTATTCCAAAAGTGAAGAATTAAATTAAGTCAAACAAAATCCTCAGATAAGGAAAGAGAGATCAGAGCTATTGCTTCTGAGTTCTGCAACCTTAGAGACAGATAACACTTTTTTATTTTGTAAACTAAGTGAGAACATACAATACAGCATTCTTCAATTTTTTTTAAAATTCTTTCCCTCCCACCTCAAAAGAAAATCCATTCAGGTGTCATTATTATTGATTTGGTTGTGTTCAGTCATGCAGGTGGTCTCTGGGCCTTTTGATATTCAATGAGTGAAGCTAATTATGTTCACCCAGATAGTTTAATCAGTGCATATTCAGGCACAACACACTGCATCCCATTGATCTACTGAAATAGCAGAGCACACATTGAATTATAATTAAGAAAGCTTGCAAATAATATGCAATGAATCTTCCTCCGAAAAAAGAAATCAAATTTATTTCTGTCTTCGCATCTGCTTATAGTCTTGTACCCCCCTGTACTTGGTTTTGCTTTCACAAAACTGTCTTGCCCAACCCCTGGATCCTCACCCTCTGAAGTTAAGACTCATTACATTGTTTCCTACTCTAATTCACTTCCCTCACTTTGCTATGCTGCTGAACTCCTTCAGGCATCTCTTCCTCCTACCATCATTGGCCTTGACTTCTTGATCATGTGTCAGCTGTAGCTCAATTGGTAGCACACACTCTCTCAAGTTTTGGGTTTCAAATCTTACTCCAGCACTTCAGTGCAATGATCAAAGCTGACACTCCGGTCCAAAACTGAAGGAGTTCTTCACTGTAAGGGGTGTTGTTTTTCAGATGAGGGGTCAAAGCTTAGGGTGCACCTAACAAGTGCCTTCTATAAACTTAACATCACTTTGCTCTTGTACATTGCCCCTATTAATAAAGCCAGGAATATTTATGCCTTACTTCTCTCTTGAACTATTCTGCCAACTTGAATGATCTGTGCACAGATGCACCTAGGTCCTGCAACCCCCTTAGAATTCTAATCCAATTTCTATTGTCTTTCAATGACCTTCCGTCCAAAATCCATCACTGGACACCTGAGCAGCACAGTGGTTCAGTGGTTAGCACTGCTGCTTCTCAGCACCAGGGACCCAGTTTTGATTCCAACCTCAGTCGACTGTCTGTGTGGAGTTTGCACATTCTCTCCTGTCTGTGCGGGTTTCCTCTGGGTGCTCCAGTTTCCTCCCACAGTTCAAAGATATGCAGGTTGGCTGGATTGACCATGCTAAATTGCCATAGTTTCCAGGGATGTGTAGAGCAGGTGGACTAGCCATGGAAAATGTAGGGTTACAGTATGGGCTGGGTCTGGGTGTGATGCTTTTTCAAAGGGAGTGGACTCGATGGGCTGAATGGCTTGCTAGCACACTGTAGGGATTCTATGATTCTATGACACTTCTCTGTATTGAAACTCATGTATCTGTCTGCTCTGTTGACTTGTCTAAATCATTTTGGAGTTGTGCACCAGCCTTCTCACCATTTACAATTCTTCCAAATTGCTTGTCATCTTCAAACTTTGAAATTGTCCCAGCACACCAGGAACTTGATCAGGAAAAGGAAGGGTCCTAACATCAACCACCTCGGAACTCCATTGCAAACCTCTCTCCAGCCCGAAAATGTCGATTGACCATTACTCTCTCTGTTTCGTGTTGCTCGGCTAACTGTATCAATGTAGCTGCTGACGGTTTTATTCCTTGACCTATAACTTTCCTTCAAGTCTGTTGCGTGTGCTGTAGCAAACATCTTCTGGAAATCCATGTACACCTCATTAACAGCGGTACCCCCATCAGGCCTTTCTGTTATGTTTTCAATAAAGTCCAGCAAGTTGGTTAAATAGCATTTCCCCTTTTGAAATCCATGCTGATTCTTCCTAAGCGACTAAACCTTTTCCATGTGACTAATTCTGAAGTTTCCTTATGACTGAAGTTAAACTGACTGCACTGTGGGTACCCACGCAAAACAAAATCAAGTTGAAATGGGCCATGCACACAAACTTTGTTTCCAGGAGAGCATCGCGTCCAAAAAGTGAGGCACTCCTTTACTGTTAAGTATCAACTAGATTACGTGTGTAAATTCCTGAGATGGGACTCGAAACTTCTTGTTCTTGAGTGCTTTCCCAACTGAGTGAAGGCTGAAGCTTAATGTTATGAAACAAGACAATTATTTTAGAATGGCACTTGGCTGCAGTCTTCGTACGTATAAAATATGCAATGCACATTCCAATACGACTTAAAATGAGCCCTTTAAAAAAACGCACAACACTTGTACTCTAACAATTCTCTCTGAACATGAATAAGTGGGGTATCCACACTATTGGTGCAGCTGGAAGGAAAGTGACGCATTCTAGCACTTAGGGTGGTTGTTAATATCTGGCATATTTTTAGTAGTGATCCAATTAAAATGCAGCGCAGTATACATATTTATTACCAACACTGTAGGTTGCCATTAATCATTCAGACACGTTAAATCATCATTCCTGTTTTTTTTCGCTCTCTCACTCTCACACTTGCTTTGCTTCTTCCTTTGTCTTTATCAGGCTCCTGGCTGACTGGGCACAGACAGTTGTGGTAAAATATGTGACACTTTGTTTAATTGAAAAGCACTGTTTGAACCCAGAGGTTGCTAGCGTAATTAAACAGTAAATAACACTACCAGCCCCGAGGCCGGGGGTCAAGTTTCCGCGAGTTGTCTACAGCTCCGCTGGTTAGGCGCTGACCCCTGCAGTGTCTGGGTCACTTGTGATCTGTTGATCCTTCAGCTTGTCATTGTAGGAGTGATGCCAGACTTAGAGGTTATGCTTACTGGGGATGACATATTCGGGCCTGCAGCTCTTTACTCCAGGAGAGAAAAAGGTTGAGAGATGGGAGGTCTTTAAAATGATGAAAGGGTTTAATAGGGTCAATGTGGGAGAGACCAGCTTTAGGGGCCATTAATGTTGGCTAGCCAGTAATGAATCCAGTAAGTAAAACTTGTCAACCAGACTGTGCTTAGAAAGTGAAGCTTGCTACCATAGGGAATAATTGAGGCAAATACTATCAATGCTTTTAAAGAGAAGCCAGGTAAGTACATGAGGGAGAAAAGAATAAAGGATATTTTAAGTCAGAGTTTGAATTAGCTTCATTGTCACGTGTACTCACATCAGTACAGTGAAAAGTTTACAAGTTTCCACTTACAGTGTCATCTGAGGTACAAAGGTATCTCGGTACAGATTCTTAAGTATAAATTCTTAGGGAAAAGCATTAGGAAAAATTAAGAAATAATAAGTAGGCTGGGAGGAGGCTCGTGTGGAAGTTAAAATAGACCATTCAGGTTGAATTGTCTGATTCTGTGCTGCAAAATTGCATGTAATTTGATGAGAGGTTGGTTGATCTTTAGAGTGGGAGGGGTAACTCTGTCTGTGTTTGATTGTCCTACTGTATTAGATTATTAGAATAATGGATGTCTCTGATAATGTCACTAACACGCACTTGTTTCGCTGCTATAATAGGTTATTACTGCAGTCATTCAGCTGTTTAATATTGAAAATAATACTTCTGTATCACAATGTCCTGTTATGAGTTTTCAAAATGATACGGAGATTGAATGTCAGAGACAGACAAGAAAGCAAAGGAAGAAGACGTACACAATGAACAAAAGAGATTAAAGTCTTTTTAAACAAAAAAAATGCAAACAGCTGGGTACAGTCATCATATGTGAGATATGGCATAGTGACAAAAGAATTAGAAAGCAAGACTAAATTTAAACATTTGTGCAGAAAATCCAGGGAAATCAGCTTCAATAAAGTAGAAGCTGGTGTTATCATCCAGGTTTCGAAGCAAAACAACCGTGCTGGTTTATGGGGATGTATAGAGTATGGAAAGCATCTTGACTCCTGACCCTTATCATGTACCACTGACTATGATGCCACCGGTCTAGATAATTAGATTTTTCTAATTTTTCATTGGAAGTTACTGAAGAGGCTAGCACTTGTTGCTCATGAGCTATCTTGACAAGTTATTACTGAGGATTGTTAAGAGTAGACCAGACTGCGTAAGGGTGGCAGTTTGGTTTCCTTAAAGGACATTGGTGAACGAGACGGGCTTTTAACTAGAAACAATAATGGCTGTCATGATCACCAATACTGTGGTTAGTTTTAAATTCCAGAGTCATTTATTGAAGTTAAACTCTACTAGCTGCCATGGTATAATTTAGACTCATTTTCATAGAGCATAGATTGGCCTGGGCCTTTTGGATTACTAGTTCAGTGACATGCCCACTATGCCACCAGCTCCCAATTTTTGGTGGCGATAAGTGTAAGACTTGATCAAATTAATTATGTAGAAACTTTGTAGTCCCATAAGTAGGAACCATAACTGTCAATTGAATCCTAATTTTTCTCATACTTGAAAAATTGTCTTTTCTGATCTCAGTCTGACAGCTTTCTAGGAAAACAAATTGGTATCCTACTCTTTTACCAGCAGTTGTATTGCACTTTACTATGTATTTTCAGTTTGATCAGATTTGATCAAAAAGATGCTTTGACTGACAACTCTTTAAGGCTGGTTACAGTGTAATAGCTGCTGGTTTGATCTTTGGTTTGTAATGTTAGGTGACTTTGGTCAGAGTATCCATAGCAGATATTTTGGATTAGAAACGTAGATCGGTCAGTGTTCCCACTCCTGGCTTTAAAGGATGTATTTTCCTTTGGTAAAGGTAGTACGAATTAGCTTTGGTTATTGGATGCAATGGTATGCAGTTCACCTGCAAGAAACACACATGAAGAAGTGCCACATGATGAATGTTTTAAATTTCATTTTTCTTAGAATCATTTGAAAGTTGGCTTACTTTGACTCATTGCGTCTGTGCAAATGGTTTTGCCCACATAGGCACCTATGCTAATGCTACTACCTACTCAAACCTTATACCCTTTATTGCTTTTCTTATCAAAGTGACTGTATGATTCTCTTGCAGAATAATTTATGGGCTCTGTATCAGTATTTGCCGTAGAGGATTCCACACTGTAACAAATTTCTGTACAAAACACATTTGTACCTTCCCTTTCATCCTTTCTCTGATTTACCTCTCATCTGTTAGCTGCAGCATCATAACAGTCTCTGTGTTACCTCTTTCTTTCCAATAGGCCAGTGAATCTGTGCTGCACCTTTTGCAGATTGACAGCATTTCAAGATATTTCTCATCTTTGCTTTTGATTTGGGATTTTGAACAATATTTTGAGGGTCATATTCTCCAATTATATAAATTTTTCCACCAATCAATAGCCCAACGTCCTTGCTGACTTCCTATGAACAAATGCAGCTGGCATTTTAAGTTGCCCCGTTCAAAACCTTGGGGTGTTCCCAAGAGCTTCACTTATCCTTTCTCGAAGTGTTATTAATGTAAGGATGTTGGGAAGCCGTGATAGTCGATCTGTGTGTAGTATGTTCCTTGAAGCAGAAATGAGAGAAATGACCAATTTGAATCAACTTCAGTAATGCTGCTTTGGGGAGTAACTGGTGGTGAAAGATTCCAGCTTGCTGAGCTTCAGTGTGTCAAACCACTTCTAAAAAAATTATTTGGTGGGGGCATTTTTAAGATTGCAGCTCAAATATAAACATAGAAGCTAGATGTTGAATTGGGATAGATTGGTGTTCATTAGGATCATTGATTTAAATGCTGAATGCTTATTTATTTATGACCATTAACAGTGATTGAAATTGTGTTGGGGGGCAGTGTGATAAACTGTGATTTTATAATTTTGATGTGTTGACAGGGTAATGGTGTCTGATGCCCTAGCTGGCAGGTTTTGTTAGGAAAAAAACTGATTAATATCTGTTTTAAAAAAAACTTATCTTACTCACCAGAACAGCAAAGCAAAAATGACATTTATACCAAGGCAATAGATGAGTTGAAGACAGCTAGGAGATGGACCCTTGACTTTCTACCACAACCTGGGGCCATAAAAGTATGAGAGACTCAATAATAAAGCCAAAAAAAATGAAGGAGAAATGTGTTTACCAACACAGTAGTTAGGTTGAGAAACCTATTACCACAAGGAGCTGTTGAGGCGCTGATCGTAGATGTGTTGAAAAGGAAGCTCAAGAAATAGAGGGAGCAAAGAATGGGAAAGATGTACAATTGCATATCAGTACAGAGGGCTGGGGGAAGCTCACGTAGGCATAAACAATGTGTAGACCAATTGTCCAGAATGGAATCTCCTTCCCCCACCCTACGACCCCAGATGGGTTCAACTGGAGCTTTCAGTACTGGGGTCCATAGATTTTTATTTGACTGGATGATACGGAGCCATAAAGAAGTAGAGATTGTATGTGAACTTTCCCCTAAACGTGTGGAAATTGCTGGAAGTGCCAAGTAGAACTGAGCCAGAAATGTCTGATAAATGTTGCACTTGTTATGAATCATGGTGTGGTATTTTTCACTAGTCGCTGTCCAACAGTTTTACAATACATTAACACCCTATTTGATAATTTTTAAACAACTTTACAGATTTGACAATCTAACCACAAGCATGCACACAATCTCATTTGTGCAGTTTCTTTAGGATTGTTGACTATTCATCATTACTTGTATTTAAAAAGATCAGTTTTGTGACAATGGAGACTTTCTGCTGATGTCTTAGTCAATAGGATACAATATTCATTGGCAAATTTGAAATTTGATTCAACAGTCTTATTTTTTCCACTTTGTGATGTATTTATGGTGTGTGTGTGTGTGTGTGCGTGCATGCAAGTGATATTATTTGCTTGGATTGTGTACCAAGGCAATGAGTTAAATTTAATGGTCAGGCATGTTACCCAGGGCTCAGACTGCTTGTGTCACCGTCCCAGATGCAGTTTATGAACTAGAGCTTATTGAATAATTCTCAACAGAGTCAAACAAGCAGAAGGCAGTAGGCTGAGGGTTCAGGACTGTTAATTGAATGCCACTTGGACAGAGTAAGGTTCTTGAGATAGCTCAGTATCCTCCAGTGCAGCTATTACAGGTAGACATCCTATGGTGCGGTGGTGGGAGGAATGTAGGATTTAATATGGGCTAGGTGCACAGCTCTGAAACAATTTGAAGTGAAGCAGCAAACCATTTCACTACTTTGCTTTTCTCTTTTTTTTTTTTTTTGACATGCCTGAAATAAATTGGAACAAAATAAATCAATCACATTTCTCATTGTTACAGCGCAGAAGGCCATTCAGCCCACCAACTCTCCGAATGAGTAGTTCACATAATGCCATTCTCCTGCCTTCTCCCCATAACCTTGCACATTGTGCCCTTCCAAATAACCAGTTAACTTCCTTTTGAATGTGTCGATTGAACGTGCTTCTGACTCATTCGCAGGCAGTGCAATCCAGACCTTGAGTGAAAGTTACTTTCTGATATCATTTATTTTTGTTTCTTTTGCCAATTATTTAAGTGGATTACTTTAAGCAGTGAAGTAAACTTCTTGGGAGGAGGGTATGGAGGAAGGGAGTGTTGTTAGGTTGGGGGGATGTACATAGAACATAAGAACTAGGAGCAGGAATAGGTTGTCCGGCCCTTCGATCCTGCTCCGCCATTCAATAAGATCATGGCTGATCTTTTTGTGGACTCAGATCCACTTACCCGCGCTCTCACTGTATCCCTTAGTTCCTTTTATTGTTCAAAAAAAATCTACCTTAGCTTTAAAAACGTTTACTGAAGTAGTGTCAACTACTTCACTGGGCAAGGAATTCCATAGATTAACAACCCTCTGGGTGAAGAAGTTCCTTCTCAATTCAGTCCTAAATCTGCTCCCTCTAATCTTGAGGCTATGCCCTCTTGTCCTAGCTTCACCTGCCAGTGGGAACATCCTCTCGACTTCTAACTTATCTATTCCCTTCATAATTTTCTATAAGATCCCCCCTCAATCTTCTGAATTCCAATGAATATAATCCCAATCTACTTAGTCTCTCCTCAAGCCAACACCCTCAACTCCGGAATCAACTTAGTGAACCACCTCTGCACCCCGTCCAGTGCCAGTATATCCTTTTTCAAGTAAGGAGACCAAAACTGCACACTGTAGTCAGTAGTGTGTGGAGGAGGACCATTTGGTTTAAGGTATAAAATCCAAAAGAACTGTGGATGCTGTAAATCAGGAACAGGGTACTGAGGAAGGGTCACTGGACCTGAAACGTTAACTCTGTTCCTTCCTTCACAGATGCTGCCAGACCTGCTGAGCTTTTCCAGCAACTTGTTATTTGGTACAAGGTGTTTGGGTCTGAAAGAGTTACTGGTGAGGAGTGCCTTAAATACCACCCACTATATTGATATCGTATGGGCTTGTTGCGAGAACAGTTTAGGATCTTAGGAGATGAAGATCTGTCATCTGAGTGTTCCTGATAGACCATGGCTACAGACTATCATATTAGTGCAATATCTACCTCATTGCTATCATTGCAACAAAGTACATTTTGTTTAAGCTGAGTGCTTCTTCCCATTAACTATGTAGTTTTCCTCAGCTACACTAGTCCATGCAAGCCTTTTGGATCCAGCAATGAAAAAAGGAGGTGGTAGCGAATCCGCCTTATAGTGAGTAGTTGTACAGACAGTTTGTGTAACATGAGGGGAAGTGATATGAATTGCTTATACATAGGATCGCCACCGACAGCACAAAGTCAGAAAAATGCAATTCTTCTCCAAATCCATGGATTGTATTTTATTTAATAAATTCCCTGAAACCCTGAAGAAATTGCAGAGGAACCAAATCAATAAATGTTCAACTTTTGTCTAATGGTAGAAAACGGATTGATGGGCTGTTCTAGTAAAGTCATCCTGGCAGTTAATTTTGTTGTTGCAAACAAATCCATCAATACTACTCTCTGCTGATCAGTAGACAAAGTATTTGTATGGACGTTAGATACAAGCAATCCCATTAATGAGACCTATGATGGAGAAGGCCAATACTGAAAGCAGAATTCTTTAACATGCAGTGGGCGCTGTAGAATGATACTTATAATCTGACACATCAAATACAGCTACTTACAATTCTGTGGTGCATTCCCAAGGAGCTAGGAGAGAAAGAAGGAAAGAAGCATTTTCACAAACACAAGACGTTCCCAAAAGCAATCCAACCAAATCTGTTTGTAAAGTCAGAAACGTGGCAGACAACTTGTGCACAACAAGGTCCGAGTAAAGCAATGCCTCTAAATCTGTTTTAGTGATGACGGTTGAGGGGCAAATATTGGGTTGAGATTCTTTGTACTTCTGTGAAATAATGCCGTAAGTCTTTTACAGCCAGACGAGAGACCTCAGTTTATTGTCCCATAGACAAAATGATAAAACTGATCTTGTGTGCGGTACTCTATCAGCCTGGGTCGTGCTCCAACTTGTGATATTGTGACACCGAGAAAAGACAACTGCCCACTGAGCCACGGCCAACAAAGGAATCCTTCTCTTTCTGATCTGCTTTGTTCTTGCACGTAGGATGGAAAGGACATTGTTCATATTTGCAAGCTTTACTTGCTTTCATCTATTTTGACAGGGCAGTATTTTGTCTGTCCAGATATCTTCTCACCCTGCAATCTGTAATATTTTAGTATTAAAACTCGGTCCCACCATTCCTTCAACCATCTTCTTACTTCCCATTTTTTAGTTTCATACAGCGATGCATTAAAGAAGGTGATCATGATCATTACGCCCATCATCTCTTTGCCAAAATGAGCTAACCATTTTATCCCGCTCCCCTGCTCTTTCCGTTTTCATCCTGAAACTTGCTGGTCTTCAGTATCATCTAATTCCCGTTGTTAAATTTGGGATTGAATCTGCTTTTCCCATCTTCATGGGCAATTAATTCCCAGCAACTCGTTGCATTAAAAATCCTTCTCATCTCTCCTCTGATTCTTTTACCAGTCATCTTAAATCTGTTTCCTCAGATTTCTACTTCCTGCCAATGAAATGGGTTTATCCTTATTTAATCTATCAAAACTCTTCTGTTCTGTGGGGCCTTACTTCCTGATTTCTCTTTGTGGTTGAGGAGCCCCTGTCGAGGCAGTGAACAGTTGCTTGTGAGCAAGGGTGGATCCTGTGGAGAGATGTGTTGAATTAATCTGCTGTATTAACAGAGAGTGGTATGAAATAGCAGTGTTGTTTTCCATGGTCACTGGACAATCAGGTTGCACATTGGCTCTTCCTAAAGGAAACCAGAGTTCAAATTCAGCCCTAGTGATTGAACACGAGTTCTGTTTGTCTTCATGCTATCCTCGATCTCTGAGTAACTTGTCCAATTCCTAGTGAATATTGCAACAGAACCTTCTCCACTTCCTGAGTGCTTTATTTACTTGGTTAATTTAGTGAACACAAAATCTTCCATTTTCCCCAACAATCTGGTCTTGAGTAAAATGCAGGGGGTGTCAGTCCAGGGAGTCAATAATGCTTTGAGCCAGCACCTTCTTAGAATGGCCAGCTGGGGCAGAGCCAAGTTTTATATTATTGGTTTTACATTGGCTGAATATGAGGGAAAAACTGGAGCTTTGCTTACCTGTGCCAATGCCCATAGCTCCTGCCACTGGCACCTAACTACTGGTTAAATTTTAATGGTAACAAAAAGCCTTTCAGTTTTGTTTACACTAGAGACTCCAAAATGACGGGTTAATGGAATGCCTGGGAACTTGATGCCAGTCACACTTTTGTTGCTGTCCAGGTGAAGTCAAAGAGAGAAATGACCACTTCTTGGCTGCCTGACACTGGGCAATTTACCTAGAATAAATGGAATGTTGACTGGCATGCAGACAGGCCTTTTAGCCCAATTGGTCCATGCTGATCTTTGTGCTTTACATCAGTTCCCTCTCACCCCACTTCATCTAAACCCCATCAAAATTACCTTCAATTTCTCCCTCGTGTATTTATCTATGTTCTCGATAAATGTATCTGCTACTTGCCTCAGCTTCACCGTGTGGTAGTGAGTTCCATATCGTGATTACTTTCTGGAGAGAGTAAATAGGGAGAAATTGTTTCTACTGTGGATCTGTCAGTAATTCAGATTTAAGGCATTAAGTAAAAAAATCAGGAAAAAAGAATTTTTTTTTATAACAGTGATTTTAATCTGGAATGCACTGCTTGATAATGAGGTCAAGGTACATTCAATAGTTCCTTTCAAGGCGAATTGAATTTCAAAATTGAATATATGTAAGAACAGAAACAAAATGCTGTGTAAGAGTTGGGGACTGGTACCTGAAAAGGTTAGATATGCTCCACCCATCAGGAAAGAAAGGACTGTTCCTTCGAGTAGCTAACCAGTGTTTGTTATCGGAACAGTTCAAGTTGTATGTGTGCCAAGTCCGATGAAACTGACAGTAATGTGTACTTAATCAGAGGTAGGGACACTACCACTGTGCCACAAGACTTCTTTTAAGTTCTCATTACATGCAGTCAAATTACAACCCACTCAATGACCTTTGTCTGGAATTAGTTAACCACAATGGACATACAGTGAGCAGCTGATATGTACCTAGTTTACAATTAATGAATGGTTAAGTGGGCAATTCTCGGGTGCCCATGGAAAATGTGCTTGAATAAGAAATGATGTCTTGCGGAGCAATATGGAGCAGGCACCATCTTTGTGTTCACACCAAGAGAGGTTTAGTAATTGCTTTGTTTTTGTTTCCCATGCCGCTGCTGAATCCTGATAACCTCATAATTGGGTTTGACAAGACATTTTCAAGATTTTTATAAACTGCAGATAAAAATGATCAATTGGCAAATCCTTACAGTGCAGCCTATTTAATCATTTATTTTCAATGCTTTCAGTCTGAGCACAAAATACCATAAAACACAAAAGCATATTTTGCAAAGCACTGATTAGACTTTGAAAATGTGCTGCTCTCTGAATGTATGGGATAGATTGCTGTCAATGTGCTGAGCATTCAAAAGGCACATAATTGGGAAATATTTTCAGTTTTGGATTTAGGCACTGAATACAATGGAATTTGAAGAGAAGAAGAAAGCTGAGTCTTTGATTGCACTAACGGGAAGAGGAGGATTAAGGACTTGGTGTTTTGGGATTCTGTTTTACAGGAGCAAATAGAATTTGTTTTGGTCCATTATGACTCCATGTAGTCAGAGTGAATAGGAATTAATTTGCAATCATATATAATGAGAGGAAATGGGAGTACACCAGATGCTTTCTAATTCCAAGCAGTGGATTGAATGGGAAAATACTTGGTTCATAGTAATTCCATGTGATGGCTGTGTGGGGCTTGATTCATTGGAATCAGTTTCATAACTATATTGTGCTGACTAAAATAGCCACTTTATCTCATGTGCTTTGAAAATTAATGTTTGAAGATTGAATGGGTTTGAAATGGATGTATGTGCTATAGGTGAGCACAAACCTATAGCAGGGAAATGGGAACAGTGAACATGGACGGATTAAAACTGGTAAGGGATATGAGAATATACATCAATGTCTATATGAGGGTAAAACTTACACTGGTTTGCAATTTGTACCATCGTTCTTTTCTCACTGCAAGATCTGTGCTGCAAACTCCTTGAGATATGAGAGCTATTGCATTACCAGCATCAAACATGTTGCTGTTAGATCCAGTCTGGAGGTTATGTCCATGAACCTATGCTATGATGAAAGTAAAAAAGCCATTTCTTTGAACATCTGTGATAGGAGGTTGCTCATTTGAAAAATGTTGCAGTTGGAAGCAGACATGTGGCCCATTGGAGCTATCTGCTTTCATGTTGATTCCAAAATAAAATTAGGCAATGATCATTTTTGATATTTTGTTTGTGTGTGGGAATCTGGGAGTATTTCTCTAACCGTGCTTCTCATCTGAGACTATAGATTGTGATGAGAAAACTGAATATATTCAGGGCATAAGCATATTTTCTTTTCCTGATCAATGAGCTATTGGATTGGCAGAACTATGGGAACTTGTCCCTTTAAAGAAGATGAAGATGATTCTGTTGGTGGACCTTTGTTGGGATCACATGTAGGCTAGATTAGGTAAGGATGACTTTGGCAAACTCTTTCATTCTGCCTTGTCTTTGTTCTCTTGTGAATTTTGGATTTAAATTATTAAGGATTTTTTTGTAGTGTGCCTGGAGATCTAGCTATGGCGAGGAATTATTTTGGGGCATTTAAGCTCAAAGAAGATGGAGTAAGGGGTTTGTTACAATGATGAAACCACACCTGAAGTACAGCATACAGTTTTGGCTACCTTACCTCAAAAGGTATGTGTACTGTTGAGGCAAGTCTGAGAAGGTTCAATAGGTTGATTTCTTCAATGAAGAAAAGCTGAGCAGATAGGTCTGTACTTGTTTGCAGTTTTGTGAAATAATTGCTGATCTTAAAAAAGATACAATTCTGAGGAGTCTAGAAGGGGTAGATGTTGAGGGGATGTTTCCCATCATGGAGGTTTCGAAATCAGGGGTTTCTCATTTTTAAGGTAGTGATGAGGAGGGTTGTCCTCTCTGCTGTCTTTTATGCCTTACAATTCTCTACTCCACAAACTAATGGAGGCTGATTCATTGAATATATTAAAGTCTGAGTTAGACAAAGTTATGATGTACGAGGGAATGAAGGGTTTCATGGGAATGACAGGAAAGTGGAGATAGGGCCTGTTAAATGATGGAGGAGGCTCAAGAGCTTGTATGTAAGAATTGGGTTCTTCATGAGTTCTTCTGGTGCAATGGTAGTGCCTGTACTGAGCCAGGCCTGGGTTCAGATCTTGTACCTCCAGAGCGGACTATAATATTATCATAATATTGATGAACAGGGTGATTCAAAAATATCACAAACTGGGTTCTTGCTTCAAAGCCTTTAGAGAGGCATTGGCATTGCTGAGGCTGCAGTGCTTTATCATCTCTTCATTTACATTTTTATTCAACCTACTCCTTTGTTTTCTCCAGCATTCTGTTTTTGTTGCACAGCCCCTAGTGGGCAGTGCTTGAATTATTGCTGTCTAGTTCAAGTTGGTGGTAGCTACTCAGAAAAAGAGCTGAGTTCTTCCTCAGTAGGGGCGTTTGCTATGGTTCACAGAACGGATCCAGGAGGGAAGGGTGGAAACTGGTGTTTGTGCTAAACTGTAGATTTGCAATAAAATGCTTGTAAATCTCCAAGTCTTTTGCTACCTAATTCAACATATGGATATCTGTTTGTTAGATAGTCCATACTGTAGCCGTGATAGGCTGTTAAAGGAGGAGAGTAAATGTTTTAATGAGTATGAGGCTGATTTGTTGAATATGTGGTGATTATAAGAAATTGTAAAATATGGGCAAACTGCAAGGATGATTTCATATATGGTAAGTGAGAGGCTAGATAAATAACATACAAGTGTGTTTTATATTACACACAGGATGGTAAACCCCTGGGAGTCTTAGATATGTGGCATTCAGTTGAAACCTCTGATTTACACTCTCTCTGTAGGATCCAGATCACTCCTGACACATTTGGGGCACCATCTAAACATTGGACTTGGGCTCTGTTACTTGTGAGTGAGAGAGGGCAGAAAATGATCAGTAAGGTGGGGATTATCCCAGCATCTGAGTGACAGTAAAGGTCTTTCACTGAAATGAAAAAGGCTGTGTGGTTTTAATAGAGGGATTTCACTGCTACAGTGAATGTGAGTTAGCTGCCTAGCTATCATAGAAAAATAGCAAGACAGGTAAAGAAAGACTTAGAAATAAAAGCATGCTGTTATGATTTATTCATCATCTTTAAAAGCAATTGTGAGCAAAGATGTTACAACTTTATGCTCATTTTCTGGAGATTAATGGTAGCAAGAATGTTTGACTCTGCGGGGCTGTTTTGCAGTTCCCAGAGGATACCTGAAATCTCCAGAATGTTGGCTTTAAATTATCTTCCTGGATCCTGAGCGAACACAGACATTTGGCTCCTGGGACATGTTAAATTAGGGGTCTTGCATCTGTTCCAAGGCCTTTCGGTGAAATTGATTCATGTTGTGCAAAGAAGGTATTGGAGCTGTGTGGATAGAGCGGTGTCATAGTGGTGGTGAGGACTACTTCTCCTATTTCCACATCATTCCTGCCCTCTCCAGTTGTGTCCATGCACCCTCCTGTTCCCAATCCCAGGACCTGTCAGACTACTGCTGCTGCAGATAGGCAGCCTGATTTCAAACTTGTGGAACCTGAGAGTTTGACAGTGAGTGTCTAGCACAAGCTGCTGGTGTACTGTCTCTTCCAGGCCTGAAAATCAGCAGGACTGAGTTTCAATCCGATATTCGGTGTGACTTCACAGCCTTGAGGTACGTTATCATGTTTCATTCTACATAAATGCAAATTATTGCTGACATTTTATTCTTCGGGTTTGCATGAATGAATGTGAACTTTGTGGGTCTGGAGAGCTCCTGTGTAGAATCCTGGTCTGTGCCAAGTACTCATAATGAGTACGGGAGCTGGTACTAACTAGAGTGATGACAATGGTGGTGGTGTGTCATAGTCCACCCAGGGTGTCCAGCAGGTTGTGGACACAACATACAGCTTTATTGCCTGGAACTACAGGTAGCGTTGATTGATGCTACAACATTTTTTCCATCATATGGCTGACTAGGAATTTCTCCCATTCTTACCATCTGCATTGGCGCAATTTGGAAGGATTTACTGGGTGATAACCAATCTGGTTGCTGTGTTCTGAACACGGCTCCCTTGGCCATCAAATCCTGGAGTAGGACTCGAACCCAAAGTCTCTGGCTCAGAGACATGGACTCTACCCACTGAGTCACAATACTGCAGAGTGGGAATAGGATCACTGTGATTGGCCTCAAGATCTTTGAACCACAAAGAGGGAATGAATGTTTTGTTTCCCAGACCAATCACAAAGAATTGACTGTAAAGCATGAGGTTGTGTGAACAACCGATCAGTATCACGGACTTACCCCATTTCTTTGTTGTTTATAAAGGAGCTGATGTTCACAACCTTGGCACAGGCATGAAGTTTCTGTTTAACAGGCTGATATCCATTTAAAGAATTAGGCAGCAAAAGACTTTGCAATTTATGAGGATTTTCTTGCAAATCTACAGTTTAACACAAGCATGAGTTTTCCACCACTCCCTTCTGGACCCTTTCCCCATCCAGAGGCCAACTCCCTTACTCGGGAAGCAATGCTCCCTTATATTTTCCAATCAACCTCTTCAGAGATACTATTATACACCTCTGGGGCAGCTGGAATTTGAACCTGAGTCTCCTGGCTCAGAGGTGGAGACACTACAGCTGCAGCACAAGAGCCGTCAAGAAACCTTAATCTTAAATACAAAGTCCAGTGAGCATTACCAGCTCTCCAGCAACTGTAGAACCATTCTGGTTTATCTTTAAAGGAACCACATTTCTGACAGTTCTTGCATTTATGTCATGTCTTTTGCAATGTTATACCTTCCTCAGGAACTTGCCAACCAATAAAACTTTTGAGTTGTAGTCACTGTCATATTGCGGGAAGGAAGATAGTCCATGTGTGCATGGCCAATTACCACAAACAGCAGTGAGGTAAACAACAGGGTTATCTTCACTCATGCTGGATAAGGGTGGAATATCAGCTAGGGTCCTCTAAAAATTTACCTGCTTTTATCTGAATAGTGCAATGTGTTACATGTTTGCTGGAAAGGACAGCCTGGGCCACGACTTAACATTTCGTCTGAAATGTGCATACTCTGATGCTACAGCACTTTCTCAGTAATAACCTTCAGTGTAAAACAAATTTCCATATTTGGTCTCTGTGTTGTAACAATTCTGTAAGTGTGGTGTGAACCCACAACCTTCAGATTTAGAGGTGCCTGGAAATGTGAATGGAGAATGTCTGGAAACCTGTAAGACCATAAGGCATAAGAGCAGAAGTAGGTCATTCAGCCTGTTGAGTGTGCGCTGCCGCGCAGTGAAATCATGGCTGATGAGATAATCCTCACCTCCACTTTGCTGCTTTCTCCCCATAATCCTTGATTCCCCCAACTGGTTAAAAATCCGTCCATGTCACCCAAATGAAGAATGTCACATTTGTATGAGCTACTGGTGCCCCTAGCAGTAACCGTTGCCTTTTACGGGTGAGCACAGTCTAGGAATAATGTGAGCTGTAATATTGTGAATAAAGATGATCTGCAATGTGATTACATTTCCTGAGGTATCTACCCTTCTGACATAACTCTAGTGCAAATGAAATGGCGAAAACAGTGCTCGAGTTGCAATGAGTCATACAACACTGAAAGAACACTTTAATTAATGGAGGATAAGTGTGATGCTGAGACGGGTATTCTTTAAGAACAGGTGAAATTTTTGTCTCCATATGCATGGAACCAGTATCAGACATAGGAAAGCTCACCAGCCTATGCTTAGTCACCTGAGCCATGAGCCAGCTATTTGCCTTAATGGGGAGAGTGGTATCTTTGTGAGCACAGTGGCTGAGGTCCCCAGTCAGGCTGGGAAGGGGTGGTTCAGCTATTTTCACAGGACACTTGTGACCACTTTACTGTGAAATTGCTTCACTTATCAGCAGATGTAGACTTCCTCGGATTTTGCATTGGAATCTTATATTGTCATTCAGTTGATTGTGTTAGAGAGGAAAATTTCTGTTTTGTGTGTGTTAATAATTGAAACAGGGAAGATTTCCTGTTGGGCAGGTTGTGAATGTATGTGCCCTATGGTACACTCAGTCAGACTACAGGTACCCGCAGTGGTTACAGATGTGGGCAAGAAGAAACAGTGAGGTTCCACATCGCAACACAGCACAGCACGGAGAGTGTCAGAGTGTCAGTGTGTGTCAGTGAGGATACCACAGGGTAGAGTGAGTGAGAGAGAGAGAGCGCGAGAGAAAGAGACAGAGAGGGAGGGAGGACAGCACAAGGCTAAGTGAATGAGAGAGATATGGAAACAGAAATTTGAATGGTACAATATATTGCTTCCAGCTATTGTGAAGCTTGGCACAATATAAAATTGTGCCATCCAATAATGTATAGGATTACTTTGTACTGCTGTGTTAAATAACTCCTGCCAACATGTTGGCAATGAATCGATATGAATTGACATACATGGTTATGAATGCAGGATGGTACAGTGAAATAATCATTATAACAGCACAACAAAACTGCCCACCATTCCCACTTCACCTGGGTTTCTGCAGACTCTCCTCTTAAAGACTTTAGGAATTGAAGGGATTGGCATATGTTTCTCAGTTGCCAGTTTTGAGATTGCCTTTATTTGGCTGGAAGTCTTGCATTGTGTTCGTGTGGTACCTTTTCTCTGCCACTCTGTCTTCTCTCACTGATAACCTATGGAGCTCAGTACCAGCTGGAGCCCACTGCTACAGGCCCTGACAGCGTGATGGATGTGGGCGCCTCTGCATTGATGCCTGCTTCTCTTTACTTGCCTTGCTGACACGGCACTCGCTCATTAATTAGTTTGCATCTGTTTGCTGTTGGCAATCCAGCTTCCTTGGAGCCCTGTTATGTTTAAAAGAAGTGCAGTAAGAGCAGAGTGAAAATTGCACAGAAGGTGCCAAGTCGTTAGACGCCCCAGCCTTTAATTGTGTCACAGGATTGAGTTTTAATGGGACGGCTCTCTGGAATGCTGGTCCAGTGTCTGTCCATGCTAATTATTGTACCCTGTTAGAAATGTATTCCCTCCCCAATTACAGGGAAGCTTTATTTTAATGATGTCATATAAACTTTGAGTCACAAACTCCGCATGGGTCAAGCGTCAAATCTTCGCTTCCTTTATCCACTCACCTTTCCAATACATTCCGAATGGTTCAAGGACTGATTCCTCGTTGACTCAGGAGTATGTAACTTTAAACTTGACTCCAGGACTTGAATGTACCTTTATCGAATCTCTGTCTCTGTCGTGTTGACCTAAAGTCACCTTTGCCTTGAAATCTTTCTTTGCTGTCTCCATGCCGAATTCTTTTCTCCAATTCCTTCATGCCAGATAAGTCAGCTACACCAGTAAGTTGTGATTTTTATTTATTTGCTCGCAGGATGTGGGCGTCTTTGGCTAAGCCAGCATTTATTGCCCATCCTTAACTGCCCAGAGAAAAGTTAGGAGGCAACCACATTGCTGTGGGTCTGGAATCACATGTAGGCCAGCCCAAGTAAGGAGGACAGATTTCCTTCCCTAAAGGACATTGCTGAGCCACATAGATTTTTTTTTGACAACTGGCAATGGTTTCATTGTCATCATTAAACTCTTAATTCCAGATTTGTTATTAAATTTAAAATCCCACCATCTACCATGGTGCTATTTGAACTCACGACCCCCAGAACTTGACTGAGTTTCTGGATTAATTGTCTTGCGATAATATCACAAGTTCTTTTTTTGATATAAAGGACTGACTATCACACTGTCTAAATCTTCCTGTTTCCTTAGTAAACTGTAGTAATTTTTCCCAGAGCAGGATTTCAACTCCATATTGGCACTTGCCCACTGGTTGCGTAAGTGCTTTATGACCCTGGAGCAATCCTGCAAGAAAGTCATGGAGTTGTTGCTCACTGGGCAGAAATAGCCAAGACTGAAGAGAGTTCTTCATCTTGCTTTCTCCTTGACGAAGCTGTCTTGAGCCTTAACTCCTAGCTGTGGGCATACCACCACATGACAAAAGACCTACTGTGAGGAGATTCCATGGCAATGCAATCAAACTTGTGGATGCTGGAAGTTTGAAGAAACACAATGCTAGAGCAACTCAGCAGGTCTGGCAGCATCTGTGGAGAGAGAGAAAGAAACCGAGTTAAGGTTTTGAGTCTGATATGACTTCTTCAGAACTCAGAGTTGTGGAAGTATAGGCACAGTGCTTCTGCCACTTTACTTTAAATGGACAATAGGACCTTATCAAAATTAACCCTCTTTCAACTTCTTTCGTTAAAAAAAAATCTAATTTCCATTCTGCAGGAAGGCTGCTCCATCTTGGCTCTCTTCTTCCTGAAAATGCTTTCTCACTGTTGCTACCTATAGAGTTGAACTTGATGAATGCTCTATGCCTGTGTAACTAATCACCCAGAGCTATTGGTTGGGATAGAGTGCTGCCAACTAACCCATTTCTCTACGGTCCAAGGGCCTATTCAGTTCATAATGGTAAGGGATGAATCATTATTGTCTTAGCAACAAGATACAGTTTCTTGCATGGTAGCAATAGGTATGAGCCACATAGTATTAGTGATTATGTCTAACTAACCAATCAGGAGCCAAGGATAACACATCAGACTGGATTGGGATCTTGAGATGGACTCCCCAGTTCTACACCCAGGATTGTGGCTCAATCAGATTGGGTGGAGCTTAATGTAATCTCTAACATTAACAATTAGCCTATTTGCCTTTGTCCATAACTGGAACAAAGATCACAGGTCACTGACACAATATGTACAACCTGGCCTCAAGAATGTTGTTCTTTTTTTCCACTTTTGGTTTAAATTAACTTGCCTGCACATTAACATTTTCAGAGCCATTACCTTATCCACTGATGCATGTTTGCCTGTTCTAAAGAAGGGTCACTGGAATCAAAACATTTTTTCTCCACAGATTCTGCCAGAGCTGTTGAGTTTCTCCAGCAATTTCTGTTTTTGTTTCAGATTTCCAGAATCTGCTGTTCTTTGTTTTAGTTTCATGTTTGTCATCCCTGGAGAGGTAATCACATGATCAGCTATGATCCTGCCTTTAGTCTGTCTCACACCTATTCTTATGAGATGCTACCTTCCTTTGGTCATTGATTCTGACTGTCAGTCAAACAGCATTTGCTATTCCAAGTCCAACATTTTATAACTAATAAACTATAGTTTGAAAATAATTATTTAAGTATCTGTGATAATTCTCCAGGATCTTGCTTGAGACAACGTCCGGGAGATTAATATAAATCCTTGAAGGTTGGCAATAGTAGCTGACATTATGGTCTTAAACAGTTTCATTGGTAAACTGGCAGCTGATGCATCCAAATTCGAGGAAAACATTTCCTCTCGACATCCCCTTTCTCGCAACTGAATTATAGTACAGATCCGGTTCCCCACCTCCATAATAGGTGAATGAGTAAAGCATCTTGGTCAAGTATGGACAGAAACAGAATTTCGTGGATATTATTGACATTTTCCAGCAAGGATCAAGGATGCCATTGGCCACTTTGTACACACACAGCAGTGGCCTTTAGCTCTTCCGCAAACTTGCAAGATTGACTTCTAGTACAGAGGGCCAAAGATCAGTGCTGTTAGTATACACTGTGTGCTCAGTGAAAGGGCCTTTGGCTTGCTTTAGGTAATTTTGCCTATTTGCCTTTGTCCATACCTGGAACAAAAATCAGAGGTCACTGACACAATATGTAAAACCTGGCCTTAAGAATGTTGTTTTTTTTTCCACTTTTGGTTTAAGTTAACTTGCCTGCACATTGCTGCCATTCTGCTTGAGTCTTTCTCCTTAGATATCGATCAGAATTCCAGAATTCCATCTTTTGGTTTTGGTGCTAGTGGGATTCCTGAAATGTGGAATAGGGCCAATAACTGTTTAACGACTCCCTCCCACCCCACAACCCCTCCATCATCAAAGAAATTGACAATGGCAAAATCTCAAACTATGTGTAGCTGGCAATAATCATTTTTCTACAACTTGGGTATCATTGAAGAATTTGGTATTTATTGCATATCCTGGATTTGTCTGGACAACAGCTGAATCGTTAGTTAGGATGCTTCAGAGTGTGAGTGAGACAGGAATCACCTGCAGACCCAGAATTGGTAAGGAAGGCAGGATGTTGCCCAGCAGGATATCAGAGATCCAGGACAGCCTTGGAGACTGATGGATCCACAGATCAGCTTTGCCAGCTCCTGTGATGGCTCGCTGGAATAAATTCGCCTCCTGGTTTAGTTTTGAACCACAAGGGTTAGCACGACCCCAGGCTCGGTCTTGATTGTGCATCCAGTTTGCTGATCAAAACTGCATGAATGAAGGAAAAGGGGTGAAATGTGTCTCATCAGGAGTTATCACTCCTAATAGTCATCCAGTGACTGTTGCTGGACAGCGTGGGTTCCCAGAGGGAGGTGTTAAATTCCTCTGGCATTGATTAATAGGGGGAGGGGGCTGGTGGGGTTTGGGGTTTGGAAGATGCAGCTCAAGCAAAAGACAGGGAACTTTCAGATTGACCCTTACATTAAAATTATCAAAAGAAATTACCTGTGCAACCAGGAAAGGAGGGTAGAGGGATATCAGTTGTTCCTGAGGTCTCATGAGGATAAGGGGAAAGAGGTAAAGTCAAACATGTGCCAGATGTTGCAAAACACTTTACAGCCAGTTGTCAGTGAGTGCAACTACTGTTGCAAAGGAGAAGATGCAACAGGCAGTCACTTTGCACACAGCAAGATTCCACATGCAGTAAAACATTGATAGCCAGACAGTCCATTTTTGAAATGTTGGTTTAGGGATGAATGTGGATCAGGACACAGGGGAAGGACTTTCCTTCTGTTCTTTGAGGAAGGGGCTTTGGATCTTGTACTCCCACCTGAGAGTGCAGTCAGGAACTTGGACTAACCTCTCATTGGAAGGAAGAATTTCGGGCTGTAAGGTGAATTCTCACCTCACCTCACCTCAGCTCGTGATGGTGGAATATCCGAATGGTTGATTTTCTGCCACCATCCTCACTTAGGGTAGAGATTTTTTTTTATCGGGATGAAGGCATCGCTGGCTAGGCCAGCATTTATTGCCCATCTTTTATTGCCCAGAGGGCATTTAACAGTCAGTCACATTGCGCTGGGTCTGGAGTCACATGTAGGCCTTACCAGATAAGGATGGCAGTTTCCGTCCTTAAAGGACATTAGTGAACAAGATGGGTTTTTCCTGACAATGTACAGTGGATTCATGGTATTCTTTAATTTAATTCAAATTTGACCATCTGCCATGGCAGGGTTTAAACCCACATTCCCAAAACATTCCTGGGTCTTCTGGATCAACAGTCCAGTGATAATTCCACTCATCCATTGCCTCCCCTTACCACAGGCCATTGATAGGGCTTGCTTCCTATAGTGTGGTGAGGAGAAACCATATAATGGGAAAACAACACTGGGGCTATTGCAAGACAGCAACTGTGCTTATGTGGCACAGGGATAGTGGCTCTGTGTCTGAGTTCAAGTCCCACCTGTTCCAGAGCTATGTCACAACACACCTGAACAGATTGATTGGAAATATCTATACTGGTGTGATCAACCTTTCTACTGAAATTGAGGAAGACCTTGATGTTCGGTCTTAGTCCTCCGACATCCAAAGCTGTTGTCCTGCTGGAACATCTTCGTGTTGAGTATTACTTAATGCTGCCCTCAGTATTAACCGTTTCGGACCCCTACACAACAGTTTCGATAAAGTAGCCCTTTCCAAGTACAACGTCTGAGCATCAGCCTGGCTTTTGCCTCTGCTGTGAGATTTGGACTTGACTGTGGAGGACGGAGAGCACTGAACTATAGCTGGGCGGATGAAGACTAATTGTAGCTGCCAACAAGTGGTGGGGAGATGACCAAATATGGAAGAAAACCGGGAAAAACTTTGAAAATGTGGTTCTTGATTTTCATTGTAATGTATAATCTGCAATACGAATGAGAAAGATTTGGTGCATTACATGTTTTTACTGCTGGTTGTTTCAAGTGTGTGATGGATTGCACCAATTATTTATTATATCAGATGATTGACCTCCCAGAACAGACTCGTGCTGGGATGCGCTGATTAGTGACCTTGCCTGCATCCTCTCAGAAACCCTGTGCAAGTGCAATCAATCTGGTGTTGCTGCATTTCAGGCAAATACACATCTGGACTAAATAGACTGGAATTCCTGGAGTGATATGAAGGGAATCTGTAAGACATCAGTCTGCACCTATCACTGATACCTGCTCATGGAGTTGGGAATAGGGATGGAGGGGGTTTGTGGATGTGCACAGAAAGCATCAAACTTCAGCCAACGATGAAACGTTTCTGTTTGGGATTAACTGTTTTGAGGATAATTGACCAGAAGGGAAATTTAAGTTGCTTTTTATCCCTCCCACCTTTCTTCCTTCTTTCTCCAATTCCTGCTGAGGTGGCTTTCCACTTACCCACTGCTGTCTCTGACCTCCTCCAAATGGAGAGTTGCAGCGATGAGCCCCAGTCAAACTGGAACAGGGTCCACTACCAACCCTGTATTTGAGCAGGAGGGGGCCTTACCAATTTGTCACAAACCATGACCACCACCACCGAGAAGAATAAGAGCAGCTGGTGTGTGGGGGTACACTTCCCAAATTCTCCCCCACTATCCTGTCCAGGGAATGTCTCACTATAACCTTCACCATCACTGGATCTCTTCCCTCCTCGAAAAACATGGTGGAAACATCTTTGCCACAGACACTGTAGCTGCTCAGGAAGGCAACTTGTCCCCACCTTCAGGGCAACTAGGGATGGGTAATAATTAGGTGGGAGAATGTGTGCACTCAGACTCCAGCTTTGTACGGACATGTATGTACATATAGACATGTGCACAGACATGCACGCTGGGTGTACACATAAACACATAGGCTTATAGTTGCGCATACTCCTGGACATAGACAACATTCCCAGCTTTGCTAATGTTTTGGGATTGCAGGATTTTGAGGGAATCCAAAATTCTGCCTGAAGGAAGCACTTGCTGTCGACCAGAGCCTGAAACCTGACCTCTGAACCGTGTTTCAGTGAGATGGTAATGCAATGCACTTCTCTTGCCTACTTGTAGAGATTGTAGCCAGCAATCTGTTTGTTTTTAATTGAACTTCTTCAATCTTTGGGTTAATTTTGCTGGATATCTACTCCAATCTGCAGAATTAAACGTTTGTGTTTCTTGTCTCTGCTTCTGTTTGTTTCTGATGTTTTCAAACGCAAAATGAAAAGTTAAGATATTAAATATGCAACATTTTGAATGTGTATATCTGAGTTTAAACAGAAATGCCTGTGTTTTTGTTTTGCCTGTGGTAAAAACAAGGGAATCTGTATTTTCTTACAAAAAAAACCATGATCAATTATGTAACAGGGGGACTTGCAACGCTTTCTACTTTTAGCCAGCGGCTTTCGCCGGTTAGATGCTGTGGACAGCCCCTGATATCAGGGAATGGTCTCAGTCTCAGCTATAACAAAGGTTTTGTCCAGAAGACAAACTGCTCCCTCAACCAAACCAACTGCTTGAAGCCCCATCTAGCAGGACTGTTTTTCACTCCCCACATACCAACCTCCAGTGTCGCCTTTCAAAGTATGCTACTGAATTTGCACCAAACTGTGCTGAGATATGGTTGGTTTCAGATTGCTAAAACTTCTTTCAAGATGTTTGTAATGCCATGATCCCAATCTCATTCTCAATCACAGTCCAAATGTCCTCCTGCTTGCTGCAGGAATCCTTTCTTTGAGCCACCTCCTACTGTCACAATGGGCACGTGGTGACTGAATTTTAGCACCCATTGTCACTGCTGGATGTAAGCAGGGACAAGCTATCAAGTCTGGTAGATTTGGCCTTGAGAAACATCAGGAGGTGCATTCGATGTAAGGTATAATTCATCCAATGGAGCAGCAAAACCAAGAGAAAGCAATTCACAAAACTCCAATATCCCAAGCACTGTTGGGTTTTTCAAAAATTTATTTCAAGGTGGACTTTAATGTGGATAAAAGGATAGGGAGTTTTCAAAATGATGAACGGAGTCAATAGGGAGAAGCTGTAACCCTCATAATAGAAACAAAAAGAACAAGAGGGCATAGATTTAAAGTGATGTGCAAAGGAAACAAGGGAGATGTGAGAAAAAAGAACCCTTTTTCACACAGCGAGTAGCTAGGGTCTGCAATGCGCTGCCTGGAAATGTAGTGGAAGCCAGTTCAATCGAGGCATTCAAGAGAGCATGGTTAAAAATGGTGCACAGGGATAGGGTGATAAGGCAGGAAATTGGCAAAAGGGAATAGAACTGGTGCAGGCACAATGGGCTGAGTGGCCTCTTTGTGCACTAGAGCAATTCCATGAAGCCAAAAGTAAGAGAGGGAATTGGATGCAGATTTTAGCTCTATCGTGATTTGGGTTCATTAACATTCTTTGACCTCCTCTGATGCTAACTGATTAGTTTGATGAGGACTGGTGCTCATTAGTAGCCTTCACCTCGCAGACTCGAGTGATGCCAGTCAGCAAGCCAGCTGTTTGTGAGTCTGATGAGGGTTTGCAGGATGTTACGTCATGGCCCAGATAACCCACCCTTCCCATCAGCTTGTGGCTGCAGATGTTCAACTGTCCCCAAATGCTGGCCCTTGTCACTGCTGATTGGCTTCTAGTAGCAAGCGAGCAGCCTTCGCAGGCAAAATCGAACCTTTCCAGAAGGGAGTTGCGGTTAAATGCTTTTGATGTTCAGAAATTAAGGCATGATCATGTCTTCTGTTGCCAGGGTTACTGATGTTGTGGCTGAGCCTACTTATGGGATTGTGGTGCAAATAACGACACACTGGGGGTTGGGGGGGGGCGGGGAGCGCGCGGTGGTTATGCATTGCAACTCGACTTATCAGTTGGAATTTTAAAAATACATAAATATGTGACAGCAGAGGTTAAGACACTCGTGTTATTTTTCTGCTTTTGCTTTATCTGTTTTTATTGCTGAGGTAAGCAAGTATCAAGCAATTTATTCAGACCAGGCAGCACCTTCTGTGATGTATTTAACCTCAGTATGAATTCAGGTTGTGCTGGGGGCTGATGTATTACCTCCCCTTTTATTTCTTACAAGATGTTGATGTATTGCTTTCTTTATGCTTCCTGTACGATCCAAGCAGATATATACAGCAATGAAGAGCTGAGCTCCAGTCTACAAATGTAGCCAGGCTGCTCCCTCTTGGTACCTGTGCTTCTACTATAGCATTTAATTCATTGATAACACAGAGCACAGAAACAGCCTGTTCAGCCCATCTGACCAGGTTGATGTTCCGCACAGTCTCCCTCTCAGCCATTGTTCCCTTCACAATAACAGCAAAATATTGTGGATGATGGAGATCTGAAATAAAAACAAAGGGCTGGAGAGATCAGCAGGTCTGGCAGCATTTGGAGAAAGAGAAAAACATAGTTAACATTTCTAATCCCACATGATTCTTCATATTGGACATCAACTCTGTTTCTCCCTCCATAGATGCTGCCAGACCGGCTTAGTTTCTCCAGCACCTCATATTATCATTATTGATTTATGAGAGCTGACAGTATAGTTCTAATGCTGTTGTCACTGACTACTCCCCTTGTGTCAGTGAAGTCTTGTGTATGATCCAGAAAGATGAACAGTGGTAGTTGATTCATGGAGGGCATTTTGACAGAGGCATTCAGAGGTCTTGTAAGGGCTCACTGGTCAAAACTCGGGTATGGCTGTTTTTCTGCCTGGAGTGCACTAGTGTGGTAAGCTAATGGTTATGGTACTGGACAGACAACTCAAAGGCTGTGAATTCATATTGAAATTCATAATGTGAAAATGAACTGAATACATGTGGCTATTTGCAGTTATAGTCCCACAATATAACTACCATCTGGATGTTTTCATTGTTTTCACTTTGAAGGAAAGGTTTACTTGGCTTAATGTTTCATTGGAAAGATGTAACCTCAGACAAGAAAGTGGTGCTCCATCAGCATTGAACTACAGTTGTCAGCCTAGTTTTATTCTCCTTCAATACGTAAAAGTAACCTTTCTCTCCAGTTGAGGAAACCAGTGTTCTATAATCTGTCTGATATTCAGCCCCACAATTTAGAAAGGACATTGAGAAGATTTACCAGAATGTAGGGATTTGATTATCTAGACAGCCTGGAGAAGATGGGACTGGCAGAGTGGAAACGTTCGTGGAGAGATATAACATGGTGTTCAAAATTTGGAGGAATTTTAAGAATCAATGAAAAAAAAAACCTGATTCCACCAGCAAGAGGATTGGTAACCAGAGAAGATCAATTAAAGATGAACGAGAAAAATACAGAGTTAGGGTGGGGAGAAATGTTTTTAAAAATTCTTGAAAGACTTATAGTCCAGAATGTTCTGTCAAAATTGATGGAAGAAGCAGATGGAACATTAACTTCTACAAAGAAATTGGATGAACACTGGAAGTAAATTTTCAAGGTTATTGAGAGAGTGCAGAGATCGTGACATTAATTGGCAAACTCTCTTTCAAGGGGCCAGTATTGGCACAATGGATCAAATGGCCTCCTTCTGTGCTACATGATTCTGAAACTTCTGGGCTCCACGTTCTACTCACCTTGAAGCATGATTGGCTATCAGGAGATTTGAGCTTGTGAGCTTAGTGGTGTTGTATTTCCCCCACTTGTTTGCTTTCAATCTCCTGCAACAGAAATTGATGTAGGGCTGGACGTCATGTAGCTGTGGTTTGGATTCTGGTTGCTAAGTGGACGAGACTCGAGCCTGTTTTCTCTAGATGTTTTGCAGAAGTGAAAGTGGGGAGATGGAACTTCAGACTGTTCATGGGGGACACTTTATTTCAGACAGAGTAGAAGTAAACCTTGCTCATCCTGAACTGCTGCCATCAGCTTTTGCATTTACAATGCTACCAGCTTCACTGTTGCCAGGGCCCAGGGGACATGACTGCTGAGGAGTAATCTTCCAGGCAGAATTTTGAATATCAAGAAGGCAGGGAGCTGACGAAGAAAGTTTGACTGCTGATTTTAGTACTTCAGTCTGCACTGAATGTGGTAAAGTGGAAGACTGATTCTATTATAACAAATCTCCCTCTTGTCCCTCCCTCAGATTATTGTGTGAGAAAGAAAGCCAATAACTGAGAAGCAACTCTCTGTTCTGCTCAGTAAGCAAAAAGAGATTTACATTTGTCAGTTGCAAATATATACTCGTTCAGTGAGTGCATAAAATTGCACAGTTGAGTTGCTTATGTTGCTTATTTGCTTAGGGATTCCTTATCAGAGTCAGATAGTGAGAGACGGAGAGTGCCCTGGGTGAAGGCCTGGGGCAGGATGGAGAGGGAGAGCGAGAGAGAGAGAGAGAGGTGGGAAGGAGGGAGCAATTGGGCAGGATTGTGATATTGGTATCTGAAAGATTTTGCACACTGAGGGAAATGAATGGTACTGGCTTATGTTGGAGGGGCAGGGCAGTGTGGGAGGGGATAACGGGGAGGAAGAGCTGTTCTGAATCAGGAAAATTTGGTGCCTAGCAACAAGATATCCAATTGGTGAAGCCGCTGACAGTGGCACCTAGACTTGCCATGTCGTGATGAATGTGAGTGACAATGATGGTAAAGAAAGAAAGAAAGATGTTCATTTGTTTAGCACCTTCCATAACCTCAATGTCCCAAAGTGTTTTGCAGGCATGTAATATTAGGAAATCCAGCCACTTATTTTGTGCACAGCACTCTCCTGCAAATGTCTGTGTGATAATGATGATATAATCTATATCTTGGTGCTGGCTGAGGGCTAGAAGTTGATTAGGATATCATGGAGAATTCCATTTTTTTAGAAGTAGTGCCATTGAATCTGCAAGAGCAGAACGCACTTTGTTTTATTGCCCCATTAAAAATAAAAGCTCATCTAGCAGGGCAGCACCCTCACAGTACTGCACTGCATGTGTCAGTGTTGACTACATCCGCAATTCTCAGGAGTGGTAATAGTAGGAGCCAGAGCTCCTGCGCATTTAGCAAACCCAAGATAAAATCTGAGACCCTTGATCTGGTCAAATGTGGGCAGATCAGAGTAGCAGAAAGCATAGGGGATTGTCAAAGAATACAGGAGAATATAGATAGACTGGAGAGTTAGGCGGAGAAGTGGCAGATGGAGTTCAATCCGGGCAAGTGTGAGGTGATGCATTTTGGGAGGTCTAATTCTAGAGCGAACTACACTGTAAACGGAAGAGCCTTGGGAAAAATTGATGAGCAGAGAGATCTGGGAGTTCAGGTCCATTGTACCCTGAAGGTGGCTGCACAGGTGGATAGAGTGGTCAAGAAGGCATATGGTATGCTTGCCTTCATCGGACGGGGTATTGAGTATAAGAGCTGGCAGGTCATGTTAAAATTGTACAAGACTTTGGTTCGGCCGCATTTAGAATACTGTGTACAGTTCTGGTCGCCACATTACCAAAAGGATGTGGAAGCTTTGGAGAGGGTACAGAGAAGGTTTACGAGGATGTTGCCTGGTATGGAAGGTGCTAGCTATGAAGAGAGGTTGAGTAGGTTAGGATTGTTTTCATTAGAAAAAAGGAGATTGAGGGGGGACCTGATTGAGGTCTTCAAAATCATGAAGGGTATAGACAGGGTTGATAGAGATAAGCTTTTTCCCAGGGTGAGGGATTCAATAACGAGGGGTCACGCGTTCAAGGTGAGAGGAGAAAAGTTTAAGGGGGATACACGCGGAAAGTACTTTATGCAGAGGGTGGTAGGTGCCTGGAACGCGTTGCCAGCAGAGGTAGTAGAGGCAGGCACGGTAGATTCATTTAAGGTGTGTCTGGATAGATGCATGAGTAGGTAGGGAGCAGAGGGATACAGATCCTTAGGAATTAGGCGATAGGTTTCGACAGTGGATTTGGATCGGCGCAGGCTTGGAGGGCCGAAGGGCCTGTTCCTGGGCTGTAAGTTTTCTTTGTTCACTCTAAATGTTAACCCCCACCATCCCTCTTTCACTTTTTATGATCATAGTATTGTTTTCTGTTTTCTAATGCTTGTGATCTGACACAAACGTGAAACTTTGTTGCCATTAACATTGTGTTCTCCCCAATGAATTCCTTATGTTTCTGTGAGCTGGGAATTGTCTGCCACAAGACAGATAATGTCTTAGTTTTGTTTTGTCTTGGTTTTGGTCCATTCACAGCTCTGTGGCTTGACTTGCACATTTTTCCCAGCTGGACTATTGAGAAGGCAGCCCTGAGTTACTGTTGAGCTGGAATGCTTCCTCTCAAAGTGTTGTCTTTTGCACCTCCTTTTGTCTGGTTCTTTTCGCGCGTGTGTGTGTGTGTGTGTGTGTGTGTGTGTGTGTGTGTGTGTGTGTGTGTGTAGTTGTTGACACCAATTTAGTGAACAGGCAAGGAGGAGGTTTGCACAGAATTTAGCTGTGGACGAGCAAGCATTGATTTGAACCAATGAAGGAGGCCTTCATCATCATGTCTATTCATAATGTGGATCCAAGATGCTGCATGTGGAACTAAAATATACAACCTTTCCAAAACTTTCAAGATCAAACATAAGGATTCGCAAGAAACATTTGATCTTCTGGCATGGATAGCACGTTGTGCCCATCTTAGTAGATTTTCAATCTTTGAATTCAATCTTTAAACGTGAGTGTAGCTGATTAAGTCAGAATTTGTTACCCGTTTCTGACCATCTTTGTGAGCTGGCTACAAATGAGTGGCTTTAACAGGACAGAATGAGTCTGGGAAAAGTGTCATATTGGACTCAAAACATTTTCTCTCTCCATAGATGCTGCCAGAACTGCTGAGTTTCTCCAGCACTTTTTTTCCCAGATTTCCAGCATCTGTAGTATTTTGATTTTATATTTCAGAGGGCAGTTGTGTCAACAGGTTGCAATGGGTCAGGACAGGCCAGACTGGGTAAGAACAGTGGATTCCATTCCCTAAAGGGTATTAAATGCATTTTTATGATAATCCTGTAGTTGCATGATTATTATTCATGAGGCTGATAATTTATACTAGATTTATTAATTAAAATTAAATTACTCCAGCTGCTGTGATGGGATTTGAACTCATGACTCTGGCATTTCTCCAAATCTCTGGATTACTACTCTGGTAAAATTGCCACTGTGATGGAAAAAGCAGACATTTCTATGCCCAAGCCCTTTTGCTTGAGAAAGTTCAGCATGATAGGATCGCTGGCATTGTTGTACCTGAATTTCTCTGAGTTTCTATTGCTCACTTTTAGTATATATTTTATCACAGAACTTGTGTGTCTCTGGCCTCACCAGCACTTCTTGCCCATCCCTAATTGCCCTGGAGAAGATCCTGGTGAGTTGCCTCCCTGAACTGCTGCAGTGCTTTGTGTATAGGTACATCCACAGTGCTGTTAGGGAGGGAGTTCCAAGATTTTGATCCAGCAACAGTGAAGGAAAGGCGATATAGATGCGAAGGTCTGTGTTGCCCACCATTACATGATTGGAGAACGTGTTGAGAGGAGGAGAGAGAGACCTTGCGTTTATTTAGCACCTTTTACAACCTCACGGTGTTCCAAAGCACTTTCCAGCCAATGAATTGCCTTTTGAAAGTAGTCAACGTTGCACTGAAGGAAAACATTGAAGACAACCTGTGCTCAGCATCTTTTCATAAACCACAAGGTGAGCACTTCAGGTGATGAAGCACACTGTTCACTGTTTTAACTTCAGCAGAACAGTGAAAGCCCTGGCACAATTCACTCCCCTAAAGTTTGTTGTATGCCAGTGGACTCTGTTAGTAGAATTGAGTTAGGCAGTAAGTTCAAGCCACATGTGGGGGCTTGTTCATCCAGTCTATGATGTGTGGTACGTTGGCTCAGATTTTCAAGATGTCTGCCTGAACTATCACATGTCTGTACCAGAAGCAGGAGAATTGCCCTGGTGTCTTGGCCAAATTCACCCATAAAACAATAACACAGAAGTTGATTAACTCACTCTTTTTACCCTGGGAGGAGATAGTGATGTTAAAACAGAAAATGTGAAGAAAAATTCAGAGTTAACGTTTCAGGTCTGGTGACCCTTCCTCAGAACAGTTCTAACGAAGGGTCATTGGACCTGAAACGTTAACTCTGATTTTTTTTCTTCATGGTTGGTGCCAGACCTGCTGAGCTTTTCCAGCAACTTCTGTTTTTGTTCCTGATTTACAGCATCCGCAGTTCTTCCGGTTTATTTAAAACAGAAAATGTTGAATTCAAGGTCAATAAGTGTAAAGGCCCTCCATCTGAAGTGACACCGACAGGATTTGGGGACAAATAAGGGGAGCGAAGACTTAAGGGTAATGACACTGCTCTAATAAGCCAGAACATACTAAAACAGAAATTGCTGGTGAAGCTCAACAGATCTAGCAGCTTCTGTGGGAAGAAAGCAGAATTAATGTTTCATGTCTGGTGACTCTTCATCAGTCAGAAGTCACATGCCACTAGGTTATAGTCCAACAGGTTTATTTGACATCGCTGACTAAGGAGCAGTGCTTTGAAAGTTTGCGATTTCAGGTAAACCTGTTGGACTATAACCTGATGTGTGACTTCTGACTTGTCCACCCCAAGTCCAACATTTACTTCATTACTGGCTGCCAAATTTAAGTGACCAAATATATTTTCATTGAAATCTATTAAATTAACAGGCTATTCTTCATTATAGATACTTGAAGCTGGTTCAGTGATGCTTGAAGCTTCATATCAGGAAAAAACATTGCTAGTATTGGTCTCCAGTTTAAAATGTTTGTCTGAAATTGCAGATTTGAGCTCGAGCAAAATGTCCTGAAGGCACCACGTTAGCAGCAAATGGTGGCATGTCTTCACCATCCTCCTGCCTGCTATAAAGGGTGGAAGACATCAATATGTGAAGAGTTCTCATTCTGTTTTTAATAGCCAGGATAGACATTTTAAACCCCCTTTCTTGCTGGCTGCCTTACCCAGCTCCCCACATTTCTGGTTTGGGTAGGAGGTCTAATAACCCACCCTATCTAATCGAATGGGATGACACACAGTTAAAATGGTTGTGCGAATGCTTCCTGTTCCAGTCACACCCATTTTGCAGCCACGGCCGTCTTGTTGGAGCCTTTTCAAACATCTGTGTTCTTTAAATGGTGCCTACCTACGCCTGGTTTCTTGGGAGCCTTGTGGGGATATGCTCATTTCAAGTGCTCTGTTGTCCCAAGAACTCTGGTACAATTTTAGCACATTACTGAGTGAGGTCTACCCAAATCAATAAACCCTGCACTGGGAGAAGAGGAGGCTGTCTTCTCGAAGCTGAAGGTCTCTCTTTTGGTGAAGCGGAGCGACTTTAGGTATTTCCTAATCAATGTGTTCAGAAATATTATTACACACCTCTGGATCAGGTGGGACTTGAACCCAGGACTCCTGGTTCAGAGGTGGGGACACTATGGCTACTCCACAAGAGCCCTTTTGAAGTAACTTTATGATTGTAATGGGTGTGCACCCGATTAATGAAAGCCTGATTACCAGCCTCCAGCTCTGCTCAGTGACTGTGTTGGGTTGAGGCTGGTAGATGTTGAAGTTTGCTGTACTCTGGGATTATGTGCTGAGGAGTGCACTGCAGTTTGGAACAGCCACTGCAGAGGGGCGATGAGGAAAGGCCATCTTCTGAAAGCTGTTAGCCGTAGGGGCTGGAAACAGTGTAGAAACCCTCGTAGTGTACATTGTAAACATCAGCATTATTGAAATTGCGTTCAGGCAACTCAGAGTCTAGTGGGGAAAAATTGAACTCTGCTGCACTTAGTGTAACATTCAATTTGAAATATTTTGAAATATTGAGAAGGTACAGCCAATCCAGTGACAAATACCACAAGTCTGGGAATTTATATTAGGAAACAGAGTGGGGGAAAACACTTAGCAGTTTGTATACTGTGTGTAGAGACAGAAACAAAGTTCATGTTTCAGCACAAAGTCCTTTCATAGCAACTTGTTAGATCCTGTCCATGTTGCAAGGGTTAAGCACTGCAACAGAAGACAAATCTATTCAGGGAAGACATCATCACTGAGGAGAATAAAACCCCTTATCAGTGTACCAAGAAACTGCAGATAGGGAGTTTGTCAGTTTAACAAATACTACTTATTAAAAGTACGGCATGCGGGGAAGAAAATAATAATGTGGCTTGGTGGAAACTATTCATTTCACTGCATGTCCAATCAGAAAGCTGATATCGTTCTGAAGATGAATAATTGACCAGAAATGTTTGGCTCTGCTTTCCATACAATGAAGCTTCTTTAAGGATTTTGATAAGGGATTGAATATCATAGAATTCCCCTCATTTTGCAAAAAGGTATTGCAAATCATTCAGAGAATTGGCTAGATCAATGATGTTAGATCTCTTAAGTGACATCCAGGCCTTTGTGCAGTTACAAAGTCAAATGTGTAACCAGCGGGTATTATATTTCAGTCTCACTTTCCTGCTAATTAGCATAATTCATTACCAACAGCGTGGAAAGATTCTTTTCCTTTTCCAAATTTCCAATCCCACAATAATGTTGTTGAACTTACAGTTGGGTTTTTTCCAGGAGCCAGTTCATCGAGCTTGTGTGTACTGCAAACTGGCCTTGGGGTCATAAATCAAACACTCCTGAGCTAGTTCAGAATTTTACTCCTCTCCGCTGCAATACATTTGTTCAAACTCGAGTGATTTGGCTAAAGTGGTAAGAAAAAAGAAATACATCCATGGTTTCATGAATTAGTAATTGTACTGAAGATTCTACTAACCCACAGAAAAGTCACACAGTGGTGCGGTGGCTCAGTGATTAGCACTGCTGCCTCACAGCACCAGGGTCCTCAGGTGACTGTCTGTGTGGAGTTGGCACATTCTCCCTTTGTCTCCATGGGTTTCCTCTAGGAGTTCTGGTTTCCTCCCACAGTCCAAAGATGTGCAGGTTAGGTGGATTGGCCATGCGAAATTGCCCAGGGGTGCGCTGGCTAGGTGGATTAGCTGTGGGAAATACGGGGATTGGGTGGGTGTGGGTCACGGTGGGACCCACTTCACATGGTTGATGTAGACATGATAGGCTAAGTGGCCACTTTCCAAACTGTAGGGATTCTCTGTTCAATATTCCATTCACTTGCTTTAGACATCTGACTTGTGCATTAAAAATGCTATTCAATCTAGCATTGTAGAATCCCAGATATTCTGAAGCTCTTGCTTTTTGTTGTCAGACTAATCTTTGTATTTTGAATTACACACAAGCGATTACAACAATCACTGTTAGTTTTCTGTGTATTGCTGGAAGGAACACTTGAATGCAATAGAATCTCACATCCTTCTCCCATGGGGAGTGTATGCAGGGAATGTTTTACAAAATGTACTAACAACCTGAAGACTCCCTAAGTCTCTCTCCTCCTTTAAGATGCTCATTAAAACCAAATATAATCTTCTTTGGCTCAGTATCAATGTGCCTAATTATGCTTCTGTGAGATCCTTACATTAAAGCTCTATATAAATGCAATTTGTTGAGTACTAAGAGTAGGCTTGTCGAAATAATAGTTGTTCCACAAATGGTTAGATAGCTTTATTCTCTAAATCCATCTTATTACTAGAAAGGTTCAATTGAACATAGTTAATAAATATCTTAAATGTACTTTAGGTATTGACTACATACAGCATTGATGATTAACAATAGGCTGGATGGTATTATGTTACAGTTGATGAATCATTGCAATCCAGGCTTGATTTCTTTCTGTAGGATTGCTGTGAACAGAAGAAAGAGGAACAGGAATAGGTCATTTTAAATTTTCTTTAAAATTTGTGGGCATCACTGACTGGTCAGCATTTATTGTCCATCCCTAGCTGCCCTCGAACAGAATGGCCCGTTAGGCCATTTCACAGGGCAGTTGAGAACAAACCACATTGTTGTGGGTTTGGAGTCTCATGAAGTCCTGACTGGGTAAGGATGGCAGATTTCCTTCCCTGAAGGACATGACTGAGCCAGACTAGAGGTCTTCAGTCCCTCACACTTACTCTGCCATCCAATAATATCTTAGCTGATCTGACCCTTTCATGTCAACTCCTTTATTTTAAAAATCTAGTTATATTTACTATGGCTCAGTTGGCAGAGGTCACTCCTCCGAGTCAGAACTTTGAGAGTTCAGGTTCCACTCCAGGACTAGGCACCGTGACTCTGTGAAAATGCTTAATTTAAGGTGGAAACAGATTTTTAGTTAGTAATGGGATGAAAGGTTCTGGACTGTGGACAGGAAAATTGGAATTGAGGCTGTGATGTGATCATTCATGATCATATTAAATAGTGGAGCAGGTCAGAAGGGCTAAATTACCTCCTACTGCTCCTAGTTCTTATGTTCTCTTTGAGCCAGTCCCCCTCTCCCAGTTACTCGGGTGAGCAGATGATTGGCTTCCATTCTCAGGAATTACCCACCCCACAATTAATCTCGAGTATGGTGTACTATGGGGGTTGGAGATAAAAATGTTATCTGACAAATAGTTGCACAATTGAGGTACACAAAAGGCAACAAGCTCTCCATGGAATCCTCTCCCCTGGGTAAATCATGGACGAGGAAGGTATTGTGAGCTTGAAAAGTGAGCCATTGATGTCTAGTTTTACATGGATTTCTTCTGAATGACTGCGGGGGAGATTACCAAATGTTGAGTATCTTCAGGGAAGTAAACTTAAGTTGATATAGCACCTTTCACAACCTCAGGATGTTCCCAAAGTTTATATTTGTTTTTACAAAATCAATGAAGTGCTTTTGAAATGTAATCATTGTTATAAAAAAAAGGGAAATACATACTGAAGATGGTTAGAACCAGAACAACTTGGGTTACTGCCCACAAAATGTACCACAAGGAAAATAAAATTGTATATCAATCAGGTGACTCAGTCTCCCCATCCAAGAGGGACATGTGTTAGTTAATCAGTGATTTGCAATTTCTGCATTCACAATGCCATCTCAGAATGCAATGTCATGAGAATTTTATTTTCCCCTTGAAATCCATGACCGATAAACAGGAAATCCACTCATGAAAGGATAACGATGAACAGCCTTCTTTTATTGAATTGATTCTCTTCTCCTCTTATTTAATTAAGAATGCTGCGTGACTGGTAGCAATCGATGATTGCCATCCTATAATTTTGTTAAAGGGCTTTGCTGCCCCCTCCTCCATCACATTTGCACTTCAACAATTGTCCAGTGCATTGCATCATCACACTAACCATGGGCCTTCAGTAATTATTGGTCAATGCATCAAATAATTCTTGATAGTCATAGAGCACAGAAACAGACCCTTCGGTCCAACTAGTCCATGCCGAACATAAGTCCAAACTAAACTAGTCTCACTTGTCTGCTCCAAGCCCGTATTCCTACAGACTTTTGCTATTCATGTACTTATCCAAATGTCTTTTAAACATTGTAATAGTATCCTCAGAAAGTTCATTCCACACGAGAACCACCCTCTGTGTAAAAAAAATTTTCCTCCTATCTTTATAAAATCTGTCTCCTCTCATCTTAAAAATACGTCCCCAAGTCTTGAAATCCCCCATCCTAGGGAAATGACAACTACCATTAACTCTGTCTATACCTCTCATTATTTTGTAAACTTCTATCAGGTCGCCTCCCTACCTCCTACACTCCAGTGAAAAATATCCCAGCCTATCCAGCCTTTCCTTATAACTCAAACCTTCCGTACCTGGCAACATCCTGCTAAGTTTCTTCTGAATCCTGAACTATCAGCTCGATAATATGCTTCCTGTAACTGGACACAGTATTCCAGAAGAGGCCTCACTAACGTCCTGTACAATCTCAACATAACTTCCCAACTCCTATACTCAAAGGATTGAGCAATGAAGGCAAGCATGCCAAACATTCTTTTAACCACCAAAATGCAATACCTCACACTTATCCAGATTAAACTCCATCCGCTATTTTTCAGCCCATTGACAAATTTGATCAAGATCTCTCTAATCTTCAAAAACCTTCATCACTGTCCACTATGCCACCGATTTTGGTGTCATCTGCAAACATACTGACTATACCTTCTTTATTCTCATCCAAATCCTTTATATAAATGACAAACAAAAGAGGACCTAGAACCGATCCCTGTGGAACACTGCTGGTCACAGGCCCCCAGTCCGAAAAGCAACTCTCCATCATTACTCTCTGCCTCCTGCTATTAATCCTATTATGTATCCAATTGGCAAGCTCACCCTTAATTCCATGTGACCTAACTTTACTAATTAGTCTACCATGTGCAACATTATCAAAGGCTTTACTAAAATCCAAATAAACAATGCCTACTTCTCTGCCATCATTAATCTTTATAGAACTTCCTCAAAAACCTCAATTAGTTTGCAATTTCTGCATTCACATTGCCTTCTCAGAATTTTATTTTCCCCTTGAAATCCATGACTGACAAACGGGACATTCACTCATGAAAGGATAACAATGAACAGCCTTCTTTTATTGAATTGATTCCCATCTCTTCTTATTTAATTAAGAATGCTGCGTGACTGGTAGCGGTGATATTAAGGCTGTACTACTTAACGTGTGGAACTTCACTCCCTTTCTATTCTCATCACTGGAGAATGGTAACTACCTGTTCTCCAATAATTTATATTTGTGAATTTTAGGATGCAAATACTTGCAGAAGATTCAACTGTGTAACAGATTTTAGCCAATTTAGTTCATAACCTCACACACGTCACTCTTGCACTGTTGCGGGGTCAAAATCCTGAAAATCTCTTCCTAAAATCACTGGTTGTCCTTATACCCCAAGTACTCAGGGGTTCAAAAGTATGGGTCCCCACAGCCTTCTCAAGGGTAATTAGGGATGGGCAATAAATGCTGCATTAGTCAACAACACCCACATCCTCTGAGTGGATTTTTAAAAAAAATTGCAAATATTTCCATTTACTGCCTGTAGTGAGATCACTTGCCTGAGTTGCAACAAACATGCATTAAAATCCTCAGCTGACAACTCTTTGCTCGTTTTTAAACTGTGTAAAATAATTTGCACTAACAGAAAATTGCTATTAATATGTTAATGGTTCATTAGAGGGATGGGGCAGCAAATTAAACTTTGTTTCAAATAAGGTTGAAGGTGATAAAGATGGTAATCAGAGGTAATTGAATAATCCTGGGCCATGCCTTTCAGCAGTAGAATCTGGATTCTCAGAAATTGTTTGTAAGGGTTTTAAGGTTGGGTTGCTGCTGTATTTTTGAAAGAGATGGGGAGAGCCTCGCAAAATTTTTGTTGGCCATTCACTTACTTCCTCCTCCAAGGCTGGACTCCTTCAGGCCACTAAGACGTTTGGAAAGTTTGGACAAAATTAGAACCTGACATCGGGAAGATGACAGAACAATTGATTAACTTAGAAACAGCTGGTTACTGTGACTGATTATACTAATTGCCTCTTAACCAACTCATGCAAACTCCTGAAGAAAAGGGATATCTGGGAGTCAATCTCCAGCAAGATCTCACAAAAACGTAATAAATAGGACCAGGCCATTTAGCTGCTCAAGCTTGTCCTGCCATTCAACAAGATCATGCCTGATGTTACCCAGGCCTCAACTCCTCCTTTGTGCCAACTCCTTACAGCCACAAACTCAACATTACTTCAAAAATCAACTTGCCTCCTCTTTAAATACTGTCAGTGATCTAACATTCACAACATTCTGGTAGAGATTTCTCGACATTCATTATTGTCTGAGAGAAGTAATTCCTCCACGCCTCAGTTTTAAATGAGTGTGCTCTGATTCTAGAACTATAGAGTCATACAGCATGGAAACAGACTCTTCGGTCCAACCAATTCATGCTGACCATAATTCCAAATTAAACTAGTCTCACCTGCCTACCCCTGGCCCTTGTTTGAGATTCTCCTACAAGTAGAAACATCATGTCAACATCTATCCTGTCAAGCCCCTTCAGAATCTTTTATAAATCAGTCAATTACTCCTAACACTTCTAAACGCTAATGAATAAAGGATTAATCTGTTTAGCCATTTTTGATAAGTCGACCTCCTCATCCCAAGAATCAGTCAGGTGAATCTCTTCTGAACTGCCTTTAATGCCTACATATCATTTATAAATACAGGGATTCAATCTGTACACAGTATTCCAGGTGTCGTCTCACCAACATCCTGTGCAGTTGTAACAAAACTTCCCCTGTTTTTAAACTCCAACCCACAGCAGGAAAGGCCCAAATTCTATCTATCTTCTTTATCACTTGCTGCACCTGCATGCTAACTTCCTTTGTTTCATACACAAGAACACCCAGATCCCTCTGCACTGCACTTTGTCTGGAATCTCTCTCCCCTTGAGTACAGTAAACTTTTTATTAACCAGCACCTATGGGCCCTGAAGTGTGCTGGTTGATCAAATATTCCAGTTGATCATGAGATCCACATAATCAATGTTAAAACACACAGTTAAGTAATTGAAACATAATGCAGGGAGTATATACATTGCTGTTGTACTTTATTTACACCATAAATCACTTAAATAATAATGCAACTTTGCCTTAAATAAAACTTGCCATCAGAGAGCCTTCTCACTCACATCCTCAACTGACTACTCGGACATTGTGATAATACAGTAGACTTTCACTATTTGTATATAATTTTTGCTGGTTTATCAAGAATGCTGGTTGAAAAAGTGCTGGTTAAAACAAAGTTTGCTGTAATATTCTGCCTTTTGAATCTTCCTACCAAAGTGCATGACCTCACACTTTCGTACATTTAAACTCTGCCAAGTTTTGCCCACTAATTCGACTTATCTATGGCCACTTGCAGATTCCTTATTTTAATATCATTAGCAAATTTGGAAACATTACACACTTTCCTTTTTTCCAAGTCATTAAATAATTGAGGCCCTAGGGACTGATTCTTGTGGCATTCCACTATTTCCATTTTTTTTAACTTGAAAAAAAACGTTCTAATCCTGACTCTGTCTTCTGTGTATTAACCTATCCTTATCCATGCTATACATTACTCCTAATATGATGAGCTGCCATCTTGTGCAAAAACTTTCTTTGTAGCACTTTCCAAATGACTTCTGAAAATCCAAACCCACCTTTTACTAACTCTGCTTTTTATCTCCTTAAAGATGTCGACAGAACAAATTTGTCAACCATGATTTCCCTTTCACAAAATACTGTTGACTCTAATCACATTAACACTTTTTAAATATCTTTCTGTTTCTCCTTAGTAATGGATACTAACATTTCCCCAATGACAGATAGCTGCTAACTTAGCCTATAGTTTATTGTTTTCTATCTCCCTCCCTTCTTGAACATGAGTGTTGCAACTTTCCAATCCATTGGAACCTTCTAGCAATTCCCTTTAGGGAAATTACCACCATTGATCTCAAACTATAATTGATTTTAAAAATAGTTATTGTGTAGATTCAACAGTTGGATATCTTCCTGTTTGAATGGGCTGGAATTGTTCATTTGGAATCTTGTACAACTTGTGTTACATGCACTTACATCTTGTGTAAAAAGGCATCTGTGTGGCACACTGAATGACACTTCCTTTTGTTTTTAATCTGGTTAAGACCAGAAACAGGACATAAAAGGAAGGGGTTCGAAATTATTCTCGACATATACAGATACATTAGGGATATTTAAGCGACTCTTGGATAGGCACATGTATGATAGTTAAATGTAGGGTACGCAGGGTAGTTTGATCTTAAGAGTAGGATAATAGGTTGGCACACAGTTGTGGGCCGAAGGGCCTGTACTGTGATCTACTGTTCTATGTTTTTTGTTCTATATATATGGCAGATGTCATAAGCTTCAGTTTGATGAAAAATGAATAACATAGATTTTCATTTCTATAGCCCCTCAGAAGACCACAAAGTACTTTATAGACAAAGAAATGGGTTTGAAATAGTGTCACTGTTGTAAAGTAGGATACCCCATCAACTTTCTCATTGCTTTGTGATAATACTTGCCATGTACTAGTAGCCAGGTCACCATTTTTAGCAATATTGGTTCAATAGTAAGTATTGGTCCAGGCCACCAACAAGAAATCCCTTACTCTTTCTTAATTTGTGCCAGAAGATTTTTTACTCCCACTTGAGAGGGTAGATGAGGTCTTGGCTTTACTGACAATGCAGCACACCCTCACTGCTGCATTAGGAATGTCAGCCTGGATTTACCTCTCCCTCCAAGTATCCCACTGATATTGCTTAAAACCAATAGCTTGATACATTTCAAATGCTAGAAAATCAGAAAAAAAACTTTGCTTTTCAAGGGGCAGCCCTTGTGGCCTCAGGAACTCCCAAAATTGTTCCCAACCAATGAAATACTGTTCAGGTGAAGCCACTGCAGGATCAGGAGCAAATCCCACACAGTTTGCTAATGCTTTTGAGGTAAGAGTGATAGATTGCCTTACCTGATCTGACCCACATGTGACTTCAGATCCACAGCAATATGTTGGATGCTTAACGGCCCTCTGGGCAATTAGGGATGGGCAATAAATTTTGGCCTAGCCAACAGCATCCTCATCTAGTGAACTGATAAGATATGTAAAAACAATTTGTGAAAACAATGAGGTAAGTGATGATTAAATGATGTATGCTGGTCAGGACACTGAGAGAGCTCCCAGCAATTCTCTGAAAAGTGCTATAGCATTCTTTTGTGTTTGGCTGATCATGTTCTCAGTACTGACATTGAAATGTCAACCTTGATGTGTTCAAGTGTCTGATGTGGAGTTTGAACCAACTATTTCCTGACAAGAGATGAGAGTCTTTGTGGGATTGAACACAATACTTGACTCTCCAAAAGCATCTGTGCTCCTTCACCATGGTGCCAACAATTTTACATTCTAATCCTAACAAGTGGCAATTGTCAATGTTTTATTTGGTGAGGCAGATGAGAGTTTTCAGTCATAACTTAGCAATAGCTCATTCACATTGGAGTTAGGAGGCTGTGGGTTGAAGTCTCTCTCTGGGGAGTTCAGGGTGGCACTTTGCATTGCACGTTTGGAGGTTCTACCTTTTGCATGAAGTGTTAAGCCTAGATTCTGCCTGTTGCAAACTGTCACACCCAATATTAAGAAGAGTAGTGAAGATCTTCTCTTTATCCTAATCAAGTTTAACCCTCGTCCAATATCATTTCAGTTAAAAAAAAAATGTAATTGATTCATCCCTTTGCTGTTAAACCTCGCTTTGTGGAGATTAGCAGCCACATTTCCTACGTGATAGTTCAACGATGCCCCATTGGTTGTTGAAATAACGCTATGGAGGCCAGTATCCTGTTACCAAATCACTCTTTATTGACATGTGTACAGTACTTGGACTCTGGCCAGGTAGCTCAGAACCAGTGCCTAGAGTCAGGAGAATCCTTGAGACTCTTGTTTATATCTGTCTGCTAGGACTCCCTGATTGGCCCTGGTTAATTGGTGCCCAATTTGGGTGCTCATACTCAATGGGATCCACCCAGCCAACCTCATTGGGGAAGCAATGGTCTAGTAGTATTATTACTGGACTGTTAATCCAGAGATCCAGACAATGTTCTGAAGACCTGGGTTCAAATCCCACCATGGCAGATGGTGGAACTTGAATTCAATAAAATATCTGGAATTAAGAGTCTAATGATGACTATGAATCCATTGTCAATTGTCAGGAAAACCCATCTGGTTCATTATTGTCCTTTAGGGAAGGAAACTGCCATCCTTACCTGGACTGGTCAACATGTTACTCCAGACTCTCAGCAATGTGGTTGACTTTAAACTGCATCTGGGCAATTAGGGATGGACAATAAATGCTGTTTAGCTTGCGACACCTTCATCCCGTGAATGAGTAAAGAGAAAAAAAACGCTACATTTGTGAAGTATTTTGGGACATTCTGAGGTCACACCAATGTCATATAAATGTAAGATTGCCTTTCTTTTAAAATTGGCTTCAAAACATGGAATGACAGGGTTAAGGTTTGAAAATTACATTGCCAGCCTCTCAAATCTTCCTTCCTTCTTCCTCTTGCATCATTTTTAGTGAGTTGTGAAAAAGAATCGAATATAACCTACTCATCCATCTCTTTGGAGCAGAGATTGATAACAGGTAGCAATGTGTCACCCAAACAGAAGAAATCTGGCAGAATATGAAAGCATAGTGGAAGCAACTCAGTGTGGAAATATTGCAGCAATAACACTGGGGGTTTCATATTAGTAAAAGCTCTGGGCTGTTAACAACCATCCATTGTCACAATGATGCGAGCAGATCCGAAAATAAATGGCCTGTTGGAGGTGAGGAGCTCAGGGTGATCACTCCAGCCTTACTACCTAGATCCTATGAGTTGTACCTGCTGGCTGTCACACATTTGACGATGGAGAACACACTCTAAGTTGTATGGACAGGTGAAAAGGATTGAAGAGTAGTTGAGTGTTTTTGTAATTGATGTGAGAAGGGGTGAAATGTATTAATAGTGAGATGACAGTCCATGACTGGAGGAACAGAATGAATTATCACTGAGTTAGCAGTGGCTGCAGATGATACAGTGCAGAGGGAAAACCACTGCCTATAAAGAGATTCAACCCAGTGTGACTATTGCCAGTTCTTTGTGGGGAATTAGCTAGTTAATCTCTCTTCCCCCACCCCCCGCACCCCACCCACACCAAAGCTCTTTCCGTAGCACCCACATTGATAAGAGAACAGAAGATGCTAAAGGTGCTCTGGTGAGAGCAATTGAGTTAATACTTCAGGGCGATGACCTTCTATCACTAATGATTAGTGACTTGGACTGTTTTAACAGTTACCAGCTAACAAGCCAACCTCTGTGTGTATTGCTGGTCAACTCCTTTTCATGGAAGGTACAGTCTCAGTACGGCTGGAGCTGGTGCTTCATGATTCCATTGAGCACTGCCTGCTTTAATCTTTCAGTAGCTCGTTCATCAGCAGATATATGCTCCCCATCCCCACCCTAGGGCTTTGTTGACTCAGTGACTTGGTTATCCTAGGGGCTAATGTCTGGATTTTTGATCCCCTTTCTGTAATCCCTTCTGTATTTTTTGTCTCCTTCAATGACTCATCAAGACTGCCAATAGGTCACATTTCGAACGGATTGTAAGGCAAGTCTTTATTGATCAGTGGCAGGTTCTGTTCTTCCCCCCCGCCTCAACCTCTCTCACTCTCCGTTGTCCTGGACCTGATCTGTGTTGGCCTGAATTGATCTTTTGAGCTGTGAACATCTGAGCTGTAACCCTTGTGCTGTCCTCTCTGACTCCTACACCTTCCACCATCTTCACGTTCCCTCTTTACTTGTTGAGCTGAAATCTCTTTCCTACTCCTCAACTCATTTGTTTTCTCAAGTGTTTAAAGCTGTGGAGGCTAGTGACCTCTTCCCACCCACCTGACCATGAGCCACAAGATCCTGAGCTGTCACTCACTGGAGCAACATTTCCTGATATTTTCTTTATCTGGCTCCCTAACCCTTTTAAGTTTGACTGTCATTTTAAAAACAAACAATTAACATTCACGGCACCATCTTCAGGCACAATAAAAAAAAAAGCTCTGTGAAAACATCCTGTTTGAAGATGAAACATCACCATGAGTGAAAATTTTGTTTTCAGCTTGTGTGAGGATTTGATGCATTTTCTCCTCCACCTTCCCTGGTTAAGAATGCAGGCCGTGAGGAATTCTGAAAGGTCTCCCAGGGATTTTAGTCCCAGTGCCAAATAATTCCCACTGCTGCCCTGATTTAACCTTTTCTGTGGTGCACTGACTGATTGTGAGCAGTGCAACAGCATTAGACACAGAGATCTGCTAAATGTGGCAATCAAAAACTGACAGCCCAGATTCATACCAACAATAGTTTAAAATTATTCATGAGCCGCTGTTTGTTGCCATCATTTCTCCTTCCCAAATTGTTTTATATTTTTGGTCTGTTTCCCCATCAGATTGGGTGCCACTTCATAATGGGTAGGATTTTCAAGTCAATTGGAAATTATGCCCATGCTTTATCTTGCTTACAGACGTCCATGAACTGGTTTTCTCTTGGCTTTTGGGCAGTGATCTGCGGTGTTTGGAATTTATTTCCTACAGAGCACTCCAAATGAATGAGAACAGGGATAGCAACAATAGTTCTTCAATCAGTTAAGTTGAAGAATTTGAGATACTGAGGCTCACAGCTACTAAACGAGAGATATAGATTAGATTATTTAATTAATCAGCAAACAAAGCAAAATAAAAAAATTTGGGTGGCACGGTGGCACAGTTGTTAGCCCTGCTACCTCACAGCGCCAGGGACCCAGGTTCAATTCCTGCCTTGAGCGACTGTCTGTGTGGAGTTTGCACATTCTCCCTGTGTCTGCGTGGGTTTCCTCCGGGTGCTCCGGTTTCCTCCCCTGGTCCAAAGATGTGCAGGCTAGGTGAATTGCCCGTAGTGTTCAGGGAGGTGTAGATTAGGTGGGTTATAGCGGGATGGGTCTGGGTGGGATGCTCTGAGGTTTGGTGTGGACTTGTTGGGCCAAAGGGCCTGTTTCCACATTGTAGGGATTCTATGATTGAAAAGAGCAGAAAGATAAGAGTAGAACAAACAGGTATGGTTCCTTTTTTTAGAATCTCCAACATTAATTTGGAAATTGAAGGAAGGATACTGCACAACTGTAAAATTAAATTTTTGGTTGGACTTAATTAAGATGTAGACTCTGTTAAGCATTCACTTTCACCTGAATACACCAGCATTGACTTTTTCTGGAGTGCTTTTTTAACTTCATTTATGGGATATGCAGTTTGCAGGCTGGTGAGCATTTGATGCATGTTTCTTATTGCTCTTGAGAGGGTAGCGGTGTTGGTGGTGATGAGCTGGCTTGAACTGTTGTAGCCCATATGGTGTAGGTACACCCAACAGTGCTGAAAGATTGGGACTCTGGGACTTTGACTCAGTGACAGTGAAGTAAAGGTGATTGTAGTTCCAAGTCAGGATGGTGGGTGGCTTGGAGGGAAACTTGCAGATAGAAGTGTTCTCATGCATCTACTGCCCTTGCCCTTTGAGCTGAGTTGCTGCAGTTCCACTTGTTGATGCTACACACTGCTGCTACTGTATAGTGATGGTGGATGGAGTGATTGTTAGGCAGGGTTTCAATCAATTGGCCTACTTTCTCCTGGATAGTGTAGACCTTCTTGAGTGTAGTTGGAGCTGTGCTTAATCCAGGCAAATGCAGAATACTCCGTCACATTCCTGACATGCAGATTGTGGATAGTGGACAGGTTTTGAGGAGTCAGAATATGAGTTACACCCTGCAGAATTCCTAGTCTCTGACCTTCTTGTAAAGCCACCATTTTAATGTGACTAGCCCAGTCAATTTCTGGTCAATAGTGACTCCTAGAATATTGCTAATGGGTGATTCAGAGATGGTAATGTCATTGTATGTCAAGGGGTATTGACTAGATTCCCTCATGTTTGAGGTCATCATTACCTGACACTTGTGGGTGCAAATGTTAGCTGCAACTTGTCAACCCAAGCCTAGATATTGTCCAGGTCTAGTTGTATTTGGCCATGTACTGATTCATTATAAAAACCAAAAGAACTGTGGATGCTGTAAATCAGGAGCAAAAACAAAGTTGCTGGAACAGCTCAGCAGGTCTGGCAGCATCTGTGAAGGAGAAAACAGAGTTAA
>JAHRHZ010000045.1:12192105-12238861 GCA_024137785.1 Ginglymostoma cirratum | reverse complement strand
TTAACTCTGTTTTCTCCTTCACAGATGCTGCCAGACCTGCTGAGCCTTTCCAGCAACTTTGTTTTTGCTACTGTTTCATTATCTTGGGTGGTGTGAATGTTTCTGAATAATCTTCGATTTCAGCCAACATCTCTACTTCCGACATTATGATGGGGTATCCATGAAGCAATTGATGGTGGTTAAGCTTAAGGCACTACCATAGGGAGCTCTTACAAAGATGGCCTGGAGCTGAGATTATTGACCTTCAACACCCAGAATCATCTTTTCTTGCTAGGTGTAACTCTAATTAGCAGAGGGATTTCTCCTGATTCCCTTTGATGCCAATTTTGCTAGGGGTCCTTGATGCCACTGTCAATCAAATGCTGCCTTGATTTCAATGGCAGTCACCCTCACTTAGTTACTAAGTACTGCAAATTTGTGTCCTTCTTGTCTTGTAGTGCTGATTCTCTTGTGTGAATTGACAGAGCTGGAAGAGCCGGACAAATCAGGCAGCGAGTCCCTGATTGCTGTATTTGAGTTTACATCCACAGCTCCACAACATTGTGGTCTGATTGCTCCATGACAGTGTGTGCTGATGGCCTCCCTATTTCTCCTCCTCCACCACTAGATGTAAGTGTTATGGAACCGAGGAGCATCGGAACACCAGTCCTGTGTCAACTGAGGTTTAGCAAAATTGAAAAGGAGCCATTCCCAGCAGAATGGTCTTGATTTGTTGATCTCCAAATGTCAGCGAGGAGACTTGACAAATGAAACATTAACCTCCAGCTCTTGGTCCCCTCTGTTGGGTGCGATTACAATTACCCCTCAGGCTAAAATAACCTGCAGCGTTTGTTACGTTTTAATATGCGACAGTTTTAATGGGTTCGTACCATATTTGCAAGTATTGCACATGTGGATCAATTAAAGCTCACTGCTGGGCTTCTTATTAATCATTTTTATCATTTTACACAGTTTGGAGAGAAAAATATTGAAAAATGTTGGATTTTGTTTAAAATTGATTGTATTCACACAGAATCCGAGGTACAAGATAGATGGTAATGATTGAAATATTTATGAACTAAGCTTTAATATTATTCTTTGGTAGACTTGTTGCACAATTCCTTAGCTTGTCTTGGCAATTGATAAACTCTAAAGTTCTTTGGGCTGCTCTGCCTGTGAAGTTTCAGTCCACAACTGCAAAGTTGTGTGATCAGACTCTGAAGGAGAAAATTGGGAGTTTGTTCGAAGTTTAATTTGTTTAAGTCAAATAAAACCCAGTCAAGAAAGGAAGTGTAACATTTTATGAAGGAAATATTGTTTTTTATTAGGTGAGGATATGTTTGTGTTGATGGAACAAAGTGAGTTGAATTATAACGTGTCCCTTTGTATTTTTACGAAATGCGATTGCTCAATGATTCAGGAATGACTTGGTCTGAGCAAATGTTTGTTCAGTCTGTATCTGAAATGATCATACAGAACCTCTCCATTTAGCTTCCCATTGACTTCAGTTAAACCAAACTTCAAAAAGGTAACGTAGCAATGGCTCAATATTGCCTGGAGTTCAGAAGAATGAAATAACTTGGTAACTTTTATGATAATTGATATTAATAATCAATTATCATAAAAATCCATCTGGTTCACGAATGTCCTTTAGGGAAGGAAATCTGCCAGCCCCCTTACCTGGTCTACACGTGACTCTGAACTGCTCTCTGAAATGGCCCTAGCAAACCAGTTAGTTCAAGTGGACAACAAATGCTGGCCCTACCAGCAAAACCCTCAATTTGTGAGCAAATAAGAAAAACATCATCTGGATCATGAAGACTGAGGACCGATGAGAAATTTCACTATTTGATAGATTTATAAATTTTTGAAATTCTCCTTGCCCAGAAATCTCTGGATGTTGAATTGTTGTATTGATCTCGGTTTTGAATGCACTCCTTTTTGGAAGGATATAGGGATTGCGTAGGAGTTGAGGTGAAGATCAACCATGATCTTATTGAATTATAGGTTCAATTTGAAGGATTGAATATTCCTTTTTTTTTCACTTTTGTTTCTATGTGATCCTAGAGAACAGATCAGTTGATACTTTTGTTCGAATCCCATGAGATGGAGATACTGGACAAGTCAGATCCCAGAATGAAACCTCAGAGGTAGTAAGAACTGCCGATGCTGGAGTCAGAGATAACACTGTGTGGAGCTGGAGGAAAGCAGCAGGCCAGGCAGCATCAGAGGAGTTGGAGAGTTGACATTTCGGGTCGGGACCCTTCTTCAGAAAGACCCTCCCCCATTTCATGGTGTTTAGTCAATGAAACTTATTCGTATGAGGCTGCAGATGTTAACACCAGAATGTAAGTTTGTTAGACAAAAGAAATAGACAAAGCTAGAGGACAGTTAGAAGGATCTTAGCACAGGCATCAAAGCCAGGTTTCAACCTTTTCCCCAACATCATCCATCACAGAGACTCAATCCCAGAGAAATATCACTCCCATCTCAGCTTTTTAAGTCTTAACTGATGCTTCTCAGTATGAGAGTAAGGGACAGGCCATTTGAACTGATATTTGAAGAAGTTTTTTCAGTCGCCTTTGAAATTCTCTACCTCAGAGGTTTGAGAAGGTTTAAACATTTAATGTATTCAAGACAGAGATGTACAGATTTTTCGATATTAAGTGCATTATGTGGACAGTGCAGAAAATGATGTTGTTGAGGTAGAAGATCATGCAGTAGTTGAATGCGGATGAGTTTTGAGAGACCAAAAGGCTTACTTCTACTCCTATTATCTATGTTTCTGTGATTGACTATGCTGGTTTAGAAGAGCTCAAACAGGAGGAATTAAAAATCAAGCAGGAGACAGACGGACAGGTGGGGAGGAGCAGAGAACAATCTGATGTGTTTTAAACTATTGACAGGTATGAATCAGAGGTTACAACCCTGAATCTGACTTGAGTTAAGCTTCAAGACATAAAAATGGAATAACGATGGGTGGTCATCGCTTAGATGCTGATTTACTTTGGAACATATGGGCAGGGCAGGAGATTCAATCAAGCTGAAATCTAAGCCTACTGAATCCGTGTCAGTGTAACGCATGCAGCACTTACTGCAAAGTGATAATAGCAATCTTGGGAAATGTTCTGAGGGTGCATTCACACTGTGCACAGTGATCAATCAGTCACCTGCTCTCAAATTTGCTGCAGGGTTAGAGAACGGATTTGCAATGACCCTTACAAATGCAATCCATCTTTCCGCACCTGAAATTCCCTTCCAGGCTCTCTGATATTCTAATCTCAGCACCTGACATGACTGTCATGAGGGGAGTGTGGAACAGAAACTGCTGAAGATGGTGATTATTCTGCAGTTAGGGATCTGGCTCAGTATCTCTCAGTTGCTGAGAGTTTTGCTTTAGCGAGGTCCAAGGCCAAGAGGGAATTTGACTGTGTTTTGGTTTTGATACTCTACCTTTAATACCATTATTAGTTTCAAGCTTTTTTTTGTACAAAATAAAGTTGGCATTGAAAGAGCAATTGAATAATCCCGTTAAGTGTCACATGTTCGGGATGAACATGGGACTTTGGACCCATGACTCTCAAGGATCTCCACAATTGGTCTTTTCTCTCATTGATAATAAAGTCAATAAATTTGTGTTTGTGCAATCGTCTTCTCTTAGAAAGGTAGGGATGGAAGAAAAAGTGAAAGAAAGAGAGGAACCTGCATCCATGTGGCAATTTTGATGACCTCAGGATTCCACGTCCACATTGCAGAACAGTACAACACAGAAGCAGGCCCTTCAGCCCACCAAGACTGTGCCGACACATGATGCCTGTTTCAACTAAAAACCTTTTGCCTCTGTGCAGTCTGTATACCTCTACTCCTTGGCTATTCATATCTGTCAAAATGCCTCTTAAACATTGTTATGGTATCTGCCTCTACCAGCTCCTCTGAAAGCACACAACCTAACACTAAACCTAACCATAATTTACCATTCTCCGTGCAAAAAACTTGCATCTCACATCTCCTTCAAACATACTTTTACATTAAACCTATGTTCCCTAGTAATTGCCTTTTCTATGCTGGCAAAAGATCTCCAATACATTTTGTATCTGTGGCTCACATACTTTGTAAACTTCTTTTGTAAAATTTGTGAACCTTTGTGAAAAAAATTCAGGTCACTATTCACCCTTTGATGTTCAAGGGAAAACAAACCTAGTTTGTACAGTCTCTCTTCATACCTAATACCCTCCAAACCAGACAACATCGTAGTAAACCATTTCTGTTCCTTCTCCAAAGCTTCAACATCCTTCTGATAGTGCGGGGACCAGCACTGTAATCACTATTCCAAATATGGCCTTACTAAAATTCTATACAGCTATAACATGACTGGTGAAACAGCATTTTGGGATACACAATGAAGCAGAGTAAGATAGCAGATAAAGACCCATCCCTCCCTGATGCGCTCAATGCTTTCAATGCTTGGTTTGAGCAGAACGCCAACGGTGTGGTGACACCTGCCCCTACAGGGAACTGCAGACCCATGTGTCTAGATTCCTCTGTATGTTGAAGCTACTAAGGGTTCTGCCATTAAAGGTGTATGCTGTGAGGATGACCAGATAGTCTATTTTTAGTGATATTGATTGAGGGCGAAGTATTGGCCTGGAGATTGCAGAAATTCCCCTAAGCTGCTTTGAATTGCGATCTTCTACTCATTCCTAGAGGGCTACATAGAGCCACATCTAACATCTCAAACTAAAAGGGGAATGGTTTGGAGGTGGGGAGAAGGAAAATGCTTAACCAATAAAGGATCAGAAGGAAAACTGATTACATACAGGAATCTGTATCCTTGCTCCTGTTTGGAGGAAGTGATTCTGTTACTAGAAATAAAAAAAAATTAGCATTTTAATCTAAATTAAATATTTTGTTTTAATTGAGAAAGTTGTAAAGGCCCACAAGGGAGGAAAATCTGATGGAGATTTTCTGTGTCTCCAGCAAAAAAAAATCAGAGGTCTGAGCACTGGAGTAGAAAACCCATTCCTACAAATGAAACAGCTGGGAGGGTGAGATTAAAAGCATTAAGTACAGATAACGGCAAGAGCTTAAATCAGAATTTGTTTCAATCCCAGCATTTATTTAAAAGACCTGAACTTGTGTAATTTTCTTGAAGGTTTTCTGTTTATTTTTGGTTGTGTCTGAATGACAGCTAGTTTTCCTAACAGCTGGATGATTGGTTTTCAGTTAATTTGGAATGAACGGCAGATATCACAGTGAGGTTTGCTCGGGCTGAGGTAAACCAGTGAGGGCAAAAAGAAAAAGGGCCAGAGGTCCTTCAGTGAGCTCATGAACTGTAATAGTTGACTTGCAAATATTCCAAGCTGGAGGGGCATATACTAGATTCTTTTGACATCTGACCCAATTCATTATGACTTGAAATCCAAGGTTGCCAACTATGACTTGGAATATTCCTGGCGGTGTTTACATCAGGTGACCTCCTCCTGCCTCTCTGTGCCATCTGCTTAGATGCCCTTACACCCTATCTCTGAGTTGGCCGGATGTGTCCAGTAGATTAATTTTTGAGACTTCAGGGTGGGCCATGAGGTTTGACAACCAGACTGAAACTGTCAGCCTCAACACCAGTGTGTTGACTGGAGCCAGAATTTCTCCTACCCGTGAGACAGAAAACTCCAAACAATTCTTGCGTGTTTCAGCTTGTCCAGTTCGAAGCAAGTTGGAGATGTTCCTCTTGCCTGCTAAGCTGGCATTGGCCCTGAGGAATGGTGCTGAGGGGCTCTTTCTGATTTTTTGCACATTGGTGCTATGGGCCATTTGCACATCATTATGCGAGCATCTTTAAAGACTCAGCTGCCAAGTATTAGCCACTGGCTGGGTTAGCTTTTTGTGGCTGAGTTCTCTTCCTTCGCTACTCTGAAATGTGTCTGGTTTAACAATACAATTCTTGACCACAGTAGACTGCCACTGAGGGGGCTAGGTTTTGTTTCTGATTTGCAGTGGTTCTGTTTGCCAGTTCCTTGCCAGATTGAAAAGGATTTTATTGTTTCATGTTTCTATAGTGATAGGGATTTCAAAACAAATGGCTTCATCAATGACCACTCAAAGCTTTCTCAATTAATCCATGTATCTCCTCCCTACCCCCCTCTACATGCCCTGCACTAAGCCTTGAATGTGCATGCACTCAATTGTACACAAAGGAAGCATCATCTCAAGCTAATTTGAATGGAAAGTTATTTGAAAACATACAGATGCCTCTTTTTGAATTGAGAGATGGAGCTAAAGGGTCAAAACTTGGCAGCAAGTTAGGGTTTCAAAAGCCTGCAGGAGGATTGGCAATCCTAGGGCAGCTCAGTGGTTAACACTGCTGCCTCACAGCACCAGGTACCCAAGTTTGATTCCACCCTCAGGTGACTGTCTGTGTGGAGTTAGCACATTCTCCCCATGTCTATGTGGGTTTACTCCCACAGTCCAAAGATGTGCAGGTTAGGTGGAAAGGCCACGCTAACTGGCCCATAGTGCCCAGGGATGTGTAGATTAGCTGGTTACAGGGATAGGGTAGGGGGTCGCTCTGGATTGGATGCTCTTCAGAGGAATGGTGTGGCCTGCTTCCACACCATAGGGATTCTATGATTTAGCAATATATAAGATGCCATGCTTAAGGCCGCATGTAACATGAGATGGTTTGAGTGAGCTACTGAATTGTAGTTTCATTATGGTTCGTAATAACAAACATGAGCCCAGGCTGTGTTTTACCTCACGGGCCTGAATGAACTCTGGCTGCTTGCACCGTCTTTTGGTTTCTCCATCTCCAATCCCCAACTTTCACTGAGCCAAATAATTCCAGCTTCTTCCATCTATCCATGTAACCAGTGTCGCTGAACTCTTCTGCTCCTCAAAAAATTTACCATCTGTTTTAAGTAAGGGTGCCAGAATTAGAGACAGTGCTCCAGTTGAGGCCAAACTAGAATCTTATCAAGATTCTTCATAAACTTCTTGCTTACCACTTTTTCTTTTATTCATTTGCATCACTGGCTAAGTCAACATTTATTGTCCAACTGGAAGGCAGTTAAGAATCAGCCACATTGCTGTGGGTCTGGAGTCACATGTAGGCCAGACCAGGTGAGGATAGAAGTTGCTTTCCAAAGGACATTAGAGACCCAGATGGGTTTTTCTGCCAATGGATTCATGGTCATCATTTGACTGTTCACTCCAGATGTTTATTGAATTCAACTTCCGCCATCTGTCGTGGTGGAATTCAAACCCTGGTCCCCAGAACGTTACCTGGGTTCACTGTATTAACAGTACAGTGGTAACCACTAGTCTGTTGTCTCCCCGAACTATCCCTACCACTTTCAGCAGTTTGGCTGCATCGATCCCTTGGTCCCTCTGTTGCCCCTTTGAGATTTATATTGCTTCAGCCTCCTTGATTCACCTGATCAAAATGTATCCTTTCACAATTCTTTGCATTAAATTTCAACTGATGATTGTTTGCCCATTCCATTGCTAATGTTAGAATGGCTCCAAATTAAGAAATACAAAGGCCCACTCGCCCCGAAGCAGTGCTGACCACTTAATGTGACAATGTGACAAAGCACGTCAGGATTAAGCAACAAACTCGCTATCACCCATTTTACACGAGAATAAACACTTGTGTTAGTTTCAAAAAGAGCAAGGAATAGTGTTTACTTGGTGACGACAAGCATGGGACCCACCATTTTAGATCTCTTTAATATCAGCCATTTTGAAATGGTATTTTTTTCCTCTTCATCTTCATTACTGTGACTTGCAGCATGAGGTCAACTGCTTGTTTCCACGATGAGATTTCCTTTTCCCATTCTTGGACTTCTCCCTAGCTTGACATGCAGCTCACTCTCAGGCAGTGCAGGCTGGTTTCTGTGGGCAGGAGTCTACATGCCTCTCCCATTCAATGTTAATTCTTCAATGGATGCTAACACAATAGCCAGAAATCTCCATGTATTGTGCTAAAGCCAAAATTACTGTCAAACGCTCGTTATTTTTTTTTTGCAAGCCTCAGGTTACAGAGTCTATGACTCTACGGGAGAGTATTTTAACGAAAGCTGTCTTCCAGTTTGTGCAGCATTGTATTGTCCTCACAACAGGGACACACTCACTTTCCCATGGACAGGGTCTATAGCAATGTGCAGTAACCATAAACACTTTTTTAAAAAAATATGCAACTATGACACAGTTAAATGGTTGGAATGCTGACTGACATATTTTCTTGCCCCCTTCTTTGCTGCTGTACCCCATGAATGAATCTGTAAATTGTTAAAAGTTCATAGCTCTGTTGAAGGAACCTCTGGTCTTCTGAAATCTATTTGCCTGTCTCTCCGTGCCTGAGGTCTGAAGGAACTGAAAGTTGCAGAAACTGCTGAAATGTCACGTTCTTGCCCGAACAGCAAATATTGTCTTGGCTGGTAGAGGGAATAGAAAATATAATGAAAAAAGCGTGCAGCACTGCTGAATATAGAGTTTTTGTCACTCACCTTCTGAGAGTGATAGGAGGCTGTGGACAAGCAGTGGATTGAAATCACTGAGAATATATTACACATTGGAAAAATGTGATTCAAAAGATTGGGTCTGTATTGATTTTATTCATATTTTGAAATGTCCGTGTTTTGTTTGGGGCAGTGGTGTGGTTGATTTTCAAGGTTCTAAGGAGCATACATTTCAAAACTTTCGAAGTTTTATATTTTGTGAAAAACTCAAGCTCACTCTTGATAAAAGAATCTTTTCAGTTATTCTTTTTGAACAGTGGAATTGATTTTTTTTTTTGTTTTGTTTTCATCTGCACCTAGATATATTTGGGAAGGTATAGGTTTGCAATTCTGGCAGGTTGTATTCCTAAAGGGTGCATGGTGTGACCTCTCACCTTGACCTTTCACATTCAACCCATTGGTCGGTTCTCCAGTTTGCTACTTTCATACGGCCAATTAAATCGGGAACAGAATCTTTCATAACCGATTAAATTATTCCTGACCCGCATTGAAGCAATCCCTGCACCCGCCCCGTCACCAGTATTTTAATTATTAATAAATGCATGTGTTCAAAGGGCATGAAAATTATACAGTTTAGTTTTAATGCTCCTCTGATTTTGCTTTAATCCTGGATGCTGCTTGAACCAACATTCCAGAGGTTAACTTTTAATTCCTGGAGACTGCAGGTTTGTCCTGAAGGGTTGGCAACAATATTTGGAGGAGGGATACCCAGAGGTCTGCCTGGTGTTGAATGTCCTTGTGGTGGGAACACTTGTCAATCATCGCTCTTCAAATTCTCGTTATTTCTCTCCAGTCTTTAACAGGCCTGCTGTGTTCATTTCACTGAAATTAACTAGATTGGGACAACATGGCTTTGCAGATATAAAAGCCGATGAGTCCTGTATGCACTGAACTACCTTGAATCTCGGTCCACACAAACTTCAATTTCAAAAACCCTGCTTATTTTTGTTTCCTTCCGTGTCCTTAACTCTCCTTTTGCTGAATAATAGCCACGGGTGAGGTGCCAGAAGATTAGATGTTGACTAATGTGGTGCCATTACTTAAGAAAGGCTGTAAGGAAAAGCCAAGCAACTGTAGACCGATGGCTAGACCTTATGTCAGTGGTGGGTAAGTTATTGGTGGGGATTCTGAAGATCAGGATTTACTCCTATTTGGAAAGGCAAGGACTGATTAGGGATAGTCAACATGGCTTTGTGAATGGGAAATTGTGTCTCTCTAACTTGATTGTGTTTTCTGAAGAAGAGACAAAGAAGACTGATGAAGGTAGAATTGTAGATGTTGTCCATATGGACTTCAGCAAAGCGTTCAACAAGGTTCCACATGGTAGACTGGTTAGTAAAGTTAGATCACATGGAATCTAGGTGGAGCTAGCTGATAGGATACAAAATTGACTTGAAAGTAGGAGACAGAGAGCCACAGGGTTGCTTTTTGGACTGGAGGCCTGCGACCACTGGTGTGCCTCAAAGATCAGTGCTGGGTCCATTGCTTTTTGTCATTTATATAAATGTTTTGAATGTGAATATAAGAGGCATGGTTAGTAAGTTTGCAGATGATACTGAAATAGGTGATGTAGTGGACAGCGAAGAAGATTACCTCAGAGTACAATTGGATCTTGATCACCTGGGCCAATGGGCTGAGGAGTGGCAGATGGAGTTTAATTTAGGTAAATATGAGGTGCTGCATTTTGATAAGGCGAACCAAAGCAGGAATTATACAGTAAATGGAAGGGCCCTGGGGAGTTTGTCAAACAAAAAATCTAGGGGTGCAGGTACAAAGTTCCTTGAAAGTAGAGCCACAGGTAGAGAGGGTGGTGAAGAAGGCTTTTGGCATGCTTGCCTTCATCAGTCAGAACAATGAGTATGTAAGTTGTAATGTCATGTTGCAGCCGTACAGGACATTGGTGAGACCACTTTTAGAATACTATGTACAATTCTGGTTGCTCTTCTATAGGAAAGATGAAACTTGAGAGGGTGCAGAAAACATTTACAAGGATGTTGCTGGGACTGGAGGGTTTGAGTTATAGGGAAAGGCCGAATAGACTGGGGCTTTTCTTCCTGAAGCATTGGAAGCTGGGGTAAGACCTTATAGACGTTCATAAAATTGTGAAGGGCATTGATAGGATGAATAGCCAAAACCTTTTTCCTAGGATGGGGCTGTTCAAAACAGATGGACGTAGGTTTAAAATGAGAGGAGAAAGATTTATAAAGGACCTGCGGGCTAACTTTTTAATGCCAAGGGTGGTGGGTATTCTGAATGAGCTGCCAGAGGAAATGGTGGAGGCGGGTACAATTACAATATTTAAGAGGCATCTGGATGTTATATGAATAGGAGGGATTTAAAGAAATTTTGGGCTAAGTATTGGCAAATGGTCTAAGTCAGATTGGGATGTCTCGTTGGCGTGGGAGTTGGACTGAAGAGTCTGTTTCAAAAACAGAAGTTGCTGGAAAATCTCACCATCTGTGGAGAGAGGTCAGAGTCAACATTTCAGGTCTGGTGAACTGGACAGTTCTCAGGAAGGGTCACCAGATCTGAAACTGGACAGTTCTCGGGAAGGGTCACTGGACCTGAAACATTAACTCTGACCTCGCTCCACAGATGCTGCCAGACCTGCTGAGCTTTTCCAGCAACTTCTGTTTTTGTTTCTGATTTACAGGATCTGCAGTTCTTTCAGTTTTCTTTTGAAGGGTCTGTTTTCCTCCTGAAAACTCTATGAATCTATTTGAGACCTTCACACTATTCCAATTCTAGCCTCTTAGGCATTCCTAGTTTTCTTTGTTCTACCAATGGTGGCTGCATCATCAGCTGTTCATGCCTTAAACACTGAAATTACCTCCCAAAAACCTCTCTGCCTCTTCACCTCTCTCTAATCCTCTACGACACTGCTTAAAACCAAAAATTTTGTTGCTGTCCTGATAGCTCCTTATGTAACTTGGTATCAATTTCTTTCGTTAGTGCTCCTACAAAATGCCTTGGCCATTTTACTATGTCACAGTGCACTGTAAATACAAACTGTTGCTGATTGATGGTGACCTCAACTTGGACCTTCTTTCATGCTTTGACCTGGTGAGCATTGCAAAGTTATGGACAAATTTATTTTTACTATCAACTGATTGAGCAATGATTCAACCTGTCACTCATTGATTTGCCATTATGTCTGCAGGATTGCATCTGGCATAGTGCAGCAGTGAAGACTGTGACTATTGTTTAAAGTTGAGAAATTGTGGCAAAGTTAGTGCGAAGGTATTATCAAAAATCATATTTTGAGAACCCATTTTAAAATTCATGGAACATTGAGGGTGTTCTGCAAGCACCTGTGTTTAAGGGTAAGAAATTAGGGCTGTCTCCAATACAATGCAATGACAGGCAATCTTTCCTGTTGCTAAGTCCTGATAGAATGGAGAAGGTCTGTCAAGCCAGTTCTGCCATGCAATGAGATGGTAGGTGTGCGGTAGTGCAGTGTTGTCTTACTGGAGTAATGATTCAGAGAGACAAATTCAAATGTCAGCGTTGTTGGAGCTGCATACATCTAGACACTGGGAGCATATTCCATCACATCCTGGCTTGTGCCTTAAAGATGAGGGACAGCCTTTGGGGAACAAAAGACTAGTTACTTGCGACAGAATTCATAGCCTCTGACCTGCTCTTGTGGCCGCAGTATTCATACTTATAATGTAAGAAGGATTCTAGGGGAAGCTAGACAAGCATATGGCGGAGACAGGTTATGGTTGCATGATGAGAAAAATAAGAGCCTTCAGTAAAGCATAAATACCAACATGGACTGGTTGGAATGAATGGTCTGTGCATCCTATGTAATCCTGTGTGACTATAATTAACTTCTTTTGTTGCCATTCTAAATTTCATCTGTGTTTGTCCGGTAGATACTTTACTTATTCTGTTCACATGGCATGTCTGGAGCAGGTAGGACTTGAATCTGAACCTTCTGCCCAAGAAGTGGGGACACTACCACTGTGCTATAAGAAACCCCTTACTTTGTAATCTAGTATAGATTTCAGATTGACTTTACGTGATCGAATAATTCATAACTTTGACAGCGATATAGAATTTCTTGATGGAATATTGCAGAATAAACTCTATTGAACAGTCAACACAGCACCAATAACTAAACACAAAATCAACAGTCCCTCTAAAATGTAACCTCATTGCTCTCACTTGCTGTAAATAACTGGAACAGGCTTTATTACTGTGTAGAAAGGAGTTCTGCTTGAGACACTGTGCATGATACAGAAGGATCAATTTTCCCTTGTAATACCCACTGGTCCCTTTGTCAAAGCACTTACAGTATTCATTACCTTACTCATTGTACTTCTATTGCAACTTGTATCAAATTGGTGGTTGCTGCTGGAATGTTGAGATTATTCAGCTCTTGGAGTGGATATACAGCAGGAAATGAGAAGATTGGAGCCTGGGTGTACAGAGGAGATTGCTTACTTGATCAGGAGGCTATGCTGAGACTGTGTTGAGAGTCTGCAACATAATGGATTTCTATCATGTACTATTTAAGTGTTAGTGGTGCATGAGAACAGAACTTGAGTTTGGTAAGAGCAATTTACATCTTTATGAAGCCTTTAATACGATAAAACATCCTGAGATACTTCACGCATATTACTGAGTAATTTGATACTAAAGCAGGTGAAGGTTAAAGAGGTGGGTTTGAAGGGGTACCTTAGAGGAGGAGATTGAGGTAGAGCGGTTTAGGGAGGATGGAATTGACAAGAGTTCAGTGAGTGTGCTGAAAATTGTTGATACGCAAGAGGCCAAAATTGGAGGAGCACAGAGATTTGAGGGTTCACATTGCAGTCAATCAGAGCTGCAAATGAGTTGGAATCCAATTAAAGTCTGTCTCCCAAAGTCTGTCTCCCTTGTTTTTCCATGGATAGAAGTGTGTGCTGGTCAAGTAGAAATATTTGCCTAGGTGGCATGTTGGCACCGCTGCTTTACAGTACCAGGGACCTTGGTACCATTCCAGCTTTTGGTGACTAGGGTTTTCATGTTACCCCTGTGTCTGTGTGGGTTTCCTCTAGGTGCTCCAGTTTCCTCCCACAGCCCAAAAGAGGTGCAGATTAGGTGGATAGGCTGTGGTAAATGTAGGGTGAATCTGGGTGCAATGTGCTTTGGAACTTTGGTTCGGATTGAATGGTGTCGATGTGCACTGTACAGATTTGATGAAAAAAATAATGTGGTCCTTCAATGTCAATCCACTTGGGGTCAATTTTGGGATTGTTCAATTATAGCCATTGCCTACCCACTTTCATCCCGCTATTTAAGAAAAACCAGATCGTGTTCACTTATTCACTGAAAATGATCTTAGTGCACTTTATATTCTCTAAACCGTTATCCACTTAAGTGATAGCAGTTGTTCTCACTTTTAAAGATATTAATTAACTCTGAATCAACCCTGTGCATCACACTGGATTTTAATCATATCCTTCAACCCCTGGGACCTGCATATGTGTCTAATCTTGATGTACAGGATATAAGCTCCTTGTTAACTCTCTAAATCTTAGACAGAAGCCCTCAAATATAAGATTTCATCCACTGGAGCTAGGTGTATGAAAGGTTGAAGTAATGCTCTGATACAATGGTGTTCCTTCTTTGAATATGCTCACATTTGAGAAGAGGAACCAGGAACTCCATCTAACAGTTATCCTCATTATAAGAGGTTTGAAATCTTAGAATCCCTACAGTGTGGAAACAGGTCCTTTGGCCCAACACATCCACACTGACCCTCAAAGCACCCCACCCAGACCCATCGTGCATAACCTCCCTAATCTACACATCCCTGAACACTATGGGCAATTTAGCACAGCCAATCCACTCTAACCTGCACATCTTTGGACTGTGGAGGGAAACCCACGCAGACACAGGGAGAAGGTGCCGACTCCACACAGACTGTCATCTGAAGGTGGAATCAAGCTCGGATCCCTGGTGCTGTGAGGCAGCAGTGCTAACCACTGAGCCACTGTGCCACACTGGAGAGACAAGATTGCGTTTTGTTGATGTTTCCTCTCTCACCTGTCACTTGGCTCTTTCAGGGCTTGGTCAGCTCAGAGGCGTTAATGACCTGGAGTGAACATATTCACCATTGTACTCGCAGTGTCCTGGATTAACTTCTTTAATGCGCCAACAATGGTGTGACAACAATACAGAAATCCAGTGCAAGAAAGAAAGACTTGCATTTAAGTAGCAACTTTCACAAGTCCAGGAAGCTGCAAAACATGTACAACCAATGAAGTACCTTTACAAGGTGGTCACTGTTACAATGTATGGTGGCCAAATTGTGCACAGCAAGCTCCTATAAACAACAATGAAATTAATGACCAGATTGTCTTTTGAATGTATTAACTGAGCATTAAATGGTGATCATAAGTCTGAGATAATACACTTTAGATTCTGTGAAATGAGGTCTTCCAGTCCATCTTTCAGCACCTTGGTTTAACAAATCACCTGATAGATGACAGTACTGATGGTGCAGTGCTCCCTTCTGAAAGTATCAACCTAGATTTAGTGCTCATGTCCTTGGGCTGGCAGTGACCATGTACAGAATCAGAGATAAGAATGCTTGCCACTGAACTGTAGTAGTATTGTGTTAGATCACCAACATGGAATCATAGAATCTCTCCAGTACAGAAAGAGGCCATTCAGCCTATCGAGCCTGCACTGACCCTCTGAAGAGCATCCCATCCGGACACACCCCTCCACCCTACCCCGTAAGCCTGCATGGGGTTTTTAACCATGACCAACTCACCTAACCTGCACATCCCTGGATCCTGTGGTAATTTGTGGCATGGCCAAACCACCTAAACGGCACATCTTTGGGCAGTGGGAGGAATATGGTGCAAACACCCAGGCAGTTAATAATTATACCACTGTATCACAGGAATAAGGATAGTCAGATCTCAATGGGATAACTTGCTGAACCTATATCTGGTACTTTTGGTACCTGCCTCAAATAAAACGCTGAATAATTGGTACCACTAGACCAGCCATGTACTGATGGAATTGTAGGCATGGAGGCAGCTTAACTATCACCACTGTCATGCCACTAGCCGGCTCCTTTAGCTGAGGATACAGCCATTCTTGGCTTAGTACAACATCATGTGGTTGTGGGTACGACAGGGCACAATGCAGCTTGTCTCCAACCAGGCTCAGAAAGCTGACTGACAGCAGGCAGAGTTGGGCAGACATCTAAAGGAGAGATGGGAAGGCTAAGACGAGGGAGGGAAGAAAGTGAACTTGTCTAATTTATGTGCAGTTTGCACCGGTCTGGCATATCTGGGATAATTCTGCAGCTCAGGGTCACTGTCACTTGATACAAGCCAGATAAATCAGAGAAGTGGAACACACCAGAGACATGCTTAGTGCTGCAATTACTGTAGCATTATGCCAATGCTGAGGCAATGAATATTCAATTTGCAAGTTCTTTTTGCAGCACTAAAGAGTGAAGAGCATTGTGACAAGAATGCTTCCTACATTTGAGGAAAATAAATATTCCTGAATTTTTCTTGCATTTTGTAGGCTGGGGTCAAATCAGGATTTGCTAAACTGTAAACAATTACGGCAGGGTAAAGCGTAATAGTTTGTCCTGCTTCTTTTTGGGGGTAGTGGGCTGGGAAATTGAAATGATTCTATATGATAATTAACCTTAAGTGCCACATGGCTTCAAGTCATTCCAGAATCTAGCCCGGTCCCATTGGTGAAATTGTTATTATATTTTGATAATACGTTTAATTATACACAGCGGTGCTGAATGATAAGGTCAAGCTCCCAAGGTTCTCTTGCATATGTGTTGCCCTGACCGGCATTGTGCAGTGAAATTAAAAAAAAATTATTAAACCTGCACGAATATTCCCTCCATGTACACACGCATAACGTATTAAATACCATATATTTACATGGAGTAGATGTTTGTTTCAGCGTTATTGTTCCCAGTGTGGCACTAAAAAGAATAGTAGATCCAGGCAGGAATCTGGCTCTTTAATCAGCAGATTCAGCTAAACCAACAAAAACTTGGAAAATTAGCAGTGGTGGGCATTTTAATTGGGATGTAATGTAACCATTTTCCTTTCAACCAAATTAAGGGTTTGCATTATGTCTGCTATAATTTGTCAAATTTAATATACACTAATAAGGTCTTGGATTGTATCACTGGTGAGCTGTTTTATTTCTCCTCTTCCTGCTTGAATGCGTTAAGCTGTGGCTCAGTTGGTAGCATGCTTGCCACTGAGCCAGAGGTTGTAGGTTCGAATCCCAACTCAGACACTTTGCCTCCAAAACTCTTGCGTTATAGAGTCAGAGGTGCCTTCTTCCACATGAGATGTTAACCTAAAACTCTTTTTCTCTCTGATGGATGTGAAAATTTCCCTGGCACTATTTTGAAGGGGCATTCTTTTTCATGTCAAGTTGACAGCTAAATGAGGCTCCTCTGAGTACAATATCTTGCTTTTCAAGCAAACTAACTGGGTCTGTATGCTTCTGAAGTATAATTTTGTACATTAACATTCACACCACACAAATGCTTGGCAGTGACCACCTCCAACTGACGAAAATGTAACCATCTTCCCTTGATATTTATTGGTATTACCCATTGCTGAATCCCCACTGTCCACATCCTGGGGCTTACAATTGATCAGCAACTGCGCTGGACTAGCTATATAAATATTGCAGCTACAAGACCAAGTCAAAAATTGGCGGTTTTGCAGCAGTGAACTCACTTCCTGACTTGCCAAAGCCGGTCCACCATTTATAAGGCACAAGTCTCGAGTGTGTTGGAATATGCCCCAACCGCCTGGATGGGTAGAGCTCCAGAAATACTCAAGAAGCTTGACACCATCCAGAACAAAGCGATCGCTTGATAGGCACCCCATCCACCACCTTCACTCTCTCTAAAACTGAAGTATAATGGCAGCAAGGTGCCATTCGGGTACCATCCTGACTTGGAACTATTTTGCTATTGATTCACTGAGACTGGGTCAAAATCCTGGAACTCCCTTCCAAAGAGCAATGTGTTTGCAGCAGCAATTCAAGATGGCAGCTCACCTCAAGGACATTAGGAACAGGCAGCAAATGCTAGCCTAGCCAGTGAATCCATGTCCCTTGAATGAATAAGAAGAAGTGGTGATCCAATGAAGGTGTTTATCCTAATTGAATCCTTCCAGATGTTTTCTAATCAACTGTTCAGAAGATGTTGTAACAGGGAAGGCAATAGCCTAATGGTATCATTGCTGGACTGTTAATCGGGAGACCAAGATAATGTTCTGGGTTCGAATTCCACCACGGCAGATGATGGAATTTGAATCCAATAAATATCTGGAATTGAGAATCCAGTGATGACCATGAATCTGTTTCCGATTGTCTGAAAACCCATCTGGTTCACGAATGTCCTTTAACGAAGGAAACTGCCATCCTTAACTGGTCTGGTCTACATTCCTGTGGGTCTGCAGTCACATGTGGTTGATTCTTAACTGCCTCTGGGCAATTAGGGGTGGGCAATAAACGCTGCCTAGCCAGCGATGCCCTCGTTCCTTAAATGAATAAAGGATAAAAGAACCCTTTGAAGCAGGTGGGACTTGAACCTGGGCTTTCTGGTTCAGCGATAGGGATGCTACCATTGTACCACAGGAGCCCTTTAATTGGAATCATAGAATCCCAAGGCCATTCAGCCCATACTGACCCGTTGAAGAACATCCCACCCAGACCCACACCCCTATCCTGTCCCTGTAACCCTGCATTTCCCATGGGTAATCCATCTAGCCTGCATAACACTGGGCAATTTAGCATGGCCAATCCACCTATATGCACATCTTTGGATTGTGGGAGGAAGCCAGAACACCTGGCGGAAACCCATGCACATATGGGCAGAATGTGCAAACTCTGCACAGACATTCGCCTGAGGCTGGAATCAAACCCGAGTCCCTGGTGCTGTGAGGCTGCAGTGCTAACCACTGGAACCACTGTGCTGTCCAATGAAGAATTAGTTCATCTGGTGGGGAATTCAGAACAATGAGGCTTAGTGTTAAAATTAGAGCTTGGACATTCTGAAGCGAAATCAGGAAGCACTTATTCCGATATTTTTTTCCCCCAAGAAGACAGTGGTTGTGGGTGAGATCAGGACTGAGATCGATGGATCTTTGTTAGGATATAAAAGAACAAAAGCAGGTAAATGGAGGCAAGAAACAGTCACGGCCATAACCCAACAGAATGACCAAACAGATGAGTGAGATTGAATGGTCTTTGCTCCTATTTCACACATGTCAAACAATTCGAGTTGATTTCTAGGTTAAAAGCAGATGACAAAAGTTATCCAATAGTGATCCAACATTTTAGGTTGGTGCTCTCATGCGTCTGGGAAGACCCATATCTTTCAATCAAGCCCGTGCTTCTCTGTCTGTTCTATTCTTCTGCCATTTCCCTGCTGCATAGCCTTCCAGCAATCCTGTCTTCCCCTTCAACCTTCTTTGAACTTTTCTGTGTTTGGAAGTGAGATCTGCCTCTCTATTCAACTCCTCCTTTTGAGTCGCAATGCCTAGTCACTTTGTCATATTATGATCACTATTGCTTAATTTGAAATATGAGAAATCCTTTTCTGTGCCACTCTTCAATGGAATTTGAGCTCCATTCTTGGCTCATTTTGCTAAGTGCCCTGCTCTGGGAGGCACTCAAACTGCTTGGCTACCAAACCAACTTTAATAACAATTGATTTTTGCTGAGCCATAAGGATTACCAATCCTTCAGGATTGTCTTGACTAATCAATTAATGATTAATCTCCAACATGGCTGCTAACAACCCACAAGAATAATTGTGAGCTAATTAAAAACAAGTTTGCGCACAAATCCTCTGAACATTTATTAGTTAAAGTCTTGATTATAGCACAAAAGGGCAGTTTGACTGATAATCTAACATCATCCAGTAGAGTGAGAAATGGGCCACTTACTTACCAATGGCTGTGGCAAGGTGGAGTATGGTCAGGATAGATGTGACAGACAGAATCAGAGAATTATTACAGTACAGAAAGAGACCATTCAGCCTGTCATCTCTGTTCAGGCTCACTGAAAGATCAATTCACCTCCGGTCATTCGCAGATCTACACATGCTTCCTTTTCAGATAAGAATGGAATTCCCTTTTGAATGCCTTGCCTCAACTGTACATTCAGGTGGTGCATTCCAGATTCTAACCAATGGCTGTGTCAAAAAGCATTGCCCTGTTGTTTCTTTATCAATTATCTTAACTCTGTGCTCACTCGTTCTTGATCCTTCCACCACAGTGAACATATTTTCTCCCCATTTGCTCTGTCCAGATTCCTCATGATTTTAAATAGTGCTGTCAGTTTTCCTTCTAAACTTCTCCAAGGCGAACAACACCAACTTTTCCAATCTATCCATGTAACTGAAGTTTCTCTACCTTGGAACCATTCTTGTCAATCTTTTCTTTTCACACTCCGATTTCTTTATGTCTTTCCTGAAGTGTGGCACTGATAAGGCCCAGGATTGTACCACTCTCTCAAACTATACCGCCGCCTTCAATAATTTATACAAGGATATGTCCAGGTCTCTCTGTTTCTTCACCCCCTTTAGAATTGTACCTTCATTTTATATTGCGTCTCTGTGTTCTTCTTACCCGTATGAATCACTTTGCACATTCCTGCACCAAATTTCATCTGGTTCTCTGTGCTTTTGAAGCTATACTTCTACACTGTTAGTACAAATGTTTTGAACCATCTGCAGATTTTGTAATTGTGCCCTGTGAACCAAGGTCTAGGTCATTTATTGCGTATCAGAAAGAGCAGGGGCCCCTAACATTGGATCTTGGGGAACTGCTCTCCACATCTTTCTCCTGCCTGAAAAAAAATTATTAAACACTGGCTGAGTGACGGGAAAGAGCAATGTTGTATCCACGTCGGTACTGTCCCTGTGTTGGGTGACCAATGATAGGACTGTGGGCTTCGGATGAGGCAGGAGGTCAAAATATGATGACATGTCCATGGGTGTGGTCAGAGCTGGAAAACACTCTGAGCATCAAGACTGTAAAAGAATCAGAAAATGCTACAAATACTCGGGTCTTGCGATACATATGCAGATATATATATGCAGGAATGATATACCATTTTTGTTATTAAAAATGACTTAGCGTGTGGATATTCCTGTGAATTTACTTTCTATGTGAGTTTAAGTAATAATGTCTTGAGAACCTTGAGCTATTTTTGGTCATTATTCGGAAAACTCTCTGGTGAACTAAGCTTATCACAGAACCCAGGTCCCGGGCACCGTGAGGCAGCAATGCTAACTACTGAACCATCATGCCTCCCCTTTTGTGTCCAGAGCAGGGCTTTTTTTTTGTATGAAGTAGTTTACTCCTGTATCTTTGTTCCTCACATTCTGTAGGTTCACCTGTAGGACTGAAGGAACAGACAGCAACAAAGAAAGGGTTAATTTATTGAATTGCTCATGGTTGGGAAAAGTGATCAAAGGTTTCGGAATGGCGTAATATTGCTGCTATGTTTGGTAAGGGAACTTAAGAGCAGCATGTGGAGGGAGGAGTGATAGTAATCTCTAGCTCAGTGAGCTCAATGGGCCGAACAGACACTGAAGCCTTGTTTGGGTTCTGTTCTTTCTGTCTTTTGCTGTTTGATGACAAGGGCAGTGAACAACTTCAAGAGTTCAGTGAAATAAGTCAAAGGGTCACTGTGTGGGTGCAGTTTCTTTCCTTTTTGGTGGGTTTTTATTGTAGGCACAGTTATTATGTAGTTTCAGAGGAAGCAACTATCCCACAAGTGCATGCCAGCCAATTTTGGGTGGCATTCAGAGTCAGGTTGCCAACTTCGATCAAAGCCACAAAGTGATAGAGAGTAGAATCATCGTTGCAATTCCTAGCTTCATTGATGATAAAATCCTGTTCAGCGATTAAATGGACCTTTTCTTAAATAAAAACCATAATCCAGGTTAAGTGCTCGAAACGTCTTGACCCTTTCAGCCCCAAATACAAGTAGATGTCCACTCTGCTTCCGGCTTAACTAATCATCCAGTGCCCTCAAAATCAATGTGTCGGGCTACAGGGGAAGGCAGGAGGAAATGCTCAGAGAAAAACTAAGAGAAATTGCTCAGAATGCCAGTGCAGAACAGGATGGGCCAAATGGCCTCCTTCTGCACCATAACAATCCTGCTGTAACCAGGACTCAGGTACTGAGAAGTTCACCATCTGAATGCTTAACCTAAGTTGAACTCCATTTGGCTGCAGCTGTTGCCTCTGACCTTTGCCTGCTGACCTCTCATGTACATGTTTATTGAGGAGAACGTCAGCTACCTGTTCCATTGTCATGAGTGTCACAGGGCAGTTCAGCACTGATCCCTTATCCCATTGTTCCCCAAAATGTACTGGAGCTTTAACTTCTCCAGCCCTAAGTCCCACACTAGTCATGCTGATTTGAGCATCTCTGATGGCCTTGTTTTTGGAGGTCTCAACACGGAACCTCCTGCCTCAAATTGTCTCAGTCATTCACCGAACATGTTCATCCAAGTGATAAAATAACTCGTTATGCCCATCAGACAACAAGCAAACTCGATCGATAGTTGAATGATTCCTGACAGTCAGCCAAACCGCACTTTTCCCTCATATTCATTTCATTTATATCAAAACCAAATGTGTTCAAAGGCATGTTTAATTTTGTTACTGCCCTTAAAGTTTCTCTCTTGTGTTGCTCACAGCAGTGGTCTGGAGATTAGTCTTTAATTCCTGGAGATTCCCAGTCTATACTGGAAGGCTGACTCTGAGCAGGCTCAACGAATGTAACTCAGACTGAAGGGAATCGACCTGGAACCTTCCTGTCCTGTGTGGCTCTGTTGCTCACTGATAAACTCCATGAATTATTGAGCAAAAATTTGGTAAATGAACTGGCAGCTGGTTTAGATTAGATCACACAGCGTCGGCTTTGACTACATTTGATTCCTATCAATATTGCATCAACTTAAGGAAAGTGCTGTTACTCACGATCCTGTAACTTCAAATCTGTTCTGTTGTACATGTCCGCTTATGGTATTTTATAGTGTGGTTGCATATTTACAACAGGGTGGGTTTTATATGTTAAATACTGTTGTTTGCAGATGGAAAATTACACCGTTTGATCCCTTGAATGTTCACTGTTCCTCACTGATCAAACTGATTGGAATGCTTTCTTAAATATCTGACTTGGAAACTTTCTTTGTCGCTGCAATGATAATTTTTGCCCACTCCCCTCCCAATTTTTATTTTTTTTTGAAAAGGTTCTCCGTTGTGAGGGGATTCTGAAAGAGTAAGTTTGCATGGAGTCCTTATTCCTTCTTCAATTGTAATGAAGCTTGAGGCACTGTGTAGTAAGGTTTACCAGATGCTTTTCCCTTTCTCACATTAATAGTTTTCTGATGTTCGAGGCAATAAAAATATCAGCTGCAATGGTGAGGGGAGGAGGTGTGTGTGTTGGGGGGGAGGGGTGTGGGGGGGCGTTGGTGGTGTGGTGGTCTTGTACCTGCAGATAAACACTCATTTCACTTGCTCCAGTCCTGCTGCTTTATTCGATGTTGAAATCAAAACCGCAGTTGTAGAACCTTGGACTGTCCCAAACTGCTTTAAAAACAATGGCATACTTTCAAAGTATGGTCCTTGTTGTAAAGTAGAATTTGCAGTCACTTGCTCACATCAAGGTGATGAAGATGGGACAGTCTGTTGGAGTGGTATTTGAGGGGCACAAATTGACCAGGGCACCATGCAGAACTTCTCCAAACTGTGTTGAGTGGGCAGGCAGAAACAGTGCTGTATTTAACAAAGGATGCACCCCTGACAATACAGCTCTCCCTCAGTATTGTAATAATGTGCCAATCTAGATTGTGCACACAGACTACATAAATCCATGGCCTTCTTACCCAGAGTGCTACCCTGTGCCAAGATAATTGGTCTGATAGCTTCAAAAAATTAGCTGGCAAAAGAATCTGACGTGAGTCTGAAAGAATTCCACAAAGGCCAGCATCCTGTCACCAAGTCATTCTTTATTTATATGTGCATGGCACATGTCATTGACCTAGGTAGTTCTGAGCCAGCTCCTAGGGTGGGCAGAGACCTGACACTCCAGTTTATATGTGTCAGCCAGGACTAGGTTAACCACTCCAATCAGGGAACTCATTTTCAATGAGATCAACCTGGCTGACTTTGTTCCAATCACAACAGGTCCATTCTGGGTTTGTGGGAAGCCATCATTATCCACACTCCCAGAGTGAACTTAATCCTATGGAGCTGTTTCTGGCATTCGAATGCGAGTTTGCATCTAAAAAGAACCTATTCTTGCTCCATTCCTTCCACATCAAAGGTTTGCATTTCATACCTGTCACGGATTAACTTAAAAAATTCTGCATTATTGTCAAAGTTTTGCACGAGAAAGAGATTGGATTTTTTTTGACCTTTAGTACTTTGAAAATATAGGAGTCAATAGACTGAAGAGATGGGAAAACTGCAATGTTCCCAAGCTGATATTCTCTGATAGGCTGGAATTGGTTTCTGGTGATATAAGGTGGCCATTTGTGTCTGTTACTCTGGATATATTGATGAGTTTACCAACGAAGAGTAGACTTTGATCCTCAGGCTGTTAGTGTTCAACGATCTCAGCATTCTGAAAAGGCTACACTCAGGACCGTGCACTTTTAACAGCAAAGTCTCTGAAATAAATTGAAACAAAAAGTGATAAATGAAAAGTATATTGGTGAAGAGGAAGAAGATGTTGAGCAAATGAAAAAAAAGTTGTAAAAGTAGGGATAATATTACACACCTGCAGTCTGATTAAAATGGAGGTGAACAGGTGCTGTTGTCATAGGTGTCAATGGGCATTCAGTTTCAAAATGGACCTTTCATGATTGTTTTGTGGTGACAGAGGGATCCACATACAACAAGGAAGCTTTTTCATAGATTCATAAAATGATGCATCATCAAAGGAGGTCAATCTTTCCATCATACTGGGGCTGGCTGTTTTAAAGATTGAACCAATTGGTCCCACTTCCCTGCTCTTTCCCCAAAGCCCTGTAGGCTTTTCCACTACAAGCATTTATTCAATTCCTTTTTGAATGTGATGTAAACATCACAACTCACTATATTAAAATAATGTTTAATTTGCCCCGGTTCCTTTGCCAATTTCCTTAGAAATATACCTTCTGGTTACTTACCCTTCACTTAGAACAGATTCTTCTTAAAACCCTTTACGATTTTGAGCATCTTTTGTGAAATGCCTCCTTAATGCTCTCAAAAACCATTTGCTTCCTCTGTCAATTCACATGAACATGTTGACACCAGCAACCTTTTCATTTCAGGTCTATTCTTTTAGCTTCAGATATTGACTTTTTACAGTGGAAGAATGACCTCAGTTACTCTGGTCTATCCATGTAAATGAAGTCCTGTATTCCTTGTACCACTCTGCACTATCTCCAAGGTCTTCTCATGCTACCGAAAGCATTGATCACAGTGCTCCAGTTGGACCTATACTGTGCTTTTGAAGGGTACAACACGTATTACTTTTGCTGTTGTGCTTAGTCTCTGTTTATAAAGCCAGGAATGCCATTTGCTTTTATAACCGCATGTCAACTTGTCCTGGATAACAAGGTGTGGGGCTGGATGAACACAGCAGGTCAAGCAGCATCATAGGAGCAGGAAAACTTGACGTTTCGGGCCTAAACCCTTTTGTCCTGTCAGCTTCAAAGAATTGTATATGTATGTTTGCAGGTCTTTTTGTTCCTGCACCTGTGTAGAATTGTAGCTTTTCTTTTGTAATGTGTCTCCTCATTCTTCCTTCCAAAGTGCTGAACTTTACATTTTTCTGCATTAGATTGCGTCTGCCATGTGTCAGCCAATTTCACCAGCTTATGTCCTCCTGAAGTTTGCCACTGTGTCACTGTTTCTTACTCTAGTTTACTGTCAGGACATATGTCTCACTTTTTATTACTTCTGAAAGAGTTTCTTGTCATTTTCAAGTGTTGAATTTAAGTCCTGTATACCCAACAATAAATCCTGGGAAACACCATTGCATATTTTTTCCAATTTTCAAAACAACCTTTCAACGCTATTCTTTACATTTTGTCCCTGAGCCAATTTCATATTTCACTGTCCATTTAATCCGATGTGCATCAATTTTGCTAGCCGTGTATGTCATGTGGTATTTGATCAAATTCTCACATCCATGTACTGAGCAACAGCTGCATAACTCTTCTCAATGTTCCCTGCCACTTCATCAAAGTAGATACTCCCACTTTGATATGTGTGCAAATTTGAGAGCTGCATGCGGCACTTCTCCGTGTTATTGTGCAGTCCCGATAATAGATGCTTCCATTCCCCTCACCATCAGCATAATTGAAGTTGGTGGATGATCGGACTTTGCTTTCGAACATCTGATGCATCAACCTCCTGGCGTGAGTCTGAAGTCAAGTGAGATGCAGATAACATGAGCTGAGTTTAATCTTTCTTGAGTTTAAGATTGATTTATACTGCAGAGATTAGCACTGACGCGCTGTGCAGCGAAGTGTCTTACAGAGGTTCTGGTGGCTAATCAGCAAGATAAGTTTTTGGATGCTGGAGGTGTCACAATATATTTGGATGTCAAAGTTCTTATTTGTTTTGGATTCCCAGTCTTCCTGCCTTTTGAAGTAATTGACTTGTGATACAAAACAGTTCCATTGCCTTCAATTGCTCCCTGGTAAGCGTTTTGTTCATGTCTATTATATGGGCACGGCTGACATGGGCATCATTTATTGCCCACCTCGAGACACCCTGGAGAAGGTTGTTTTCATGGTAACAGATTACTTTCATGATCTGCTGCGGCCCATGTTTTGAAGTTGCTTATCTTAGGAGGTAGGGAGTTTCACAATTTTGACCCAACAACAATGAAGAAATGGTTAATGTATCACCAGGGCTGGGATGGCATGTAAATGTGGAGTGGAACTTGGAGGAGATGGTTTCCGTGCAGCTGCTGCCCTTCAGCTTTGAGCCATTGAATGTTGCAAGTTTGTTGTCAAGGAAGTACGCAAGTGAGATTATCTGCCAAATACAATCTACAGTCGATGCAAGTATAAAATATTGGACAGGTTAAAGTGTGTGATTCGAAGGAAACACAGAATGAAGAAGTGTCTTTCCATTCAGTTGGCGATTAATGAGCTTTGTGATTTTTTTTTTTTACCTGACGTATCCACTCTCCCCTCTGTCAAAGCGCAGTTCTGATTTAAGTGTCAGGAAATGATATAAGTGGGTTTGAATTTCTGTCAGCTGAATGTTTAGGAAATTAACTTGCAGGAATCGTGGACCTTTGAGTAGAACTTGAAAAGTCAGGCAGTGAAGAATAGAACACTGGAGCTTAGTCTTCAACTATTTATAAGCTTTTATTTGTCGGAATGCTTTCTGGAATTTTGTGCACCTTTCAACCACACCCACATATATATAAATGCCACAGATGAGTCCCCAGATAATAGCCACCACTTAAAATATAAGGAATTTTTAATGAATCCAGAGAGTGAATAACTTCTTATGGCTCATTGGCTCTGAGTTTAATTGGAACCAAAATTCACCTCATCAGAAAGACACGACAACTAAACAGTAGGGATTTTGAGGTTTGTTTGAGAGTAGGTGCAGATATTCAATATTTACAGCTCAGTTTGAATGAAAGGAGGCAATCAATTGAAAGTATGATCAAGGAGAATTGTATATTTTGTGTTTGGTTAACCGTGACTGGAAATGCTCTCCCTGTTTGGAGAGAGGGACTTTGAGCCCTGTCCACTCTCAGAGAGTGGGGTTTTTTATATTTTACTTCAGAGGACATAGACTTCGCAGGTAAGGCTGACTTTAATTGCCCTGGAGAAAGTTGGGTGAGCTGCCACCTTGTATATAATGGTGTCACTGGCTTGTCCAGTTCAGAGGACAGTGAAGAGTCAACCACATTATGTGACTCCAAATTCACAGCAAAGGCCAAACTGGGTAAAGATGACAAATTTATTTCCCTCCGAGGCAGGAGTAAGCCAGATGAGATTTTACAGGCATCTGATATTCTCATGGTCATTATTCCAGATTTTTTTCATTAACTGAATTTAGTTTCCCACTTGCTATGTGGAAACTCCTGTCACTGATCATTAGTCCAGGCCTGTGGATTAATAGTGTAGTAACATAACAACTCTGCATCTGTCCCCTACTGAATCCCACTGTGACAGTTTGAGAATTTGTGTGTGTTTTTCTAAATAAAATGGAAAAAGCTGTTGCTGGTAAATGTGACGAATCCACTTTGATTATCATAACCACCATCACCAGTCTCTCCTCCACTACCCACCAGCACACACACCCGCATGCACGCACGCACGCACAGACACACACACACACAGATATGTGTACACACACACGTGTACACACACACACACACACACACACACACACACACACACACACACACAATCACTAGTGACCCTGAGGAAAGAAATTTGACTTCTTTACAATTGCCCAGCTTGGATATACATGTGACTCCAGTCCCACACCAATGAGATTAATACTTCACTGCCCTCTCTAGTTCAAACACTGGTTAATTTTGACTTGCAGGCTGAAACTGAGGAACATACTTCATTCAGTAAATTTCCCCGAACCAAGGGAGCGATGAACTCTGATCTGAGCCCTGCTTTGTTTAAAAGTCTTTGAGGAACACAACCCACTTTGACTGTTAGGTCATTTTACTCAACCCGTTTTGATGTGTTTTGACACATTCCCGGAACAGATGGACTTGAACGTGTGCCTCCTGGCCGAGAGGCAGGGACACTACTATATTGCACCACAAGAGTCCCTGAGAATTTGTCTGTTACACTTGTTGTAATATTTCTGACTTAGTCTGAGCAATGCTACATGATATCTATTGCTCAGTGACAGAAACTGAGCAGTATGAGAGATAAATGTTTTTTGGGTAGCCAAGTTGGGTCACGCCGGACAATCAAGATGGTCTATGGGCTGGACTTTGTCGGTTGCCCTTCCTCAGCTTGAAAAGTCAGAGGGGAGCCTGCCCACGGTCTCTGTGCTGCCCACGGCCTCTGTGCTGCCCACAGTCTCTGTGCTGCCCGCAGTCTCCACACTACCCATAGTCTGTGTACTGCCCATGGTCGCTGTCCTGTCCATGGTCGGTGCCCTGTCCATGATCTACGCTGTCCATGGTCTTGAAGTTTAATGCCAAGAACAATGTTTATGGGTTGAAAATTAGATTTCTGCCTCCCTCATGGGAGAACGTCCTGCCTTTGAGAGCTGCCGTTCAATTGGATGATTGGACCATAGCGCTCCCAGGAATGACCACTGTTAGAAACGCCAGTCAACAACACTGAGGAACCCAGGCACAGGTGGTTAGCTGGACTCAGGGGTGGGGGTGTTAAAGTAAGTGATGACTGTGTTTGGGAATGACTGCTGCCCATTGACATAGGTGTGATGTGATTGGGAAGGACTCTTTAGGTCTGGGTGAAAGTTCCATTCCAGGGACTTGTGCAGACAATCCAGGCTGCCACAGCAGGGCAGAGCTGGTGGTGTGTTGCATTGTGAGATGTACTGCCTTTTAATTTAAATCGAAGTTCTGTCTGCTTCCTTTGTGACTATAAATGATCTCCTGGCTCTATTTCAAAGGAGAGAAGGGGACTGATCCCCAACAATTGTCTCTCAACTGACATCGCTGTAAATCAAAGCACCCAATTCTCATTACATTGCTGCCTGTGGTAGCTTGCTGTAGGTAAATTGGCTCCCATATTTCCGAAATACAACAGTGACTTCTTACTGCTTTCGAGTTCTCTGCTTGTACCCTCTGTGGCATGACCTCCACCCAAGGCAGATCCAAATCCACCCCACCCGGATTGGGATGGTGGAAGGGGCAAGGGGATGTCATATCCTGTGCTATTGACACCTGCCTGATCCACACCAGTCCACAGCTCACTGACTCCCTCAAGGTTCCGGTGACTACATCCACTTTTATGTTCATGTGGTAGCCTGGAGCTATGGTCAGTGATGGTAGAGTCTCCAATTTCTTTCCATTGAAATTCTGACCAGGAAACTCTCCTGTTAATTGCTTGCCATTGGTGTCTGCTGTAAGGATTTACAAGTCAGTTTTCAATTTGCACCTTCTTTGGTCATCAAGGCCAGGAGTGAGACTTGAACCGGGAGTTTCTGGCTGAAAGGAATGCACCACAAGACATCTGCAACAGTGACTACCCTCTTAAAATATTTCATTGGTTACAAAGCCCTGCCAGATGTCCCAATGTTGTTATTTCACTTAAATGTTCAATGTATTTTCAAAGAACGCTTTAATTTACACATGAAAAAGAAATATAAGCAATTATTTCAGAACAACTTAAATCTGCAGTGATAGGTGGTGTGTTTAGCGACAGATGTAAGCTGATTTCTTAGTGCATTAGGTTCTCAGTGGACTGTGCAGTTTTTAAGGTAGGGCCCTACCCAGTCAGCCTGTGTTATTTATCTCAGCCAGACCTGGCTAGTGTCTTTACTCTGTCTTGTGAAGGTCTGGTCTTTGTCAGTGCTAGCTGTCTTTTGCTGCTTATGATGGACTGTGCACTTGCTTTTGAAGGTACGAAGTATTTGGCTTCAGGAAAACTTTCAGATCTGTGGAACAAGGTAGCACTGTCCATCTGTAATGTTCAGTATGAGAAATGTTAGCACCAGTCATGGGTGGGGGTGAGCACAGTAACAGGAGAGATAATGTGCCTGTGATTCCATACATCTGTAACGGTCCCTTCTCCGCCTTTAGGTTTTTGTTGTACCCAATGTAAATTGTCATTTGTCATGGCTGAGCCTGGAGAATAAACGCTTGGTATATATCTCACCATGAGGTAACTTAATGATCCTGCCTTCTCTGAAATTGCATATGTACTCCATTCCCGTTCCCCCACCACCCAACAGACATGGCACACACACACTCACACCTGCATACATACACATTCTCCCTCTCCATCTCACACTCACACACTCATTCTCATTCACATTCTGTCTCTCTCACGCTCTCTGTTTCACTTTCAGTCTCTCTCTCATTCACACACACATACTCTCTCTCTCTTACTTTTTCATTCTCTCTTGCTCTCTCAGTCTCTCTCTCACTCCCTCTCCCTCTCTCCCAGTCTCTGTATTCTGTTGGTTTGATTACAAAATCTTGGAAAATAGTCTGTTTCAGTCAACTGTCTGGAATATGTGTCTCTTATTACAGGCTGTAAGGCAATAATTTAGACTGAAGAATATTGTTAGTAACAACTTGCATTTATAAAGGAACTTTTAAAATGTGACTCAACCAATGGGATAGGAGCACAGAACGGTCACATTACATGAGGCCATTTTGCCTGGAGTGTCTGCATCAGCTCTAAATGAGCTGTACAACTCGTGCCATTGCCTGTCCTTAACCCTGCATGTTCTTCACTTCCAAATAATCCAGTGTGATACCTCTGAGAAGGCAGTGCTCCCTTAGCACAGCACTGGGATTATGTACTCTGGAGTAGCTTTTGAACCCGCACCCTTCTGACTCCAACTGAAGATGATGAGGATCAGAACAACTAACATGCCATAGATGGTAAGGTCCAATATTTGGAGGTCAAGTTGTTCTGCACCAGCACTGAGAAATATTTCTGTGTTCATGGTTACCAGGGGGATAGTTTAGTGTCCGATCATGTAACTATGTGATTGAAAGAGAGTCCGTGATGTTAGTAGAGAAGGCCTGTCTTTGAGCAGCTATCAAATGTTCCCTTTTATTAGCAACTGGCTTGGGTATCTGTGAAAAGCTTATAGCAACAGCCTCAAGTTGACATCCGAAGACAGACATGAATGTTAACAAGGGGTAATTGGGACCAGTGCCTCCCAAAGATATTTTTAGCAATTGAAAGATTGAACAGTCCTAATTGTGTAATTGGGACTAACCAGCAATGTAACAGTGCATGTTTTTTCCCGCCCAATTTCTTTACTTTCTCCTAAGATTGAAAGCTCTTGAATAAACATGATTCTGGTGGACTTAATGCAGCAGACTCGGTTATGCATTTCCTTTTGGAAAAGATGTGTGACCTACGAAAGGGAGCGCTCTTATTAAAATGTTAAGCTCCTGATCCCTGTCTGCCTGTCAGGCATGTTGATGCTTGCCTTAATGAATACAAGTGTTTGAATTTACTGTTGGAATATAAGGGAACATCTGAGCTGTAGTTTTGTTTGCTGCTTTTTTCTCTTGTGGGTGAAACCATGCCTAGTTAAATCACAGATACCAGAGATGGAGAGCATCATTATTACAACATACGTTACATTCGACTGAGATTATTTTGTTTTCCTAATTCCTAGTTTCTTATATTTCCCTCAAAATGCCAATACATAGACAGTAGTCTATCCTTTCACAAACACATCCTCCATGTTATTGATCCGTGTTGGTTCTTGATTCATGCGACTGCAGTCAGCTATTCACCTGGAGTCTATAGTTGATCTGGAAATGTCTAGTAATTATTCTGAAGGATGTTTATAAGCAAAAACAGTTTGCAACTCTGTAGCACCTTCAAGATAGTAAAACATCACAAGGCGTTTTATAGGAGTGTTATTGAACAGAAACTTTCCACCAAGCTGCAAAAAGTGGGTTAAATGACTGAAAGCTGGGTCAAAGAGAAAGGTTTTAAGAAGAGGCTTTCAGGAGGGAAGAGAGTGGAGACGTTTTCAGTGGAAATTCCAGAGTGTGGGGTCTTGGCAGTTGAATGCTTGGCTACTAATGGTAGGACAATGTGAGAGATCAGAATGACTGGTCTCTGTTGACTATAGACTTCACTCTGTGAAGGCTAACAGTATTGGATGCGAAATGCATAGTGTCTTCAATGCTCATGTTCTCAATTGCCCATCAGGACCGTAGTGAGATGTCAGGTTCTTGCCCGATCAGGTAGCCCCAGACTCCAACTGACACAAATCAGCATCACACTCGGGGGAGATTAATATATTTCCATTTGGCTTGACTGCATTCTTGAGGTAGAGTTAATGTTGTGTTAACAACAACCCATATTAATATCAGCATTTGAATCAAAATGCCCCAAAGGTGTCATGGAAATATATTTAAGAATATCTATGCTGAGTCACACAAGATGCAGTTGAGGAAGAAAGTACCTCAATGTATCATCACATTTTCCCTGATCCTAGCAGGGTCTAAATTGTATCGTTTGATTGGTGAGTGACCAGCACCTTGACCCAAGTTCTGGTTTGTAAGGAGGGCAGAGAGGTGCAGGAGCAGAGGATTTGGAAAAAGGCAATGTGAGTTTAGGACACAGACAACAAAAGATAAAGCCAGTTGCCAATGGCGAAGGGAAGGGCCAGAGAAAACTTAGGAGGGCAGAGTCAGAAGAACTGAGAGTTATGGGGATGGAGAGGGGGTTGCATGCTAGTTGTAAACTTGACAGGGAGTGGAAGGATTATATAAGGAGGCTGATTCTGAGAGAGATAACTCTATGGAATAGCCTGACACACTGATATATAAATAGCTATTTCTGGGAGGAGTTAGTCAGCCCTGGTTTGTTGTTGGTCAGTTCTACCATTTATAGCCATGTAACAGTGACCTGATAATGATCTCTTAGAAAATAAAAATATCTCTCATCCACTGTTAATGACGCTAACAATCCCTAAGCTAGTGCAATATAATGTCACCATAGACCCACCAGACTATAGGACTGGTCTCTCATTGGAGAGAGATGACTGGTTGTGAGTTAAGCTGAGGGTCACCATGCCTCAGGCAAGGCAGAAGTTGAGAAGGAGAATCCTTCATGGTCAGCTCAGCTGGTGTGAGAATTGAACCCACACATCACTCTTCATTGCAAGCCAACCGAGCTAACCAATCCTCTAAGCTGTCATTACCTGTTACCTTACCATTATGCAATAAACTACTATTTGCACAACTGAAGACATATTTGTGGTTAATCCTTTGCCTCTGAATACTAGTAGTTTGCCTTGTAGTTGGTATAAGAAGGGTTTGTGGCAGCAAGTCTGCCCAAAGCAGTCTCCATCACAACCAGTGCCAGCTGCAGGCATCTCTTCCAATGAAGTGGGCGATGCTGGCATTGGTGGGATAATATCATCTGGTACTGCTTTTCTATGTTTGTTTAAAAAAACACTAAACTGTAAAGATTCTCTGAAGCAGTTTCCGCTTGGAATAGCAACCAGAGAAATTCTGCTGGGTTTGTAATGCTGCCCATGCGTAGCGACCATGGCAAATCCTTCCCACCTCTAGCACCAAGCCCTGTCTGGTTCTTATACAGTGCTCTCAGCAGTCAGCGTGCTCCTTTAACACACGTTAGCAGCAGCTGGGAAATGCTAACAGCAGGTTTGTTACTGGCCCCATCCATCAAGCCTGATCCTGTTACTTAGAGATAGGCCATGATTCCCTGGCTGGGACGTGATGAACAGTGCCCTGTCCGCCCTCCTCATCCTCCCCAAAGACCCGAGTCAGCAGCTTTGCCATCTTCATTCTGCTCGTTTTAAAGAAAAAATAAATTTGGTGCCAGCAAAATGCCAGTGAGTCAGCAGAACTAAGCTTCATTTCCCTTGCACCCTGACATTCCAACTGTATGGATGTAAGGACCTCTCAATCACAACACAATAAATAGACAACGCTTGCAAGGAATTCTATAAAACAAGGACGCCACTGTTTGTTAAGACCTTTTATTAAAGCTGTACCTTTTTAAACATTAAATTAAACCCTGGCCATTTAGTTTATTTAATTAACAAGGTTTCTATTGCATACACTGGTCTTCAGTGAGTAGACAGGCTGCGAACATTTGGGAGTCCATGAACAGGATAATATCATGGTTTCTTGCAGAGCAAAGCAGCTTTTGTTAATTAATTGATTTGCCAGATTCTGAGTTTCTGCCTTTCAGCTGTGACTGAAGAATATGAGTATTATTGGAAGCAAGCTTTCTACTGTTCTGGTTTGGTGGCTACTTCAAGAATAGTGATGGCTGGGAGCACAATTACTCACCTGTCACAATGTCTGCAACATCTCCACCTCACTCTTTAAGTAACTCCTTTCTTACACACTCACTTTATTTAAATGATGTACGAGGAGGCCTTGAGCCTGTGCTGGCTCCCACCAGAGCTAGCAGGTCAATCCTGCTGTCCTGTTCATGGCCTAACATCTAATTTCCTTATGATTTTTTAAATTGTTCCCATTCCTACCATCGTTGATGAGCCATCAGTTCCAGGACATTAGCACTCGCTGTACAACAAATGCTCTTCCTTCTATTCTGCTTGCATTTCTTGGTTATAATCTCAACTGTTTATTCCCCATTTCTTCTGCCTTCAACTGGTGAAATGAGGTTTCCCTTGTCTACCTTTTTCTAAGCTGATTGTGGTCCTGTGCCCCTCCACGAAATCTTGCCTCAATCTCCTTTGCTCCAAACAGAACAACCTAACCTTTCCAATTCAACCTTGCATCTAAATCCCCAGAATCATTCTGATAAATCTCCTTTGCACCTTGAAAAGCACCTACATTTCCTAAAGTTTAGTGACAAGAACTGGACACAATACTGTGACTAGAGCTTTACATAAATTCAACATGACTTCCTTCCTTTGGTATTCAATACCTCTGTTTATGAAGCTCCAGATCCCATATTGCTGACCACTCTCTCAGTATGTTTTGCTGCCTGTAAAGATTGATGCACATGTACCCCAGTTTCCTCCATGTTAAAATGCATCATCTCAGACAGAATCACAGAAGTATTACAGCACAGAAGGTGACCGTTCAGCCCATTGTGCCTGCACTGGCTCTTCAAATAAGCGTCACTACCTACTGCCAACCTCTTGCATTTCCCTGTAACGTTGCACATTAGTTCCATCCAAATTATCATCCAATGCCCTTTTGAATGCCTCAATTGAAGCTGCCTGCTACACACTTTGAAGGTCCAGGAGAAAAAGATGCGAGGGGCAGGGCAGATCAACTACATGCAACAAAGAGGTTACTATTTACAAGTAGTTGGTGATGCATTTTCCTATATCAGTTCAATGAATGAAGTCATGGCTGAACTGTAGATGGGGACATGATTGAAGAGAATTTAGCAGACGGTGTATAGGATTGTGTCACGGTCCACGTGAAGCACAGTGACACTGCCCGTCCTTCAGATGAGATATTAAAGATTTTGCAGCACTATTTCGGACAATTGTAGTGGAGTCGCTTTGGCTAATATCTAATCCTCACCCACACTGCATGATTAAATAAGAACGTTACCTGACTGTTATCACATTGCTGCTTTTGCTATGTATGTGTTGGCAGCTGCATTTCCCACAATGTGACAGTGAATATATGTCAAAAGAAGCATTTCATTGCTTTTGGGATCTCCCATGATTGTGAATGGCACTGCATTAAAAGCGAGTCTTTCTTTTTTAGAATTGAACAGGTTACCAGCATTAAACTGACAGAGAGTGAACGTTGGTTGTGATTCATACACAGGGGAACAACACGCTTCATTGTTTGATTCTTTTTCTGCTGTGCAGTGTGACTTTTATTAAATTAGCTGCCAAGGGAGTGCACTCACAGCACAATGGTGCCAATGTTTCAGCTGGCATTGGGGGTGTAGGGAGCATAGAGTCAGTGTCTAACACTTAGAGTGTGTAAACTTACTTACAAATTTTGGAGGGATTTGGCTTTTTTTTTAAAGAAAAGAAGCTGGGTAAGATTTTTAAAACCAATTCTGTCCTGTCCTGTCTGAGTTTTGGTTTCTCTTCACATTTCAAAAGTGCTTTTGACCAGATGTGGACTGATGTCATTGCTATTGGCACCCAAGGCTTTTTGTGGGTTCGTAGTGTTAGTTGTTCACAGATGATGCTGAATCAGTCAGCAGTGTCTGACTCAAACCGCTACAAAGAACCTTATTCCTGCCCCCACGTACATGAATGCTGTAAACCCAATGCTGAGAAGTTTGGATATAAACATACACAGGAGAAAGACTCCGTAACTTCTGTGCTGGCTGCTTTGAAAGAATAATGCAGTTGGTTTCCACTCTCCTGTTGCTCTTTTCCCTATTGCCCAACAGTGCTTTTTTTTTCACTTTTTCAAGTATTTATGCGATTGCCTTTTGAAAGCTACCAATTGAATCATTTTTCTGCTTTTCATCACCCTCTGAGGCTGTCCATACGTGCTATAATAGATACATTGCAGTAGTAACTGCCATAGTCTCAGAGGGCCGTAGGGCTGCTCTCTCATTAAAGAAAGCATTAGGGTGGCACATTGGCTCGCGCTGCTGCCTCATAGCACCAGGGACCCAGGTTCGATTCCACCCTTAAGCGACTGTCTGTGTGGAGTTTGCACATTCTCCCCATGTCCCGCAAAGACAGACCAAAGGTGTGTGGGTTAGGTGGACTGGCCATACTAGATTGCCCCTCAGTGTCCAGGTTAGGTGGATTAGCCATGGAAAATAGATGGGTTATGGGGATCGGTTGGGATGCTCTTCAGAGGGTCCGTGCAGACTTGATGGGCCAAGTAGCCTCTATCTGCACTGTAGGGATTCCGTCACTGGTGATAGTACAATCTGAGGGTCATCAAACCTCAGGCAACCAGTGAGTTTGAGAAGGCAGGACCTACATTATAGCCTCAGCTGGTGTGGGAATTGAGCCAATGCTGTTGCTGCTTTGCAGACCAGTCATCCAGCTAACTGAGCTCAGGTAAGCTAGTATGAGGAGTTGCACTAATACTTGTGATTTTGTAGCATCCTTGAGATCAAAGCTGTTTAGTGAAGCTTCATTTGCGAAATGCAGTGATACTTTTATTTCCTTACAAACTTGTGCTTTTTTCATTCAGTGAATTTGGGTGTCACAGGCCAAGTCAACATTTAGGTCATGCATTCAGTCCCTCAGTTAGGCTATAGGTCCTCTGGATCACAGCTGTCTTGTTCCACAACCCTTTATTTCCCTTAATATCCTCCCCTAATGACAATACCCAAAGAGTTAAAACAAAATCACGCTTGGAAATGAATGTACGGATCAACGACTGCTATACTGCTCAATATTACAGGTAATACTGGTTATGTGCCTCCTGCATTTTAAAATATAAAGGTGAATCAGACCAGCCTCTCTCATTACCGCTTTTAGTGGTTTGTCTTTCTGTGCATTAAGGGATTGTGTTGATCTTAGTTTCTAACTTTTCAGTTGATCCCCAAATGTGTCTGTTTTTCTCAGAGAAAAATATTCCAAGTTGCGCCTACCCTTTGTGTGAACGAATGCCTCCTGATGTCTCTGCTGAATGGCCTAGCTCTCAGTCTGGACTCCATCACCAAAAATGAGATATATGTGACCTGTTGAATCATCAACTCTCATTGAAGTCACCCCTCAAAATTCTATCTTCCATGCGACTTGTCCTCCTAACTTGGCACAGACTATGACTTATGCCTTGTTGCCACCTTGGGGAGGTGACAATGAAATGCCATCCTGAAACTGTGCTGTCAGTGTGATGTCCACATGGAGGGAAGTCCTGGATTCCTTCTCTGACATGGCAACAATTATGAGCCTTGCAGAGTATGTTCAAGTGTCGTGTGCTTGTGACTCAGTTCCATACTGGGCACCCCGTTGTACATTTTGCATTTAACTTGACGTGATCTTAATGAATGTGGAGCAGGAGATGAATGGCTGAAGGAATATTCACCCCCTCATTTGGGGAAAACCCAGGTGAAGGATCAAGTGAAAGACACCAGGAAGGTTAAAGAGAAGATCAGAGAATTGAGGAAGTGGTGATGCAGCCTTTCTCAGTTAGTTAGATTTAGGGATAACACAGTGTGGAGCTGGAGGAGCACAGCAGACCAAGTAGCATCAGAGGACCAGGAATGTCGATGTTTCGGTTCGAGACCCAAGCCTCTTTACTATCTCTTTCTCAGTTAGTTGTTCTTTCAAGGACACTTGTACCCAATAGGTAAGGGAAAAGAGTTGGTTAGCTCAGTTAGATGAATGGCTGATTTACAATTCAACAGTGTGAGTTCAATTCCTCTTCAACCCCTCAGGATAAACCACTACCAGTCATCTCACTAAGGAGAGCCGTTCAATGGTCTTTATCTTTACCGTGTGGAGAAAGTGAAGACTGAGAGAGGAAGAGTCAAACTAAGTGAGAAACTAGGTGGAATTTTCAGGGAGAGGCAGCGGGTATAAAAAAGTTGATTAGATCATGAGAAGTGGTACGGAAAAGGTGGTGCATTTGACGGTTCAGTACAATTTGCTGTAATAGTAGAATGTATAGGCAATATTACAGCATTAAATTGTTCAAAGAGCTAAAATACTCCTGTGGCCTTTACTTTCTATTTGACATTTATCCTGTCTATGCAGACATATGCACTTTGTAAAGAGAGCTTTATGTATTATTCAGACAAGTGGTATATACTCAGAGTGCTGAAATTCTCTGGGTGCACCTGAGATTTATGAAACATGCATCTGCAGTCTCCTTCTTGTACCACTTTATAATTACTCCCTGCAGTTGGTTGCCAACCCTAGACACTGGTTGACTGAAATGATTTACAGGAAGAAGCTGCGTTGACATTTTAAAGAATTAAACAGTCCAGAAATATCACAATGCTCTTTATCAAATGGCTTGGTTATAGTTGTCTTGGTTTATCTTGTGAGGGAGCTGGAGACGTGAAGTCTTCTGGCTCTGGTTTATGCAGAAATGGGGTAGCCTGAAACATGACCCATTAGCTGGACTAATTGGTGCGTATTTAGGTTTTAAAACACTTCTATTTAGTGATGTTGGCAGTGTTAACTGATAATGGCATCCTGCGATTACAAGCATCAGGAGCGCTGGCGAACCAAGGGACCAACAAGACTGTCTCTTAAACATTGAGGTTGAAGGATGGAGATAGAAAGAACCAGAGGCAGAATTTTCATTGGTAAATGAGATAGAGAAAGAGAAACTACTCAGAGGTATGAGATGGTTAAAAGTGTCTCAAGTCAGATGATGAATGTAGACACATGTTCTTTTCTTAATAGTCAGTATATTTAAAATACAGCATGACATATCATTACGTACTACCGTCTAAGGCAGGGTATTAACTCCACTATTTTATACTTCTTTTGTTGAAAAACCTGTAATCATATGGATACAATGGGCTAGATTGGAGAACATTTTGTAAACTTGACCAGAAGGCTGATGGCTTTTGACCATAACTAGAATCAGTTGAAATTGAAGGGGACAGCTCTCCACTGGCTGGAGTCATGCATGGCACTAGGAAAGATAACAAGGTGTGGAGCTGGATGAACACAGCAGGCCAAGCAGCATCATAGGAGCAGGAAAGCTTGACGTTTCGGGCCTAGACCCTTCTTCAGAAATGGGGGAGGGGAAGAGGGTTCTGAAATAAATAGGGAGAGAGGGGGAGGCGGATAGAGGAGAGGATAGGTGGAGAGGAGGCAGACAAGTCGAAGAGGCGGGGATGGAGGCAGTAAAGGTGAGTGTAGGTGGCCGGGTAGGGAGGAGATAGGTCAGTCCAGGGAGGACAGACAGGTCAAGGTGGCAGGATGATGTTAGTAGATAGGACTGACCTATCTCCTCCCTACCCGGCCACCTACACTCACCTTTACTGCCTCCATCCCCGCCTCTTCGACTTGTCTGCCTCCTCTCCACCTATCCTCTCCTCTATCCATCTTCTATCTGCCTCCCCCTCTCTCCCTATTTATTTCAGAACCCTCTTCCCCTCCCCCATTTCTGATGAAGGGTCTAGGCCCGAAACGTCAAGCTTTCCTGCTCCTATGATGCTGCTTGGCCTGCTGTGTTCATCCAGCCCCACACCTTGTTATCTCGGATTCTCCAGCATCTGCAGTACCTTTTATCTCTAGGAAAGATGATTATGGTTTTTGTAGGCCGATCACCTCAGTCCCAAGGCCTCACTGCAGGAGTTTCTCAGGGTAGTGTCCTAGGTCATTCATCTTCAGCTGCTTTAGCGATGACCTTCCCTTCTTCAGAATGGGGGATGCTCACTAATTATTGCACAGCATTCAGCATCATTCATAACTCCTCAGATACTGAAGCAGTCTGTGTCCAAATACAACAAGACCTGGACAGCATTTATTGTGGGCTGGTAAGTGGCAAGTAACATTCATGCTGGATGAGTGCTGGGCGATGGCCATTTCCAACAAGAGCAAATCTAACAATTGCCCCTTTAATGTTCAATGGCATTACTATAATTGAATCCCCCATTATCAACATCCTGCAGGTTACCATTGAGGAGCCACACAAAAAGGATGACTGCGCAACCAGATCAGAGGTTGGGAATTCTGAGATGAGTAACTCACCTGATTTTCCAAGGCTTATCCACCATCTACATGGCGCAAGCCGGGAATGTGATGGAATGCTTTCCAAATGCTTGGACAAGTGTAGCTTCAACAGCACTTGAAAAGTTTGACGCTATCCAGGAGAAAGCAGCCCAGCTGATTGCACTCCATCCAACAAATTCAGTCCCTCCATCATCGATGCATAGCAGCAGCATTGTGTGTACCATTTTACAAAGCACACTGTAGCAACTCCGCAAGCTCATTGACAGCAACCTATCGCTATTCACAATCCACTCAGCATCCCTGCTGGCTGCAGGTTTCTGGTCAGTTTATACAATATTTTCCATTCTGGCTCATGCTGTTAATATTTTGTGGGAGGCTTAATAATCAGAGGAGACTGATTTAAGATGATTGACAAAAAATTTAGCAGGGAGATGAATTCATTTTAGAGACACTGCGAGTTGTTCAGGGCTGGAATGCATTCCTGAAAGGCGAGATGAAAGCAGATTCGGTGATAACACGCAAAAGGAAATTGGATATCGATTTGAAAGGAAATATCTAGATAAAGTAATAAGGAAAGGGAGCGTGAAGTGGGATTAATTGGATGGCTCTTCTGAAGAGCTCATGTGATAGGCTAAGTGGTCTCTTGCTGTGCTGAAAGAATCTATGATTCTGACTGGTGGGTTGTGTTTTGGCTCTTGGCTAAAAGCTTGGATAATATGTAGAAGTGTGTGAGAGGTACGCTTGTGTAAAAACAAACACAAATGAAGTTAAAATGATGTAGTGAGTGAGCCCCTACTTACTTTTCTGGGGGCTGGGAGGGGTACCAGAGGACCTGGCATCAATTTGGTGACCGCTATATGGGTGGAGGCGAGGTAGGCCTGGTGGCGAAAGATGGCGCTTGAGGATTGGTGACTTCATTGTTGGCTGGTCCGGCACTGGCAGCAGCGGAGTGGTGGCAGAAGGGCACCACAGCGACATCAAGGAGATAGACCCGGTGGCGCGAGATACGACTCTGACGGTGGCGGGTCTGGTGCCGGCGGGCACGAGGCTGTGGTTGAGGAGAATGAGCCCAGCACTGAAAGATGGCACCTGAAGAGTGGTGACTTCAATGTTGGTTGGGTCTGGTGTAGATGGCAGTGAGACAGTGAAGGAGGGATAGTAGTGCAATGTCACTGATGATGAGCTGGCTCAGGACTGGTGGACTCTCTTTAAGCTATATCTTTCTCTTTCTTTCTTATTCTAAAATCTATTTAAAATGGCACCAGATCGTGGTGACAGTGGAAAAGCTCTCTGTTGTATTTTACTGTTTTTTCTCTGTGAAATACACATGACCATTAAATCATTCATTCATTCAGTTGTTGATGACGCACAGTATGCAGGCAACTGAGCATTTCATTTGGTCAGACCCTAGTGCAGGAGAGCATCAAGAGAGCATCGAAACAGCAGCAAATTGAGAAGCTAAATGATGGTGAAATTGTAGTTTAGAGGAGGTAAGTGAAACAAAAGGAAGGAAAGTTTTTACATAATGATTTGCTGCCTTGGTATGTCAAGTTAGAATCGGAAGAAATGGAGAGAAGCTGGGAACAATTGAGCCTCAGAGGAAGAGGAATGAAAGGTTTTCCACTTCTGTGTCATCACGATTACCAAACACTTTGCGCATCATGTGCCATTTTGATGTGTAGCTCACGTGTTGTACATGTCCATGGGGCTGGTTAGCTCAGTTGGCTGGTTTACAATGCAGAGTGATACCAATGGTGCGGGTTCAATTGCTGTCTTGGGCTGGGCTCACCATGAAGATCCTGTTTCCTCAAACTTGCCCCTTGTGTGAGACATAGTGACCTTCAGGTTAAAGTCATCACCAGCTATCTCTCACTCATGGGAGAGCAGCCCTTTGGGACTACGGTGACTTTACCCTTTTACCTCTACCTTTAGGGAACAAAATGCTATCTGGTCTGACCTACATGTGACTCCAGATCCACACAAATATGGGGACTCTTATCTGCTTTCTGTAACGGTATTGCAAGGCCTCAGTTGCATTCACAAAGATGATTCATCACCACTTTCTCAATGGTAATCAGGGCAGGGCAATGTGGCCTTGCTAGCATTGCCCACATCTCCTGAATGAATTAACAAACAAAAGTCATTTTAAACAGGATGTTGACTGTGCAGATCTCTCCTATTTATTGGTAGACAGTTTATAAGCCATAATTGTGGAAAGAATGACTTGGCTTTGGTGGGTAAGAGCATTGATTGCTTCTGGCATTGAGCCATATAGACCAATAAGACTCCACATTTAATCTTTGGAGGAAGTGATTGGGACACCACGACTGGCTTCAAATATGGAAATTGGAGTTGAGGTGAAATCAGTCAGGAAATTCAATCTCAATGGTGATCTACAGTCCTTTAGATTATAGTCAATGAACCACGACAGAAGATGGGATCAGAATTGATGACGAGATCTTTGACGGACAAATAGCCTGGCAATATTCAATCTCTGGACTGAAGCCTAAATAGCAAGTTGGGATATGAGAGTGCGCAGTGGCAGGATCACAACTGAACAGGTTAAACTGAGGTGTGATTATTGCTTATTGAAAGTGGAGATGTACAATCCAGCATCTTCAGGAAGGAGGAGGAGAGAATTAGAGTACTGTTGTTGTTGTTTTGCTTTTCCAGACAGAATAAAGTTCCCAACGGATACGGTCTGAGCGGCCGATATTATGTCCGGTTGGAGCAATTGAGTTTCAGTCACTTTCAAATGTGGTAAGGAAATTGACCAAGTCACCTGAAGATGTCCTTGTTGCAGACTGTCAGAAATGGTAGGCTGGTTATCAAGTAGCTTGACTCAACATCTCAAGCATTCACCCTCAGTTGCATGGAGTGTCGATCTAATGTCCCATGTACAATTGGAGATAATGAGAGTGATCTTTAACTTCTCAACTGGAGTGATGAAGGGAAAGGTGAAGAGGATTGCCCAGTCTTAATGGAATCTCTCTCATTTTCATCAATGCTGTCAATGAGTTAACAATTTGACAGATTCTACATGGGGCCAGGGAGGTCTCTCTTCAGATTACCCCCTGGGAGGCACACTTAAAACTGACTCTTAATGAGTCTTCGTTTGCTGTCAATCAGTGTTTGCCTTGTTCACACTAGAAGGTGAATCTGAAAGTTGTGATGACACTGCAACACTTCAGACAGCAGACACAAAGAGGGAAGCTGTGCCAGTTTAACACTTGCTTTGCCAGTTTGAACACTTCCATTGCATGACACTGGGATCTTTAGCGACAATACAATTTAGACAGGGGCACAGCATGGTGTGGTGGGGAACAACAACAGTATGGTTGTGGCTGGGCACCTTGGGAGCGTGACTTTTATGATAAATCTGATATAACACTGTTGTTGAATCTGTGTAAAAGGCTTAGAGGTGTTTGAACTCTGCTATCCTGTCTGTGTAATATGTAGCCAGTACTATACTTAGATACCCTTTGTGACCTTGTTGCTTTATGTCTTTTATCTCAGCCCTATCTTACCATGTAATGGAATACGGTGATGTGCCTGGTTTTATCCTGTGCCCCTGCATTGTGCCAGCAACCACGAATAGACTTTAAGATAGAGGAAGTCAAAGGGACACAATGTGGAATCAGATCCAATATATATATAAAATCCTGCTGTCAGATCTGAGCTCATACTTTGTCTGCCTTCTGTTTTCTATTATTAGTTTTGGGAAGTGTTTGTCAGACTGTGAAATCCATCTGTAATCTTTCTATTTCTCTGCAACTCATTCTAATTGGAAATAGCAAACTCTTTAGTTCTTTGTGACCTAATTAGAATAATCTAAGGAGTGGGGGAAGACTGCATGGAAAGTGATTTAGTCGGGGGTGACAATGAAAGAGAAGTCAGGCTGACTGGCAGACTAACCAAAGACCAGGAAAGAGGTACTAAAGGAGGGAAAGGTAATGATCTGGAGGAGTAAGAGAAAAATCTGCGCTCGAAACATAGCAACAGGAAGGGAAGGAGGTCAGGGATCAGACAAGGAAGCAAGGTACAAGGTTGGGAAAAATGGATAGAAGAATAACAGAGATAACACAGTGTGGAGCTGGAGAAACACAGCAGGCCAAGCAGCATCAGAGGAGCAGGAAAGTTGATGTTTGGGTCAGGACCCTTCTTCTCCTGCTCTTCTGATGCTGCTTGGCCTGCTGTGTTCCTCCAGCTCCATACTGTGTTATCTCTTGACTCCAGTGTCTGCAGTTCTTGTTATCTCTAGAGGAAGAACAAAGTTGGGAAGGGAAGCAAAAACGAAAATATGGGGAGGAAAGACTGGCTGAATTAAAAGCAATTAACTACTGTAAATCATACGTAACTGGTTTATCTCATTGTTGAACTGCAATCAGATCGGTTGAGAGTTTGGAAGTCTCGTCTTCTCCACTTGTCGGATTATATACTGATGCTAACTACGTATGACATTTCAAAACCTACTGAAATGAAATGCTCTCTTTCTTGCAATAGCCCAATTTGTCAGTAGAAGATAGATGAGGTGTTTTGCTATTCTGTTAACACCTGAATAGTGATAGACAACATGGTTTTGTGCAGGGCACGTGCCTCACTAATATGATCATGTGTTTTGAGGAGGTGAGAAAGATGATTGATGAGGGAAAAGCAGTTGATATTATCGACATGGACTTCAGTAAAGCATTTGACAAGGTCCCTCATGGCAGGCTGGTACAAAAGTCAAATGGTATTGGGGTGAGCTGGCAAGATGGTTTCAGAACTGGCTTAGTCATAGGAAACAGAGGGTAACGGTGGGATTATGCTTTTTGGAATGGAGAGTTGTGACTAGTGGTGTTCCACAGGGATCAGTGCTGGGACTTGTGCTATTCAGGATCTACTTAAATGTTTTCTAGGAAACCATAGCTGGTCTAATTGTTAAGTTTGCTGACAATACAAAAATTGGCAAAGTTGCAGACAGTGAGGAGGATTGTCAGAGGATACAACAAGGTAGATCAGTTGGAGGCATGGGCAGAAAAATGGCAGATGGAGTTTAATCCAGACAAATGTGAGGTGACGCATTTTAGAAGGTCAAATACAGGTGGAAATTGTACAGTGAGTAGCAGAACCCTTAGGAGCATTGATATACAGAAGGATCTGGGTGTGCAGGTCCACAGATCACTGCAGGTGATAAGGTAGTCAAAAAAAGCTTATGGCATACTTGCCTTCATTGGAAGGGGCATTGAGTATAAGGATAGACAAGTTGTGCTGCAGCTTTATAGAACTTCAGTTAGGCAGTACTTGGAATATTGCATACAGTTCTGGTCACCACACTACCAGAAGGGTGTGGATGCTTTGAAGAGGGTACAGAAAAGGTTTACCAGCATGTTACCTGGTGTGGGGAATTTTAGCTATGAAGAAAGGTTGGATAGACTAGGCTTGTTTTCACTAGAACACAGGAGGTTGATGGTCGACTGAATAGAAGTTTCTAAGAGTGTGAATGGCATGAATCGAGTGGAAAATATCAGGCTTTTTTCGCAGGGTGGAGGGCTCAATTACTAGGGGACACAGGTTAAGGTGCGGGGGCTGTGATGTTTAAAAGAGATGTGCGAGATAAGTGTTTCACACCAAGGATGATGAGTGCCTGGAATGCACTGCCTGAGGAGGTGGTGGAAGCAGACACAATAGCAGCATTTAAGAAGCACTTGGACAAATACATGAAAAAGAGGGGAATAGAGGGATATGGATCCTGTAAGTGAAGGTAGTTTTAGTATGGAAGGGAAAATGTGTCGGTGCAAGCTTGGAGGGCCAAAGGGCCTGTTCCTGTGTGGTGTTGTTCTTTGTTCTTTGTTCTAATGGGTCCTTTTAAGTGGCATTGATCATTAGGTATGATTCCAAGATAACAAGCATGGGGCTGGATGAACACAGCAGGTCAAGCAGCATCATAGGAGCAGGAAAACTTGACGTTTCGGGCCTAAACCCTTCATCAGAAATGGGGGAGGGGAA
>JAHRHZ010000045.1:12171956-12187105 GCA_024137785.1 Ginglymostoma cirratum | reverse complement strand
GAGGATGATGCGTTGGATCCGGAGGTTGGTGGGGTGGTATGTGAGGACGAGGGGGATTCTTTTTTGGTTATTATTGCGGGGACGGGGCGTGAGGGATGTGTTCCGGGAAATGCGGGAGACACAGTCGAGGGCATTCTCGACCACTGTGGGGGGGAAGTTGCGGTCCTTAAGGAATGAGGACATTTGAGATGTACGGGAGTGGAATGTCTCATCCTGGGAGCAGATGCGGCGGAGGCGAAGGAATTGGGAATAGGGGATGGCATTTTTGCAGGAGTGTGGGTGGGAGGAGGTGTATTCCAGGTAGCTGTGGGAGTCAGTGGGCTTGAAATGGACATCTGTTTCTAGGTGGTTGCCCGAGATGGAGACAGAGAGGTCCAGGAAGGAGAGAGAGATGTTGGAGATGGTCCAGATGAACTTCAGGTTGGGTTGGAAGGTGTTGGTGAAGTGGATGAACTGTTTGAGCTCCTCGTGGGAGCACGAGGTGGCGCCGATGCAGTCATCAATGTAACAGAGGAAGAAGTGGGGTTTAGGGCCAGTGTAGGTACGGAAGAGGGATTGTTCCACGTAACCTACAAAGAGGCAGGCATAGCTTGGGCCCATGCGGGTACCCATGGCCACCCCCTTTGTCTGTAGGAAGTGGGAGGAATTGAAAGAAAAGTTGTTGAGGGTGAGGACGAGTTCTGCTGAGCGGATGAGGGTGTCGGTGGATATTCAGCCTGGGAACCCTGCAGCCCAATGGCATCAATGTGGATTTCACAAGCTTCAAAATCTCCCCTCCCCCAACCGCATCCCAAAACCAGCCCAGCTCATCTCCACCTCCCTAACCTGTTTTCCCTCTCACCTCAAGCCACACCCCCATCTCCTATCTACTAACATCATCCTGCCCCCTTGACCTGTCCGTCCTCCCTGGACTGACCTATCTCCTCCCTACCCCCCTACCTACACTCACCTTTACTGGCTCCATCCCCGCCTCTTCCCCTCCCCCATTTCTGATGAAGGGTTTAGGCCCGAAACGTCAAGTTTTCCTGCTCCTATGATGCTGCTTGACCTGCTGTGTTCATCCAGCCCCATGCTTGTTATCTAAGTTGTAGAGCTGGATGAACACAGCAGGCCAAGCAGCATCAGAGGAGCAGGAAGGCTGACGTTTCGGGCCTAGACTCTTCTTCAGAAATTTAAACCTCAGTGGATGCGAAGCCTCATTTACAGGTGTTTCCTGTTTTCCCAAAAAGTTCAAAGATTCACTTTTCCATATTTAACTCAACTTCTGCAAATCTGCTGTTTCAACATTTGTCCTTTGTTTTCTGTGAAAAAGCATCAAATTTTCTTTTCTGGATTACAGAGTGTAATCTCATAAAGTTATTAAAAATAAAGCAAGAGTATCTAAAACGTACTTCAATTTTTGAGTGCACATAATGTGTAATTAGTTTTGTCTTTCATAAGCATAAAATAGGCTTTAAACGACAAAATCTGCCCGAATTTCAGTATTTCAGATGTTTGTCATTCCCCACTTTTCAGTGTGAGCAGTTTTGTGCAAATTCACCCCTTCACAGTGTCATACAGCACTGAAACAGACCCTTTGGTCCAACTTGTCCATGCTGACCAGGTACACTAAACTGAAGTCATCCCATTTGCCTGCATTTGGCCTTCACCTCTCCAAACCCTTTCTAATAGTGTACCTATCCAAATGCATTTTAAATATTGTAATTGTAGCCGCCACTACCATTTCCTCTGGCAACCTGTTCTATATACGCATCACCCTCTGCGTGAAAACGATTGCCCCTCAGGTCCCTTTTAAATCTTTCCCCTCTCACCTTACTTTTGGAATCCCTTACCCTGGGGAAAAGACCTTAGCTATTCACCTTACCTATGTCCCCATGATTTTATAAACCTCTATAAGGTCACCCCTCCGGCTCCAACGTTCCAGGGGGAAAACGTCCCAGTCTTTCCAGCCTTTCCCTATAACTGAAATCCTCTAGTCCCAGCAACACTCTTTTAATTTTTTTTTTCTGCAGCCTTTCCAGTTTAACAACATCCTTCCTGAATCAGGATCACCAGAATTGTACACAGTGTTCTGGAAGTGGCCTCATAAGAGAAGGTGTTCGAGCGTATAATCTCGTCTGACCGTCCAGTGTAGTACAGAGGGATGCTGCACTGGTGGAGGGGCTGTGTCACATTGATTCCTCATTACAACAGCCTAGCTCTGAGCACAGGGCAGATTCGGAACAAAAGTGAACGTGAATTTGCACAAAGCATTGACTTCAAACTCAAAATTACAAACAATATCCTAGACGATTATCTTATTTTTTTTCTGAGAGAATCTAACCACCATCCCTTGACATTCAATGGTATTACCATCACTGATTTCCCCACTATCAATGTCCTTTAAGTTACCATTGACCAGAAATTCAAGTCGACTCGCCATGTAAACACAGTGGCTACAAGATCAGTTCACAGGCTAGGAATACTGCAGCAAGTAACTCACTACCTGACTCTTCCATTGATAAGGCACAAGCTGGTAGAGTGATGGAATACTCCCCATTTTCCTGGATGAGTGAAACTCCAATGACACACTTGACGCCATCCAGGACAGAGCTCCGCACTTATTGGCATCACATTCACAAACATCCATTTTGTCCATCACTTACGTGCAGTAGCAGCAGTGTGTACTATCTACAAGATACACACTATAGAAGTTCACCAAAGATCCTCAGATAGCAGCTTCCAAGCCCACAACCACTTCAGTCTAGAAGGACAAGGGCAACAGATAAATGGGAACACCACCCGCTGCGAGTTCCCCTCCAAGCCACTCCCCATCCCGACTTAGAAATGTATTGCCCATTTCAAAAGATAAAAATTGACATTGTTCAGTGAAGCTAGCCATCATGCCTTGCAATGAACCCTTGACGTTACAGTTCCTTAAGAATATTACGGAATAATTAATACAGACAAACCAGAAGAATCTACTAGTCTCAACAGAGTATGTGTAAATGAACAATACAATTGTCCAATCTCATCTTGGGTACTGGGTGAGGTCTCTCATCCCTTGGGTAATAGGCCAAGTATCTCACTCACCAGGCATACTGTAGGCCTCCCTAGGTCTCTTGTTAATAGCCCAGGTCCAGCGAAAAATTAGGCTGAAGACTATATCTTTGAATGTTCTCCATTATATAGCTGAATTGAAAATTGTGGCTAACCTCATACCTGTTGGATAATATTGTTTGAAAGGATATGACCATGTCATTGACTGACGTCTGTACAGTTAAATTGACTTGCAATGTCAGTTCCTTCATAAAAACATACCGGAGTGCTACTGATGCCTGTAAACCTTTCCTCCTGGAAAGTATTGGCCAAAGGAAACATGATAAATTAGAAACATTTGTGGGAACGTCTGCAAAATGAATCTAAGTAAAATTTATGCTAGAAGACAGTGTAATGTGCTGTGAAACTCTCCAAAGTACCTTGAACTTGGCAGAAAACATCTTAAATTGTCATTCAGGGATTATAATAATGAAGAAAATATGTTGCCTGGGGTTGCAGTGAGATTCTGCTGATCTGTGGGCGATGTGTGCTTGTCCAAAATGGAAGCACACATGCAGGGTTTCCTGAGCCAGAAGATGATATAATTGTGATAGACAATAGACTAAGAGTTGGGTTGATATCCAAATGGGTTCCAAAGAAGAGTCATACAGGCCTCAATATTAACCCACTTTCTGTCCCCATAGATGCTGCCAGACCTGTCACGTTTCTCCACTTCCCTTTTTTTATTTCCAGTATCCACAGTATTTTGCATTGATTTGAGCATCCAACTAGATTTGATTTGTTTCATAATGATGACCAATAGCAGCTTGTTTATTTGAGCTTTCTAGAAATGACATAAATTTAAATGCGCAGGCTCATTTTCTACAAATAAAAGGATTATCTTATTCCATTTCTGAAGAAGGGTCCCGACCTGAAATGTCAGCTTTCCTGCTCCTCTGATGTTGTCTGGCCTGCTGTGTTCCTCCAGATCCACACTGTGTTATCTCTGACTCCAGCATCGGCAGCTCTTACTATCTCTTTTGAAACCTTGCATCTATTTTTGAATTACTCAGGAATGTGGGGAGCCTATTTGCAGTTTCTAGGTCATTGCCTCAACCAATCAACACCCATGTTTCCTGAAACATATCTTGTTGTGATCATTTGAAATTTGGTATTCTTGTGTTTGTCCTGATGTGTGTAAGACAATAAACTTTGGAAACATGTCTCTCTTTTCAAAAGTACTCATAACAGGAGCATAATTTGGATATATTTATGGACAACCTCGATAAACACATGAAGGGGAAAGGAGTAGGGGATAAGTTGAAATAATGGTGTGAGAAATTTCACACAGAGTGTTAGTGGCTTGGTTGACACGCTGAGCTGAATAGCCTGTTTCCATGCTGTAGATTTCATGTAATAGGTCTAAAGAAGAACAAGTATCTGAAATAAGAAAGAGGAAGCAAACAAAAAATCTACTTTCTATGGTTGTCTAGTGTTTGTGTCAGCATAGATTTGCAAAACAGAAGCAGACATTTACAGAAAATAACTGGTAGCACATTTATAGGAGAAATAGCCTACTATGCCAAGCCATTTTTACAAACAAGGCAAAGAGCATTGGTAGTTGTCAAAGCTTATGTGAGGGTGTACTCCCAGACACTCGTTCCTGATTATGTGCATCTCCACAAACTTGTCAGAGTGTCAAGTGTAGTCTTCTTGGTGGCCTAGTTCTTTCAGAATCTATGCTGTAACTTGACCCTTTGGGTTCCAACTCTTAATATTGATTTTAAATCCTATAATATTTTTAACATAATGACTTATGGCTGGCAATGTATTAACTGAAAGGGTCATGAAAGCTTATTCAGTCATAAGCTTCAAAAGGGAATCGAAGGGAACGACAATTCTGAAGCTGGGATGGTGTGCTAGAGAATAGAGGCAGGAGATGAGGTGGCATGGGGCTTAATCGAATAGACGTTCCACAAAATTGACATAGTGACCATGATTTTTGTCACTGAGTTCAAGTTTCACAAGCAAATCGGATTGTCATATCCTAACTATTAAATCCAAAGTTGTCTCAATACCTTATTTTTCAGCCCTTACCTGTTTTCCTTTGTAAATCCAGAACAAAGAATTTTCCAAACTCTCCATGCAGAAGTTACAATAAACAATGCACATTAGTGACATCTATAAAGCTTAGCTAATGGTCAGATGTTTTAAATTTCAAAAATATATTTATTCATAAAGATATCTTTAGATATGAGTAGTCATGAATGCAGTTTGGTTTCGTATACAGTGGCAGCATATCAAGGAAACAAAATCATTGGAGTTTGACTCTATCCAACAAACCAAAGACATCTCTTACACATACAAGACCATATTTATATGCATGAGAAGCACTGGGAGAGTTAACTATCAGATCATTTGTGACTTCTGAAAACTGCTGTATTGTGCTTGTTGATATGACGGAAAGCTCCAATGGGGTCAAGGATATTCCTGAGCTTTAGGGGGAGGGTGGTGAATTGCATTAATTATTTGAGCTGAATCTGGCTGGATGTTGTTTGTGTTGGCCATTGTCGATGGTGATGTGATGAGAGACTGTGAACGTTTACGAAATGCACTGAGTTCAGTTGAGATTTTTGTTTGCTACTTGAGTCAAATAACTATAAAATTAAATGGTAATGACCAATGAATCCACCTCCACGCCTGATTGGGAGCAAAAAGAGAGAAGGACCTCACAACCAACAATGAGAGAGTAGGAAGATTATGGGTGATTTTACTATTCACGAGTATACTTTGTGAAGGATGATCTTGAACCTGTGCTTGCATTTGGAAAGAGACTGGGAGAGCTATGGACTATGCAAATGATAGCCAAGGTGGTGTACAATATATCAAACAGTATTAACAGAGCAGCTGTTACTACTTGCAAGCTGGGAAATGTGAAACGCCTCTATAACCAGCTCCAACTTTATTTTTCTAAATATACATCCTGACATCACTTTCACTGATATCATTGTGGTTTTCAAGATCAATGTAGTGGCCATCTGAGCCAACTGGTTCTTTGCAAATCAGATATAGACATCAGTCTCTGAATAAGTTCTGCTGCAACTGATTAGGTGGAGGTGCAAAAGCAACAAGATTTTTTGCTTCACAATTTAAACCCATTTGTTTCAGCCACTTCCCCTATATCTGCATTGACCTCTACACTGATTTCAATCTATCATTGAAGCCACGGGAAGGATTGAAGTATTCTTTCCAGTTAATTTTATATGGATGAGTTGCATATAGGAACGCAGCAAAAGTTGCCAAATTATATAAATCCACGACTTGGCAATCACTTGAATGGCACTGTCTCCCCAGCAATATTGGCCAATACCCTGCAGCAATATTACTGAGAGGAATATGCAGAGTCCATAAATAAATCAGGGTGGACAGCTCACATTAAGATCATGCCCACGACTGTAGCCAAGGCATGTTAGGAATGCACTCACAAAACCCATTAAGTTGTGATCCATTCTAACAGTGTTGAATGTCCATTGTGACTTCTGTAACAGAAGGTGAACACACTATTGTATGCCAGCTTTGTCTGTAGCTCTGAGTAAATCAAACAAAAAATAATCTGAGAATGTAATAGTTACTTCTGTCTTTCAGATTTGAGTCCAAATTCAAATCCAGAGCAGACTGCGTGTAAAAGTCATGTTTATGAAGGAAGAACTGACCTCTGGGTAAAGCTTTCGTGACCTCAGGACGCCATTAAGCCCTTTCTTTTGAAGGAGTCCTGTCTCTGTTGTGCTGTGGCAGCCAATTTCCGCACAGCAAGCTCCCATAAACAGCAAGGAAATTAATCAGTACCTTTTTTAAAAAGAGAAATTGCCACAGTCCACAAAGGACTGCAGGCATCTCTGTCCAATAGGGAGAAGTAACTGATTATAAGACATACGTATGTGTTGGAGGGATACCACACTGTAAATGGGAGGCAATGTGAGGAGGCAGGTCTGTAATGAACTGTTGCCGTATAATATGTTTCTTCAATAATGTCAGTTGAGGGCTAAATGTTGGTCAGCACACTGAGGAGAAGGTAACTTTCTCTTCATCAAAAAGCACCATGGGCATTAATGTATCCATCCATCCCAGGAAGGCTTTGTTTAACACATGCTCTGAAAATGATGTCTCTGTCTGGTAACATTCCCATTGAACTTTGTTAGAGTGTCAACCTAGACTTCCTGCTCAGTTCGTTGGACTGTACCTTGAACCCACAGTTTCTTTTGCTGGGGCAAGCTTGCTAACCACCAAATCACAATCGACAGCTCGGTGGCTCAGTGGTCAGCACCGCTGCCTTACAGCTCCAGGTACTCAGGTTTGATTCTAGCCTCGGACAACTGTCGGTGTGGAGTTTGCACATTCTTCCTGTGTCTGCATGGGTTTTCTCTGGGTGCTCTGGTTTCCTCCCACAGTCGTAAGATGCACAGTTTAGGTGAATTGGCCATGCTAATTTGTCCATGTGTGCAGGCTAGGTGGCTTGGCATGGGGGATTGCATGGACCGAGAAGTGGGTGCTCTTTGGAGGGTCGATGTGGATGTGATGAGCCAAATGGTCTGCTTTCCGCTGTAGGGATTCTATTCTAGATCCGAATTTAACTATGCCCTTGTGAATCCACAACCCCAAACACTCTACAGTTGGGCATAGATATCCTCTGTATTGGCTTGCCCTTGGATCAGGGTAGCTGGGTGGAAAATCAACCCATTACACTGATCTTTTCACTGATTAGCCACAACTTGATGTTTTAACCCTTTGAGGTGCCCAAGGTGTGCATGCTGCAGAGTCAACATACACAAAATGTGCATGAGATTGATACTTCTGGGACTGGCTGGTTCAGTGATGAAGAAATTATTTCAGTGTTGCTACATGTTGCGGACTGCTTGTCATTTCTGCGGACAGTGGTCACAATTTTCTCTTTCTATCAAGCTGTGCTTTTGAAAATACACGTGAACAGGTGAGATCCTTCCCTGTGGAGCCAATCACACGAAAACACAATGTATTGTGCATGCAATGTGGGTGTGTATGTACGTTTGGATGTGTGTGCGTGTGTGTGTAGAGGCTTTCATGATATGAAGTTGGTGGACAGGCAGGTAGTACGGAGGAGGTGGGGAGGCTGCAGAATGATTTAGACAGTTTAGGAGAGTGGTCCAGGAAATGGCTGCTGAAATTCAATGTGAGCAAATGTGAGGTCTTGCACCTTGGAAAAAAGAATACAGGCAGGGATTATTTTCTGAACGGTGAGAAAATTCATAAAACCGAAGTACAAAGGGATCTGGGAGTGCTATTACAGGATTCTCTAAAGGTTAACTTGCAGGTTGAGTCTGTGATTAAGAAAGCGAATGGAATGTTGTCATTTATCTCAAGAGGGTTGGAATATAAAAGCAGTGATGTGCTTCTGAGACTTTATAAAGCTCTAGTTAGGCCCCATTTAGAATACTGTGTCCAATTTTGGGCCCCACACCTCCGGAAGGACATACTGGCACTGGAGCGTGTCCAGCGGAGATTCACACGGATGATCCCTGGAATGGTAGGCCTAACATACGATGAACGGCTGAGGATCCTGGGATTGTATTCATTAGAGTTCAGAAGGTTGAGGGGAGATCTAATAGAAACTTACAAGATAATGCATGGCTTAGAAAGGGTGGACGCTGGGAAGTTGTTTCCGTTAAGTGGGGATACTAGGACCCGTGGGCACAGCCTTAGAATTAGAGAGGGTCAATTTAGAACGGAAATGAGGAGACATTTCTTCAGCCAGAGAGTGGTTGGCCTGTGGAATTCATTGCCACGGAGCGCAGTGGAGGCCGGGACATTGAATGTCTTCAAGGCAGAGATTGATAAATTCTTGATCTCGCAAGGAATCAAGGGCTACGGGGAGAGTGCGGGTAAGTGGAGTTGAAATGCCCATCAGCCATGATTAAATGGCGGAGTGTACTGAATGGGCCGAATGGCCTTACTTCCACTCCTATGTCTTATGGTGTTATGGTCTTTCCTGAAAACAAGCGCAACAATTGAGTAACTTCACTCATGTGAAATAGCTCTCTAATGACTGTAGAGGATAATTGAGGGCCCACGTTATTAGCTGCAGTCAGAATGATCATGCAGTTTATTTACTTTACACGGCTGGAGTGCCACTGAACTTTTGACCCTGCGCCGGCCCGCTATGTCTCCTGCAAAATGCTGAAACGTATAGAGTTTCACCTGAGCTGGATGACTGAAAGCCGTTGGTGGAGAGGAGAAAGGAAGGCTGAATTACACTCAAATGCCTGTACTGTTGTTACAGTGATCAATAAGATGAAGGGGATGACATTACACCTGCTGAGGGAAGGCCAGAACAATGCGAAGCTTTCAATGGTCTCCAATTGGCTGATTCGGCTACACTGTTTCACTTTCCAAGTTCCATCCTTTAGCTTTCCTTCACTTGGATCGACAGAATATTTTTATTATCTAACACACGCCACCCTCTTCACTCCTCAGGCAGGTTGTACCAGGCAGATTATATTTCCCACTTTTACATGCATATTTTGTGTCATTCTCAATATGCTGCCTGCTGTATGAACTGCTGGCTTTGACATCATGTTCCATCAGTATGATGTTTCCTCATGGAGAACAGTGGAGAGGAACATAAAACCAGTTTGATTGACTGATTGTGATGCTGGGCTGGAGTGCTGGGACTTGACTTAGCGCGGTAATCAGATCTACTTGTAATATGCATCTGTTCCCAAAAAAAAACAACCAAATTGATCAAATGTTCATTGTTCTATTGTTTATTAACCCTCAGATGAGCAAAGGCAACTGGCGTCATTTTGCCGAAGACAGCCCAAACAAATGGCAGGGGCTGTTTTCACCAAATCTAGTTCATCTAAAAGAAGATCCATGTCTAGTTGCACAATCTATTTACATTTTAGCTGTGCAGTGCCAGTTTAATGCCATGCAGTTGGGATTACATCAGGTAGAGTGGGAGAAGGCTTGATGTTGAACCTCGAAACTGGCATGGAGCAGTTGGGCTGAATGGCCTGTTGCCCTCATGTAATTTTTACTTCATTGTTATATACACTTGTGGCACAGAGGGAGACTATCCAGTCCATCCTGCCTGTCATGGCTTTTCGAAAAGGCTAACTAATTAACCTCACTTCCCTGCCTCTGACCCCATATCCCTTTTTCTTCCCAAGGCACATTAACCCAATTATTTTTTGAAAGTTATTGTTGAATCTGCTTTTGTCATGATCTCTAATAATGTACTCTAGATCTTAACAACACATTGATTGAAATAAAAGTTGCCCACCACTATGTAGTTTATTTGTGCCCTGATCATATTATGCAGTTAGATTGAAAGAGGTACAGGTGAGCGTAGGACCAGTACCCTATCTCATTCAGCCTGCTGGTGAGGGCTTAAAACAGCATAAAGGAACTTTAAGGAGCTCGTGCTCCTAAGTGTTTGTAGAGATTGGGTAATTCCTGGATTGACTCCATCATCCTTATCCCCAGTCTGGCCTCACTGTCTCGTATTGTACTCAGGATAATGTTGGGGCAGGATAATGCACCGTCAGCATAAAATGTAATTGCTAGGGAAGGTGAGGGTGTCGTGGTAATATCATTGGACTTGTAAACCCAAAACCAGATGAATGCTGTGGGGTCACATGTTTAAATCCCACTAGGGCAGCTGGCGGATTTTAAAAAGAGGGCTCTTGTGTTGCAGTGGTAGTGTCTCTGCCTCTGAACCTGGAGGCCTAGGGTCAACTTTCACCTGCCCCAGAGGTGTGTCGTACTATCCCTGGGCAGGTTGGTTTTTAAAGAAAGCCCAGGATGGGAAAACTGGCAGATTTTTGAGTGAAGTGAATTTTGGGGAATCTGGGTGGAGAGGCTTGAACAAAAAGTGGATTTTGAATGAGCAGGAGAGTTTCTTCTGAAATTTTCCCTGCTCAGCATTCTGATGCTGGCAGAAACTTCACATTTGCATCAGGTAACATGGTGGAACAGGGATAGACCTGAGGAAATTATCCCTGAATTTTGAGAGTAATGACACTTAAATTCTGAACTTGTTGGCGTTTTATTTGCAAATGCCAGGACTTGGAACAAAAGTCTATAGTTTTAACTTTAGTTTATTTACTTAAAACAATTTAATGTTGCCACTAGAATGATGGGCAGGAAACTTTCACAAATTCTGATGGTTATTTCTGCATGGCTATCTCTAGTTAATTCAAAGATTTCTTGTTGAAGAGGCTGGCACTGCTTTTATTTCTGTGAAGAGAGCTGACAGTCTGATCTCGTTGATATTTTTAAATGTTGCAAGGGTAGAAGCAAAGGAGAAGTCATCATCTGCAGGAGAAATCCAAAATTCGGGGCCATAGCCTAAGGCAAGCTAAATCCATCACTTGATGTACAGAAAAAACTCACTGCAACATTACCTGCTCATATTGCAGCACATCTTCATGACCTTGTACGTCAAGTAGTGATCAGGATCTTTTGCCCCTTCATTCCCCAACCCACTCCTCCTCACACAACATTCACCCAATCTAAAGCTCGGCTGGCAATGTTTCCCTTCGAGGCTGGCATGTTCCTTTAAACCTTGTCAGTTGATGGTTCATGTTCCTCAGTGGCCCCTGGGATGAGTCTGCTGAAAATGAAGAACTGTCATGTTTCAGTGATGCACCCCACCTCCACCACCACCACCGCCACCTCCCCCACCACAACCACCCCCCCCCCCCACCCCAAGAACGTTCAAACAATTTTTCAAAGTAGCTGCTTATTTATTTTGGGGAAAAAAACCCACTAAACCTTGGAAAGCTGAAATGGCTGAAAAAAAAAGCTGTAGAAACCCATGATTTCAAAGAAAAATAATTTAAAGTGCACAGTGTTGTGCTGAAGTTCACAGCTCTTCCTCATTGATTACTATTTGTTGAAAAAAATCATGAAAGACAATTCCATCTTTTCACCATACCGTGCTTTTCCAGCTGTTTATATTTCACTTTTTAAATGCACTGGCTAGTTATGTTATCATTACATATTGGATTCTTCAAAATTTCCCAAAGAAACGGTGTACATTAGATTGAGATAATGGACTTTCTGATGTTTAGCTCATAGGATGTGTATACTGGGCTGAAATGATGTATTCGCTGATGTCTCCCGTGTACAGAATTTATACTGGAATGTGATAATGCACTTTCCCAAGCTATCTATCTGTATCTCACACAGTATAAAATTTTTGTTTCATATTTATCTATTGATTTAATGAAGAAGGATAACGCAATTCTGCAAGTAATGTCTCCCCTAGACATCGTGCTTTACTTGTGTACCGTTGGACACAGAGTCATTTTTCTGAAGGTTAAATCGAGATTAGAGGTGCTACAAGGAGACACACAGCGAAGTTTATCTGTCTTCTTGTCCTGAGAGGTCACCTCTACAGAATGGCTTTGAGAGGTTCCCAGTGGCAGGATTTGTGGTATTTGAATCAGGTTAACCTTTGAAAGCAGCAGCGCTCCACAATGTTCCTTATCCTCTGGGTCCTGTGATACATGTCTGCTAGTCTGCCCTTCACACCGAAATTACCCCAGGAGGATCCGAGGAAGCTGAACTAATTAGACAAATCCCTGGCGTTGATATCCATTGCATCACTTTATAAGCCATTAATTTCTGTGAGAAGGGAGGGAAAGGAAACACTTTAACTGATTGTGTATTGGTGAACTTCAAGTGTAAACCCATATTTTCTGTTTACTGTAAGCAGCTTGTGGTGCCAATTAGAATATTGGTGTTTTAATAGAGTTAACTTCTTAAATATAAATATGTTTTGAAGCTATTAAAAGGGAATAATATAATAAAAGAATTATTATTCCAAATAATTATTGTCTTATTTATATCACCACTCATGTTACATTACCACTTCCAGCTGACAGTGCAATTTTGGCAATTTTGCTGTTGCAAAAAAAAGTATAAATTAGTGAACTGCTTTCAATTAAGTACAATTTTATTGAACTGCCACTTGCTGGCGCATGTAGATACACACATCAAACACTCTTCCTCTCTTTCAGTCATACAGATAATATTCCTCTCTCTGTCATATTCTGGCTTCTGCTCAGGAATGAGGTTCCATGCTGTGGTGCAGTCTTGTACCTACCCATTGCTCCACCATTCTTCATATGCCAGCCTGGAATATTGGGAACAGATTTTCAGAGTCAGGATTTCGCAGGATGGCTGCTAGGACCCAAATGCAGAGGTCCCACTCCAATTCTGATGGATCTCATTTTGCTGTTGGGGGCGGGGTGATGTGTGACCCATAAAGGAAGGAAAGACAAATTTCACTTTGACTGTTGTAAGGGCCTTAACCACCAATGTGTGAGTCACACAATAATGGAATAGACTTAAAACTCTTGAAGGGTAAAAAAGGTCTATAGGAGTGTCATGATTTGAAGTTCCCTGTTGGAACAACAGTTTAAAGAAGCTATTAAACAATTAACTTTGTGTGGGGCTTGAATAGAAAGTTTTATATTAGATTATTACAAATTTAAAAGATTTAAATGGATTCTGTGATGCAGTATTTTTTCACTATGAAGCCTGTAAGTGTGTGAAGTTCATTACGTTTTTAGCAGTTTGTTAATTTCATCTCCACACGGTTCCTAATGTGTGTGGAGATTGTAAGAGCTGCCGATGCTGGAGTCGGAGTCAATACAGTGTGGAGCTGGATGAATACAGCAGGCCAGGCAGCATCAGAGGAGCAGGGAAGTTGACGTTTCAGGCTTAGACCCTTCATCAGTCCTGATCAAGGGCCTAGGCCCAAAACATCAACTCTTCGTCATGTGTACTTCTTGTTGATATTGATAGAGGTAGGATGGAGAGTATTGAGCCCATAAGATGATGGCGCAGGGTGAGAACTAGAGGGCCTAACAGCTTCTGAAACAATTAGAACAATGTCCAAGAGAACTGTGGTGAGGCTTCTAACAAGACTGTCTCATCACTCATTTGTTCCCTGTGGATGGCTGCCCTCTGCTTTTGGTCTCAGCTGGCTTTTGCATGCTACTGGAATTTCCTGACTCTCACTCCCTGTCTGTGTCATAAACAATTCAGCACTTCAGCGAGTAAGTTATTGACCTAGGTGGGGTGGGAAGGGGGAGCATCACAGCCAAATTATATTCTGACATCTACCACATATTGAAACAATCAAGAATATGAAGACATTTTTCTTAACTGAAGACAGTATTATAGTAATCGAGTCAGACAGTACAAAAACAGACCCTTCGGTATATTCTATAATATTCTATATTCTGAGCAATCAATTAGTACAGGAAAGAAACTAGGGCTTTTATTTACTTGTTTTATTTACAGAATGAAACCTTACGGGTATGTGTCTCCTGACTCCACTTGACTTCTGCGCCAGTTGGATCTTCACGAGTCCTTTTAAAAAATGTCCACACTTCCTCAGTCATTCAAATGAACTAATCCTTGAAACATGAATCCTCAAAAAAAAATCCTCATTGTCCTGAAGGTGCTGCCATGGTATGATTGGGTGGAACGCTTCGTCCTTCACCTGTTTGGAATTAACCTTGACTGACACAATGAACACATAAATTTTGCTCCCTTCCACTGCCCAGTCTAATTGGTTAACAAAATACAGATTTTGGCTTGGGACTTCTAGGTGCTTATCAGTAAATCAGGTCAAATGTTGGGGCCAGTCTGAGTGTGGGTGATGTGTACCGATAATTTTCACCCACTGATTTCTATCACTGCACAGTTAGCAACGATGCTCTCAGCTTGTTGGGTCCTGAGCTCTTGAATTCCCTCCCTAAGCCTGTTGGTCTCTTTACCTCTGTGTCTTCCCTTGAGAAGCCTCTTAAAAACCTACCTCCCCTATCCTAATATCGCCCTATGTGCATTGGTTTGATAACATTTCTGTCTTGGGACTGTTTACAAACTTGAAGTTGGTACATAAGTGCAATTTGTATTGTATTTCAATTATTTTCCTCTTTTACATTAGATTCAAGACTTAACACAACTCCTCAAGAAATCCGTCATTTCCCAGAACCTCAAAGATGTTAAATTCCTTGCCTCCCTTTGTCTTTCCTTCTATCTTGCAATCTACAGGGTTTTCAAACCGAAGCTTGGCGTCA
>JAHRHZ010000045.1:12123977-12166956 GCA_024137785.1 Ginglymostoma cirratum | reverse complement strand
GGTCAAGCAGCATCATAGGAGCTGCTCCTATGATGCTGCTTGACCTGCTGTGCTCATCCAGCCCCATGCTAGTTATCTCTAATAAACATGGGAAACCTTTGCAAGCTATTGGGGATTTGGTTTGTGCGCTGTATTACATGTTGTGCACAAACAAATGTGGAAGCCCAGGCAAATGCTTGCATTTCTATACAGGAGGAGATAACATTTTTTTAAAAAACTGGAAAAATTAAATATTTGCCCTGTTCACTTCCATCCTGAGCTAATCGATTTTCACATTAACACTTGCTCCATGCAATCTCCTTCTCTGAACATTTCCTCTTTGTCCCTTCTAAGCTCTAAATATCTAGTCCCATGGGCTGTTCTTGCTCCACATATTCCAGGTTTGTTAAAATAAACAGCAAGTTGTATTCATTAAGCACCTTTACATAAAACAAAACTTCCCAAGGCATCTTTCAAGGGCATTATTGGATAAATCTTGACGTTGAGTCATTCAAGAAGATCTTAGGATAGACTGCACAAGCTTGGCCAAAGGAGTTGATTTTAAGGAGTGGCTAGCAGGTGGAGAGATTTAAGGGGTGAATTTTGGAACTTAGGCCCTAAATATTTGAAAATGTAACTGCCAATGGAAGAGTGAACGCAATTAAATATTGCAAGATCCTAGATTTGTAGACCTTTCAGGAAGGTGCATACTATTTATACTTGAGGTATTGCTGCACCAGTGGGAAATGTAGTTTGGCAAGTACAGTGGTGGAACACAAAAACTCCTAATGCCTTTGCCTGAGCTATAGGAAAGGCTGAGGGTGTAAAATAGCTGGAGTGGGAAGCTTGGGTTTTCAAATCTGTTGAAATGAAGAGAAGGTTGATGAACGCCATTTCTCTGAGACTCAAGGAGATTGTGAAATAGAATGACAGATAGAACAATATTAATTTTAACATATATGGAGGTAGCGTTTGTTGGTGGTAGTGGAGCATTTTTGATGGCCTTTTTGGAAATTGAATGGAGAAGAGTATTAAAAGGAACACATCGTAGTACTGGCATAACCAAAGGAGGACATTAGGATCAAAACCTGCTTAAGATTAGAGACGAGAAATGATGGGCACCTTTTTCAAACAACTATTTTGAATCTTAAATGAAACAGGTGAGCAGGAAAAGTCTGTGAGTATGGGAAGGATGTGACACACTGAATAAAAGAATATAATCTTAAAACAAGCTATCGGTCCATGTTGCCCACATACACTCCATACAATGAAAGACATCTCTGCTTTTCAGCTGAACTTTGTGTATGATTGATCACACAAATATCACACCTGTTTATCAGACAATATTTCACCGATCACTCAGTGAGTGCATATAGAGTGGAAAATTAACACATTGGAGAGAGGATGTGATTCATCTTTTAAAGGCAGGAGGTCTGAGTAAAAATGTTCGGTCTGACCTATTCCTTTAAGAGTATTAGAATTGTGTATAATTCACCTTGTTTGTTACTGTTGTCCTCCAAGCTCTGTACCTTCACATGCACACACATTGCCTGCTCCTTGCTTCAACTTCTCATAAACCCAAAAATTGGCAGGTGACTAGGGATGAGATTTGAAATTTTAAAGGTTTTAATAGCTGATCTGACTCCCCGCTTAATAGAAATCTTTAATGTTGCATTTCAACCTCAGGGGACGGGGATGGAGACAGGCAGCCAACTTTCTCACTCTCTCTATCTCTCATAATCACACTCTTACTCACACAGAGTAACTAGTACCGGTGAACTTTATGTTATATAAGTATATTTGACTTTTGAAAAAGAAATGCGAAAGTGACCTCATCTAATTCAGCTGGCCTATTGAGAAATAATATGGGAAAGTCCCAGGCAGGAGATTGTGTCTCTGGGCTGGCAAGGTGGTTTTGTTAAAGATTTTGGTGAACCACATTGATGTAAACATTTATTTTCTCCTATGCTTGTATCCATTATGTTTGACATCCTAAACTACAGACATGGACTTTGGTGTCAGATCATGATGTTTTCTCGCTCCTGAAATTTTTCTTTCTTCTCTTTAAGGTGGTCTAAACTGCTTAGGTCCTGAATTGTTTGGAGATCGGCTGTATGTGTTTGTGTAACCCTGACTGCTTTCCTGCTTTATGTGCTTTTGATTCTAAAATTGAATGTACATTGTTAATACAACAGGCATTGTAATATGATACCAAATTAATCCTCTGCAATATTGATGTTCGCTTGGAAGATGGTTGCCAAAAGAAACAGCTGTTTGCTTTGGAGCAGATTGGGTGTCACAGCAACAAACGTTTTGGTTTTATTGAGTTGAATGGTTCACAGTTCCCAAGATAATCATTCTTTTTTTCCCTTTTGACCATCAGATCATTATTGATTTCCTGTGCAATTAAGGGTGACACCAAGTCAATAGGACACTTCCCTTGGCCTTCACTTGAGTTAAACAGAATAGCAAAGGTTATCTTTTGAGAGTTAGATACAGGCCTTGTTTCGATAGCAGTCAAAGAGGCCCATCCAATGCATGAAAACTTTGTGCATTGATGACAAGAATTGATAGGTTCTTGTTTATACTTCCATGGAATGTGGGTATCACTGGCAAAGCCAGCATTGAGTGCCCATCTCTATTTTCCCTTGAACTGTGCAGTTTGCTGGGTCTTTTCAGAGATCAGTTAAGAGTCAGCCACATTGCTACATATTTGTAGTCACCTGGAGGCCAGGCAGAGTAAAAACAGCAGATTTCTTTCCTTACAGGGACCTGAATGAACTAGTTGAGTTTTTTTAGTGACAATTGGTTATAGTTTCATGGTAACCATCACTGAAACTGACCTTTAATTCCAGGTTTTTTGATGAATTAATTGAGCTTATTAATGAACTTAAATTCAACCAGTTGCTATGGTGAGATTTATACCTGTGTCCTCGGAGTTAAATGCCTGGTCATCTGGATTACTAGAAGTCCAGTGATTAAACACAGCCCTAGTCCATTATCCTTGGACCTCTGCTCAGGCCTTTTCGGCTGTGAGATGTTGCCAAGAATTTAAATTTGGTGTTTCCTCATGTTTGGGCGTTGATGTGAAACTTTGGGCAGTTCACATGGTTTTGTAAAAGCCGAAACATTTAATTGGTCTCTTAGCCATGTTAGTTTTTATTCATCACTGATTTCTTATGGACAAATGTTTGCTATGTAACTGGCAACTGCTCAAAGTGGAATAATTGAAATTGGGAGCACACTGTTAATTACCTGATATTTAGAGCATAGAAACAGGCCAATTTGCCCATCTCCTCTATATTTGCATTTGTACTCCATCCAAACCTTCTCTCATCTATTATATCAAATTCTATCACCAGTTCTTTCACTTACTATTTAGATTCCCTCTAAATGCATTTCTCCTTTCAATCTCAGTGATAGTACCACAAAGTCATGTGGTTGTTAGTGACTACCTTTTACTTCTGGCCCTTAGTTTTGTTCTTGATCGGTAGTGAAAACAGCCTGTCTCCACATTGGATCCCTTTGTAATTTTGCAAATCTACATCAGGTCAGCCCCTCAGCTTTGTCTGTTCTAGAGAAAAGAGCCTCAGGCTTTCAGGCATTGATGCGTCGTGCACAGGCACTGTGTAATCACTGTGTGCTGAAACATGAGAGAGTGAAGCGTTCAGCAAATCCATTTTGGGATTGTAACTGTTTACAAGTGAGAAACACAATTCATTCTTAGAATTGAGAAACCAAGTTTGCAGAATAAAAATAATAAGAAATTAAAACAGTTTTCAAAATTTGTTTGTGGGCTTGGGTCCCTGGACAGGATTCGGCTGTTCAGAAAGTCATTACATTCTGTCCTTCTATAGTCAGATGTTGGGGTGTCATTGGGAGTGCACCTTAGTAATAGAGTGAAGAATTCTGGGAGTGTGTCCATATTTTTCTGGAGGTCTCTGGCAGTGTGACAGTGTTTTCGGGGGGTCTTTGGGAGTGTGTCAGTGTTTACAAGTGGGTCTCTGGAAGTGTCTGTGTTTTTGGGGGGTCTCGAGGAGTGTGTCAGTATTTACAAAGGGGTCTCTGGAAGTGTGTCAACACTTTTTTCCAGCTAAATGGGGATTTGGAGTGTTGGTGGTCACATCTGTGAATAAAACTAAACCTTCATAATCTGTAATAAAAAGAAAAGTTTGATGTATATCACCTTCACAATCTCAGGATGATCCATAGTGTTTTGCAGCCACTGAAGTTCTTTTGAAATGTCGTCACCGTTGGGAGATGCCCAATTTGTATAACTGAGAGAGAAAGAACAGACAGGGCTTTGTTTTAATGTCTCATCTCAGCCTACTGTCTTCCAAGATAGACTAAAGAATTCTAAAATAATTTCAGATCCTTTGAATGCTGTCTCTCTGTCTCTCTCTCCCTCTCTCTCTCGCCCTCTCTCCCTCTCTCTCTCTATCTCATGGATCCAGAAAAAAGTGATTGGGGTAAACCACGGGCAATATTGATGGGAAATTTGCACCTTTTATATTTTTTGCCCATTTGCCATTTTTGTGAGACATCTTGAAGGGAAATTAGGGTTGTGAGGCTGGAGAATTGTTTAGAGATAGGGAGGCACAAGATCATGATGGGATTTGAACAGGAGAATTTTAACTTTGAGATGTTGGTGGTCTGGGAGTCAATATGGGGGAAGGCAGGTGTTAAGTGGTATTATCAGTGGACTTGTAAACCAGAGGCCCAGGCTAATACTTTGGAAAAAGAGTTTGAATCCAACCATCACTGAGGTGGAAATTTTAATTCAATGAATAAATCTGGAATTAAAAGCTAGTTTAATTTATCATGAAACTCTTGTTAATTGTCTTAAAACTCCACCTAGTTTACTCATGCCTTTTTGGAACTGATTAGGATGGTCCAATTTCGAATAACTGACGGTATAAATGGTGGTTTCATATGTAAGCAGGTTAGCAACAGGTGGACTTTGCATTGGAGCATTTATGGGGTGAATGATCAGGCCAGAATCACATTGAACAATGTACTGTAAAAAGTCAATGGTAATACATAAATAATAGGGTCTACGTTGTCAGGGAAGTGATGTAGAATCATACAGCGATTAGGAGATTGCTCTCTCTTGCAGCCTCATAATGTTGTCACTATCATTTTAAACAGATTAAATAAATGCTTGCCAGCAACAAAGGCCTCCTGCAATCTTTAGAGATCGCTCTCCCAGACCCAATCAAAGTCTAATAGCAGACAGATCGAGGGTGCAAGCTTTATACAAACCTACCCTTGGTTGAATGACCTTACTTGGAAGTGCCAGTAGCTGTCCATTGACTTTGTCCCCAGTGCTGAGAGATGAATATTCAATTTTTTAAATCAATTCAGACAAACAGGAGGAATGGTGTTATAGATTGTAGTAAATAAAGGTGTTGTAAAAACAAGACAGAAAATAGAATAAAATGGAGCTATTGATTGGGTGGTGCCACGCTTGGACATTCAAAATTTGTAGATGACAGGAGAAAGGGAGGAACTAAGCAATTGAACAAGGGCCAGCAAATGTTTATTTCTAAACAAATATGAAGGATTTTTTTTTATATCAGTTCTTATACATACCTGGACTCTGATCCTAAATTTAAAAATGCCCATTCTTGGCTTCAAATCCATGACCTTGTTTCTCCCTATCTCTGTAACCTCCCGTAGTCCTTCAAGATGCTTCAATATGTCTGTTCAAGTCCAAATCTGACTTGTGTATACTGAATTTTTAATGCTCCACCATTGCTAGATTGGTCTTCAGCTGCCTTGGCCTTCAGTTCTGGAGTGCTCTCCGTAAACTTCTTTGCATTTCTCACCCTAAGTCTCTCTGCCTTTTTTTCCCTATGTCTCTCTGCTTTTCTCCCCCCTAAGTCTGCCTGTCTTTCCTTCCCCAAGTCTCTCTGCCTTTCTCTCCCTAAATGTCTCTACTTCTTTCTCTCATCCTTAAAATATGCATCTTAAGACAAATCTGATTGACCAAGCTTCTGGTTACCTGTCCTGCTATCTCCTTCTGTGGCTCAGTGTCAGTTTTAACTGATAACAATCTTGGGACATTTTGTTACATTAAAGATGCTATCTAGATGTCATGTTGAGCTCTCACCATCTCCAAATGGGCTTTCCCATCATCTCACTTGCCATTCCATATTAATATCATGTTGAACCCTTCCGCTGGGAACATGAGAACTACAAGTATTTTGTAATTTGTTTGTTGTATAGATTTTATATCTTGCCAAACTTTTCTCGAACAGTTTATAACCTCCATCTCACAAATCTGTGGCACAAAAACCGTGTAGGATTTTGTCTAATGATGCTTCACTAATACCTTTGTGCTTATGAGAACAGCCTTTCAACTTGGTGTTTGATCACACTGATGTGATCACTTGGAACACAATGTCACTGTATTTACACATGAGCCTCAGAGCATAGGGATATATTTATACTGCTGCTGTCCCTATTAAATAATGCCATTGATATGTGGATATGGCAATGGATGTGACAGTTTTTCACCATCCCCTATGTTCTGTTCAGCATTAAGCACTGAGAAATCATGCGTGGCAGAGATTAAGTACAAGGCAAAATGTCTTTTCTACCCCCAAAATTGTGCCTTAGCACTGAACTCTTTAAGGACTGTTTCCAATTCTGGAATCATTCAGTAAGTTAGGCTGTTAGACCCTTTTAAGGAAGGGTCACTGGACCCGAAATGTTAACTCTGTTTTTACTTTCACAGATGCTGCCAGACCTGCTGAGCTTTTCCAGCAACTTTGTTTTTATTCCTGTCTTTAATGCCAATTTGTAACAAATAATGTCTTCTAGGTCCATGTTATTGCGTACAGTACAAGATGCAAATTAAGGAATCTTTGTAATTGGCAGGATAGCAAACTTGTCAACCTATTATTTTGAGCTGGATGCAAAGCTTGACCCCAGGGGAACTCTGAGACCTGCTTGGGCAGAAGCAGATGTTTTGCTGTACTGGTTTCTTGTACAGTTACTCATTTTTTCTGATTTAATCCTTTGCCTTACAATGGGATACTGTTTCTCTGAAAAATGTTAAAAAAATCTTTAAATTTAAATTGAAAATTTCAAAGCTTTTAAATATAAATTTGGAGAGGGAAAGTGACGAGAGAGAGGACAGAGAATTTTGTGACAATGGTGTTATGTACCTGTGAGAGGGAATCATAGCATTCAGGCTGATGTGTTGTATGGTTGTCAAGAAATAAAAAGGCTCATAATCCTCTGAATTCTCTGCGGTCATCCAGTGTTGGGCCCTTGCACAGTCCTGATTTCCAAGGCTGTATTATTGGAGGCATGTGCAGTCAATTGATTAGACTTAAGCGATGATATCTCCACCTCCCCACCTCTTTTTACTCCTAAAAACCTCCATGTTTGACCAATGTTTGGAACGGGGCTCTGGCAGCTCCTTTGTGACTCAGTGTCAATATTTTTTATGATTACATTTCTATGAAGCACCTTGGTCGATTTGACAGATTAAAGATGCTGTATAAATAGAAATTGATGTTCACTCGAACACTTTTCACACGATAGATACATTCTGAAAAGAGAACAGAAACTAGATTGATGGTTATGATTCACAGATACATAACAGTTCAAGTGAGGACCTGCATCATCTCATTGTAAAAATCCTCAAGTTAATGCTGATTTGTTGAAATGATCTTGGAACTCTAAGGGTTTCTTGGAGTATGTGAAACCAGACTTGGGCGCTTGCCCTGGCTCTGTTAGTAGCACCTTTGCCTTAGTCACTGTCAGCTTGTTCTAGCTTCATATCTCACTCCAGAGACTTGAATTTAAAATTTAAGCTGTCAGTCCAGTGCAGTACTGAGGGAATGCTCCACCATCAGTGGTATGACCCGTATGTGATGTCAAACTCTTTATGCCTACCGTAATTGGATGTGAAAGATCAGTTGGCACTATTTTAGGGAAGAGCATGGTGTCCTGATCAATAACTATCCTCAAACCAACATCACTGAGAAAGAGCATTGCTCCTTATGAATGTTCTGTCTGTAAGTTGTTCGCCACATTCCCGGTGTTAAACCATTGTGCTTCAAAATGTCCCTGATCAGCCGTTAAGACCTATGGAATATCCTGAGCTTGTGAAAGGCACTACATAAGCATAAGTCTTTCTTCCTGAAATAGATATTTGATGATTAATTCATGCTGGCTGAGTAACATTTTTTTTCAGAGCAATCTTGACTTGGTATCAGTGTCTGGGTACTTGCATTTCTGCCTATATTTGCGTGTTTGTTTTTAAAAACAAACAGTCTTTGCCTTTGTTTTGTCATCATGTGATCATGCTTTTGTGAAGAGTTTCGGCTAATTTACGGTGCAGTTATTCTTAGGTAAATGCATGTTGAAGCTGTTGGCACATTAACCTGCTTGCATAAACCATCCCCTGGAACTGAATCACTATGAAACTCATTGGAGACGGAAAGTGAACAGTCTGTATTGGTGAAGGTTATTCGATTTCTTCCTGCAGTGGAGAACACATCAAAAACAGCTGACATTAAAAGTCTGCTGTTGGGATCGTGTCAAAATCTGTCTCTTGCCCTTCCCTGACGATGGGGTGCTCACTGCATGTTTAGAATGCAATCCTGTCAATAATTAATATTTAATTACAAAGACAAGCTTGATTGCGACTTGAAGCTGAGGGCACACTTTCATCTTTTATCTTCTCCTTAGTAACCACATTTGTAACTTGAAAGAAACACAAAATACTTACAGAAATCCATTCAGTTAAATGTCAAGGCCAGTTTTTGCAGTATGCCATGTTTGACTGCTGATTCCTACCTTCTGGAAGAACTGTCGTACAGAATCTTATTTCAATCATTTAAAAAGGTCACTGACTATTGCAAGCTGCGTCGTTGTTGTGTGCCGAACTTGTATAGTTGTATAAGTCTCTATGCCAGAAATTTGCTGAAACAAGTGAAGTATTGTTTTGTGCAATGTCTTATAATTTGTACTATCCTGACATTTCACTCAGAGAGCTGCATGGAGCATGATAGAATGATTAACAGGCTATAATCTTATTCAGGGGTCCTGACAACATCATAAACTGAGAGATGCCTTTGCAATCTTGAAATCTTGCCAAGGAAAATGTTTATTTCATAACGTCCACTTTTCATGCTTGCTTTTATTCAGCTTTGATACCAATTATAAACGCCTTCTGCATTCCTGATGCACATTGTTTACACTGAATGGGTCATGATTGTGACAGTACTGTAAGCTCATTGAGGCACAATTCTCATTTGATAACTATTTTCATGTTGCCAGTATATATGTGTTTTTATATATATATTCCCACACTGTAACGACTACAGCTGAGGTCAGGTATTTTGTAATGCCATGTAATTTTAAAGCTTATGTTTTATCTCATGTTCATAAATATCTATTTAAAAGTCGGACTTGCATTTTTATAGTGCCTTTAACAATCTCAAGATATTCTATCAAGCCACCTAATAATTTTTGACAGGTGGTTACTCATGTAATGTCAGAAACACACATCCAGAATCATAGAGTTGTAGAATATTACAGCATAGAAGAGGACTATTTAGCTTATTGTGCTAGCTATTTTAAAAAGATTTCCACTTGCTCCTGTGCTCCTCAGCTTTCCGCATAACCCTGTAAATCGTTCACTTCAAATATTTATCCAGTTTGCTTTTGAAGTAAATTATTGAGTTGTTTTTTCTCACACTTTCAGATCATGTTTTCCAGGTATCATTTTTTGTTTGTTTCTTGCTGTATACTGTTCTTTAGCCAATTGTCTTAAATCTGTGTCTGTGATTATCAAAGCTGTAGCTGGGGAAAACTGCTTTTACCCTTCTACTCTCGTCAAAGACTACCAAGATTTTAGTTACCTTTTTTAAATCTCCCCTTTGCTTTCTCTGCTCAAAGGACCACATCCCAGTGTCTCCATCACCTCCACATGGATTTGTTCAGCTGGCTAATCTCCTCCTTTTCCTGTAATGGCTACATGATCCTAAAACTGCAGGATTCCTTCAGCTGGAGCTGAGTGCACTATTTGGATTGACATAAGCCACTTTATGGCGAGATCCTTCACTTGAGTAACAAACAAGTTATTAGTAATCTGTCGGGGTGGGAGGGTGCCCAGTCTATTTGTATGTATCATGCCTGCTTCATAACAATTTTTAAATCTCTAACAGGTGTGAGCTAAAACTGATGAACAGATGAAATTTTCCTTTCGTCACTTGGTGTCAAAGTTATTAGCAGTCTTATGTTGTGCTGTAACATCAGTAGGAGCTGGATTAAGGCGAAGTTTACATCAATTTGTGCGAGATTGAAGGTGGAAAGAAGGAACTTTTATCCTGTCAATTTGTCAATGTGGGAACACACTGGGTTCTGAAGGTCATGGGTTTATGTTCCATTTCAGATTCATGACCATACTATCCAGGTTGATGCCCCATTGTAGATGGAAGTTGCACTGTTAGAGGTACCATCTTTTGGGTAAGGTATTGGATTAAAGTCTGTCTTCCCACTTGAGTGAACATGCAAAATCCCGTGGTTCTAGTCAAATAAAAGCAAGGCAGTTCTTAAATTATCCTGGGCAACGTCTGTCCCTCATCTGACTTCAAAAATAGATAATCTTGTAATTTATCTCATTGCTGTTTATGAGAGCTTGCTGTACATAAGTTGGTGCCACATTTCCTACATTCTGTAAATGTCTGTACTTTTGAACAACTACGTTCCATGTAAAATGTTTTGTGATATCCAAAAGCTATGAAAGATGTTGTGTAAATAAGCAGCTGTCTTCCTTTCTTTCCAATCTCTGATAAAAGCTCTGCACGCTAACCTGACATCCCACCCAGGTACTCTGCTGATGTCCTGAAACAATTAAATCTGCAGCAACTGAATCCTTACTGACAACTATTACCCTGGGACAAGACATATTAGACTTTTGAGTTTCTTAATTGTGTTTAGTGGAAAGGAGCATTGAATATTTATTGCAATAGATCATTGGTCTCTACACTCAACAATGAGAACTGGCTATTATCTTGGCAGACAGAAAAACAAACACTGCATTGCACTAAAAATCAATCAAACTACATAATGCAACTAAAAGGCCTGGGCTTATAGAACCAAATCATTGGAACATCCTGACATCATATATTAGCCACTATGTACTTCAGTGGGTGCCAAATATAGCTAACAGTCTCAATTTTATTGGTAAACAGGTTAAGTGGTCATTGCACAATGGAACATGCTCATGTCAAAATGATGGAAGGGTGAATTGTGGGAAGGACAGTAGGATAAAAAACTTGTCACTCAGCTTGTGAATTCTGAGGGGCATTGTTGAATATATTTCAAATGGACTGACAAACAGAATGTTGTGCCATTCTCACCCTTTTCCTATCTTTTCTGTGCCCAATGGGTGAGGCAGCAAAAGGTGGCATGATACTCCCTCATTGAGGGTGTCACAGTAGATAGTGAACCATAGATAAAGGGTACTGCAGATGCTGGGGAAACCGAGATAACAAGCATGGGGCTGGATGAACACAGCAGGTCAAGCAGCATCATAGGAGCAGGAAAACTTGACGTTTCGGGCCTAAACCCTTCATCAGAAATGGGGGAGGGGAAGAGGGTTCTGAAATAAATAGGGAGAGAGGGGGAGGCGGATATTCCCTGAGGTTTGTCCGGAGGGAGGAGGGTAACTTCTTCAGGGTAGGCATCCTTAGAAGAGGCTTCGCAGTGGGGTTAAAATTGTATCAGAGATAAAAGGTACTGCAGATGCTGGAGAATCCGAGATAACAAGCGTGGGGCTGGATGAACACAGTACCTTTTATCTCTGATACAATTTTAACCCCACTGCGAAGCCTCTTCTAAGGATGCCTACCCTGAAGAAGTTACCCTCCTCCCTCCGGACAAACCTCAGGGAATATCCGCCTCCCCCTCGCTCCCTATTTATTTCAGAACCCTCTTCCCCTCCCCCATTTCTGATGAAGGGTTTAGGCCCGAAACGTCAAGTTTTCCTGCTCCTATGATGCTGCTTGACCTGCTGTGTTCATCCAGCCCCATGCTTGTTATCTCGGATGGTGAACCATGTCAGCTCATTTTTATCTCTTGTCAGAGAGTCACAACACAAGCAATGATCCTCCATTTGTTATCAGATTCTGGCAGACAGCAGGCTCGAAGCCATTTATTATGGCTATGTTTTGAAGGGACTACACGCCCAAACTACTTCATTATCTCGGAAGTGTTTTGGGACATCCCGAAAAAATGAAAGGTGCTATTTAAGTGGAAGTCTGTCCTTTATTATTGTCCAGACCTAATTTTTCTGACAACTCAGTGGCTGGTTTTGAATTACATTGGAGAACATTAACAACCAACCATATAGTCCTTTTTTGGACTTCGTTGACCTGGTGGGTTTTTGTCAAAAGGCATGTTTTTTTCTGGCACCTGCCTGCAAGTGACTGGATCTAGTGGAATCTCGCTAATCTTGTTGGGATTTTAAATCTCAAGTTCTGCATCATTATAGCAGCATGATAGCCATTGTGCAACCACACTCAGTAACAGTGGTCCTTGAGCCTTCGTCCTTATTGGCCACAGCATAATGCATGGCTCAGGGAGAACTTGGGGGCGAATTTCTCTCAGGGCTGTTTGTGGTCCCTGTTGTAACATCAGCAGGATGTTCAGTTTCCATACCTGAATGGAACTTATCCCAAAGATGGGAGGAAGGGAGCACAAGAAACTCAAAGGAACTCTGTTCCCTTGAGATAATGAGACCATGGAAAAGCTAAAAATAGAGATAAATAACCACTGGAAGTGTGTATAACCCAAAGAAATGCAATGTCCATATGAGTTAATTGGCCAATCAAAATGATCAGAGAGGGACCAATTAATGAAGATTTATATTTGTATTGGTAAGAAGGGCACATTTCTAGTCATTAATATTCACAGAAAGATGACAGGTGTATCATCACTTACCATCAATGTTTAAAATGACATGCATTAACATTCATAAATTTGCAACATTGATTAGGTTGATCAAATCGCCTGTAACTAAGAAGATTCTTATTTTAGTCCTACTCCAGGACAAGGCTGATTGTGTAAATACTGCATAGTTATAACGGCTGTGTATGGTACAATGTGTTAAGCACGCTCTGTCCCATTGGTTTAGGTCGATGTTAAAGATTGCATGGATCTAATCCAGGAATATTGTCCTGTTATCTGGTCAGCATTTCCTCCCTCATTCATCACTGCCAAAGCCAGGTTAACTGGCCGTTTTTCATTTTTGTATGTGATCCTGAGAAGTGCAGATCAATTGCTATATGACAATACAATGGATAACAATTTGCATTAATATAGCACTTTTAATGCGGTGAACCATCCTCAGGTGCATCACAGGATTGCTACCAACAGAATTTTGCCACACTATGTGACATTACGACAAGTGACCAAAAGGTTGGACAATGTGGCAAATTTTAGGGAATAGTGAAATAAAGGGGCCTAGGGCTCAGGAAGCTGAAAGTTGTGGATTCAGAACTGAAGAAACACAGAGATCTCTGTGTCGAAAGGCTGGAGGAGGTTGGAGACACAAAGTGGGATTTAAAAACAAGGATGAGAATTTCAAAAATAAATTCTGAATGTTGTGACAATGCTCAATATTAACTAGAATATTAATTGAGACACCTTTCTAATTGCTAATGTATGAAACAACATCGCTGCCGTGGTTATGCAGGATCAGATCACTGCTGCGGTCCCTGCATTGAAGAGGCACCAATTACCCATATGTAAAATAAAACACATTGAGAATAGACTGATGGAGATCATGACCTAATGTCACCCTTGTTGCAAATTTTACACACACTGCAGAACCTTCTCTTGTTTGCTCAGGGTGATTTCTGCTACTGAGATTCCCTCCGATGTGTGAATGGAACGTATGCTTTACCAATAAGTCATGGGTCCTACAGCCAGGATTTACCATCTCCTCACAATATTTTAACACAAAGCGTTTCATGGTGTTCCACTAAGCTGCAGAAGATATGCCAAGCTAAAGGAGAAGGATGTATGAACTGTGACACATACATTAAGCCTCTTTGTTGCTTTCAGAGGCTAAAAGGCAAGATAAAGTACGGTGAACTGACAGGCTGTAGTGAGCTATCTACAACTAAAACTTGGACTTCTTTAGTGCCTTTGACAGGGTTGCAAGGCATTTCGCACATACTTAATCAAAATGAGATTTGATGTCAGACCAGATATTAAGACAGGATAGATGTAAACTTTCAGAAGTGCATTAAAGGAGAAATGAGATAGTAGGAACTGCCGATGCTGGAGTCTGAGATAACAAGGTGTGGAGCTAGATGAACACAGCAGGCCAGGCAGCATTACAGCCTCTGATGCTGCCTGGCCTGCTGTGTTCATCCAGCTTCACACCTTGTTATCTATTAAAGGAGAAATGAGTTGTTTAGGGAGAGAATTCCAGAGCTTAGCATCTTGGCAGTTCAAGGCATAAGCACCGATTGAAATCAAAGCACATGCAGGAGATAGCTTTAAGTGGACGCTACTCAACTCCATTCAATTGGAATGTGACTTTAGGGCACTTGTGGTAGTGTCTCTACCTTTGAGCCAGGAGACCTAGATTCAAGTGCCACCGTCTCCAGTGGTACGTAGTAACATCCCAGAATAGGTTGATTAGAAAGTACCTTCTTAGAGTACGGCTTTAAGAGTTTTTGTGGCACAGTGGTAGTGTCCCTACCTCTGGGCCAGGAGGCCTGGATTCAAGTTTCACCTGCTCCGGAGGTATGTATTAATATCTCTGTATAGGCTGATTAGACAATATCTTGGATTGTGGATAAATATGAACTACCCACCTTAGCTACTTGCCCATTGCCATGCTCATCTAACAAAAATCCATCTTGATCTTCAAAGTATCAATTGTACCTCAGCACCAATTACTCTCTAGGACTGAGAGTTGCAGATGAGCAGACTATTTATGTGAGAAAGTTCCTCCTGAACTTTCCAGCCTCCAGCCTCATAAATCTCCAAGACGTCTTGTACTCCAAACCTGGCGATGTGCACATCCTTGATTCTAGCAACTCCACTATTGTTTGGTGTACCTTCAGCTGTTTAGTCTGTAGGCTCTGAATCTCCTCTTTTAACCTCACCAGCTCTCTATCTCTCTCTGGCTTTCTTTTCTCCTTTAAGACATTCATTGAAACTTACCTCTTTATCTGAAACTTACTTCTTTATCTAAATCTTTGGACACATTGCCCAGTTTTACTTAAGTTGTAGCTTTTTTGAAATTTAACAGCAGCTTGTACCTACTGAGCAGCGTTAATACTGGAGAAGGTTCCGCACGGCTTTGCAATGCTGTAAGGATCTGTGAAGAGAGGCAGTAGGTGTTCTGAGCAATTCATTTCAATATTCCTTGTTGCATTTAATTTCCTCTGGTTAAGACTGCTGGAAAGTCTGGAGCTATTGCAATTAAGATAGATATCAATTCCTGCCTCTCTAAGGATTGTAGTGGGTACCCCCTTAAGGGTAGTGGGAAAGTGCAGAATTAAAAAGCAATGGATGCTATCTCAATTAACACTTTTAAATCTAAGATTGATGGCTTTATTTCCTGACTGAGCGTGTTGAAGTATTAGAGCCAAGGGTGGAGGAAGTTGGGATATTGATCAGACCATATCTCACTGAAAGATAAAACCAATTTGACAGGCTGAATGGTCAACTGCTGTTCTTCTGTAAATATACAAGGAAGCATCTCAGCGTTAATGCACTCAGAGGGTTACAGACTAAAATACTGATTACTCATTTAGGTAGAGATTGCAGGGATGGAGCTGGCCAAGACACTTAGCAAGAGCATCTGTTTATTGCTGGGAGGGTTGTTTATTGTGTTAGATTGAAATGAATACAGATAAAGAGGCAGAACTGTGATAATGTGTATCAACAGCTGGGGGAGATGTGCCCCGATAACCAACCTTTTGCGAGCCATTGCAGGAAGTTTCAACACAAAGCTCTGTTAATCAAAAAAAAAGACTATTGGCTTTTGCTAGAGGGAATTATTGGTCATAATCCCCTCAGCTGATATTTTATTGGTTTGGTTTAATGAAACATTACTTTGTCACTGTGATCCAGAATCAACCCTTGGAACGAACCTCCCAGCCATTGTCACTGGACAAGTACACTTCTGTGACTTATTTAAACAGAACAAAATGTGCACATTTTTAAAAATAAAAACACTATGAGGCATGTGAGAATTTGGGACAATCTCACAGCCCAGCTTGTTACAACAGATGCTATTCACCATCTGAGGGAAATGCAAGTGAAGAAAACAAATAAATTTGGGATAATGTGAGAGGCACTGAACTGCACACAAACAGCTACAGAGACAGGCACACAAGAAAGATACAGCTACAAAGACTAGCACAGACAGACAGCTACAGAGACAGGCACATAGGCAACGATAGCTCCAGATACAGGCGCGCACAGAGACAATTACTGAGGAGGTGCAGAGGCAGCTACACAGACAGATGCACGGACAGATGCAGTTACAGAGATGTGTGCATGAGACAGAGAGATAGAGAGACCGTTGCATCTAGATTAAGCAGCCACTATGGACACAGCTTTACAGATAGAGAGCCAGGCGTATATGCAGACACATTCCGTCTCTCCCTCTCCCTCTCCCTCTCTCTCTCACTCTCACTCACTCACTCTCTCACACACACACACACGCACACACACAAACATACAGTCCCTTGTACTCTCTCACATTCAGTATCACACGTAGATGAACTTACACTCGGCTGAAATAGAGCTGATGTAAAGAAATGAGGGAAACTGAACCAGAGGAAGGAGGGTGAAGTTGCAAATAATGAGAAAAGAAAGTCAATTATAGGGGACAGGAAAATGTAAAACAGTACAAGGAGAAACTAGTGATAGACAGAAAACAGTGAGAATGCAAAGATCAAGAGGAACACAGAGCAAGTATCACAGGAACTAATGATGGAGCAAAGAACCCATTCAGAGGAGAAAGCAAAACAGAAGTGGCAAATACTGTCAGAAGATAATTCCAACAATAGAGAGGGAGAAATTCAAAATCTGTGTCTAAAATCTGAGCTGAGTAATCTTCCTGAGTGCAGCTGAAGTGCAGACACCAGGTTGATTTTTATCCTCTTGACTGTGTGGGTAGCAACAGGAAGCATATCTTCAGCTGCAGATCCTTTCCTGATTGTGGAGCTAATAATTATTTAACATGCATGTTCAGATTTTTAAATTAAACTGAAATATTCATTTGCATCATCTGTATGCAACAAACAGTTTGTCTTTTTGCAAAGTGTGTGATGATTAGTAAAGCATAGCTTGTGTACAGGGGCACAGATTACAGAGCACACACATTGGCAATTAAACCAATGCCACCAGATCATGCAACATTTGAGGCTCAATTGAAAACTGAGATTTTCACCTTTCTGGTGAGATTTCTCGATGGATGTTCCTGGTTCAGAGTGTAGCTATGGGCTTGTATTGTCAAGCCCTAACCCCTAATCTGTGGAATCCCTTCCCAAATCTTGCCTCTTTTTAGACAATTCTTAAGAAACTTGATTTCTTCACAAAGTTCTTGGTCTCTTTGTCCTAATATCCCTATGTGTAACTCTTTTTGGCTGATTTAGCTCCTAACGAACCTTATGACACGTCACTAAGTTAGAGATGATCTCTAAATGCAGACTACTTGATAACTTTATTGGGGTGCAGTCTTTTACTTTTGGGTTTATGTTTTGCATCCTGTGGCTTTGGTTTTTCCATTAAGGATGGCTGTTATCTCAGCTGAGTAGATCTCAAATGAGTCCTTATTGTGAGTTCCATCTTTATCAAATGATGCTTTTCCTTCATGCGTGATTGTGTTTAGCAACTTCTGAGCTTCACTGCTCCCAGCAACAGCATTTCCTGGTAAACCTTTGCTGGGTTGTGATCATTCTAGTAACTGTGCCAAGGGGCTTGTATTTGGGATTGTTACTTGTGCACGGGTTGTTGATGCTCAGAGGGAAACTCAGCTGCAAAGGCTGACTTTCCCATGTTTGTCACTTGTTCTCCCTGGCTCTAAACGACAAGAAAGCAGTGTGGTTGTGGATCAAGGTGTTGCATCTAATTGCACTAAATAACACCTCACTGGAAGTGGTTGGCAAAATCTGCTTGCCTCTAGTCCACTGTCACCGTCTGTGCACACACAAACACACATGCACACGTGCGTACACACACACAGACACACACAAAGTGGCTATCACCTTTGGCCAATGCAGTACATGCACATGGAATAACAATAGGCTCGTCCTTAGGACTAGGAGGATGGTTTATAAGGTTTCTGTTCTCAGCACCTCACTATCTAACTGCGAAAGATTAACACCTCACAGCTATCGAGAAAAGAAGCTCAACATTTTCCATCTTCACAGTCTCTGGCACAATGTGTGTATATCCTGTGCAGTGAGGTAACCTGAGCCAGACAACCAGTAGAATGGCCAAAATTCTGCTTCAAAAGTGTTTACAAGCATGGCATGGAGACCCTGGACCTTGAGTATCTTGATAGTCACTGTAATTGATACAAGAAAAATGGCAACACTTATCTAAAACTAGCTCCTCATCTAAAGTGGACTTGAAAGCTGCTTCTTCTCTCATCTTTTGAAGATGGAAGGATGTTTACGATGTTGCTTAACTATGATGATTCTTAAGCGGGGGTGGGGAAGCTTTTTAGCATTCTATTTGAATAATTTCTGCAGGTGAGCTAGTCTAGAAATGGAGCCTCTGTTGACCAGCTGGACAATCTCAATTGAGGAAAGGATGTGTAAATCGACCACGGCTACCACTATTGACTTTGAGTCAGTAAATTGTGAGTTTGAGCCTCAATCTGGAAGCTGGAAGCTGGAAGCTGGAAGCTGGAGGCTGGAGGCTGGAGGCTGGGATCCAGGCTAAAACTCTGGTCAAGTATGAAGCGAGTATTGTTCTGAAGCAACCAACATCTTTCAGACGAAACATAAAAACAAGGCTCTCTCTGCCCCCTCAGGTCAACACCAAAAAATCTCATGACACCACTTCAGAGAGGGGATGAGGTGTTATCCCTGGCTTCTGCTTCAAGGTATATCCCTCTATCAACCTCATGAAAAACCCTGATCTGGTTGTTAATGGGATCTTGTTGCGCACAAATCAGCTGCTGGCTTTCCCAGTGTTGTACCTGTGACTACACTTCTTATTCATTCATAGAATGTGGGCATTGCTAGCTAGTTCGTTGCTTATTACCCATCCCTAATTGCCCAGAAGATAGTTACATTGCTTTGGGTCTAGAGTCGCATGTAGGTCAGACAAGGTAAGGATGGCAGATTTCCTTCCTGAAGGGGAATTAATGAACCGAATGGGATTTTGTAACAATCAACAGTGGCTGCACAGTCACCAAGAGACTTGCTTTGCGTTCCAGGCATTTTTTAAAAAATTGAGTTCAAGTTTCACCATATGCCATGGTGGGATTTGAACCCATGCCCTCAGAACATTAGCAAAAATAGAGATTGCTAGAAAAGCTCAGCAAGTCTGGCAGCATCTGTGAAGAGAAATCAGAGTTAACATTTTGGGTCCAGTGACCCTTCCTATTCATGTACCCATCCAGATGCCTTTTAAATGGTGTCATTGTATTCACCTCCACCACTTCCTCCGGCAGCTCGGTCCGCACGTGCACCACCCTCTGCATGAAGAAGTTACTGTTCAGGTCCTTTTTAAATCTTTCTTCTCTCACCCTAAACCTATGCCCTCCAGTTCTGGACTCTCCCACCCTGGGAAAAAGACCTTGGCTATTCACCCTATCCATGCGCCTGACGATTTTCTAAACCTCTACACGGTCACCCATCAGCCTCTTACACTCCAGGGAAACAAGCCCCAGCCTAACTCAAACTCTCCGGTCCCAGCAACATCCTTGTAAATCTTTTCTGCTTCCTGTCAGGTTTAACAGCATCCTTCCTATATATTCTTGTGACGCGGTGGTGGCGTCCCTCCCCCGGAGCCAATAGATCCAGATCCAAGTTCCATCTGCTCCAGAAATGTATAATAACATCTTTCAGTAGGTTCATTAGAAGACATCTATACAAGGTTCTTTAGTTAGACATGAATAGGTTAAGTTCTGACAACATACTGATGGCTGAGAAGCTGATAACTATCTGGAAGTTTGTCACAAAGGGTTAATTCATTTGGGGGCTGAGGGGGATGGATGAGTCAAAGGGAGTGAATTCAAGAGCAGACTGAATCCTTTAGAATGAATTAAATCAACATCACTAGGCATAATGTTCAATGATTTCTTACAGATTTCAACAGAGGCCCATGAACGTCAAAGAGGAAAGAAGAATAGCTTAAAATGGAAATCAACTGTGAGACATTCGATTTATGCTTTGATCTCAGTAACAAAAATCAGATCTGCCTTACAAGGATTTAAACTTTGTTCTATGAATAAGCAGTATGATTAAGGTTCAGTGAAAGAGTTGAGAGTGTCTCACTTACACATTCTGTGATGTGCCTAGTGTGTTAATTAACTCAAAGGCAGTCATGAATACTGATTCATAAACACTGAATGCCTCCTGCAGTATATAAAAGACCTGTGGATTTCTTGGGGAGGTCGGAACTGTCTTGACCCATCGTTTTCTGAATTGTTGCCCAGTCCCTGTGCTTCTGCATGAGTCCTCCATGCGTGTAGCCCTCCTTCTAATTCAGAGCATGCTTCACACTGTTCGATTGCCCCGTGACACTGGCAAACAAACATATTGTGCTGAACCCCTGAACACAGTCCGCAGTGTTTTTTGAAGGATTCAAAAGGAGCTCACAGGATGATGCTCCTTGGCCGAAGTATTTCCATATTCTCAAAAAAACAAACTCAAGAGCATTGAAGCCAATGATCGAGGTACCAAAAACCAAGCCCTACATTTTAAAAGCCTTCAAATTGGAAAAGGAGAAAGCACAAGGCTCCGTGGAATGTGGGAGAGGGAGAAATATTCAATGCAATCAGATTTCAATACCAAGAATAAAGCTGACTGGAAGAGCATGCGCGATAGCCTATTTGACATTTTGGGTGAAGAAGAAAGGTAGGAAGGTCTGAAATAGAGCAGTTAGGGTCTAGAAGTGCTTCAGTTCTCGAATGAAACTATCTCCTAATTACATTTAAAAATGGGGTCCAGTGTCGGTGTTGTGCTCTGCTGATCCATCAGTGACCTTGCAACTAGAATTTCCAATCCGAGAAAGGCATGTAATTTGGCTACACAGAAGGAGGCCATTCACCCTATTGTGACAGTATACGCTTCTTGAGAGGTGGTCTAATTAATCCCACTCCCTTCTGCTTAGGGAGGTAATGCCACAAGGGTGGCACAGTGGCTCAGTGGTTAGCATTGCTGCTTCACATCACCAGGGACCTGGGTTTGATTCCACCCTCAGGTGACTGTCTGTGTGGAGTTTGCACATTCTCCCTGTGTCTGTGTGGGTTTCCAGTGGTGCTTCAGTTTCCTTCCACAGTCCAAAGATGTACAGGTTAGGTGGATTGGCCATGCTAAATTGCCCGTAGTGTTCAGGGATGTGCAGGCTTGGTGGGTTAACCATGGGAATTCAGGGTTGTGGGGAGCTGGGTCTGAGTGGGATGATGTTTGGACTGTTGGTGCAGACTTGATGGGCCAAATGGCCCTTTTCTGCACTGTAGGGATTCTCTTCCTCTAAATGCCCTTTTGTATGTAGTTTTGAACTTTTTGCATCCTCTCAGGCAATGAATTCGAGACTGCAACATGTTGCATGGAGAAAAAGTTTCTCCTCCCCTTTCTTATTCTTTTGGCAAATGGGTCCAGGAGGAAATATATTAATGATACACATTGAATGCCCTTGTGACACTTTGTTCAATAAGCTCTGCATTAACTTCCACTTTCAGTTCAGTCCTTTCAAACCTGCTGAGTGACAATCCTACTCTGTAAAATTGATTATAAGGGATATGGGCAAATGCAGCTATATGGTTGCAGATCAGCCTTGACCTTATTGAATGGCAGAACAGGTTTGAAGCGCAAACTCTGTTCCTTCCTGTGAGAATTTTTTGTGATGAAATCATCCATGCATCAGACAATCTCCTGAGTCACAGGACAGTTTGGTACAAAGCTTGATCCTTAGATATAAGTGCAATTTCGACTACAGTTGTTGGAGTGCCTGAGGTAGAAAGAAAGAAGCAATGGGAATAAATGACTGTTTCTGGAATCAGTTTTCCTTGCTGGATATCAAGTTTGTATCAATATAAAGTGAGAACTGGATTAGAATCTTTACTGATCCTCTTCCTGAACAAGTTTCCAGTGGCTGATGACCAATCACATAGGATAACAAGGTGTAGAGCTGGGTGAACACAGCAGGCCCGAAATGTCAAGATTTCCTGCTCCTATGATCCTGCTTGGCCTGCTGTGTTCATCCAGTTCTACACCTTGTTATCTCGGATTCTCCAGCATCTGCAGTTCCTATTTTCTCTGACCCAGCACATGGGGTCATTTGGGATTAAATATCAAATCTGCTGAAATGATCTCCCAGCATAAGTCAGCAGGTAGTAACATTATTTTAAAAGAAAAGCCTTGTATCTAGATTGCACAGTAGATATGGAAGATCCCACAGCCGCTACTTTGAAGAAACTACAGGAAGTTATCCCTTGTGCTCTGGGCAATGTTTATCCCTCAAGTGACACCAGTAGGAATAGATTATTTGGCCATTATCACATTAATGTTAACTGAAGCTAATAATGCGCAAATTGGCTGCCACATTTCTCACGTTAGAATGGTGACTGTGTTTCAAAACTGACTGTAAGTTATTTTGGGACAACCTGAAGTCCTGAAAGATGCTTCAGAAATACAACAAAAGCAAATGACTAAGATGCTGGAGGGCTGAAATAAAAACAAAGTGCTGGAGAAACTCAGGAGGTCTGGCAGCATATGTGGAGAGAGAAGCAGAATTAACGTTTTGAGTCCAATCTGAACCTTCTTTGGAACTCAAGTGCAAATGCATTCTTTATTTTGCAATGAATTGAATTTTTTTTCAGTTAAAGACTATTTTAAACAAAAGCATTTCCTCATCTGAATCCTGAACACACGGGATAAAAAGGTTCTTTTGAACAGGATAAAATATTTCAAGTCCACCTCTTGCATTTAATTGAATCTGGCTGCACAGTGATGGCTAAATAAGTATGACACACAGTAATCGAAAATTTCAGCAACTCCTCATCTGACGAACAGGCATAATAACCAGCATCGACAAGGAATAAGGTGCACGCTTTACATCACTTGTCAACAGAATCAGATTTGCTTTCCCCTGTGTATGGGAGATCAATTTGAGAGGTTCGAAATGAATTAAAAGATTTGATCATTTCTCTCCAGTTACCCCATTTCCTTTGGTGGGAGAGTCTGGAGGAAGGTTCCATAATCTTAAAGTCAGAGCCAAATTCACGGGTATTGTCAGGAGGTATTTCATCTGACATATCAAAAATCAAGAACTCTCTCAAAAAGCTGTTGGAGCTTGGGAATCAAGTGGAAATTTTGATACTGAGACGATGGATTTTGGTATGAAAGATCACAGAGCCACGGTGGATAGATGGAGTTAAGATACATGGAATGGTGGAATGTGCTTGAAGGGCTAACTGCTTATACCTGTTCCTATGTGTTATCTTGTAGCTTTGCTTTGTCATGTCTCGATCGGATGGAAAATGGGCCCAGTGCAAGAAACAGATCGGTGCCTTTTTCATCATCTCATAATTCTCATTCTTGCTTAGCTCCCACTAGTGCTATTCTATTGACACCTCGTCAATGGAAAATGGCTCTAACCTTATTCAATATAGTGAATTCAGAAAAAAAATGCACAGATCATTCCTTTGTGTCCTGTTTCTTTTCCCTTATATTGCTAAAGATCAGTATTCCTTGAGAGGTGACAATCTCTTTAGAACTACAGGTAGTTCTCCTGTAAAGTGGTAGTTGAGTTCTTGTGTGTTCTTGCACTATAGGAAATTATGCTATAGAAAACCACCGTAGAAAATTGCATTATAGGGAAATCGCTGCAGAAAATTGCTGTACCTGTACAGTAGAAAGTTCACGTTATCCAAACAACGTTACAGCCAATTTGCGTTAATGAAACACGCATTATAGCAGAACTACCTGTAAAAATGGAATGCTGAGTGGTGCCAGAGTCAGGGGCGGCACGGTGGCTCAGTAGTTAGCACTGCTGCCTCATAGCAGTTGGGACCCAGGTTTGATTCCAGTCTCAGGTGACTGTCTGTGTGGAGTTTGCAGATTCTCCCCGTGTCTGTGTGGGTTTCCTCTGGGTGCTCCAGTTTCCTCCCACAGTCCAAAGATGTCCAGGTTAGGTGGATTGGCCGTGCTAGATTGCCCATAGTGTTTGGGGATGTGTAGACTGGGTGGGTTACAGGGGGATGGGTCTGGGTGGGATGCTCTGAGTGTCGGTGTGGACTTGTTGGGCTGAAGGTCCTGTTTCCACACTGTAGGGGTTCTGAAAAAAAGCCAACAATGTTATGGAAGTGAAAAGGTAAGCTAAAGAGTTTTATCAGGAGTCATTTTGATGCTTGGTTTGCAACAAGTTGCATATATACAGGTATCTCACAACTACAATAAGTGATAATGACCACAATTTGGTTACGTTTACTTCAGCGATGGAAAAGGATAGGTATATACCACAGGGCAAGAGTTATAGCTGGGGGAAAGGCAATTATGAGGCGATTAGGCAAGACTTAGGATGCAGAGGATGGGGAAGGAAACTGCAGGGTCTGGGCACAATTGGAATGTGGATCTTGTTCAAGGAACAGCTACTGCGTGTCCTTGATAAGTATGTACCTGTCAGGCAGGGAGGAAGTGGTCGAGCAAGGGAACCGTGGTTTATTAAAGAAGTTGAATCCCTTGTCAAGAGGAAGAAGGAGGCTTATGTAAAGATCAGGCACAAAGGCTCATTTAGGGCGCTTGAGAGTTACAAGTTAGCCAGGAAGGACCTAAAGAGGGAGCTAAGAAGAGCCAGGAGGGGACATGAGAAGTCTTTGGCAGGTAGGATCAAGGAAAACCCTAAAGCTTTCTACAGGTATGTCAGGAATAAAAGAATGACGAGAGTAAGATTAGGGCCAGTCAAGGACAGTAGTGGGAAGTTGTGCGTGGAGTCTGAAGAGATAGGAGAGGCGCTAAATGAATATTTTTCGTCAATATTCACGCATGAAAAAGACAATGTTGTCGAGGAGAATGCTGAGATACAGGCTATTAGACTAGACAGGATTGAGGTTCATAAGGAGGAGGTGTTAACAATCCTGGAAAATCTGAGAATAGATAAGTCCCCTGGGCCGGATGGGATCAATCCTAGGATTCTCTGGGAAGCTAGGGAGGAGATTGCAGAGCCTTTGGCTTTGATCTTAATGTTGTCATTGTCTACAGGAATAGTGCCAGAAGACTGGAGGATAGCAAATGTTGTCCCCTTGTTCAAGACGGGGAGTAGAGACAACCCTAGTAATTATAGACCAGTGAGCCTTACTTCGGTTGTGGGTAAAGTGTTGAAAAGGATTATAAGAGAGAGGATTTATAATCATCTAGAAAGGAATAATTTGATTAGGGATAGTCAACACGGTTTTGTGAAGGATAGGTCGTGCCTCACAAACCTTATTGAGTTCTTTGAGAAGGTGACTAAACAGGTGGATGAGGGTAAAGCGGTTGGTGTGGTGTATATGGATTTCAGTAAAGCGTTTGATAAGGTTCCCCACGGTAGGCAATTGCAGAAAATTCGGAGGCATGGGATTGAGGGTGATTTAGCGGTTTGGATCAGAAATTGGCTCGCTGTAAGAAGACAGAGGGTGGTGGTTGATGGGAAATGTTCATCCTGGAGGTCAGTTACTAGTGGTGTACCGCAAGGATCTGTTTTGGGGCCACTGCTGTTTGTCATTTTTATAAATGACCTGGATGAGGGTGTAGAAGGATGGGTTAGTAAATTTGCGGATGACACTAAAGTCGGTGGAGTTGTGGATAGTGCGGAAGGATGTTGCAGGTTACAGAGGGACATAGATAAGCTGCAGAGCTGGGCTGAGAGGTGGCAAATAGAGTTTAATGCGAAAAAGTGCGAGGTGATTCACTTTGGAAGGAGTAACAGGAATACAGAGTACTGGGCTAATGGTAAGATTCTTGGTAGTGTGGATGAGCAGAGAGATCTCGGTGTCCATGTGCCTAGATCCCTGAAAGTTGCCACCCAGGTTGATAGGGTTGTTAAGAAGGTGTACGGTGAGTTAGATTTTATTGATAGAGGGATTGAGTTTTGGAGCCGTGAGGTCATGTTGCAGCTGTAGAAAACTCCGGTGCGGCCGCACTTGGAGTATTGCGTGCAGTTCTGGTCACCGCATTATAGGAAGGATGTGGAAGCATTGGAAAGGGTGCAGAGGAGATTTACCAGGATGTTGCCTGGTATAGAGGGTAGGTCTTATGAGGAAAGGCTGAGGGACTTGAGACTGTTTTCGTTAGAGAGAAGAAGGTTAAGAGGTGACTTAATGGAGACATACAAGATGATCAGAGGATTAGATAGGGTGAACTGTGAGAGCCTTTTTCCTCGGATGGTGATGGCTAGCACGAGGGGACATATCTTTAAATTGAGGGGTGATAGATATAGGATAGATGTCAGAGGTAGATTCTTTACTCAGAGAGTAGTAAGGGCATGGAATGCCTTGCCTGCAGCAGTTGTAGACTCGCCAACTTTAAGGGCATTTAAATGGTCGTTGGATAAACATATGGATGATAATGGAATAGTGTAGGTTAGATGGGCTTCAGATTGGTTTCACAGGTCAGTGCAACATCGAGAGCCGAAGGGCCTGTACCGCGCTGTAATGTTCTATGTTCTGTGTTCTATGTACAATATTTTCTGATAATAGCATGTTTTTGAGTGATTTTCATATTAGGGAATTTTTTTCAAATAATGCTGCCAGCCAAAACCTCAATTTTTGTTTTAGCCAACTTTTTTTTTGGTATGTTTTGCCTGATCTAAATTTTTTCTCAAAGGGAATGTTATTCAAGCATTTATGACTTATCCAATACTGTATAGGGCAATATATTACATGTAACATACTGTGTATATGACGGTACGCCATGCCAATGTATGAAAATGTTTCCAAAACAGTTGCCCACAATAGTAAGTTAGAAGTTTTGTCAAACTGTATTTCAAAGATTAGGTAGAATTCTGTATTACCTAACATGGTAAGAAATGCACAAATATTTAGTTTGCTTCTCAGTTCGCTATGGCGTAAGAGAGTAAACAGTATTCTACAGCCCAGCAATTAATATTCAATCTCCTCCTACTTTAAATGCCAGTTTCACTAACAAGGTTTTCCCCCTTTTTGTAGGTGAGTTGAGATAACGATGTTCTGAGCATTGTTATTTATTCATGTGTTCTGCACTTAATTAATATATAAAATTGTTTTTAATCCAGAAACTACAGGAGCATAATGCATGGTTATTACAGTTCTTGTTTGGGAAAATTATTAGGCTATAAGAGACAGGGACAGAAGTGGGCCATTCGGCCCATCAGGTCATCTGTAGCAGTCAATGAGATCATGGCTGATCTGATAATCCTCATCTGTCCTCTTCTGCCTTTTCCCCACAACCTCACTGATGAAAAATCTGTCTGTATAAGCCTTGAACCTATATAGTCAAGACAACCCTCTACTATATGGAATTCTACAGATTCACTACCCCCTGAGAGAAGGAATTCCTCCACATTTCTGTCTTAAACGGATGATGACTTATTCTGAGATTATACCCTCTGATCCTAGGGTGTTCCACAAGGGGAAACAATCAGCATTCATGCTGCCAAGCTCCATAAGAAACTTACATGTTTCAATAAGGTCTCCTCCATTCTTCTAAATTCCAGTGAGCCTAAAATAATTCCGTAGAGGCTGGTATCCTGTCACCCTTTATTGACATGTGGAGAGTACATGACACTGATGCAGCTCCCTCACAGCCAGCTCTCAGACTGAAAAGGATGCCTGACACTCCTGTAATTACCCTTATATAAGTCCAGCACAGCTGTTTCTGACCCAGGTTTCTCACTCTCAAACTCAGTGCAAAATTCTAGTAAGATATGGTCAGTGTTTCTTCGGGGATCTTTCATTTAGATCATTTATTTATGCCTCATTACACATTACCAGAGCAAAAGTACCTGATTCCACAGTGTTGTTGCAGGAAATTGTGTCAAATACTCTGCATGTGTGGATCCTCCAGGCTCCCACTGCAGTTCGATTTTCAATCTACAAGAAATCTAAAGTCACCCATGCAAATGTGTCGCCTTATCTGCATGTTTTCATTGTCTCCTGATGTATTCTGTCTCCTATAGTATAACAAGTATTAGGGAACCTCTAGATTACTCCCACCAGTGTTGTTTTCCCCTTGTTATTTCTTACCTCCACCCTGACGGATTCTATATCTTCCAATCCAAGATCAATTCTTGCTGTCATGCTTATTTGACATGAACTAATAGAGCTACCCCGCCACCCTTTCCTTCCTGCTTGTCCTTTTGACTGGTAATGTACCTGTACATATTTAGTTTCCAGCTTTAATTTCCTTGTAATCACCCCCATAATAGCTGTAAATTCATACTCATTAACCTGTATTTTTGCCATGATTTCATTTATTTCGTTTCAAGTTTCACATCCCTTTAAGTAATGAGCCATTAATTTTACAGTGTTATCATTTCTCCCTCTTCTGACCCTATTTGCTGCTATTTTTTATGCTTGTACCCTTTATCCCTTCTTGTCTCTTTCCCGTTAACAGCTGGCCTGCAATGCCATCAGATTGTTTTGCTTTGTAAGCCAACATGTTGTCTCTCTGGAACTTCCCTGCCTTAGCTTATTTTAAAACAATCTCTATAGACTTAGTCATTCAGTTCATCTGGCCACTGATCCCAGTGTGCTTCAAGTCCCAGCTCCTTTCTACTCCAGTGTCCCTGGAACTAAACCAATCTCGCCACATCAAACCTTGAGCCACAAATTTAATTCCTTGACTTTATTTACCTGATGCCAGTTTGCCTATGACTCAGTTACTAATCCCAAATTTCAAATTCTTCAGCAGATCCTCCTTCCTAGTCATATCAATGTTGTTAACACCAATATGGGTGGCAATTACTACATCCATCCTCTCCCTCTTCAAGTTGCTCTCCAGTGCTGAGGAAATGTCCCTGACCCTCGACAACTTTAGGAACTTTGGTTCACAGATTCAGAGAAGGGTATCTATCCTGAGATTTATACTGTTCCCAACTGTTATCACATTCCTATTTTCCCCCTCACTTGAATGGGTCCCAGTACCATGATCAGTTTGCTTCTCCTTTCTGTAGATCCTGCTCTCATCCATATGACTTTCAAGAACCTCATAACTATTGGACAGTTGCAGGAGCTGAGGCTCCTTGAATGATACCTCTAGGAACCCATACCTGTCTTGCCTCCAGTCAGACCCTTCTGTCCTTGATCTCACACCAAGTTAGAATTGCCCAATCTACAAGGTGTGACCACTTCCTAGAGCAAATTGTCCAGTTAACTTTCCTCTTCCCTGCTGTGGTATGTTTCAGACTCCAACTCCTCAATTCAGACCCAAAGTTCCTTGATCTGCAAACAGTTCCTATGGACATGTTAACATTGGATAACCATGGTGTCCGGGAGTTTCCAAATGCCGCTGCATCACCTCTTCTGTTGTCACCATTGCATTTGAATAAATTAATCAATTACTCTCGTATTGCTGGTGTTTACACTTGAAGAATCATCCAATATTTACACATTATTGTGATGAATAATTTTACACCAGTATAAATCTGAGATTTAATTAACTAATTTTGAGAAGGGAGAAAAGCAGGCTAGAAAGTTGAACACAAACTAAAGACCGTACTTTTAGTTTAAAGTCTAAAATGCTCAGCAATCCTACTCACCAATCTGCTGCTTTCCCTGCATTCATGTTGTATTGTGATTTTTGACATCACACTGCCACTGGCCTCACTGTGGGTAGGATTCTGGCATCACACGTTTTATTGTTTCCAACTCACCTATATTATCTTCCACTTACCTCTTTTTAAAAATATGCTAATTTAAGGAATGGAAGAAACCTTAACCAGTTACCAGATATTCGCCAATTAACCAACTTCTACTGTAGCAGGATGAGAATCAGTTCTTTGAGGCTGAAGCAACCAAAAAAACACACTTTATCTTCCTCCCCTGGACTTGCTGAAGGACAGTCTTGTAAGTTACAATCGTGAGCTAAATTGGCTGTTTGTAAATGCTCCAAACAGAAAAGGCTTGTGCGTCACTAAGGAGCCAGTATCAGTTTGTTCTTAATTAAGCTGCTTTTTCACTGGAACTCCTGAAAAAAAGAACGCTGCTTAAGGCTCACAACTACAAAATTTAAACTGTAGATTTTAGCTTAGTGGCATTACAGCCTGCAAATTAAATTAGGTTTGGACAAAATAAAATGAAAATTTAGGCTTTCTTATCAAACAATGCATGTACAAAGTCCTATTTTAATTTAGTACGTCTTCATTGAATGCAACATTTTTCAGAATCAGACAGGCACATAAGCTTTTAATTTTACACAAGGTTGGGAGAATTGCAAGAAAAATTTGAGTCTCAGTCACATAAGCAAACGGCTAATAGCTTGTTCAAAGAGGATAGGTTTTAGGGCATGTCTTAAACAAAGAAAGAGGCGTGAACATCAGAGACCTGCAGGCAGATAGTATTCAAGAAACCCAGAGACCTTGAACTGTTGTATGAGGTAATGGTTCTGAAAGAGTTAATATTGGAAACTACAGCAAGCACTACCTAATCTGATGATGTGATAGAATCTTGGATGGGGACAAAAGGAGTGCAAACGTGAGATTCTGCTGGAGTCAGATGTGTCGTCACTGATTTCTGATAGACTTAATGTTTAACCTGCCAATTTAAGCCGTACCTGTTGCTATCATGCAAGAAACTCCATCTTGTTAAGACAAGTGCCTCTTCTTGTTCAGACTCGTCACTGGCACATCTTTACCACCATTAACCAAATCAGCACTTACATCCAGTCTAACTAAGAAGAAGTAGCATAGTAGTAATGTCCCTCTCTCTGGGCCAGAAGACACGGTCCAAACCCTGAGGTATGTCATAATAGGTTCCGAACAGGTTTCTTAAAAATAATTAGAAATGAGGATTGGTCGTGGTGCTCCCCAAACATCAGCTGGTAACAGTTGATTTTACAGTGCTAACAATAAAGAGACACTGCTTATAAGCTTTTCCTTAGAGCTTCTGTTTGTTCGCTCTGCAGGGTCACCTGAGGATAGGGCCCCAATTGTATACAGGAGGGGAGAAACTGAGGATCCGTACCCTTTTGGTTTTGCATGGTGCTGGGAAGAGAACTGATCTAATGAAATACAAAATAGAGTAGCTGGGGCTCGATATCACTGAACAATGGGGCAGTAAATGGGCCATTAGGCTGGTTTCCCGGAGGCTGTTCCTTTGAAAAGCAACTTGAGAATGTTTCCAAGGAGCATAGAACAGCTGCACATTGTATTATTTCTTGCGTTGGATTCTTTGAGTGAGAGCTGCTTGTATGAGCCCGTCTGTGGCTCTCGGTCCTGACTCAGCTACTAAATTCAGGGCTCTGAGACACATCATTGCCTCGTTCCCTTGTGGCTTTGTCCTGCTGACTAATAAAGGACATAAACATGCTTTTCCAGTTGTAAGAGAGTTGCTTTTTTGCATGGAGGTTTATATTTGGGTGAATTAACTGAAGACATACTGCTAACCCTGTGGAGGCAAATGTGGGGTTTCTGAAATCTGAATTCTGAGGATTTTTAAGTTTGTGTTTAAATTATTACCTCCCCCAGGAGAGTACACATGTGGGAGGTGCCGTGGGGTAGAGTGAAGACATGTCTCGTTACAATGCTTTAGCCGCCATGAGTATGCAGCAGGTTTAATGGACCAGCCTTTAAACGACGAAAAGGGAGAACTGAGTCGATGATATGTTGCTGAGACACAGTGGCCAAGAAGGATTTGAGTTTGATTCTAAACCTGTGCCAAGTTTGCTAATCTTGGACCTGGAAGCAGGATTAGTCAAATAATTGGTATCAGTGCTCCAGAATGATGCAAAGGAAAGTTAGGATGAAATTCCTGGCCTGGGTCACTATTTGGAAACACATAGAACCACAGAAAACAGAAGCAGGAGTAGGCCATTCAGCTCTTTGAGCTTGTTTCACCAATTGTTATGATCATGGCTGATCATCAAAGCCAATAGCGAGTTCCTTGTTCTCCCCACTATCTACATGCCACGAGTGAAAGCATTGATGGCCTCGGATGTAATGGGGTTCCCTATTTTATTAATGACCTCTTAGGGTGAGCTAAGAATGTTGAGTAACTAAAATAGAGAGCCAACACACATTTGTGGTGTCTGCTGTGGGTCACACTCTCACCTCGGAGTCAGGGCGTTGGGTTCAGATATAACTCCGGAGATTTAGGCTGACTGTCTGACGCGGTATTGAGGTTGTAAGTGCTGCCTTTAAGGACATGAAACATCCTCTGTGTAAAGGATCCCCTGGTAATGTGAATAAGAATTGTAATGGAATTCTCTTCAATTACTTGGTCAATATTTATAATTAGCTTCTTCATGCATGTTATGACACACCTCTGGCACAGATGAGACTTTAACCATCTGGCCCACGGTTAGAATGTTACACCTTCCCCCACTGGCAATATTTATTCATAACCAGCACTTTAAATAAATACCTGGGCATAATCCTGTTGCTGTGCTCATAATTTGGATGCTGCACCTCTTATACAGCAATACTTCAAAAGTATGTATTTCAAAAGAATGATGTTAAAACCCTTGGACCCTGTGTTGAATAATACCCTGTGTGTACACAAGTCCTTCCTGTTGAAGAAGAAAAAAGAATCAGTAGAAAATTCTTCTTAAAACAAACACTAAAAAGATGTACTTCCTGTACCATCCCTCAGCTGTAAAGGGAGAAACTGAGACACACTTGTCTGAGCTTGATGAGGTGCAAGCACAGGTTTGCACTGAATCTGCTCACCCCATGCTCACACAGCAAGGTTTCTGCTGTAATTCAGTCATTTATCGTGAGGTGGTTTTGATCCTCTGCTTCCATATCCATCTTCAGTTTATCAGTTGCCATTCAAGGTTCGGGCACTGCAGAGTGATTTCTACTTACTTTATTCACCCTAGCTAGAAATATGAGACTTGTTTGTTTTGAAATGGTCTTTGAGTACCCAGGAAGTGTTAGAGACACTCTGGTCTTTTCTGAATGTTCACCGAACATCCGTACCCTCCCTCCCTTCCAGTCACCCTTTTCTACTTCCTGGCCTGAGGCACAACTGCTACCAAATATTGATGTGCAGGTCAAACAGGGGAAGAGTAACATCACGTCTTCAAACTCTGCAGTTCCTGCTTGAGATTCCTTGTATTTCTATGATGTCTTCTCTCTTCTCCTGTATTCTCCTGTTCAGTTTTGACCTCCCTGAGCCCTATTGTATTTGTTTGCCGTCATCTATCTTCCAGTGTATTCATTTGCATTGCCTTGCACTCCATTGTGTATCCTGATCTTCTTTTTTATTGTTTGTACTCTGTACCACTCCTTTCTGTTGCTGGAGGCCAGGTCAACCTAATGTATACAGAAAGTACCCTGAATGAGCATTAGAATTGGAGGTGCTGAAGGTGGGTGTTGGTTAGCACCGATGGAGCAGTGTTTGAATGAGAGAGGATCAGAGAATACCCAATCTTACTTGAAAATATTCAGGCAGAATAGAATAGGTCACAACCATTGTGGAATACCTCCTTGAGTTTGTTACACCACTAGAATGTGAGGTTGGTAAGGGAGTTAATGGAAAGCTAAATCAATTGATATGAGTTAGAGTTAGAGAGGGAATAGTTACCCTTTTGGAGCAATATGAAAATGATAAAAGGATACATAATGATCAGAGCTGTTTCAAAGTAAAAAAAAATCACAGAAGTGTTTTGCTGCAAAAGGAGGCCATTCAGCCCACCCAGAAAAGTTGACTTACTGCTGCAAAATGTTTTAGTTCATGATTGTACAAAAACAGAAGTTGCTGGAAAAACTCAGCAGGTCTGGCAGCATCTGTGAAGAAAAAAAATCAGAGTGACCCTTCCTGAGAACTGCCTGAGAACTCCTGAGGAAAGGCCACTGGACCCAAAACGTTAACTCTGATATTTTTCTTCACAGATGCTGCCAGACCTGCTGAGTTTTTCCAGCAACTTCTGTTTTTGTTCCTGATTTACAGCATCCACAGCTCTTTCGGTTTTGGTTCATGATTGTGTTTCTTTGCAATTTTAGTTTAGTCTAAATATTAGCTGAGATGCCACCGAGTAATCTCCTACTCCTTTTACAAATACTGCTTTGGGGTGTTTTATATCCACTTGAGAGGGTAGGCAGGATGTTGTTTTTTCATTTTGAGATAGTTGGGATTGAGAAGGTTTTGCTTCCTCTTGGTCTGATGGGTTTGGAAAAGGCTGATAATGTCTACATGAGATTTTCAGACTCTTGCCACATGCAGGGCTGGTGGTACTTGAAGGGTTGGGTGGATAAGCTGTTTGAAGTGTTTTTGTACTTTCTCCAATGCCTCAATTTCATCTGTGTGCGTTCTGATGAAGTCTGAACACTCCGCTGTGATCTCAAATAAACTTTCTCCATTTTGGTTGGTCACAAACCAGAGTCGCCCAGGAGTTGGTGGGGATGTTTGACCACTTTGCAAATACTTTGACAGCATTCCAAAAGTGTTTCTCCTGCTTTCCTGGGCATCTCCAGTGGAGACTGAGTTTCAAGTTGGGTAGTTGCTTCAAGTGTTTAGTACAAGGCACACAAATGATGGATTCTGGCCAACAATGCTGACTTTTTTCCCCCCCTTTATTCGTTAACACGAGGGCATCACTGACCAGGCAGCATTCGTTGCCTACCCCTAATTGCCCAGAGGGCAGTTAAGAGTCAGCCACATTGCTGTGGGTCTGGAGTCACATGTAGGCCCAGACCAGGTAAGGATAGCAGTTTCCTTCCCTAAAGGGCATTAATGAACCAGATGGGTTTTTCCTGACAATCGAAAAAGGATTCATAGTCATCGTTAGATTCTTAATTCCAGATATTTTATTGACTTCAAATTCTACCATCTGCCCTGGTGGGATTTGAACCCGGGTCACCGGAACATTATCTGGGTCTGTAGATTTACAATCTAGTGATAATACCACTAGGCCAGCACCTCCCTGCTTCAAGAGATTATCATCTCAAAGGGGTACTGGGTACTTTGGCTCAGGATTGGATAATGCTGTTGGAATGCCTTTTTCATGAAGGCACTGCTGGTGGTTCATTTTGAGGCAGCTGTTTCATGTCATCCAGGTTTCTGAAGCATTCAGGAGTATGGGATCACTGCTGCCCAGTAAACCCTTCCCTTAGAGTTTGTTTTGAGATTGCAGTCTTCAAATGCTCTTCTCCTCAGTTAGTCAAAGGCTGAGGAGGTGACGATGAATTTAGCAGCCTGTGTCTGTCTTTGTTGAGAAAGGAGATTCCCAAGATACAGAAGATGGTCCAATTTTCCAGGATCTCCATGTTGTTCGTAGTCCTCACTGAGAGGTGGTTTAATGTTTTACTGGAAAACTGACCCTTCTGACAGTCCCAGCCTTAACTGGAGAGAGCCATCAACTCCCATAGCCTTCTGACTCACAGGAGAAGATGCAGAGAATCAACCACCACTAACGGCCATATTTAATTAAAACCTAGCATGTTTCTCAAGCTGCCAAAACACTGAGGAAGTTATTTGTTAGTGTTACAGCAACTATATGATCCATTGGGATTTCGCATAGAGAGAGAGAGAGAGGGAGAGAGAGAGGGAAGATTTTAGTCCACGGGGACTGTGTATAATAGATGCGAGCTACAAGAGATTTAACCCGTTGGGATTCCATCTAATGGAAACGAATGGGAAAATGTTAATTGAGATTTTTTATTTTTGGACCATTTAAGTTCAATATATTAGGAATGAAAGGGAAATGCATTTGTCTTTTTACATTTAGACAACGAGAATGACAGGCCTGTTTAAATATTGTGTAGGACCCGTTTAATGACGAGCATGTGCATATTGAGTCAATTCCGGACAACAGGAATACACGATCAAAACGATTCGGCGCATCTTGACAAACATAAAAGTAAAACAGAAGAGAAAAGCGAGATCTTGCATTTATAAAACCATTTTAATATTTCCTGAATATTCCAAAGCATTTGACAACAAGGGATTTGCTGGTGGAGCGTCCTCGTATGCGCTTTGGGGGGTAAATATAACAGCCATGTGTGCACAGCAAGATGCCACAAGCAGCAATGGAAAAAAATAATTGATACGAATCTGTTTTTGGTGGTGTTGGTTGAGGGGTCAAAGGTTGATCAGATCAGCCCCTGAAAAGGGATTAAAACTTTATTTCTGAGCGAAGTGTATCTTTCACACACAAGTGTATTTGCCACCCACTGTGATGTGTCAATCACCAGTAACTCCTGGCTCTACAATCTGGAGCAAGTGGCATTAGGAAGATTGTGGTCACAGTGGGGCATATGCCAGTAAATGAAAAACGTGCCAAGTGCTATTGGTAACTGATTCCTTTAATTCTCACCTCTCAGTAGGAAACAGTCACAGACCTGGGGAAGAGAGACATTGAATACAGTAATTTCCTGCTTCACTAATTACCTGACGTTCAGCTAAACATGTTGGATTGCGAAATGTTTCATTTTCTTCTTAAGTACATAAACCTACCCCTGTTGGTACATAACAGCCATAATTAGCATGAGCTGTATCCCGACAAGTGTGATCATCATAGTTTACATAAATAAATAGCTTGCATTTTGTACGGCGGGAACAGGAACATTACCGAGAGTGAATGAAAGCTCATGGATTGTTATAATGCTCAAGGTTCTCCAAACTGAAGAAAGGCTTAGTGAGCATGAAGGGGTAACTTTTTCTGATACCATGCTGTTCCTGGTTGGAGAATGACAAACTGCACTTTCAGATAAGAATTGTAATATTGTGCTCTCGCATGGCAGGGAAGAAAAGAAAGAATTTGGACAGCGCTGTTCGTCACCTCAGGATGTTGAGAATGTTTTACAATTAAACTTTGCAAATGTACTTATTGTTGAAATTAAATAGGCTTTGCAAATCATGGCCTGCTGTCTAGTTAGAGATGACTGGCATTGGTTTATCCTGAATGCCACCATGCCTCAGGTGAGGGGAAAGGTTGAGAAGGAGATTCTTTCATGGTAACCTTGGGGAGGGTGGGGAGGTGGAATCCTAAAAAGGTCAGTGTAATAATAACTAGGTGGCCTGCTTTTTGTTGGTAATGTTCAGTGAGGGTTAACTATTGGCCAAGGCACCAGGGAAATTTCCCTAGTGTCTTCTTTGAAATAATATGATGGAATCACTTATGCCTACTTGCGGAGACAAGCAGGATCTTGGTTTAATGCCTTATTGGAAAGATAGCGCCTCCTATTGTCCAGTGCTCTGTTAGAATTCCATGGGTGGGTGGGAGGGGTGGTGGGGGGTGGCGGTGGTGGTCGACCGAGGCTTTTATGTTCAAGTCCATTTACTGTCACCTGAATCCTCAATCTTCTGATTCAGAGATTAGGCTGTTGCCAATTGTGGGAAGAAGCAAATTGAAATGTTGAATTTATTTGTTAATCTCAATGTTGGATCTATCATCACAGAGTATTTAGGGTACATGTATTCTAACATCATAATGCCCTGGAAAACTTTATGAATCAAGGGAATTCAAAGCAATTGCAAGTGAATTAAGAATTTTGTGCTTTATTGAAAATATTGCTGAGAGTTTGTATGTTCTGATATGGTACTCAACATTGCTGTATGATATCATATCTGGTAGAAGCATTGGTGCCTCAAACTTGATGTTCCCCAAGTCTGGAGGCTGCATTTGACTTCAGTTCAAACCTCTGTCTTGTTGAGCTGTCACATCCTTCCCCATTTGTGGGACACGTCAATAATTCTGAACAGATCACAGCATCTAAAGAATGTATTTTTGCAAATTAGAGGTGTTTTTCAATGAGGATGGCAACGGAATACTCGACTAAAAGTCTTTACTAAAGGAATAGCGATTCAGTGCCACCACCATGTGTGTACCTGAATCTTATGTGTCCCTAGTTAGTGTAGCATTAACTGGTCGCAGTTAGGGATCAATGTAGCCTCAACATGGCCACCATGTGACATTATTCAGTGACTTTTACTGGAAGTGCATCGTCAGAAAGCTTGTCTGGAACTTGGCATCAAAATTTATTCTTCAATTCCCAAAGGGGCCAGGAAATGCCTAGATTCTATCAAACTTGTTTTTCTTTCTGTAGAATCCAGAGGAAATTGGGTGATACTAAACAAAAGCAATCCTGCTGAACACTGGGAACACTCTACTTGAGACCACATAAATGTCTAATAAGAACAAGCTTGAGGAAATGTAGATGATGAATAATATAGGAGCTTTAAAAGTTGAAAGATGTTCAGTAAGTGATCTCTCTGTCTCCCTGTCATTCATAGATCCGAGTAGACGGGCCTTCCCATGGTGCACTGCAGTATGAAACCATTCAGGTTGTGGAGAGTGGTGCCATTCTGCGAGACATGTCATTGTCTGTGGATCGTCAATACCTGTATGTCATGTCAGAAAAGCAGGTAAGACTCGTCCTTGCAATGTTTACAAGCTGGCGACATGACACTGCTGTGTCACTGTATAAATGGAACTGAAAGTTGCCAAGATTTGAATTCCAGTGGGCACTACTATCAATCACCAAGTAAAGCTCAGTTTGGTGTCACATGAGACACTGAATGGGGCAGTACAGCACTTAGCACTGCTACCTCACAGCATCAGGGACCTAAGTTTAAGCCTCGGGTGACTATCTGTGTGGAGTTTGCATGTTCTCCCAGTGTCTGTGTGGGTTTACTCTGGGTGCTCCGGATTCCCCCCACAGTCCAAGATGTTCAGTGAGGTGGATTGGCCATGCTAATTTACCATAGTGACCAGGGATGTGCAGGCTAGGGGGTCTGGGTGGGATTCTCTTTGGAGAACCGGTGTGGAGCTGATGGGCCAATAGGCCTCGATGATTCTGTGTGTGTGTGTGTGTGTGTGTTTTGAAACAGATGGCATTGCAGAGGATAAGGATTTTGAGGTCACTTTAATTTGAGGAAGCAGTGGCCAATAAGAAAAACGCATTTATAGGTGAGAACAGTTGAGTGCAGGATAGATTGTGGGCGGTGTGTTCTCACCAAGTTGGAAATCAACAATGAGTTGAGAGATTGGAAGCCGGGATGTGTTTCCAAAATGCGCTGATGGAATGCCAAAGCAGTTTTTATTTGTTCTTTTACTGTGAGAAACATTCTCCTCATAACAGCCTATTTTATAAACATACATTTGCTTGGCATGTCCTTTCAGTTTCAATGTGGAATCTCTTTGTAGTTGCAAGGTTAGCCTTTCCAAGCAGGGCCTCTCGATTGAGCATGTTAATCCAAGGGGTACAGCAGCTCGATGTGGTTGGAGCTGTCATGCTTTGAACACTGCTGAGTCATGAAATGTAGTGTGACCTTTTCTCTGATAGATCATCACTGACAACTCACACTCCTGCCACACTGTCTTGCTGAAAGGAATTTACTAGCTGCTTCATTCAGGGGCCGGTGACAAGGGCAGTCACCAATCCTGTCTGAATGGGCCTGGATTTCCGGGTCACTTTCAAGAGTATTTTTAGCCAAGTCACCTTTGGTAGAGTGCTTAGCTCTGATAACACAGCGTGTAATGTCAGAGTGGAGTTGTCAGTCTGCTGTAAATACCAGGACATGAAATGGAATGAGTCAGTGGAGCTTTACATTCAGTGTATGTCAGAGTTCTGCAAAAGTACAAGCTCTTAATGAAGCTCATAAGATCTCTCTGGATCAGCACACCACTGTGACCCAATTCCTCAATTACTACACAATTACATCTGATGTAATTGAAAGAAATTCTGTCAAGGAGAGTAGGGTCGGGCTCCAGTTAATCCTGAACTCATTAAAATGGAGAGCAGTAACAACATAAATATCTTTGTAATAAAAGGGGGAGAAATAGCATTAAACTCGTCGCAGTGGGGAGGAAGGGGTTGAATCACACAACATAATGGTGGGGTGAAATCCTACTGCGATTGCCCATGGCAGCGCTCTCAGCAATCTGTGGACGTGTGAGCTCTATTACCCACAAGGACAAGGATAGCAGGGGCATGGAAACACTTCCAGTCGAGAATTTATCCTCGCCAGTACCACCGCCCATGCCCTCACTCCCCAACCAAGTCTCCTACCATCCTGACTTAGAGTTACGTCATTGTTCCTCATTATCAGTGGATCAAAATCCTGGAATTCTCTCCTTAACAACAGTGTAGATATATCCATATCAGCTGGACTGCAGAAATTCACCACTATCTTTTCAAGATGGTGGTGTGTTGGTAATGTCTCTGGCCTAATAGTCCAGAACCCAGGCTAATGTTTTGGGGATATGGATTCAGATCCTATAGTGGCCGATGAAATTTGAATTCCGTAAAATTTAGAGTCAAAACATATCCCAGTGATGACTATGTAACCATAAAAAACCCACTTTGTTATCTAATGCCCTTTAGAGAGGGAAATCTGCTGTCCTTACCTGGTCTGGCCTACATGTGACTCCACACCCACAGCAATGTGCTTGGCTCTTAATTGCCCTCTGAAATGGCCTATCAGTCCAAGAGAAACTAGGACCGAAAGCCAGCTAGCCTTACTTGTGATGCCCACGTCTCATGCAAGAATAAAAAAATTAGGGATGACTAATAGATACTAACCTCTCCAATTCCTGTAAATAAAGAAAGAAAGAATTCAGATGATCTACAGCACCAGCAAATCGGACCATATTAGAGATAAAATACAACAGGTCATCTTGACTAAGTGACCTGTTTTTCCAAACAGTGCTGTTTTTCATCCATCATGCACAGCAGATAAAGGGAACAAAAACATCCGCTGTGACATTTATTTTGGGTCTGATTGGCTGGACATATCAGCATAATAAGTCCTTTCCAGCCTCATCCTATAAAGCCTAACATGTGAAAAAAAACTGCTAAAATCCTGAGTTTTGGCTCCACAGATGTAAACAGGTTTCCCTCAGGCAGTTCACTAGTCCAGGCGCCTTATGTGGTTTGATTTTTCTTGCGTGGGAGCAGGGCAGCCAAGATCAATCAAATTGCTGAGTAAAATGTCATGATGTTTCATGATTTTGGTTTTACTGCATCTTCACAAACTGAACTGTGTGTCTTCTGTCACTGTCTTAAAGAAGGTTCCCAAAAGTGAAGGTTTTTTTTTTGTTTTTGTTGTTGCATTATGTCTTTCAATAATTAATCCTGTGTCTGTCATGAAAGGAAAGACAGTTGCATTTTGTTATGGTTGACAACATCTGTAAGCACAGCCAACATGCCAGAGCTGACTGCTGGCTTGCAAATTCAATCATGTCGAGTGATTCACCTTGCTAGTCTGAATCAGACTGAATTAATTGAGATGAGACATGCATGTGTCTCATAGCACAATGGGAAACAGGCAATTATCGCTTTCGCTGTGACCTGGCCAACATTCCACCCTCAGCCGATATTACCCAACAGCAGGCAGTACAAACATCTACCTTATTGCTCAAAAGGGGTCATTGCTATTGAAAATTGGTTGCCACGCTCCGCTATATCCCAGCAATCCCTGCATTTCAAGAACAATTAGCTGCGGAAAGTGTAGAGATATATTTCGAAGTGAAAAGCACAATGGGCAAATTAGGGTTTACAGGTAGAATATACAGGTATGCTGTGGGTTTAGGGTCGGGCATAGGATGAACAGTTCTCCATGTGCATGTCCATGTGCATCTCCACGGGCAGCACGGTGGCTCAGTGGTTAGCACTGCTGCCACACAGCGCCAGAGACCCGGGTTTGATTCCAGTCTCAGGTGACTGTCTGTGTGGAGTTTGCACATTCTCCCCGTGTCTGCGTGGGTTTCCTCCGGGTGCTCCGGTTTCCTCCCACAATCCAAAGATGTGCAGGCTGGGTGGATTGGTCATTCTAAATTGCACATAGTGTGCAGGGATGTGTAGATTAGGTGGCTTAGAGGGGTATAGGTCTGGGTGGGATGCTCCAAGGGTCAGTGTGGACTTGTTGGTCCGAAGGGCCTGTTTCCACACTGTAGGGATTCTATGAACATCTATGAACAATTATAGGTGGACAAGTCTGGGTGGGATGCTCTGAGGGTTGGTGTAGACTTGTTGGGCCAAAGGGCCTGTTTCCACACCGTAGGGATTATATTAAGAAAATTGTTGGTTACGTTACCAATCCAGGTCTTATTCCTGTAGGTTTCTCACATGATCTAGCATCTCTAATGACCTCATTCAACCTGAAAACTCTCTCTCCTCTGCTAATTAACGGTACCACTGTTGGCCCCATGTTGCGTCAGCATGTGAGGTCATTACACAGTATCAGCTGCTCATCACGACGAATGTTGCTACCTGATTTAATACAGGAAACTGCTTCATCGAGTGTGATAGTGTCTGGTATAACTAGAAGAGTCATTTGGAGTTGACAAAATATAATTTATCACATGTTAATAAATATCTACATGTTCTATTAAAATGATAGACATTTGAGACTTTAATGAGGACCATGATAGGCTTCACATTTTCCTGGTCCTAATCTGTTCTGCTCACAAGTCCATATTACATCATCACAATGAATCATGCTTATGACTGTGCTCAGTATTAATCCTTTCAGAATCACATATAATATTGTCCACTTCTGTATTTTTTGTAACACCAAGACACAAATACTGCTCAAAGAAGAGATAAAAGGTACTGCAGATGCTGGAGAATCCGAGATAACAAGCATGGGGCTGGATGAACACAGCAGGTCAAGCAGCATCATAGGAGCAGGAAAACTTGACGTTTC
>JAHRHZ010000045.1:12111606-12123577 GCA_024137785.1 Ginglymostoma cirratum | reverse complement strand
TGACGTTTCGGGCCTAAACCCTGATTTTCTGATGAAGGGTTTAGGCCCGAAACGTCAAGTTTTCCTGCTCCTATGATGCTGCTTGACCTGCTGTGTTCATCCAGCCCCATGCTTATTATCTCGGATTCTCCAGCATCTGCAGTACCTTTTATCTTTGAATGGAAACCTGCTGTGATGGTATTCCATCCATCTGCTGCCCTTGGTATTATAGCTTGGAAGGTGCTATCAAAAGAGTTGTTGCAGTGCATCTTGGAGACTATACACACTGCTGTGACAAAGCATAGCGATAGAAGCATTGAATGCTTAAGATGATCATTGTGCTCTCAAATGGGCTGCTTCATCCTGGTTGCTGTCAGGGTTATTTGAGTGTTAGTGCTGCTCTCATCCAGACAAATCAGGAGCATTCCAATCTACACCTGACTTGTGCCTAATGGGTTGTGGGAAGGCTTTCAGGAGCTGAGAAGTGAGTTACTTACTGTTGAATATGAAAGATGCAGTGTCAAATCCACTCAGTGGGAGAGCTGTAACAGCTCTTAAGATGCTTAAGGTGGAGCAGTTGTTGAGGGTGTTTCAGACAGTGATGGTCTGGAGCAAAAACAACCAAGCCTTTTACTCCAGACCTGATAATCCCTGCATGATGTGTGAATCAGAAAGGAACCACACAGAATGCTAATGGCCGTTGTCGACGACAAATGCATGGTCAATTGGGCAAGACGGTGGGTAGATAAATGAGAGGATATGGGAGGACAGTGTTGGAGATTCTCATTTGGAAACATATCCCCACAGAAGGATCCATTGAAACTCAGTACATTCAGGGAAATGCAGAGAAGCGTTGAAAACTTAGATCTTACGAGTTCAGAGTGGCTGCTGATGGGGTGAAAGAATCAATGAAAATTAGTGTTCAGTGCCCTTTTTTGGATCGGAAGAGTGAGCATCTGAATTCAATAATGAACTAATTTTCCTAGACTCTTCAAAATGTGATTCCAAGAGGAATATTTAAAATCACCTATTGTTCTGAGGCTGGGGAAGAGTAATAAAACTCCCAGGGTGTTGTAAAAAGGCTGATAGAAACACTGTAGGTTTGTGACTCAATGGAACAGCAGAGATGCAGCAGCACGCAACCATTGATGGCCATTTAAATATACTGGTGTTTACGACCTTTCACTTTAACATTCCAAGTAACCATGGTGACACAAGTCAATTACCTTCAAGAGAAGGTAGGAGTTGGTTAGAAGACATTAAAGGTACAGAACAAATCTGAGTGATAAGATTGCAGAATAACTTGCAAAGAACAATAAGACATTTTGACAGTGGTGCACAGAACAGGAATACAGAAACTGAAGAAGATGAGATGGCTAAAATAGCTAAGTGTATGTTTTCTATGACATATTTACTAATGAGGAGGACACTAGCTGTACCAAATATTCTAGAGGTTAGTGAGGCAAGGTATTTGACAAATCAGACGAAGGATTGGCAGATAGAGTTTAATTTAGATGAATGTGAGGTGCTGCCTTTTGGGAAGGCAGATCAGGGCAGGATTTATGCACTTCATAGTAAGGTCCTGGGGAGTGTTGCTAAACAAAGAGACCTTGGAGAGCAGGTTCATAGTTCCTTGAAAGTGGAACCCCAGGTAGACAGGATAGTGAAGGAGGCGTTTGGTTTGCTTGCGTTTACTCATCAGTGCATTGAGTATAGGAGTTGGGAGAACATGTTGCAGCTGTACAGGACATTGGTTAAGCCACTTTTGGAATACTTTGTGAAGTTCTGGTCTCCTGCTATAGGAAGGATTTTGCGAAACTTGAAAGGGTTCAGAAAAGATTTACGAGGATGTTGCCAGGGTTGGAAGGTTTGAGCTAAAGAGGGAGGCTGAATAGACTGGGGCTATTTCCTCTGGAGCATCGGAGGCTGAGGGGTGACCTTATAGAGGTTTATAAAACCATGAGGGGCATGGATAGGGTAAATAGAAGATGTCTTTTCCCCAGTGTGGGGATGTCAAAAATTAGAGGGCATTGATTTAAGGTGAGAGGGCAAAGATTTAAAAGAGACCTAAGGGGCAACTTTTCCACACAGAGGGTGGTGCGTGTGTGGAATGAGTTGCCAGACGAAGTCGTGGGGGTTGGTACAAATTGCATCATTTAAAAGGCATCTAGATGGGTATATGAATATGAAAGGGTTTAGAGGGATATGGGCCAAATGCTGGCAAATAGGACTAGATTTATCTAGGATATCTGGTCGGCATGGATGCACGGGACTGAAGGGTCTGTTTTCATGCTGTACATCTCTATGACTCTACGATTAACAAGTATTTTTCCTTTAGCTATGATGAATTGTAATGAAGGCAACAGGAAAATTTGTGTGGAACTGGCTGTGGTTGTTAAAGGATCATTGGCCCTGGGGATGTATCACACAACTAGAAGCGACTGAAAAGGTTCAAAGTGGGTGAAATATTGGAATTGGGCAAACACAGTGTCTGTTGGCTAGGATCAATAATGGAAGCTATTTGACAGGCTAGGCTGTAGGACACACCAACAATTGAATAAGAAGTGGAATTTTGGAGAAATAGAGTATAAAAATGGCCTTTTAGCATTTATTGCTAAAACTTTTAAATATAAAAGTAGGAAAATATTGTTGCAACCATATAAGGCATTGGTGAGACTGCACCTAGACTGCAACTATATTTTTGGTCCCTGTACTTGATGAAGGACGAATTTACATTGGAGACAGTTCAGGGAAGGTTCACTTGATTAATTCCAGAGGTAAAAGGCTTGTTTTATGAGGACAAGTTGAGCAGTTTAGGCTTATACATGTTAGAGTTTAAAAGAATGTTAAGTTTATTTCTAACACAAGAGGGAATGCATTTAAGCTAAGAGGGGGAACATTCAAAGGAGATGTGAAGGGCAAATCTTTTACACAAAGAGTGGTAGGTGCCTGGAACATGCTGCCAGGAGTAATGGTGGAGGCAGGTACAATAGGAGCATTTAGGGGCTTTTAGATAAGCACATGAATAAACAAGGAATGGAGGGATATGGACCATGGGCAAGCAGAAGGAATTCGTTTAATTTGGCATCATGTTCGGCACAATATCATGGGCCGAAGGGCCTGTTCCTGTGCTGCACTGTTCCATGCTCCATGTCCTGTGAATGATTCAAGATCTGATTGAAGTACATATGTTGCTAAAGTAGACATTGTACAGATATTTCCCCTTGTGGGGTCATTTAGAATGAGGGTTCATAGTTTTAAGCTAAAGGGTGGCCTATTTAAAACAGAGATAAGGAGGAATTATTTCGAGCAAAGTGTTGTGGACCTTTGGAATTCACTACCCCAGAGTGCAGTGGGTATTGGGACACAGAATTAATTTGAGGAGGAGATAGATTCTTAATTAGTAGTGAGTTAGAGGCTTGTGGGCAGTATACAGGAAAGTGGAGTTGAGGCTTGGATATGGTCAGCCATGATTATATTAAATGGGCTCGAGGACCTGAATTGACTGCTCCTGACCCTAGTTGTCATGTTCTTAAATGGGAATTTTGAAGGGGACTATCTGGCCTTTTCTTACTTTCTTTCAGCAATATTACGGTAAAACAGATGTTGCTACTCGTTTATGGTTCATCAGAATATTCAGGTTTTTTACAAGCCTCACATAGAAGACTTCTAATTCAATTAAATGCCAGACAAATCAAAGGTAAAATGCAGAATTGGATCAGAAATTAGTTACTAAGTCTGAACACTAGACATTAAGCAGTAAATACAGAAAAAGCGAGAAAGAATCTCTGAGGAATGATGTTAGAATGGCAAGAGAAATAAATTAGTGTCTTATATGAATCCCTGTTATTTTCCATTTATTGCCACGTCCTCCGCTCTCCTTTTCCATGGTTATTCTTTCTGAAACCAGCTAACTCAGTGCAGGCCAGGGATTACATCAATGCCTGGGTCTTTCCTGCTATCTACATATCCTAATCTATGTGGCTCAATGCCACACCATCTGGTCTGTTTACTAAGCCACTGTGGAGCAATCCAGTTTCATATTCTCATTAAACAGAATTGTTGTGTTTGGTGCAAGTTTACAGGCGGGAGTCTTCTTGCTTGTGAGGAAGTGATCTCTTGACATCACAATAAGTTGTTTCTAATTCAAAAGTCACATTTGGCAGCACAGTAAATGAAGGCCAGTCTAATCTCCTTGGGAACTATGTTGAGAAAGTGCAGGTATTTCACTACTGCGAGGTTGGTTAGCTTCTGGTATGCTCAGAGTCACTGCTGTGTCGGAGCTTGCCTTGCAGGCTGGAGTGGTGAAGAGAAAAGAAGCTGTGTTGTACTGTTGTGAGCAGCTGAACATGAAGGCCTGGCTTTGTGCTGGACCCTCCCATGTCCCTGGTGCTGAAACCCAAATGAACATCCTCTGTCAAAACCTCATTGAGAAACGGCAGCAAGTAGACTATAAATAACAGCCTCGCTCTCTGTTTGTTCATTCTTCCCTCAACACAGAGTTGCCTTGACAAGCAGCAAGCTCATAAAGTGCACTGTGACACATGGAGTGGCCCAGGTGGTGATACTTTGGATTTAAATAAATGTCCCACTGTTATTGGACTATTGCTTAATTTAGCGGAAGTAAATAAAGAACTAGTAAAAGGGTGGTTGATGTCGACAGTTGTTTGTGATGTGCGCTCACACGCAGTGGAGTTAGGCCTCACTAAACCATGCCCGGGGTTTTAAACAACAGCCCTCTGGACCTTGCTTGCCTCCCACATCTGGTGGATCAACGGCAGCGAGGTCTCCTACATCTTCTCTCCATATGCCAGAGAGGAGGTGAAATTGTCTTGGGGCACATCATAAAAGCTGGTGGATTACATGAGATCAGAGAAAGATTTCTGTCCTCGTGATGGGGGCTGTGTATCAGCAGAACTGACTGCTTCGCCTATTGAAGCTCAGATCCAGTGAGGGGTGAGGAGATGTCAGTCTGAAGTGGTGGATCTGGAGGGTTGAATGGTTCTTCTCCATCATCTGAAAAGGATGGTGGGAGGAATATTCAACAGTAACTTTGAAAAGGACATTAGAAATATTCTTGAAAAGATAAAACAGAAATGGTAGAGCTGCATTGAAAGAAGTAGGCAATAGGGCTCATTGTACAGCTCTTTGAACGAGCTGGCACATGAATGGTGGGCCAAATGGCCTGCTATTCCATGTGACCCTATACAGTGCCTATTAAGTGAACTCTCTCCAATTGTGAAACAGTTAAACCAGTGGAAAAGTAGATGCTTTGTTTTATAACATTATGACATAGCACAGAACACATACATTACACATCTTACAACATTGGATCTTGCTCAAGTAAATGTTAAGAACAGTGAGGTTAGGCAGCAGGTCAGTGAGGGACTGCAGCAGAGCTAAATTAATAAGTTTTCTTCCTTCCACGTCCTACATACTATTGCTGCCCTTATCTAGTGGGATTATGTGATTTGGAGAATCTTAGTTTCAGTCTTAAATCTGTGTCTTTTCTAGACAGTGAAAAGTAAGATCTATACAGCTGGGAGATTTCTTTTGCTATCCAACTGTGGAGCTTAACCTTTGAATTTAATAAGCCACGGCAATCTTGTGTTTTTGATCAGACATGACATCAGAACTTTGAGAAGGTCAGATGTGACTACCTGGTTTTAGTCAGGTTGGACTTTTTGAGGGGGAATCGGGTGATGCTTGTGGGGTGGGATTGGTGTTGAAAGTAGCACTAGGACTATTTGTTTCAGAGCATTAAAAGCCGTGTAATTAGCCAGCTGGATTTTATAGTGGTCACGTCTGATAGAACCTCGAGGTCAGAGAATGGTGTAAAGTCTGACTAAAGCCTTGGTGCCATGCGGCTGAGGGGGGACTTTTCATGGAAGTGGAAGAGGAACAGGCAACAGCAATTCTTCTTGCCCCTCAACTGCTTGTCGGGGCTGTGCATTTTGCATTCCTTTGATTAGAAATGGGCCTACAGAGACCCGTTTAGAACTGGCTAGTTCTTAAAAGCTTATAATTTAAATTTGTGACAACCTCTCTATTGATTATTATAGTTGATTAGTCAGTTCATTGAATAAAAGGAGTGCAAAATATAATTACAGGAAGGTTCAGAGAAAGAGCTGTATACTTTCATCCGTTGTATCATTCACTGCATGTGTTTGTACTGCACTTAGATTTTGTGTTAACATTTAACAAGTCATTAGGCGGGATAATAAACACGAGGATAATCTGACAATCTCCAAATGATCATCATAAAGGAATTGTGAAGTTCTCTGGCACAATCTGAAACATGGTTGTGAACATTTGAGTTCATGCAAAAGGAAAATTTCAAAGTGCCCCCCCCAAACCCCCCACCCCCCCCCCACCCCCTCCCCTCTTGTCTACTGACTCCCCACTGAGTAAGTGCTGTGTCTCAGAGACAGAATTCTGGGTTCACAGCTCGCTGTGGGGTTCAGAACACCATTCCCAGCAGCACCTCAAGTCCTTTACCGGGGGTGTGCTACATTGTTGTCAGGTTCGGGAATTAGTTGATCTGCTCTCCCAAATGATTGCAAATGGATTCTGTGGCACTATTTCAAGGTCAGCCGTGCAGCTCTCTCATGACAGAGTCACCATTTTTCAACAAATGCCACCCCCTCCCCCGCCAAGAATTTATCTGGTCATTTGTTCATCTATTACTTGTGGGAGCTTATTATGGACCAAGTGACTTTTGCCTGTGTAACAGCAGTCAATTGAGTTCAAAGAGAACCGTTGGCTATAAAGTGCTTTGAGAGGCTCTGAGAGTGCCGTAAGGCGCTGTGATAATAAACTGTAAATAAAACCAAGTTCCCTTCTCATTTGTGTTTTGAGTCGACAGCCCTCTAATGCCTTGGCCAAGGGGAATGTTCTTCATAGGTGACTATTGGCAGGTTATTAGATTGTGAGATATTGGATCACACTAATGGAGGATATGATGGGCAAGTGAGGTTGAAGTAGAAAGTCCACTTCCTTATAGCACATCCTCACACTTTGTATTTTTTGTGGGGAATATTGGAAAGGGGTGGAAGGATTGATTATTCCCCTGATGAAACGCCTCATGAAGCTACCTTCCATGGCCAACAAATCCTGGTAAGGACTTGAACCCAGAACTCCTGGCCCAGAGGTTGGGAACTGCTGCAAAGATCTCCTGTTGAATCTCCTTGACAAGGTGTATGACCACATTCTCAATGAATGCTCAGTGGGAGTATGCAATGAATGGCATTAGGGTGCTTGTCGACAGAGCCCTGAAAGTGGCAGGACAGATTAATAGAGTATTTAAACAGGCATGCAGGACACTTGCCTTTATCAGTTGTGGCATGAATTATAAAAGCAGGGAGGTCACGTTGGAACCATAAAGAACTTCGGTTGGGCTGAGATTGCACTAGAGGAGGTGCAGAAGTGATTCACCCGGATGTTGCCTGGTATGGAGCATTTTCACTGTGAAAAGAGACAGGAGTTCTTACTATCTCTCGGGTTAAAGGTGCGTTGTTTTCTTCAATGCTGCTCTCGGAGTACTGTGCTTTCCAATGAGAAGCTAAACCAAGGTCAATCTGTCTGCTTAGGTACATGTCGAAGATCTCTTGGCACTATTTTGAAGAAGAACGTGGAGTTTTTCCCCATATCCTGGTCAATATTTAACCTTCAGTCAACACCACACGAAAGGTTGTTGTCATTACACAGCTGGGTGTGGGAGCTTTCAATGTCCAAATTGACTGCTGTGTTTCCTACATTGCAATATTGGCTTAACTTTCTAAAAGACTTTATTGGCTGTCGAGTGCTATGAAACATCGGTTAGTTGTCGACAGTGTGATATAAATGCAAGTCTTCCCTTTTGTTGAGGAATTGGAATTCTAAATTTTCATTCTCCTGCCCAAAATATTAAAATAAACCATAGCCTCTAAAACATTGATCTGGCAAATCCAGTACAAACAGGAAATTGACTCATCCAATCCTTGTCACTCAGAAACTGACTTGACCCCTCAGGGAGTCACTGTTGCATTTATTTTAAGATTTTTAAAAAATTAACATTTTTGTTTTCTTCATTCATTCACGGGATGAGGGTGTCACTGGCCAGGCAGCATTTATTGCCCATCCCTAATTGCCCAGTGGGCAGTTGAGAGTCAACCACATTGCTGTGGGTCTGGAGTCACATGTAGGCCAGACTTGGTAAGGCTGGCAGTTTCCTTCCCTAAAGGACATTGGTGAACCAGATGGGTTTTTCCAACAATCGGCAACAGATTCATGGTCATCATTAGATTCTTAATTACAGATATTTTATTGAATTCAAATTCCACCATCTGCCATGATGGGATTTGAACCTGGGTCCCCAGAATGTTATCTGGTCTCGGGATTAACAGTCCAGTGATAATACCACTAGACGATTGCTGCCCCATAATTAGAACAAATTATTATGAAAGATTGGAGTCGGTTAGTTTATTTGGCTGAATAGCTGCTTTGCGATGTAGACTGATGCCAACAACATTAGTTCAATTATCATGAAGCCTCTACCTTCCCAATCTCTCCTCTCACCCTCAGGTTAAATCACCACCAAATAGTCTCTGTCTCTAATGAGAGAGCAGCTCTATGGCCTGGTAAGACTATGGCAACTTTGTGAAAGGCTTTTCCACGCATCACCTGTGTGCCAATTTCTTTGCAGATTTTTTGTTGTCTACATTGCATAAGGTGATGGTTCTAAAAGGGTTAATATTGGAAACTGCATTTACAACTCAGAGATTTTACCATTTTTGGATCACAAATGCTTTTAAGAATGAAAAGCAAATAAATTTAACTACCTTGTTAGAGCTGTTTGTTCTTGGTGTGTGAGCAACTCTTTCCCAAACTATTATCAAGCACTTCTCGGAGCATTCCCAAATGCTGCCACTCTATCTCCCTTTGTTGATATAATGCTTTGACGTTATTGTATATTCTTTTATCTCGGAAATAGTCAGAGATGCCCCAGTTTCTGTTATTTAAAAGAATATTTAAAGTGCCCACTCCACATTTACAGTTCTTTGCTTCCAGGAACTGCTGTCGTTTAGTTATTTTTGTTGAATGCACGCCCAGGCTTAAGCTGGATAGGCCTCTGCAGTGCTGTAACCTGCAAGGCAGGTGCTAGAAGGTGGGATTAGAATGGGGACTAGTTTATTTTCCTTTTTCATTTCTTTTTTGACAGGCACAGTCATGATGGGTTGAATGAGCTCATTCTGTGTCATAACATTCAATGTTTCAAAGCTCATTGAGCATCAACAATACATAGACTCATATAATCAAGCACAGAATGATTGAACAAATGAACTCTGTGGTTCTCTCCCAAGTTCTCTTACTCCCTCCAAACTTCTCAACCATTTGCACCTCTCCTTTATCCAATTTTATTTTCTCGATCATTTCCCTTCCTACCAATTCCATTTCATTTTCCTTTTCTCTTAAGCTGTTCCACATTTCTGTCCCATTTCTCATTTCTCACAGACAAGGCAGTCCTCTTTACCATCCTGAGCCAGCCACTAGCCAAACCTATTTATGGTTAATTCCAACCCTATTGCACTCCCTCACCCTCCACAATATCTCACCATTCCCCACCACCACTCATATAAGCCAGACTCATAGATTCTTTAAGAATGGAAGTTGAGAATAGACTGACTACCTCCCAATTGCCCTCAAGCTTTAAAGGGTTAACAGAAATTTTGCTTCCATTAGAATTTCAATCTATAACGCATCAATAATATTGCAGCAGAAAAATGGGTTTACTGTTCCTGCAAAGAAACGGTTGTGTTTTGAAAGGGCCGGGAGGCTTGATGAAACATGTTCTTGAATTAGTTTTGATCTGTTTATGTGCCTTCCAACATAACAGTAGAGTAGAAGCAAATCCAGTTAAAACAGGAGATGAGTTCACGTGATGGATGTAATTGCATTTGCTTGATAGCCTCAGGCCCTAAGTAGACTGCACTCTCTGCCATGTATCTTGTTGAATTGGTGTAAAATTCAGTTAAAGTATCTGTCCAGGCCTGAAACAGGAGCATAAATTGTATAGAGTTTCCCTTGCGGAATCTGTTATCCATTTTACGGTCGAAGGGAACAAAGTTAGTCATATTTCATGGGAGTTCTCCTTTCTCCAGGCGTCACTGGCCTGGGCCTGAATGTTGTCGGTATCCTGTAGCAACAGACATTGAATCCCTTTCGGCTGAGTTTTCATAAGCTTCATATCCAACAAGAACTAACATTTATATCCTGTCTTTGACCTGACCTCCTATTATGCAAGCCCGATTTTTATCAGTCCACTGTCGTTGCTTGTGCCTTCTGTAGACAGTACCCTAAGCTCTGAAATTCTTTTCCTAAACCCCTCCAAATATCTAAACTCCTTTAACTTGCTCCTTGAAGCTTACTTACTTACTGAGCTTTTGTTCGTCTTCCCTGCTGGTTTTTAATTTGTTCCTTAATCAATTTCAGTGTCAACGCATTGTCAGACCCACCGTTGAGCACTTTTTCATTGTTTAAAGGTGCTGGATAAGTATGAGATGTTGTTGGCCAATGTGCCAACATTAACATGAACGTAGAGAAAAGTATGGTCATAAAGTAGTAAGTTTTCAGTGTTTAGTTTGTTTGCTCCTGTTGTAGACTTAATGGAATCTGCCACATACACTACTTAGTTCTGAATATGCTAGAATCTGTTTGTTCACAATGTAAATGGGTTTTGCTCTGGAATCTCTAGGCATTAAAAAGAAAATTAACCTCCAGGCTGAGAGCGGTACCAGAGAGAAAAATCAATGTTTTCTTAAAAAAAAATGCTTTTCTTCTTTGAACATTTCTCCTTGTTGGTTAAAAAAATTTTTTGGAAAGGGAAAGAAAGAGTGTTTGATGGTCAAGCATCTTCCAACTGAATAACTGAAAAGTCTTTATTTTCCAATTGCTATGGGAAATGTATGGGCCTTAGATGCATTTGGCAACAAGTTTTGGGAGCGCTGGTGTGGCGGTCTGCAGTGGTGGGTTGGGAACTCATGCAGTAGCTCCTCAGGAATGCATTGAAACGCAGTTTACAATGCTGAATGCGTGATAGTTATCCTCAACATTGTTTGAAATAATTTTTGTCTTGGGGTTGTTACAGAGTTCAATAAGCCTTTGAAAATCATCCCTTATGGGTTAAGCTAGAACATTGCATCTAATTCTAGACACTGGAATTCAGGAAGAATGTAAAGGGCCTAGGAAGAGTGCGGAGGAGATTTACTGAAAAGGTATGAGAGTGATGAACTTCAGATATTATGTGAGACCATAAAAGTTGAGATTGTTCTCCCTTAGGCAATTAAGGTATTAATAGAGGTTTAGAGTTAAAATTGAGAGATTTTGATTGATACGTAGGGTGAATCTGTTTGCACTGATAAGGGATGATGACTAGAGTGCACTGATTTGAAATAACTTTTAGCTTATCCACGAATCTGTGGAATACTTTATGACAGAAGGCTGTTAAGGCTGGATCATTAAGCACGTTCAAGTCTGAAATAGACAGATTTTTAATCAGGTTGGAAGTCAAGGGTTACGGGGAAATGGATTTGAGAATTGTCAAATCAGCCATGATCTCATTGAATGGCAGAGTGACTTGTCGGGTTGAAAGGCCTATGTTCTAAGGCAAAAGAATTAGCGAGGAATTGAGACACTTTCTGGCAAACAAGTTGTGGGCTGAAATGCACTGCCTAACGGAAGGATAGAAGCAGCTTTACAGTAACTTTCAAAAGGGCACTGGATAAATACTTGGAGGAGAAAAATTTGCATGGGAATTAGCAGAAAAGTGGGATTAATCAGATAGCTCGTCAAAGAGTTGGGGTAGGAAGAATGGATCCCATGTCACCACCCATGTTCTATGACACTGCAATATTATTGCTGAAGTCCAGCCAGTAGCTCTTAACTAGATAACACAGTGTGGAGCTGGAGGAACACAGCAGGCCAGGCAGCATCAGAGGAGCAGGAAAGCTAACGT
>JAHRHZ010000045.1:12065717-12101606 GCA_024137785.1 Ginglymostoma cirratum | reverse complement strand
AAACGTCAAGTTTTCCTGCTCCTATGATGCTGCTTGGCCTGCTGTGTTCATCCAGCCCCACACCTTGTTATCCCATACACCAGGGGACAGCTCTTCTGTAGGTTTCCAGACTGACAGTGCCAGACATGGAAGATATATGACAATTGCAGCATCAACAAGGTTGGCACATCTGTCCTTGTGTCCTTCACCAGTCAATGCCTGTGAATGCCCACAATTACCTGAGTATGTTGCCATGTCAAACTGTATCTTTGTGACTATGTCATTCTACAATGTCAGGGTAATAACAGTTACATCCTGGCGTTGTCTTGCAAGGAATATAAATACATTGAGCATGCAAGCAGGAGCCCCTAGAGTAAGATGGGCACCGATAATTTCAATTAGGAATTCAGGAGAAAGACTCAGAGATTGTGGAATTCACAACCACATGGAGCGAATAACATTGGTGGGTTTAAGGGGAAGCGAGCAAATTCCGTCAGGTAGAAAGGGACAGAAAATGTTGAATGTGATGAGGTAGGGTGAGGAATGACTTGTGGAGCATGTATGCTAGCATTGACCACTGTGTAGGTCTAAAGGGCCTGTTTCTATGCTGTGGATTTTGAGCACTAACTTTTACCAAAAATTGGCTAAATGTCAATTTCAGGTGTTTCATGGAGGATTTCTCTCCGTGAGCCCTGACAAATGATCTCTTGCAATTCTCTGTTGCTCACGTCATTAGATATGCACAGCATCTCCATGGTGCCTTGTTTCCACTACTGTGTAAATGCTACCAGCAGACCTGTATGCTCCAAGTGACTGATGGTGTCCAAGCTCCTGGACTTAGATTAGAAGCTGCCCTTGATTGACCATGGTATTGCATCTTGACTTGACTGACAACTACCCCTCACCAACCCCCTGCCCACCTTAGACTTTGAACCATGATCAGTTGAGCCATTCAGTCTGCTTGCCCCAAAGGATCTGGAAAGTGTTGTCAGTGAGATATTGCTAGAAGGCTACTCTATGGCAACATGTCTACCCTCTTGACTGATGACAACTGACAGCTGTGACAGGATGCTTGACTTTGTGCCTGTACTGAAAGGTAAGGCAAGACAGAATTTTTGAGCGTTTGTAAATTCTGAATGAGGTGGCAAAATGCAAGAAGACAAAGCTAGGCAGACATGCTGTGAACATCCAAGTAGGTGTAAAATGAGCGAACACCAAGAAAGTAAGTGAGTAACCTTAAGGTGCACCCTGCTCTGATATGGCAGGCAAAGGCACCCATCTTGTGAATAGTGGTCTCGCAGCAGCATCACAATGAAAAGCATAGCTGAGCTCCAAGATGCAGTATTGAAGTGAATTGCTGTATTCTGGGTGAGTTGGAGATGTGCCATGATGTGGTCAGGTTAGTGCATGTCTGACGCCAACCTCTGAATGGGGTTGGATGTTGGGGGGCAGCGGGAAGTGGGTACAGGCATTGGAGACTGCTGACCAAGATGGAGACCCAGAGAAGCAAGTTGTGAGCTGGATCTGCTAGGAACCTGCTCCAACTTTCATGTCAGGAATGGTCATCATCTATTAAGAAACTAGCAGACTGCATCTAAGTGAGCCGAGAATAGGTAATGAGATATTAGCACATGCAAATGGGTCTCTACCCATTCAACTGCAAGATTCTCATTTCTTTGTTTAAATCTCGGGTGTAAAAATTGGACTTCTTTTCTCAATGCTAAGAACCTCATTTTTTCCAATCTCTCAATATTTCCCCCAAACAACACATTTATACCCAGGGCCCCTGTTGGCTCTATGCTGTTTGAGGATTTTGCTGATTCACTGGATTATATTGGACATGGCATCTCATGTGAGCTTAAAATTTGCTAATCTTGAGGATAGAGCCTAATGCTACAAGACAGCATAGTCTGACATTTCTCTTGTATGTCAAACTGCCTTTTCCAGCTCATGCAGCTGGTCATTGTGAAGAAAGCCATTTTGTTGTCCGTCATCTGATAATATGGTTTTCACAAAACATTTTCCTTTCCTCTGAAATACACCATGGTTTAAGATCGTAGCAAGTTACAGACACTTGTTCCACATTCTTTAATAGAAGTTTGACCAGGGAAAAAGATTTTAGGAAGTTATATTTGCTTTGAGTCAGGAGATTAAAAAAAACACGAAGGTGGCATTTTTCACGTAGCAACTGGAGTAAACTATTGTTTATAGAATAATTTTGAAAGAAAATTATTTTACATTTTTTATCCGGCAACTTTAACCTTTGGTGACAAGTTACAACTAAGGGGTAAAATCACTTGTCAGATAGCACAATGGGGCTAATCAAAATTCTTTAGAGATCCTTAGGGTTTCTTCCCTAAACCCCTCTGTCCCTACCTCACTTTAAGAGAAACATACATTGCTGGAGAGACTCAGAGAAGCAGGGTTAATGTTATGGCTCGAATATGACTCACCAGCATTCTCTGAGTTTGTTTCAGATTTCCAGCATCTGTAGTATTTTGCTTCTGTTCTAATGTCTCTTTAAGTGGCTCAGTGATGTTTTGTTTAATGATCCTCCTGGGAAACACCTTGGGATGTTTTATTGTGTTAAAGGTGTTATATAAATGCACTCTTGTTTGTATCTGTATGTATGAACGAATGTGCAGGGAACCAGGCATAACTATTTGTATTTTTCTGTCTGCCAGCAGAAAAATCCACAATTGTAATCATTCCCCCTTCAAATAAACACTTTGGATAACGCAAGAACACATGACAGTGTGTGTTTTGAATTGATTTATGCTGTCAGACTGCGTGCACATGAACCTACAATGAACAATTTTCAAACACTTTCTTGAGAACATGCACTCCACCTCAATAAGCAAGTGCATTTTATTTATCCTTTGCCTAGTCTGACCGGGGGAAAAGCTCAAGATAAGGTTACAATGAGAATTTGGCTGATTTATGTCCCATCCTCTAATAATAGCAGGGGTTTGCTTAAACATCTTTTTTTTTGTGTAAATAAAATGTTGAACATTAAGAGTGTTAAACGAGTTTCGCAAAATTGTCAGACTGTCACCTGCCTGTTGTGGCGTTGAATTATCGAAGTCATTAATATTTTCTTCTGCAATTGAACTGTAAATGACCGCATTTTTCTGGCATTCCTACAAGACATTAACAACCTCAGAACATTCTAAAGCACTTTACTGAGAGTTAGGTCTTTCCGAAACAATGACTGATAGAACCAATTTCCACACAGACAGATCTCATTGATAGATAATGACCAGATCATCTGATCTTAGTGATGTTGGTTAAGGGAGAAATTCAGGCCAATACTTTGGAAAGAACTGTCTTGCTCTTCAGAGTCAGAAATGGCAGTGTGGCTCTCCTTATGCCTTCCAAGGTGATGTGTCTGGGGTAGGGCTTGCTTTTTAGTGAGCTGCAGCCAGTAGCTAAATGAACCCAGTTCTGAGTGAGTGGTAATTTACAGCCTCCATATAATTCCGTTTTCCTTGAGAAATTTGGATGAAGAACCAATCTGTAGAACAGTGAGTTGGAGAGGAGGAAGCAAGGACTCTCCAAACAGTGAAACGACATAATGAATTCCTACACTTAATATCTTGCACAGATCTTATTGTTCAACAGTCATCTTTGTCTATCCATACACCAGTTCAACGAACGCAACAATAAAATGTGCAGAGTAGAGACAGAACTCAAAATTAATTCTTTATAAAAAAACTAATGAAAAGTGGAGCTGCTTCATAAGTAGATTAAATGGAAATCAGAAAAAATACACGATTATAACCTGCCTTCATCAAGTAAGCACTTTGGATGAGCTCTCAATAATCCAAACAACTTAATTCCACTCTAATATATATCAGTGTCGTTTAATCCAATTTTATGATGAATTTTAAGACAATTAGATTCTTATCTTCAAACAGGCTCCAACAGTCCATAGCCTGATTATTTGACACAGAGGTGCTTTGAGGTAATTAAGTGTGCAGTGAACTAACTGACTTTATGTAGAAACCCTTGTTTAAATTCCCCCCTTTTCTGTATGGATAATTTCAAAAAGACTTCAACCTTTCCTCCTAGCAATTCTCAAAGTACTCTTCACTGTGTACAGAAATGAGGTTATTGCCTTCAATTGCAATTGTGCGTGATGGAAATGCTTCTGGATTAGGGACCCAGAATAATGATGTGGAGACATAACTTAAAGTCCCCACCATGGAAGCTGGGGGAATTCAAGTTCAGTTAATTAAATAAATTTGAATGAAAAGCTTGTGTCAGTGATAGTGATGAAACTACCAGAAGCATCTGGTTCACGATCGTCACTGCCTTTATCCAGTCTGCCCTTTTCCTGGCATCAGAATCTCAGTAATGTATTGACTGTTAACGACCACCTTGAATGGCCCTGCAAACCACTCCCTTATCAAGAAGCTCACTCCCTCTACCCGAGAATCTATAGGCATATGAAATAAATGCTGGCTTTACAAGTGAGGCGGCACGGTGGCTCAGTGGTTAGCACTGCAGCCTCACAGCGCTAGGGTCCCGGGTTGGATTCCAGCCCCAGGTGACTGTCTGTGTGGAGTTTGCACATTCTCCCCGTGTCTGCGTGGGTTTCCTCCGGGTGCTCTGGTTTCCTCCCACAGTCCAAAGATGTGCAGGCTAGGTGGATTGGCCATGCTAAATTGCCCATAGTGTTAAGGGGTGTGTGAGTTATAGGGGAATGGGTCTGGGTGGGCTGTTCCAAGGGTCAGTGTGGACTTGTTGGGCCGAAGGGCCTGTTTCCACTCTGTAGGGATTCTAACTCTGCGTTGTGGCCGCAGCAATCTCTGCTGAGGCTCACGTCCTGTGAACGAATATATTTAACCCTTGCATGTGGAGCACACTATGAGACAATCAGAAATTGAAATTGCTGGAGAAACCCAGGTCTGGCAGCAACTGTGGAGAGAAACCACAGTTAATGTTTCATGTCCAGTGACTCTTCTTCAGAGCTGCACATTACTGATCTTGCTGGTATGTATAAAATGAGGAATTTGTGAAATATTTGTGATTACCCAGACCTTCTGCTCCTAAAGCAGCCCCTCAATTCCAACACCTTTGGCTGTATATTTGTTGGTTTTGGTGTTGGGCGGAATCTTTTGTTGGAAGTTTAGTGTCACACCACAGCAACATTCTCCTTAAAATTCCTGACAGCTCAGCAACCCGAATGTCATTATGCGGCGTGGTGCCTGAATCAGCACCCCTTGCGTTCAGGAACAAAATCAAAGTTTCTGGAAAAGCTCAGCAGGTCTGGCAGCATCTGTGAAGGGAAAAAGCAGTGTTAATGTTTCGGGTCCGGTGACCCTTCCTCAGAACCGTTTCTTTGCATTCACCTGGCTATGGAAAGAGATTGACAGGGACCACTCAGAGAGAATGTTGCCCCTCAGTTCTCATCACCAACCACACATTCCCTTTTCACACAGCATCTCCCCACACCTTAAACTCTGCAACAATGTGTAACACCACAATGCCTCTTCCTCACTCCACACCGTACAATCCCTCACTACTCTCTCTGCACCAGGCAATGTACCTGCATGAGAGGGTGACAGTGGGACTGGTTTTAAGACTCCAGTAACACCCTGGGAGGCTTGACTCCTTTGAGGAGCATCCAATGTTGGCTTCACTTAGTGCTCTGTTGGGTGTAACAGGTTGGACAGCAGCTCCCTGGGCAAGGATATGCCTTCACTCATGTGCACACCCCTCATTGTGGCTTCACACGTGGGGTGACTGTATTAATCCATCAACCCTGAACACCATCACCTGAAACATGTTTTCTTTTAAATTTCAAGAATATATATCCATAAATTATAAATAAAAGGCAACAAGTTCAACATAGGTGTGTACAGACCTTTCAGAAAATACGGTGGAATTTTGACATTCTTTGTTAGAGCTTCAATCCAGTTGCAAAAAAGAATTTCTAATTATGCAAGGAAGTTATTTACATTCCTTTAAGGCAAATGACGGGGTCTTGGATCTTTACAGACCCTTGTTGTACTCTGGCAGAAAGATCTTAGACAATAGTCTTTCCCCACTGCATCTTGGCAGCAGCTGCACCAAGCTTTAGTGCTTCCCTCAGCACGTAGTCCTGGACCTTAGAACGCACCAGTCTGCAACACTCAGTTGAGGTCAACTCTTTGAACTGGAAGACCAGCAAGTTTCAGGCAGACCAAAGAGTGTCTTTCACCAAGTTGATGGTCCTCCAGGCACAGTCGATGATCTGAATCATTGGTTCGTGTACTTATTCAAGTTGTCACTCCATTCTTGGATCTAGGCCTGAGCTGAGCTGTCATGTTTTCCTCCTGGCTACTGACATTTCACTCATGAGGCCTTGCAGATGATTAATAGTCACCTACATAAGGCACTGGAGGACAACGTAAGGCAGAACATTAGGGGGAGAGAGAGAGGAAGATACATTGCAAATTGTCTTGGATGTGATTAGTGAATAAGTTGGTAGGTACGGTGATTAATGAGCTAATTTATTCATAAGGCTAATGATGGACTAATTTTTACTTTGATTGGACTAAGGAGGTCCAGGTTTGTCTGACTGCTTGGGAGCCAGGGTAATGTGCCATTAATAATCTCCAGTTATGTGTTGAAGTGAACAGGACATGAGATTCTCATGAGGTCTGGCATTTTAAATGTGCTTCTCTTTATTCCTTTGGAACACCTTTATAAAGCACCCTACTTTTCTCTGGTTGAGGATTGCCAACCTTCTAGAATCATTCTGGAGGCTTTGGTAATGAAAGATTAAACTCCCAAGACGAGCAGGACGTGTACACTTAATGGTAAGGTCCTGGGGAGTGTTGCCGAACAAAGAGACCTTGGAGTGAAGGTTCATAGTTCCTTGAAAGTAGAGTCGCAGGTAGACAGGGTAGTGAAGAAAACGTTTGGTACACCTACATTTACTAGTCAGTGCACTGAGTATAGGAGTTGGGATGTCATGTTGCAGCTGTACAAGACATTTGGTCAGGCCACTTTTGGAATACTGCATTCAATTCTGGTCTCGCTGCTGCAGGAAAGATGTTGTTAAACTTGAATGGGGTTCAGAAATGATTCGCAAGAATTTAAAGTTTTCGCAAAAATCTGTAGCTCGGGTTGTGGGTGAGGTTGTTGACTTGCTCACCGAGCTGGCTTGTTCTCGTTCAGACGTTTTGTCACTATGCTAGATGACATCATCAGTGAAGCCTCCGATGAAGCGATGTTGTTCACAACTTTATTCACATCAATCGACATCCCACTGGCCAAAGAAACAGTGTCCACATTACTAGAGGAAACAGCAACACAGGCCAGCAGCTCCATCAGCAAGGACAACATACTTAAACGACTAGACCTGTGCCTCACCATACACTTTGTCTTTTATGGTCAAGTATACAAACAGATTAATGGTACACCAATGGGGCCACCCATTTCAGGACTCATTACAGAAGACTAGAACACACCACCCTCCCCCGCATTCAACCTAAACTATGGATCCGGTACATAGACGACCCATTTATCATTATTAAATGCAACAAATTAGAAGAGACCCACCACCTTGCGGGGATTAAATTCATGAGGGAAGGAAAAAATAACAGTCAACTTCCATTTCTGGACATTAGAGTTGAGCGTATGACCAATGGGGAGTTCCATACCTCAGTATACAGAAAAGCAGCCTATACTAACCAAATCCTCAACTTCCACAACATTTGGCCCAACGTCCACAAACAAAGCTGCATTAGGACATAATTTAAACAGGCCAGGACATACTGCAACACCCCAGACTTACGCAGGAAAGCAGAAGAGCACCTGTACAAAATCCTCGCTATAAACAGCTATCCCCGCAACTTCTTCTGTAGATGCCTACTAAGCAGACAACAACAGGAGGACACAGTACACCCTAACACACTGGCCACACTGCCCTACATCAACAGCATATCAGCACTGACAGTGAAACCCGACGACCACTAGGAATCATGGCAGCCCACAAGCTCACAGCCACTCTACAACATACACTTAGAAGGAATAAAGACCCCATTCCCACAACATGCAGAACCAACGTGGTTTACAAAATACCATGCAACGACTGCCACAAGTGTTACATCGGACAGACAGGAAGGAAACTAGCCATCAGAATACATGAACATCAGCTAGCAGCAAAAACGGCACAGTGAATTCTCTTTAATATAGGTACATTCAGACAATGAAGGCCATCAGTTTAACTGGGACGATGTAACCGTAGTATCCTAAGCCTAACATAGACATGCACGGGGATTCCTAGAGACATGTTTCTCCACCCATAATGCAATCAACAAACATATAGAATTGGACCCCATATACAAACCCATACAGATCAAAACTGGAAATAACAGTACTCACCAGACAGTATAAATTCTGAGCAGAGTAGAACAGTATCTCTCCATTGGAGGCCTCACTGATGATGTTACCTAGCATGATGAAGAAACATCTGAACGAAAACAAGCCAGCTTGGCAAGCAAGCCAACAACCTCACAATTTACAAGGATGTTGCCAGGCTTGGAGGTTTTAAGCTGTCAGGAGAGGCTGGCTAGGCTGGGGCCATTTTCCCTGGAGCATCGGAGGCTGAGGAGTGACCTTATAGAGGTTTATAAAAACCATGAGGGGCATGGATATGGTCCTTTCTCCAGAGTAGAGGAGTCTAAAACTAGAGGGCAAAGGTTTAAGGTGAGATATGAAAGATTTAAAAGGGACCTAAGGGGCAACCTTTTCACGCAGAGTGTGGTATGTGAAATGAGCTGCCAGAGGAAGTGGTGGAGGCTGGTACAATTACAACATTTAAAAGGCATATGGATGGGTATATGAATAGGAAAGGTTTAGAGGGATATGGGCCAAATGCTGGCAAATGGGACTAGATCAGATTGAGATGTCTGGTCGTCGTGGACGAGTTGGACCAAAAAGTCTGTTTCCGTGCTGTACATCTCTATGACTCTAAAATTTGTGACGTGGAAGGTACATGATAGGGACATTTCAAATAAAAAGGAAGAACAACAGGGTTATAACCAAGAACTTCTGATTTCATGGAACAAAAGTCTGCAGCCACAGAATGTGATCTGGAAAGACTGTTTGGAATCCAGTATTTTGCACAATTTGATTATTCTATTCCGATAAACCAAAGAAAGAAAGCAGTCTGCATTTTGGTAGCGTCTTATTGTAGCTTTCCCAAATAGCCCTCTTCTTTCAGTTAATTACATTGAAGGCTAGTGTTGGCCTTACATGGGCAGACAGAGAACCCTGTTTGCACACAACCAGATCCTAGAATAGCTACACCACAAGAAGCGCTTTCTTCTTCCTCCAGTATATTAGGTGAGCTAGCAACAAGAGCCAAGGCCACTCCCTCTTAACTTCATGTAAAGCTACTCCCATAAGCTATACAGGTCATTAATAATCATGTGTCATTGCAGAGGAAGGAGAGTCTATAGAGAGTTCAATTCTATTCAAGCTATTTCTCCAGTGGCTGGTGGATGGAAACTATGAGAAGAAATGCGTGCGCTACTTTTCTATATATAAATGATTTGTCTTTCATGGTTCAAGGGAAACCTGCCGTTTTGTGCCATTTTCCTTCACGAGCCTCTGCTGTGATACCACGCACAGGGAGATTATTTGAGATTTATAATGCTTCTAGTTATTCTAATGGGGAGGAGGACTGGCCTGTGGCATAGAAGTCTGAAAGCATAGGGAAGTGCATTGCCAGGGCTTGCTTAAATGCACTTTGCACCATGCTATGGCTCTCGATTGTCAGCAAGTTAGGCAGCACCTCAGTTCTGATGTAAGGTCACAGACCTCAGAAGTTAACCCTCTCTTCCTTGATGCAGCCAGATCAGCTGAGTATTTCCAGCGGTATTTTGTTTCTTTTTAACTCCCTTGTTTTCTTGTCTGGCTCCTGGAGTTGTGGAATCCATTTAAAATGCACAGGCAATGGAGGCATCTCACCAACAAGGTGAAAGCAGTGGTCCTGAAATGTGCGGACTGTCATTAGAGTAGGGGCCATCAACTATTTCTTCTCAAAGATAAAGGCACCTTTCAAGATGATGAAAAGTTTGGACAGAGTAGGAAAATAAAAACTGTTCCCTTTGTCGGATAGGCCCATAACTAAAAGCCTAGATTGAAAGACATTAACACAAGTTCTGGAGGGAAGTTTCCTTATTCAGACATTTTCTACCTATAAGTGGTCACATTCTGCCTGTGAAGGTTTGTGAGGGTGAGGAAGTTACAAGGTTATGAACAAAAAACAAGGATGTAGGACTAACGACAGCCAGTGTTTCAAAGAGCTAGCACCATTATGAGGGGATGAATGGCCGATTCCTTTACTGTCAATTTCCATGATTTTTGATGATCCATCCTTTCCATCCAGGTGCTGAGGGACTGCTCTCAAAATAGAAAACACCTTCTCTAGACTTGACTTCTTCAAGGAACATTCTCATTATAATTGTCAGAGAAAGAGCAAGAGTACGACAGTGTACTGTCTTCGTTCCCATTAATAAATCATCTACTCGGTGGACTCCTTTGTGTGCCAGAATGCAGAATAGTGCAGCACATTATCCATTCATAATCCAGAAAAATTCATTTGTGAAGGTGGGAGTGTGAGTTTACAAAACCATTGAAAATTATGCAAATATCTATGAAGACCATTGTATCATCAGACTTCCAAGAGTTGCAATTTTTTTTTTGAAGAAAAAGCACTAAGCTCCCCTTATGTACATGATGTGTAACTAATATTAATTGGATTAAAAGGAGATAAATTGGTTATATGTTGCTGCAGGGCTAAGAGACAAAGATTACTTATAAACTAGTGAAAAATAAAACGAAAGATATCAGCTTTCACCATCTCTTGTATATAGCGTATGTACTTAATTCATGTTGTTCATGTTTACTGATATCAGTGAAGACACCCCAAACATGCTCTTACTGTACTTTCATCTTCTACTTTCTAATGCTATTTGGGATTGAAAGAAAATGTGAACATTTGATGATCACTTCCTACTGTGCAGCTCAGTTTCCCTGAATCATTAAACCTCAGTGTCTTAGATTAACACTATATCTTTTCGATTTTAACCTGTTCAGAGTTGTTATTACACACTTCTATAGCAGGTGGATTATGAAGTAACGCTATATCAACCACAGTTCTCCAACTTCACCTGTGGTCTTGTCACTTTAATTAACTTAATTAACTTCCATATTAAAATGAAATCAGGAGGCAGGAAGAAGAAACCTGCATTGATATGTAACCTTAGAATTGATCCTTAGAAATGATTACTTCATTTTTAGTGGTTACTATTTAATGGATGCAGCGGGAGTCTTGTCCAAAACAGGTTATCTCTTCGGGATGGCACTGTGTACTAGGTACAGGCACTTAACTGGACATTGCTGGGGTGGGGGATGTTTGGCAGCAAGTGTAAGAGCATAGCTCTGTGGCTACTGCTCTTTCCAATGTCAAGTCCCTTGATCAGGTACTGAATATCTAAGTAGGTGGTGCACCTCTGGGAGCCCGCAGAGGTTTACTCCCTCAATAGGAAGTCTCCTGTCTGCAAGTGGGTTAATACTCCTAAGCGGGCATTAGATCCATTGGTGAGAAAGAGAAAACACCTGGCCGTGAGCCTTCCTTCCCCAGACTGAATATAGTTGTACAAAAACAGAAGTTGCTGGAAAAGCTCAGCAGGTCTGGCAGCACCTGCAAAGAAAAAATCAGAGTTAACGTTTCGGATCCGGTGACCCCGTTAACTCTGATTTTTTTCTTCACAGATGCTGCCAGACCTGCTGAGCTTTTCCAGCAACTTCTGTTTTTTGTTCCTGATTTACAGCATCCGCAGTTCTTTCAGTTTTTAATCAGGTTGTCGGTAGTTGGGTTCTCATTTGCCATCCTCCTGCCTGATTAAATGCTCTCTGCTACTGGGCTTACCATGGGGGAATTCTACCTAATAATCCATTCGGTGGCTTGGTTATTGTTGTTGGTCGGGAGCGTGCCAGCACCAGCTCTCGCACTGAGAGATCCTTGAAATGACCAAGTTAAAAAATGATCAGTAAACTCCCTTGTTTTGGTGATGTGGTTTGAATGAGGGACACTAAGTCTGTATGCCACCCAGGGATCTGCCTGCCCATTTTCACATACTACCATTGGCCCAGCTGTAGTCACCCAAAGAGGAAAATGTTCGGGCATCTCTGGCAATGCAGCATTGTTGGCAATGCAGCACCGTTGGCAATGCAGTATCTCTGACAACGCGGCATCATTGGCGATGCAGCATTGTTGGCAATGTGGTATCTCTGACAATGCAGCATCTTTGGCAATGCAACATCATTGACAATGTGGTATCTCTGACAATGCAGCATCTTGTCAGCAACTTCTAAAAGAGAGTAAGTGCTCCAATGCCTTGGTGGAGCCTGACCCTGTAATCTTCTGACTCAGAAATAAGAGCCATGTTCCTGAGAGGGAAACACTTCACACACAAAAGCTGACACAAATCAGGACACAAGTTTTCTTGGCTTTTCAGAACCGCTGACTGCAAAGCTGGAGAATTGGAAGACCAATGCGGACCCTCATCAATATGTTCTTGTTCTCTTGCTTTCTGACTGGTTGAATGTTGAACAAAATGTTTTCTCCCTTCTACATACAATGCCTTTGTAGTATTTATTATTCTTTTCAACTCTTCTCTCCCACCCTCTGTTGGCTGTTGTAGGATATCATTCTGCAGGAAATACACGCCACCTGGACAGTCCCTAGAGTTGGTACTTCTGTAACTTTCTACTATCCAGTGGCAGCCACTTAGCCCCTTGATTTATTCCACGACTCAGAGACGGTAGAAGTTTATCTATATCTTAACTCCATCCACTCAACTTCCATAACCTTAATAGCCTTGCAGAAGGCTATTAACTAGGGGGCTAAGGTGAGCAGAACTATGAGTCAAAGCCTCAAGATAAGGGGGAGCAGATTTAGGACTGAGCTGAGGAAGAACTTCTCCCAAAGGGTCATGAATCTGTGGGTTTCCCTGCCCAGTGAAGCAGTTGAGGCTACATCACTGAATGTTTTTAAGGTGAAAAAAGATTTTCGAACGGTAAAGGAATTAAGGATTATGGTGAGTGGGCACGTAAGTGGAGCTGAGTCCATGAAAAGATCAGCCATGATCTTATTGAATGGCAGAACGGACTCAATGGGCCAAATAACCTACTCTTGCTCCTATTTCTTACGTTCTTAAAATTCTGTCAATCAACATCACTTAAAAAAAATCTCAGTTTCATCATGTTGCGCTTGTGGGAGCTTGCTTTATTCAAAATGACTTTTATTTCCTGTATTACAATATGGCTATGCTTCAGAAGTTACTTCATTACCTGCAAAGCATGTATGGGATATCCTCTGGTCATGAAATACAGGTTAAAAACGCAAATCTTCTTCGCCTTTGTGACCATTTTCCGCATGAACATTACCACCAGGGGTCACTCTCATCCAAAAATATCTTGAGGCTCAATGAAAACCAAAAAAAATCTGAGATCCGGTAGATATTTTTCTGGCAAAACTATCAAGGCAGATGGATGGACTAAAAGGATAGATCACCCATGATCTAGTTGAATGGCAAAGCTGGCTGGTGGAGTTGAATGGCAACTTTTTGGGGAGAAGAATATCACATTTTTGACATTAAGGCAAGGACTGCTGCATTCTTAGTTTGGCGACTGGAATTGCACCATTTCTGACTCAGGAACATAGTGTATTCCATCCCTCTACATTGGAACAAACTTGCACATACAAGTCCAGTTGACATCCTGTCCCTGCTGAACTCCACTCACCAGTGAGGGTGCTGGTCTCTTAATTACTCTTTTAAACAGTGTTTGGTGAAGGCATTTGTGTCATGTTTTTAAAAATTGCAGAAATTTCTCCTGAATTCCCAGGTGGATTTTTTCATAACTTTCTTACGTTTATAATCCCTAGGTATGTGACCTAGCAAACTGGCAATATGTTCTTTATGTCTATCCTGTTGAACTCCTTTATAGTTTTAAACACTTTATCAGGTCACCTCTTAGCTTTCCCTTTCCTAGAGAAAACCATCCCAACCTGTTCAGTCTTTGCTGTTAGGTATTTGCAGAACAGAAGTGTCGCGAGACTTGAAACGTTAACTCTGTTTCTCTCTCCACAGATGCTGCCAGATCTGCTGATTTTCTCCAGAAATGTGTGCTTTCCTTTTAGATGTCCAGCATCTGGAGTTCTGCGTTTTATATTTTAAAAAAAACTACCTTTACCAGCAGTACATAACTCTTTAGATGCCATTGTGTCAAAAAAGACAAAAATTTCATTAAAATTATAAATGAAATTTGTCATAAAAGATGTCATATAAAATAACAAGTAGAAGACAGATTGTACACTCATCTTGTTGATTTCAATATCTAATCCCTTTGGAGTAATGAGATTTAACTTCTCTAAGCAGGTGGCTCAGTGGTTAGCACTGCTGCCTCACAGCACCAGGAAAGGGGTTTGATTCTACCCTTGAGCGACTGTCTGTGGGGGTTTGCACATTCTCCCCATGTCTGCGTGAGTTTCCTCTGGGTGTTCCGGTTTCCTCCCACAGTCCAAACGTGTGCAGGTTAGGTGCGTTGCCCATAGTGTCTAGGGTGGGAAATGCAGGGATAAGGTAGGGGGGGGGGCGGGGGGGGCATACTCTTTTGAGATTGGTGTGGGCTTGATGGGCTGAATAGTCTGCTTCCACAATGTAGGAATTCTATGAAAATTACCCTGATCAGAATATTGTGTGCATATATAAGTTTTAATTCTATGTTTGTGGACATATGTATATATAAAAATGTATGAACATGATTGCATGTGAGCATGTAAACTTGCATTTGTTGTTATTCACAAGAGACAGCAGCCACTTTTTTGCAATACATGATCATTTCTGACATGTTGCACATGAAGTAATTAGCCTATCTAATGCTTTCTCTATTTCAGTCAGTGTTCTTTCAAAGCATCATTTCACCCCCTGTAGCCTGAGCTCTAATCTTCCTTGCTGTGGCATGTATAAACATTGCAACAAAACCAAAATAGTTTAAAAATAATATAATTTCTTTATTAAGCTGTGCCTTGAATTCGAAGGATTTGTCTGCAGTAAGTACAAAGTGTGGTAAGTCCTCATTGGTATACCACACGCAGGAAAGCACATCTGTTCCTGTAGCATTACACAACACACCCATTGATACAGATAAGTGAAGAACATTTCGTGGCTTGCAGCTCATTTCCATTGTTGGAATATACAGCTTTATCGCTTCAAGGGAGCTCCCTATATGTCTATAGAGTACGGGAATCTGCAAAATATAACTCAGGAGCACGAGGGATGTCTAAAGGGTGATAAAAAGCATTCATGCTAATTGAACACAGGGAGAGGAGTTGACCACTCAGCATCTTGAACTTGCTTTGGCATTCAATTTGATCATGGTCAATGTATATTTTTAAACTTTGTTGCACTTAATTGCATTTTAAAAAAGCATTTTAATTGCATTTTGCTTAGGGTCCTTTTCCTGAAAAGAGGGCATATAAAGGGCCCACCTCAGTAATGAGAAATTTATGGCAAGTTGTTTGTCAAGTGGGGTCTTGTCAGCCAGATGATGACTGAGGAAGGATTTTCTGTAATAATTTTACAGTTCACTGGTGTGAAGTGGACTTCAGTAAATAAGATGCGTTGAGTCACATGCTGATGCCCAGTATAAATCTTCCAAGGGAGGGTGTAGGATTGTAATCTGACCTAAACTCAGGCTGCATTCTCCATTACAATAGACGTGTTCTCCAGGACATAGATGAATTCAGCAGACATGGCAATGCAGGCAATTAACATAGAATTTTATCACAGAGAATTAAGCCAATGGTGGCCATCAGGTCACCACCTATATTTATCCCGTATACAAGCTTCAATACACCCCTCTAACTAATCTGTCAGCATATCCTCTCTTCCTGCGCTAAGCTAGCTTTCTTCTAATTGCATCTATACCATTTACCTCAACTACATGTGGCAGAGAGTTCCACATTGTCACTACTCTTGAATGGAAACACTTCTCCTGAATTCCCAATTGGAGTTATTAGTGACTTTCTGATGTTTATGACACCTAGTTATGTGAACTCCACAAAACTGGAAATGTATTCTTTGTGATTGTTAGAGTTGCCCATTGCTGAAGAGAATTGTTAATTGGGGGAGCAGTTTCCACAGTCCGAATCATAGCCTTCATGCTCATGGTAATCAGTAAGATAATGAAGTGCCTCATGGAAATCTTACTGAGAAGGAGAAAAACTTGTTACTTAGTAAATTGTAGAACGGGAAGTCTGGTCCTACCATCATCAAAGAATTTTTTTAAGGTAGGTATACTGAAATTATAAATGCTACTAAAAAAAAAGTTAAGCAATTTAGGTGAATTCTTTTAGACAAATGGGTGTAGATTGTAGAGAGAAGCCATCAGCACAGGGGATTGAAGGACAAATAGAGGAAACACAAAGGACCCAAAGACGTATAATGGAAGGTATAAACAGACAACCTCGCGAAAGGACACCGGAAAACAGATAGCATTGTAAGGAGGCAATTGCAAAATATTACTTAGTCACTTGACCTTGGGAAAATGACCACAGTTTCACAAGGTAACAAATGGCACCCACTCAGCATGATGCAGCTAGCAAATGTCTAGGAAGAGGCAAAGCAGTGAATGTTGGAATGTGGTCAATAAGATGTATTCTAAGGGCCCAAGGACAGGTGATAGGAGACCTGGAAAGCTTCACGAGATGATTGGAGGACCTAGGGTGGATCTTGAAGTTGTCCATCATTGTTCATGTAGTCACAGGATTGGATGTGTAGGTCAGAAGGGATGTAGCAAGCATGGATGTCAACGTGTCATATAATCATAGGAATGTGGTATGTATAAACAGCCTGTACTTTATTGGGAAAGGTAGAGTGACACTGACCTCCAATCTGAGCTGTATTTAAGAGGGCAACTATGTCCCACGTGAAAGCTAGATTCAGAGTGGTCTCTGGCCTTTCCCACACGTAGTAAAGGAGCTCCCAATAAAGATGACTTGTATTGCTGAACACAGAACTGGAGTTTCCTCTTTGATGTTACTTCCCAACAGTGTCTAATCTGTTGAACTCCTTTTATAATTTTAAAGACTTCTTTCAGGACATGTTGCAACCTTCTCTTTCCAAGAGAAAAGCATCCCAACCTGTTCAGTTTTTGCTGTTGAGTATATGTCATCAGTTCTGGCATCATCTTGTAAATCCTTTACATTTTCTCAGTGTTTTGTTACCCTTCTCAGCTGGAGAACAGCGATTGTACTGTTATCCTGTGCTGACCTCAAACATGTTGTATTGAGCAACATTACATATTTCTCTAATCAACTTATTCCAACCTGATAAAAGATGTTGTTAATACCTCTGGAGATGGAGGAACTTGAACCTAAGTCTCCTAGTCCACAGATAGGGGCACAAGCATTATGCCACAAGAACCCACTTGATTGCTATGAAAGAAACCATGGCTTTTGCAATGCAAGTCCAAAACAGGGTCAATATTTTCCCTGAAAAGCAATGTGGAATTGCAACTTGACTTTATGTAGGGATCTGTAGGTGCTGACTCATTCTGGGGGGTCAACTTCTGAGTCTTGGATCAGGGAATACATTACAATAGCAAATTTCATTGAGCACTAAAACTTGCTGAGCCCCACACAGAAATAAATTGGGCCTGTTTCCCTCTTTCCTCACACCCACACCCTCCCCTGATCGTCCATGTTTACATTGGGGAGCTGATAACTCTGCTGCAGGGACATACCCTTGTGACAATTAGAAAAGGGCAGGATCGGGCTCTGGCTGTATCTCAAACCTCCACTGTATCTGCGTTGACTCAAGTTGACACTCAGAGGGTGCCCCTAAAAGAAACAAACACCTTCAGGGGAGGGGTGCAGGTACAGGTTGGTTAGAAAAGGTAGAAACAGCAGGGACTTTTCTATGTCTTTAAATGGTTAAGGTTTTTTTGAACAAAAGCTGTTGAGATTGAAGAGACCTGCATAAAGCAAGCAAAAAAAAGGGGACAATTATATTGTCAAAGAATTAGACTTGAGTATTGATATAAACTGCAAGAAAAGTGACAATTCCATTCTGTCAGGCACATCTTGCCAGACTTTTACTGTCATTAAAGGCAATGATTTTTCCTTTTTGACAGCTCCATATAAAGGTCGGGTGTCTGCACCATTCAGCTGACTGTAGCTGTCAATAAAGCCGGGAGAGATGAAGGGTCACAGCAGATGACTCTCTAATACTGCTCAGCACCCCAAAGCTGAGCTGCACACAATGTAATTAGCTGGAAACAGAAACTGACTCTACGTCACACTCTCTGTCTTTCTGTCTGTTTGTCTCTCTCTCTTCCTCCCTCCTCCTTTCTCTCCGTCTTTCTCCCTCTATTCTTCTCACTCTCTAGCTGTTTGATTCCACATCACTATCCAGAGAATTCCTTGCAAGAATCTCAGTGAATTGTTTCACACAAGTCCCAGGAATGTGTGTGTGCATATACATTCTGTCTCTATCTCCTAGTGTATGTGCTTATACTGTATATACTAAACAACATCAGAACAAAGCCCAGAGTCTGATTCTTCCCTTTATTATTGTGACCAAGGTCCCAGTATTCCTGCAAGCAGAGACTTGATAAAATGTTTTACTTTAAATCAGAGATTTTATTTTATCCCCCACTCTTACCAGGAGGAATTGTTGTGTGCTCCAGTGCTTTGCTCAATTTGGCCCTGTTCTAGCAGTGATGTTCCAGCAATCAGTATCGACTGCTCCAAGAGTGGTTAGAATGTGCAACTCACTGTCACAGGGGAAGCTGAAGTGAATCATGTGGAGGTTTTTAAGGGAAGTTACATAAACACAAGGGAGAAAGGCTGAGAAAACTGTGTTAATTGGATGGAAGAAGGCTTGTGCATCAAACGGTGCGAATGGCCTGTTTCAAGGCTGTAAATACTATCTAATTATGCGTGAAATCTAATCCTCTAGGAACTTAATGTATGTGTGTGCAAGGGAGAGAGTATCTCTGTGTGCTCACGTGTTTTAGTTGGTGTGTCTGTAAGTACCTTCACTAAAAGCTAAAGTCCCATGCATTTGCTTAGCAGCAGCAATGGGGCTGAATGAATTCAATCCATTTCAGGTTCTAACTAAGCAGGTCAAGCAGCATCATAGGAGCAGGAATATGATGCTGCTTGACCTGCTGTGTTCATCCAGCCCCATGCTTGTTATCTCGGATCCTTCAGCATCTGCAGTACCTTTTATCTCAGGTTCTAACTAGCCTGGTCTTGTCAGTCTTCTGGTAAAATCCCCATATAGACATCCATATTTTTCAGAGTGAGGTAAGAATCACAAGCTTTCAATAAGTGAGTGGGAAGCAAGATAAGCGCATGAAGGATGTATTTAGAATGCCCCGGCACATATCAAGCAGGCAGCTATCTTTCTTTGGGCTAATTTCCTTCCTGGCACTCTCCAGCTGTCCCTTCCCTATAGCCTAAGGATGTCTGGAAACGGTATTCCTGCTGAGATCGTTGCACTTAGCACAAAGTTGGCAAAAAAACCAAAACCTGACCAGTTCAGTTCCTCTTTCATAGGGGTAGAACCTGATCTATCCCATGAGGTACCGAATCACTGGTGTCGATAGTGAGCAAAAATTAACACTGGGACAGGTTTGTTTCCCAATGCTCACTGGAGATGTGGAACTGACTGACTGACTGACGTGGTCTACATTGTAAGGTTAGGGTAAGTTAGGATGTGGCCTGCCTGAGTTAGAGGGTTGTGGGTTCAGGCTCCACTTTAAAGACTAAGTCTAGGCTGACACTCTGGTAGAGTACTAAGGAAGGTACTGGACAGCTGGAGATGTTGTCCAGGCAAGACATTGAAATGAAACCTTGCCTGATCCATCAGTTAGTGCTAATTTACAGAAGATATTTTGCTGATGTATCCCACCAAAACTTAAAAAAAATTGTCCAGTTGTTCATTTGGTTTCTTTTTTATTTGGTGTCTTGTTGTTTACGAACTGGGTTCATTGTTTGCTTTGCTTACAGCCATAGAGCACTTTGAGATAGCGTGGGTTTGTAAATATGCTACTTAAATATAAAGTTGTCTCTTTAAATTTGACTCAAGAGCTTTTGAGACTTTGCCAAGGAAGTGGAAAGGATAAGCTAGGGTCAAGAGGTTCCGAAGTACAAAGAAAATATTTATTTGTTAATCCTGGCAGGATAGAGAGGCGTGTACTTTGGGAGATTGGCCACAGAGGTCTTCACATCAAGAGATGGCAATTCCTTTTGGCTGGGAACTGGGTGTGTGGATGTCTGAGTATAGATTTGTGAAGCAAGCACCCAATATATAAAACACTGTACTGAAAGCGTCCAGAAAATTTACATATTGTCAATGATCATTTAGAAGCTAATGGTGAACTTCCTTCTCGAATGACTGCAGAAACGTGAAATTACCTTTTGAGAATGAGTGGGTCATTACTGTTACAGAGGAGACTGAAAGCTCCGCTTCCTGGGCATGCCCCAGGGGTCATGGTACATGCACAGCATTGTGGTAGCTGCACAGGCTCAGTCTGAGTTTTCCCTGTCGTTGCTGCATGTTGGTCTGGACATGACCATTCCGAATCTTGCTTTGTGAAGACTGGCATGAATAGGAGATCACAGGACCAGAGCACCATGAAAGAGGAGCCCATGAGACCAACTGAGTTAGTCAGAGGCAGTCATAGTTGATGTTTGCTCCCTTCAGCTGTGGGTCAGTCAGGTGTGTACAAATAGAGGGAAGAGGGTCCAGGCAGCAGAGGTGCTGTTACATGCAGTCTCCAGGGAGAGGTCCTGAGTAGCTGAGAAGATAGTTGAAGGTCGGTGGCTCTGTGTTTGGAGAAAAAGGAGCAACCTTCCAGCTAAAGTGTTGCTGTTGGTTTTGAGGATCTGGAGGTTCACTAATCACCAGGAGCTGATTGGTAGCTGAGAGTACACTCAATTTAGCCCACAAGCCGTACGTGCTGAGTGCAGCCTAGGAGAATGGAGTTCAGAGAAAATCTAATGGCTGTGCCAGTTCTGTGAAGCTGACTGTCTGAAAAAGAGCAAGAGTAGTGTTGTGAGTAGGCGCTGAAGTTCAGCATCCCAAACATGGTAGTTCCAGGCAAAGAGACTGAACCGCTTGCAGGTGAGTAGCCTTTGAGCAAGTCCGGGTCGCAATTGCTTTTTGGGAAATTCAGAGGCTAGATTTTGATACCCGTAGTGAAGGCAGCAGCAGTTAATGAAAACCCAGAGAACTGGGGATGCTGGAAATCAGAAACAAAATCAGAAATTGCTGGAAAAACTCGGTAAGTCTGGCAGCATCTGTGGAGAGAAAGCAGAATTAATGTTTCTGGTCCAGTGACCCTTCTTTGGAACTTATCGTAGCTGGGAAAAGGATTGGGGTATTTATGCTAGAGAAGAAGTGGGAGGGGAAGGGGAAAACAGTAAATGATAGGTGGAGATGGAACACAGAGAAAGAGAAAAAATGGTCAGACAAGCGAAACTTCTGAAGTTTGTCTACCTTAAATTAAAAAGTTATCTGCCCTTAACAGATCCTAACTTAAGTTTGGCAAACTTCTCTGAGATTACAATAATAATTTGGGGTCTCGTCTGGGATTGAACTGAAACAGTGTAGTGACAATGCTCTTGCTGTACTGTTAAGTAGATATTTTGACCCAGTGATATGAGGAAATGGCTGATTATGCTTCACTCAGGATGGTGCATGATGTGAAAAGTGGCAATGTTCCCAGGCCCTTGATTTGATTTTTGATTTGATTTATTGTAGTCATGTGTACCTAAGTACAGTGAAAATCTTTGTTTGTGAGCAGTACAGGCAGGTGATAGTAAGCAAGGACATACAGATCATAGGGTGCGGTCCTTGTCCTTCTAGGTGGTAGAAGTCATAGGTTGGGGAGTTGTGAAAGAAGCCTTGGCACGTTACTGCAGTATACCTTGTAAATGATCCATGGCAATGGAGGGAATGAATGCATAAGGTAGTTACATCTAGATCAGCTAGAGAAAATATCCAGGAAAATGGGATCTGGCAGCAAATCTATTGCAAACTAAAGACAATCTGAAAGAATGGACCAAAGCTTTAAGTTTTGTGGAAAAGCTTCTACTATGCTCAAAGAATCAGAGTTTGGGCTTTCTGCACTCCCCAGCCACAGGTAGGCAATCTCTTTAGATTTATTTGATTCAAGTATGTGCAGGAATCAGAAATGATGGGGAATGGTTTGGTTAGTCTAATGCTGATCTAAATCTAGGGCCTGGTAACCAAGTAAAGAATATCAAAGCCTCATCCTGGCAATGAAGTCACTGATGCTCTTTGTTGACCTGCTGTGGATTTTGGAGGGAGGCATCTCATTGCTGAGTTCAGCACAGCACCTCCCCATTCAGTTTGAACCTTGCAATTGCTGTCTCCCAGGGTGACAATGGTGAGGGAGCTAGGCTTGGATTTGGGAGTTGAGGGGATTAAAGTCAGATTTGAGTTTTTGTTTATAAATATCCAGTCAACAAGGGAATTTTTATTTTGAAACTGAGTCACCAACGTGTTCAGCCAAGAGTTACAGAGCAGAAGAGCCCACCAAGGCCAAAATAATGGAAAGGAATGCTGCATTTCCCAATCCTGTAAATTCCAATGTCACTTAACCAGACTTCAAGGAAGAGTCAGCAATTCTCAACCTCAATCCTCTAACTGATTTGTCTTGCTGTGCCACAGGTAAGCCAGCACCTGTTGTCAGCCCGAGTTTTACTTTGGAACCAACCATTCCAAATGCTCACCGCGCTCTGATGTGTCCACTCTTCTTCACCCTTTAATGTCAGTCTGAGACCTGGTGTCTATCTACTGAGGAAGATGTTAAGGATCTCAATGATATTTGAAGAAGGGCAGGAAGTTTCTATCAGCCCCCATGTCCAAGAGTTGTCCAAAAACAGAAGTTCATGTCATTTAGCCCCATTTATTACTTGTGCGGTCTTGCTGTGCATACTTTGACTGTTATGGTTGTCCTTTGTTACAGTGTACGTTCAATACATTTCATTGGCTGTGACTTGCTTTGGAAGAGTTCTGAGTTAGTGAAAGGTGCTATGTGAATGCATGTTCTTCCCTTTGATCTGAATCTGCCCTCTCTGGATAGGTTTCAACTCACCCCTCCTGTTCACGATCCTATTACCCTGAGATTACCCTGAGATTTGCTACAGCAGCAAATTTTCACCTTGCATGCTCGAGTTCTTGCATACAGCAGTGGTCTCAAGAGAAAATGAGACAAATGTCATGGTTAGATAAAGTGTTCAATTGATAGCATTTAACAGGATGAGATGAAGACAGACACAGAAGAGATAACATGGCATTGCGGTCTGAAAAATTAAATGATTTGGGGAAGGAACACAGAATTTTGTAAGTCTTGATTTCAACCAGCGACACTAATGATGATGCTCAGAGGTTTTGCCCCAGGAGCCCTGGGCAATATTTCAGCCATCTCACAGTTCCCGAGGGAGCTGAAGCAAATACACACCCAAATCCCAGGGCTTATCAGGAGAAGTGTTCCCATCATCGGTGTCTTTGAAGCTGAGGGATGGTTGCATTGGGTGGTAATGGCTTTTTGATAGCTGTAATTATTGAAAAATGCCTCACAGATGTGGCAAAGCAGCTTGACAACACTTCAGTGTGGGTAATAACTGTTTCATGCAGGATTGCCAGTTCACCCGTCACATTTAGAGACTGAGGATTGTACTTATTTCTTTCTTTTGAGAGGAGGTGCCCTCTCTGCAGCTAGATTACACACTATCAACAATAACCCAATGGAAATGGAAAATAGAAAGCCAGTCAAATAGTTAACATTCAATATCTTTGGTTTGTTTCTGTAGCTTTTCATTATTTTCTTGTTGGGGTGTTATTCTTTGGATATTTTGCTTTTCATTTCCTTAGCTCCATGTTGGCACTCTCCTGTCAGTCAAAAGGCCACGAGTTCAAGACCCACTCCACAGACGTGGGCACATAATATTGTACTGCTGGCTTTTGTGGTGCAGTGATAGTGTCCCTACCTCTGAGTCAGAGGATCTGGCTTCAATTCATACCTGTCTCGGATGTGCGTCATAACATGTTTAAACAGGTTAATTAAATATATCAATACTGAGGGATGACTGCAATGGTGGGCTGAAGAAGCACGAGACTATGTGGCACTTTCAAATAAGATCAGGAAGTTTATCTTCATATCTGGGCCAAAATTTATCCTTTGCACGCCCAAAATAAAATGAACTTGTCCATTGTCTCATTACTGCTTGTAGGAGCGCGCTGTGGGTGCAGGTTTACTGTCTCTACTACAACAGTGACTGCATTGAAAACACTGGGGGTGTAGTTCTCCTGAAATCGTGGAGAGCCAGCCTATATTTTATACTGCAGCTTCCAGACTGGGACCTGAAGGGAAAGAAGTGGAAGAAATCATCTGCATAGCTCATGGAAAAAGGAGAAATACAAGCAATGGCAAGCAGAAAAAGACGCTTCTGTCTATGCAGCTTATCCTGAGCAGTTATAGCACCTCTGCAGAGTTCAGGTGTTTTGATTGGCCCAATAGTGCCATAACTCCGCTGGGACACTGCAGTGTTGTGAAGGAATTGGGAACTCTACTCTGAACAACAACACAACGGGAGGTTGTTCTACAGTGAAAGCTGAAGTTTCCTTCACTGATTTCCCCACACTTGCCACCCCTCCTTGGGTTTATTTCTAAAGCTTTTTGCTCTGTGTTTTTTTGTCATCTCTGCCAGTTGTAACTGCTGCTGCTCCTTTCTGTCGGGAAGGTACTAACTCCTTGTTTACATGAGGTCACAAGGGATCGATGATCCTCTATTGGTTGGAAAAGCAACGGACAATATTGCAAGCAATGAGCAATATTGCAGACAAAACCCATCCACCCGTCATGTGGCTTTGAAATGTGCTCTTGCTGAGAAATTTATATAGCATTTTGCAAATGGAATTTTGCCATTTATTGCTAAAGGAATGGAGTTTAAAAGTAGGCAAGTGTTGCAGCAACTGTACAACACTGCATTGCTGAGACTGTCGCTGGAGTACAGTGCACAGGTTTCTTTGCCTTGCTTGATGAAGGATGTAATTATATTGGAGGCAGTTCAGAGAAGGTTCATGAGATTATTTCTAGAGATGAAAATTTTGTCTCATGTGCAGAGATTGAGCAGTTTAGGCCTATATTCACTTGAGTTTAGAAGGATGAGAGGAGATCTAATGGAGGTGTCTAAGATGCTAAAGCAGATTGACAAAGTAGACATAGAATGGACATTTCCCCATTTGGGGCAATCTAGATTGAGAGAGCATAGTTTAGACTAAAGGGTGACAGATTTAAAACTGATGATGAGAGGAATTAATTCTCTCAAGGGTTGTGAATCTGTAGCATTCACAACCTCACATTGTGATGGATACCAGGGCTGTGGATAAGTTTAAGAAGGAGATGGTCACATTATTAATTCGCAATGAGTTAAAGGGTTATGGGGAGCGGGCAGGAAAGTGGAGTTGAGGCAAACGTGAGATCAGCCATGATTGCATTAAGTGGCAGAGCAGGCTTGCGAGGCTGATTACTGCTCCTAGTTCATAGAATCCCTACTGTGTGGGAACAGGCCCTTCAGTCCAACAAGTCCACACTGACCATCAGAGCATCTCACCCAGACTCATCCCCCTATAACCCACCTCATCTACACATCCCTGAACACTATGGGAAATTTCCCATGGCCATACCACCTACCCTGCACATCTTTGGACTAAGGGAGGAAACCAGAGAACCCAGAGGAAACTCACGCAGATACAGGGAGAATGTGCCAACTCCACACAGACAGTTGCCTGAGGGCGGAATCAGACTTAGGTCTCCAGCACTGTGAGGTAGCAGTGCTAACCACTGAGCCACCATCTTCTGTTCCGGAGTGACTTATTCTGTCTTAAAGCACTTCATAGCCAATGAAGTGGTTCTGAAGTCTAGTCACTGTCCTAACATAGGAAATATGACATACAGTGCGCTCTGATAGGATCCAGCTCCGCAGCTACAAAGTGCTCACCACTACCTTACACAGTAATATTGCTATGTTGGAATCAGCAGGCTGTACAACTGAGTTGTGACAGATCATTGTTGTGAAATTTAATCCTATTCCGGCATAACATCCATGCATTTCCTCTTCATTAGAGGAACAGCATTCAGGGACTGGAATTCTGGTTGATAGCTGCCCTTTCTCCTTCCCATGCACAAGGTGCTGTGGTCACTCATGGCAACTCAGCTGAGACCAGGCTGAGGGAGACTGACATTTTTCTCATTGGTATGACTCAGTTTGACACACATTAAAGCAGCCTCAGTAATTGCTACCCATTTTTTTTTAACCAAGCAATTATTCTAGCCGTCTCTAGAAATGTGCTTCGCGTATTTTGTGAGTAGCTTCTTGCTTAATTAGTGTTATCAAGCATCCAAGACTGTCCAGGAATTAAACTGATCTTCTCAATAGTGCCATAAGCGACTTGGGAGAAAAAATCACATTCTCATTTTCTTCACATGCCTTTAATTTATTTGCACCAATTATGTTGCACACTGGCTTGCTTGACCAAAAATGAAGGGGATCATCCAATTAGGCAGCGAGGAATCTGCTTGCTTACTAATTTGGCACAGGAGGGCAGAGGGACATGAGGATGTACAAATGGTGGAAGAGAGTTGGGAGGAGTGGCGTGTTTGGAGATAACCAGCCAGGGGAACGTGCCCAACCAGAGCTAACAAACATTTGTTCTTGTTTGTCAGGAAGGCAGACTCAATCCTAAACATTATTGGGACAATATTCCCGTAAGATGAATGGCTGTATTCAGTTGAAGATATTGCTCACTCGCTGGTTTTATCTGTGGTAATCATTACTGTAAAGTAATGAACCTCAGTGTTTACTGTGGAGCGAGTTCCCCTGTGGGAACTTTGGCGACTAAGGCTTTTCATGCATTTGTTCCCAGAATTGATTTTTGATTTTTTTTCTCCTCTCTGTTTTTGTACTTTTCTAAAATAAAAAGCTGCTGTTCACTGTAAATGAAAAGGGAGAAGAGTACTTCTCTCCAGCCTTTCCAGAACATTCTAAGCAATCGTTTCCGTACATCTAGTGCTAACGGTGCCACAGTTTTGCTGACGTCTTCAATAACAGATGTTGGTTGCAACTAAAACAGAGAGGATGAATAAAATAATCGGCTTGCACAACATTGAGTATTGATTTATTTCAGAACCCTCTTCCCCTCCCCCATTTCTGATGAAGGGTTTAGGCCCGAAACGTCAAGTTTTCCTGCTCCTATGATGCTGCTTGACCTGCTGTGTTCATCCAGCCCCATGCTTGTTATCTCTATTGAGTATTGATCTTCATTTTTATTTTCAAGGTTTTTTTTCTGCTGATGTATATTTGTACCTCTCCTCCCTTCCCCCCCACCTCCCTCGTGTGTGCACACTGCATATAAAAATTATTTCAGGTTAAATTCAGTTTGCAAATTTTCCACTTTTTCTTCCCCCAACACCCCTGCTCCCATATCCTCTGAACTTCCAAGAACATTTCACACACAATGCAGTATGGAGCATGTGCATTCACTGTTATTAGCTCGGTAAAGACAGCAATAATGTTCTACAATGCAGGATCCCATAAACATAAATTGGGTTGATATTTGATAAATGTATTTTCTTATGGTGATATTGGGTAAGTATGGAATATTGACCAGAATACCAGGTGAATTCCCTTCCTCATCTGTGTCTAGTGCCATGGCATCTTCTACGGCCACCTGAAGAAGGTTTAGTGGCTCAAATGGATAATGGCACCCATCACATCTTCAGTACCTCATGAGGTCAGCCTGGATTACGTGTTCCATGTCCTGGAGTGGGGCTGGAATCAGATTCAGCTGCCTACATGCCGAGTCTTCAAGAACTTGTTTCCAATAATGAATCTAAAGAAGCTAAGAATAAACTTTAGAAACCTCCCAGAAGAGTAATAAGGATATGCACAGCCCATGAGTGGCCTGAGAGTAGGCAGATTTGCAATGTGTGCATCTGAAACCTCAAAAGTTGTATGTCAAGAGCAAATGGACTAGATGGCACTTCCAAAACAATTTTTATTAATATAGTGGTTTTGATGTAGTAAAATGTCTCAGACTACTTCACAAGAGCTTAACTACCAAGCATTATTTGATAATTCACCTAATCAGGAAATGCTGGATCAGATGACCAAAACCTTGGTCAAGGAGCTGGGTTTTAATCAATCCTAGTAGGAGCAAATTGCTGCAGATGCTGGAATCTGTACTGAAAAGAAAAATTGCCGGAAATCACAGTGGGTCAGGCAGCATCCAAGGAGAGACAGCAAGTTAATATTTTAAGTCTAGATGACTCTGATGAAGAGTCGACAATGAATTTAAGACCGTCAATTGTAGTTCACAGTGTGGTGTACATGCGTGTACTTGAAGCTACATATATTTGTACACAGGGCTCTGTTCTTTGCAGATAGAACACATACACAAGCTGCTCCTGCTTTGACTCAACAAAATAGGTAACAGCCATTTACTGATTCATTTTTCAAGGCAATGCCTTGACCAAACGGACTTGATTAGCCTGGTTCAAAATGCAAACACGGCTTGGCAATTAACTGTAAATCATCATTAACTGGTGCATTCTGTGCCAATCAGACACTGTTCGCCAACCAGTCAGCACTTTTCTCTTGTACTGTATAAATGTTACTTTCTCCCTAAAATGGTATTCTTGCAAATTGTCCTGATTAGTGCAAGATGAACAGTTTTGACAAATGGTGTCTTTTTCACTTTAATCAAATATGTAATATTATAATTAAACAGTTGCGGCAAATGTGATGCAAGATTTGCAATATGGTGCTGAAAAAGTGAACTGTATTTTGAACAGAACAGATAGGGAATGGAACATTTGTATATAGTAGCTGTAAACAGTGAATGTGAAGTGAGACTGAACAGTCTGACACATGCTTCTGGTTCCACTCCAAATAAAAGTGCTGTCTCTGTTTTGGCTTAAAATGGCCCAATTTCTCAAGGAAGTGCCAATGAGGGAAAGTGTAAAAAAATGCTTATTGAGTTTCAAATGTAGGCACCCTACTGAGACAAGACATAGAAGAAACTTATCAGTATCTGAGCCAAGCTGTGTTTGACATGACGACGTGCTCAACACTGGATGACGAAGTGAAAAAGTGCTTTGTTCACCTCTGAGCTCATTCATGAGAAAAAAACCCTCATGTAAAGGCTATGAAATATAGATTGCATGCATTATAAAACCTAGTGAGAGATGGAGATTAGTGATTAGGAGACCACAGTACATTTGGAATAACAATATAAAGTCACCATTATCCTACCAGACCATGGGCTGCTCTGTCATTAGAGCTAGTGGTTTAACCTAAGGATCACTATGCCTCAGGGAAGGGGAGCAGTTGATGAGAAGGACAACATATTGCCCATGCTGGAAAAGTTGGAATATTACAACATGTTAAAAGTGAAAAAAGAGGTTCATGTTTGTGGTAGAGATCTCTCACTGAATCACACAGTGGTTCTAAAGAAGTGTTATACCCAAAGCATTAATCTGCCCTTTCTTATCTATGAATTTCCATCATTTTCAGTTTTGCTATGTTAAATGTTGTTTATCCAACATCTCTGAAACCATATATTGTAAGTTACAGCCATACAGTCAACACTGAGAATGGCTGTTTGGTCTATCGCATCCATACCAGTCAAAATCAACCACCTGTTCTAATTCTATTTTCTAGCACTTGGCCTATGGCCTTGTTATGCAATTATATTATTGCAAACTATACGCCATAAATTGAGCACCACAAATCATTGCTATAATCAATAACCAGGTGTTATACCACAAATCACATATCAGTGATTACACATCACTATTTGTGTATTACAAGCAACAGTTAACATCACAATGCAATTTGACATTCTGTACTATGGACATTTAGCTTCTAATTTCTCAATCTACAAGAGCCTAACGACCCGATGACACTGGGCTAATAGTGTCCTTTCTCTCTGTACTTGCAGCTGACCAGAGTTCCCGTGGAGGCGTGTGGACAGTACCAGACGTGCAGCGAATGTTTAGGTTCTGGAGATCCTCACTGTGGTTGGTGTGTGCTCCATAACACGTGAGTACAGGCCCAGTAGCTCTTTGTACCATTATTTGTAGCCATAGCAGCCAGATGTTACTTAGCGAGAGGAACAATAATTCTGAGCACTTTCAACAAATATTTGTTGACAAAGCAATGTTCTTCTTGCACTTGGTTTGAAGCAGCTGGTGATGCTAAATATATCTTCTGAGGAAAAACATTAATTGATAATTAGTTTCCTTAGATCAATTTAGAAGACTAACATTTTGAATTTGGGTGCATGGGCATCTATGAGTCAGGCTGGTTCTTGAGTCTGTCAGAAAACCTATATAATCTTTATCTCAGCGACATAGAAACAGCGAATATGGACATCAATTCTGCCCTGTCCTTCAACGTTATCATGGCTGATCCTCCATCTCAACACTATATTCCTGCTCTCTCCCAATAGTCCTTGACACTTTTGGCCTCTAGAAATCTGTCTGCTTTTTTCAAAAACATATTCAGTGAATTGGTCTCCACAGTCTTCTGTATCAGAGAATTCTATCGCGTGTGAGTGAAGTGATTTCTCTGAAATGGCCTGTTGCATTCCCTGAAACTACGATCCCTTGTTTTGGATTTCCCATTGAGGGGAAACAACATTCCTATGATGAGTCTATCCAGTCCTGTTAGAGCTTTATACATTTCAATGAACGTCCCTCTCATTCTTCAAAAATCCAATGAAGATAGGCCCAGTTGTCCCAGTGGGATAATTTTTACGAGGGCCAGAGAGTCCACTCCTTCTAATTATAGAGTCATACAGACATACAGCATGGAAAAAAACAGACCATTCGGTCCTACTTGTCTGTGCCGACCAGATATCCTAAATTAATCTAGTCCCATTTGCCAGCATTTGGCCCATATCCCTCTAAACCCCTCCTATCATTTACCCATCCAGATGCTTTTAAACTGCCAGTTTATTTCCTACATTCTCCACCCTCTGCATGTAATAGTTGCCCCTTAGGTCCCCTTTAAATCTTTTCCCTCTTGCTTTAAACCTATGCCCTCTAGTTTTGGATTCATCTATCATGGGAAAAAGACCTTGGCTGTTCACCTTATCCATTCACCTCACAGGATTCCAAAAGTGGCCTAACCAATGTCCTGTACAATCGCAACATGGCCTCCCAACACCTATACTCAAAGTATTGACCAATAAAGGCAAGCGTACCAAATACGTAATCTCTCGGGAACCCATGCTGAAAATGCAGTGCATTGCTAATTTTCTTCTCTAAATCTCCTCCTATTTCATTTTCAAGTTGAGGTTAACTGGAATCAGTCAGGGATCCAATGGCCATTTATCCTCAGTTTTCATAGAGTGGACTATAATGACCCAACAGCAGGAACGTGGGTTCATTTTACTCACTCACCCCTTACTTTCTCCCAGCCCACCCCATCCCACCCCAGTCCCTTCTTTGCTCAGGGGTCACTGAACCCTTTTGCAAGTATATCTCTGTCACCTGCATCCAGACACACTGTTCAAAGAGGATGTGACCTTATTTCAATAGCGCGAGTGAAGTATTACCTTGGAATTGTCACCATTAGCTGTCACTGATCTTTAACCTCTGCCACCAGCTCAGCTTAATAAAGAAGAAAGTCCTGTGAAAATGCAATGACTTTCCTGCCTTCCATTCTGAGCCAAATTGGAGTTTCAAACCCAGCAAGAGAGAAGTCACTTTTGTGCTATTTAAGCCTAAAACGGCAAAGATTCAGCCTGCAGAGCTGATTTCGAACCTCTTGCCGGGGTAGGGTTAAGGGGCAGGAGCTGGGGGAGGGGGATGTGTAAATCTCCTTCCCCCACAGATGGAGAGTTGGATGAAACAGATAGTCAGCTATTTGGTGGCACTCATTATTTCCCACCATGTCCTCTGGAGAAGGAAATCAGAAACAGGAAATGTTGGGACAGGAAACGTATAATCACAAGGGAGAGACAGTATGTCAAAAAATACTCTGCAACTGCAGCACCAGGTGAACCAATCAAATAATACCTGGGCTGTTCCTCAGTTGCATGACATCAGGTGGCTATAGACCAACAGACAAGATCTTGCAATCCTGTTAATTAAACAGTCTGCTGAAAGGCCACACTATTTGTTAAATAGTTGATGCTACATACATAAACAGATTTTCATAAAGGGTTGGATGAATGTCTGAATGGGAGAAAGCAGAAACAAGAGATGATAAAATATGGAGCGCAGTGCTCCCTGAATTATTAGGATAATGTCGAGAATCTAAGGTCAAGTCAGTAACCTGGAGTTTTACTTCGCTTATGTTTGGAGATGAAATGAAGTGGAGGAAACAGAAACCATCTTCTGGAGTTTAATGGACTGATTTGTAGAAGGAATGCAGTTGATAGGCTCAGTGTTTTCTGTTATTTCAATTCCTTATTCCTTGTAGTCATATTTTAAATCAAATACAAAGTCATTGTATCACTACAGGAGCCATAATGCGCTGGATGCTGCTTCCCTGCCCATGTTGCTGTTTGAGCCCACTCTCCCTCTCTCTTTTCAAAGCAGTTTATGACAATTTTTGTTAATCTATTTCTTACTGGAAGTTAATGTTACAAGGTCACTTTAAATTCTGATTAAACCCTTGATTTTGAAGGTGTACACGTTTTGGAGAGATTTTTGCTAAGAGTGTATTCATTATCAATTTGCGTCAGTGAAGTTTGTTTGCAGAGTTTGACACAATAACACAATAGCTTACACTGCTGATCATCAACGTCTCTAAGGTTTTCGTAAAGAGTCACTGAGACGAGATGAGGGCAGTGAGTTTTGTATTAAGAAACAGCTTTGAAAGGTTGTGTGGGAAGCACACATTGTGTAGGAATGCATACATGATGCCAGTGTGAGGTTTGTGAAGAGGCTTCTTGAACATTCGAAGAAATGGAAAAAGGCCCAGCAAATATTTTCACGGGGTCTTGGGTGTTGTTGGTAATGGAAGATTAACCACTAATGGTGTGGATTGAGGAGTGGTCAGGACACCCAGCTAGAAGAATGGTTCAAATAAAGTTGGGGCAAGACTATTGAAGGATCTGAAAAAGAAAAGGGCTTGGAAAGTTGCGACTTACATTGTCCAGCCTTCTGTTTTTGTCCACATGTTACTGTGTTCTTCTAAAGAAGAAACACCATAAGGCAGTGAAAAATGTTACAAACTATTTTGTTAGCATGAAAAGAAATCTAACCACCTGCCTCTTTACACTGATAGACAGTCATTCTACTCATAAAATTAGCCTAAAATATTTTCCATTAATATGGCATGGAATCTGAGGACTGTAAATTGTGTACACTGGGTGATTGACTATAGAGGATATATAAGGGGGCCATAGAGATGGCTTGGGTGATCTGAGGAAGCATAGAGAGTACCTGGACATAGATGGGGCATGGGCTGGCATTGGGATTTGTTGGATTGGGTGTGAGACTTGGAGTTTTTTTCAATTCTGCTGAGAGCGGGGATACACGTGAAGCACCAAAGTGGGACTTCAAAACGGCCCATCTACACACCCTGACTCCACATGCATTCCAGAACATCTCACAAACTGCACTGAAAATCCAAGCCAGAATACGTATGATTCAGAGGTGCCGTTTGCGAAAATCACACAGGCTGTGTTTTCCACCGTTCGGGACAAGATTCAGCCCTTTGTGTCAAAGAAAATGTTGTTTACTGTCGCCTTGGAAGAAAGAAGGCAGATGGGCAGAAGAAAGGTGTTTAACTGTCAGGGAAGGCAGTGATTCACAAAGAGCTTGATCCAATGTTATGGTTAGATTGTAGTGTTAAATTCTTGGCCTTAGGCCCGGTGCCAAGGCTTGAGGATGGATTTCATAAGGTCCCTGTCCTAGTTTCTGTAACTGGAAACTTGACACCAGCAGCTGAGCTTCAGAGAGCATCGATTGGGTTGTGTGCCAGGGAACTCAGCCAGGCTGAGAAGATCAGGTTCCCATCTCATCCCTCGATCCAGGCTGCTGTCTGTGCAGAGTGGAAGGTTCTTTTGGCTTGATAAATCATTTAGACTGAGCAAAGTGAAAACCTAGCTCTCTACCAGTCAGCCTCCTGGGGTAAGAGAAACCTGGTGAGAAAACAGAGAATCCTCTCAGAGCGAAATGTGGTGACCAGGTCTAGGTTGGCTGCTCACACTCTCCTGAAGTCATCCTGGAGGTCACCAGCTTCGACAGTCTGAGCAATTAAGAAATCTGAACAACGAAGGAAAATGATGTTGGGGGGGGTAGGGAATGTTTGAACATTGCATTTCAGTAGCTTACCGTAGTTTGCTGTAACTGTGAGAAGGAGCTTGCTAGGGAGCGTTTTGTGAGCTCCTCGTCCCCTCAGCCCTTTGCTTTTTTGTAAATGTAATAAAAATCAATTTAACTGACTGTATAATTGAAATAATTGTATGTAGCTGACTTTGGTATGGTGATGAATTATAGATATAGGAAATACACTTTGTGTAGAGGAAGTAGATGTGAGGCTGAATGTCCCAGTGAGCTGAACTTTTCTGGCTAAACAATCCAGTCGTTCCATATGCTCTTTGTTTATTTTGATCTGTGCCAACTCTCACCTGTTCATTTTTATACTAACCTCTCCTTTTATCCACCTGTCTGTTCGTTTACCTGTCTGTCTTTTCTCATTTGCCTATCTATCTAATTTACAATGGAAATTCTGGGACCATTGCACTCATACACACAGAGCCATCCTTTAGAACTAATCAAAGTAACCTCAGAAAGAAAAGTGCCAAAAGAAAATTAACAAAATCAAACAAATCCCATTTCTCCAACTGCTGACCTCAGGGCGTGTTTATTCAGCAAAACTATAATTTTCATTTACATAGCATCTTTATTGTAGTATTCCCTCCATGAAAATGTCCTTAGGTTGTCTGCTCGTGGGCGAGATGCAAAAAGAAAAACAGTGATAGTGGATATTTGAATTAAAATCCTGAGGTCGTGGAATTGCACAGTAGGTCAGCCTGGACTAAAGGATAAATGTTTTGAGTATGTAACACATGTGCCCCAGTTTTAGAGAAACCTTGGTAACAATACTTAGACCTTTAGGAGACCAGAACTCTGTCCTTTGAGCAGTGGGGCCTCAGACACTGTGCTCGCCTCATGTGTGGCGCTAAGCAATTAGGACAGAGCTCTCCCTCTGAATTGGAGAAATGCAGCTATGTTACTGGGTCACCATCCTACCACGGTGATTTCACTGTAATCTCACTGAGTGAAATTAGTGGTTTATGGTTCAGGAGAAGTGCTGGCTCCAACTCTGCTGTTACTCAGTGAGTTGACACCACAAGTTCGGGGTTCACATTTCAGATGATTAACGATGCCTTGGGCAGGGCATGTGCAAATTGAAGAAACACCCAGATGTGAAGTTTTAGGCAGTCTTTTTTAAAATTCACTAGTGGGATGTGGGCGTCTCTGGCCATGCCAGCATTTATTGCCCATCCCTAGTTGCTATGGAGAAGGTGGTGGTGAGCTGCCTTCTTTAACTGCTGTGGTATTTAGACCTCCTATACTTTGAAGGAGGGTGTTCCTTGATTTTCATCCGGCAATAGTGAAGGAATGGCGATATATTTCAAAATCAGGATGGTGAGAGCTTTGGAAGGGAACTTGCAGGTGATAACAAGGTATGGAGCTGGAGGAACACAGCAGGCCAGACAGCATCAGAGGAGCGGGAAAGCTGATGTTTCAGGTCTGGACCCTTCTTCAGAAATTTCAGAA
>JAHRHZ010000045.1:11906821-12055717 GCA_024137785.1 Ginglymostoma cirratum | reverse complement strand
TTTCTGAAGAAGGGTCTAGGCCCAAAACGTCAGCTTTCCTGCTCCTCTGATGCTGCTTGGCCTGCTGTGTTCATCCAGCTCTACACCTTGTAGAAGGGTCTGTACTGTGCTGCACTGTTCTATGTTCTAATCAGTCACATCACTGTGGATGTAGAGTTGCATGTAGGCTAGGCTGGGTAGTATCAACAGATTTTCTTCGCAAAATTACCCTGGCGAACCAGAGGGTTTTAATGACAATCGGTTGTTTAAACATCGCGAGAAGGAGACTACTAGTTGAAGCTTTTCATCTTGCACTCATCAGGACTAGGATGCAAGAAACCAACTGTGAAATAGTGTCTTTTCTCAAGCTTGTTTTTTGTGTCCTCATTCTGATGAGTGCACAATGAAAAGCTCCCTTTAGCAATGTTTAAAGTCAGTATTTTCATAATCACCATTACAGAAACAAGTATTTTATTCCAAATTAATTATATTAACAAATTTTAAATTCCTCAACCGCTGTGGTGAGATTTGTGTTTGCGTTGCCAGGTCATTAATGCAGCTATATAGACAAGAACGACAGTGACTTTGCCACCATTTTGCTAGGGAACACTCGAATGTAGGCAAAATGCTGAGGATGCTGAAAATCTTAAACAACCTCAGAGAATGCTGGAGAAACTCATCAGGTCTAGCAGCATCTGTGGAGAGAGAAAAAGTTAATGTTGCAAGTCCGGTATGACTCTTCTTTAGAACGGGAAAGTTCTTCACTGTTGTTTCTCCCATTTCTTACATTTTCTCCTTAGCTGGTTTCAAACTACTCTGTGCATTGTTTACTTCAATTCTGACCCACTGCAGTTTTTACCTTGAGCCAAGCAACAGTATGCGTTGGGGAATGTGAAATAGGATTTAAAAAAACCTTGTAAGAGGAGCAAGACCATTTGGCAGGCTTCCAACCCACACTCGAGATCCAGTGAAGCGTCTCACACTGTTGAATGTGCAGAACAATCATAAGAGAAAAAAAAATGAAACTGTGCATCTGTTATTCTTATAGCTTTTCTGAGCTTGTAAATCTGCCTATGCCCCAAAAGTGGAGATGGTGGAATGTTTGCCTTGTGGATGACTCCAACTTGCCTTAAGAAGTAGCCCCATCTGAATTAATGGTACTTTCATTGAGATCACATCTGTCCTGGCCTGTGTAAGCAGGTCAGGGTTAGTACAGCTGCAATCATTTTTCACAATTTTGAACAAATCAACTCCACTAATGGTCCTGAACTACTTTTATTGAATTTTGTGACCACAGCAGCTCTCAGTGAGACTTTGTCAGTGGAAGACCATCAGATTTTCAGTGGGATTACTGCAGCAAGGTCTGGTTAAGGGCCAGCTTGTTTTGCAAGAGATGTGCAGCGTCAGCGCCATTCAGGGATTGATGCCAATACAACTGATAGTTTTAATGTGAGATGGTCTTTGAATGATTATTGGCAAATCTCTGCCAGTATTCATTCAGATTCTCAGTCTGCAAGTTATTTTCTATATTTGATTTTGTCAGGCTGTTTACCCATCCAGTTGCCTGTATCTTACCTCTCTCCCCACCTCCGGCTCTGCACGTGCTTTCTCTCTTTCTGTACCTTGCTCACTCATTCTTTTCCTTTCAACTCCCACTCTTGCGCTCCATATGTTTTGAGGTCGTCAAGGTGGAGAGGCATCTATGATATCATCAGGAGCTCCTTGTTCCTGGTAGGGCCAACCTGTGGTGAAAAGCCTCAAGGGCAGGTATTAAAGTACAGTACAACTAGTCCGCAAGAGCAGGGCAAGCAGGAAAATTCTATGTCTTACCAGCTGCAAAAGCAGAGGTAGGCTACAGTGGCAAGGTGTTCCCTGTCATCTGGTTTGGTTAGTCACCACATTATGACTGCCAATGGATGGACAATGATGACACCCCAAGGTCCCCACATTAAACAAACTCATATACAGCTTCTGCTGGGGTCCATTTCCCAGGTCCTCTGGCAACAGAATATCAGCCAGATCCCGATTTCTCAATTCTCCAATGGCCAACATTCCAAGGAAGGACAAAGAAAATTGCTGAATGACACCCTCCTTGAAGAATTGACATTTTTGACTGGAGATGCTACCAAATCTGAAAGAATAGCTGTGCCTAGCCCATCAAACTGCATCATACTTTGCACCTCAAAGTCTTAATGACATGGCAGAACACTGGCAAAGAAGGAAAGAAAAGAAAACAAATTCTGCTCTCTGGTTCCATCTCCCTCTCAGCTGAGAAAGAGTCTACTCAGTCACGAGAAGATGCTGCTGGCACAGATGTTACTTCCTTGAATTGATATAGACAATGACTCCCAATGTTTCCTTTGCCTTTTCCTTCTCTTCCTTAGTTTTATTTCCAGCTGTCTTTCTCCCTTTCTGTTTATTCTATCCCTGTCCACTGCACTTTCTCTGCTCCTCTCTTCCTTAATCCACTTATTGACAGGTGTATAATACATTAAGGTCATTCCAGCCCATGCTTATTCCCCTCAGCCATTTTCTTCCATCCAGGCTTCTTTAAACCTTTGAATCTGCAGACTGTCCAGCAGACAATGTGTCAATTTCTGGTTATAACTAGAAATACATGTAAGCACTGAATGGCCTCCTATCTTTGTGGCCTGACTGTTGAGAACTTCACCTCAAAAAGCAATGCAGCAGAACTCTGAGCCAAGCTTAATGCCTCCCATTAACAGAAACTGGATCTCACTGAACTGCTCACTTCCACTGTAATTCAAAACTGCTTGTATTTAACATGAGAGTTTTATAAAGAAAAACTAATCTGCACAGTGCAGACATTTTGGAAAATACCCAAGTAACAAAATATATCACAAAATACGCCTGTTCAATAACTTAATAGTATTCGAGTAATTGAAAGCTTTGTGCAGTAATTCACTTCAAACCCAGTGTGTGTGCTGATGTTATTGTGACTCATCTTACTCTTTGTCCTGGTATTTTCAGTTTGTTTTTTCTCTAGTTTACGTATTTCATTCTCTCTGCAAACAACAGTTCACTCAAAAATTCTGTTCCCACTTTTCTATAAATGTAACAATCCCTATATCATTCTTCCTGTGGAGCAGACCTGATGGACTGAATGGCCTTCTTCTGCTCCTGTGACTAATGATGTTCTATCACTCCTCATGCTTGTCACTATCAGCCCAGCTTTCTTTGTCGCCAAGGTAAATTTATCATGTGAACCTGTCCTCCAACACCCAGATGATTGGCTCTCAGTTCCAAACTCTGCTTACATGTACTTTATTTCACAAAAGAGCTGTTCTCTGGATGTAGGCATTGCCAATGAGATCCGAATTTATTGCCATTCCTTTATTGCCTTTGAGAAAGTTGTGCTGCAGTCCAGGTGGCGTATAGAATCCCTACAGTGCGGAAACAGGCCCTTTGGCCCAACAAGTCCACACTGACCCTCACAGCATCCCACCCAGGCCCATCCCCCCGCAGCCGTAACCCACCTAATCTATACATCCCTGAACACTACAGGCAATTTAGCATGACCAATCCACCTAGCCTGTACATCTTTGGACTGTGGGAGGAAACCAGAGCACCTGGAGGGAACCCACACAGACATGGGGAGAATGTGCAAACTCCACACCTGAGGTTGGGAATTGAACACGGGTCTCTGGTGCTGTGAGGCAGCAGTGCTAACCACTGAGCCACTGTGCCGCCCCACTTTCTTCCTATGGCATTTTCCTGCAAATGATTGACTTCCTAGGTTGTTTCAGAGGGAAGTCAAAAGTCAGTCACATTGTTGTGAGCCTGGAGTCATGTATAGGCCAGACTGGGTAAAGATAGCATGTTTCCTCCTCTGAAGGGCATCAGTGAACCAGATAGGTCTCTATGACCATCCATAGTTTCTTGATCATTGTTCATGAAACATAACATTTTATTCCAGATTTCACTGATTAATGTGAATTTCCCCCTGTAGGAATGGAACTTGTATCTCCAGACCATTAGACTAGGCCCAAGCATTATCTAATTCATGACATTACCCCTATGCTACTGTTCTTTTCAGTCAGGATGGAAAGCAACATTGGAGATCCGGCCTCAGTAAGTCATCTATTCCCCGTGTTGCCAGTAGCGATGGTAAATTGGATGCCACTCCTGGTATCGGATGACCATAATGACTCTGGTAGCTTCTTTGGCTGAGCTCTGGACCCAGTTGTATGGACCAGGAGTCAGCAATCAGTGCTGAGTTTTGTTCTGTCGCTCTGACATGCCATGTTCCCTGCCATTGCAAAAATTAGATCTTGACTTTCAGCAGCAACTTGTGCAGTGAGACGTGTAGATTCTTGGTCGCACTGCTGTGTACAGCAGAGACATGTTGAATAGAAGCAATTCTGCAATGCAAATTCAATGTAAGTGCTTGTGTGGGTTGGAGGATACTTTATAAAACCTAGTGCTGCAAGTGATGTCCCGTGTGTATCTTGGTAACAGGCTAGATCATTTTATAAGCTATCTGCACTATTTATATGGGGAAATGGAACGTGTGTGTGTATGGACTGATTGTATTTACACAGGAGACCTTTGATATTGTCTACAGAGGAGAGCTACATTGTTTAGACAGAACATGTGTGCCATTTATGCAGATAAATTTAATGGGAATGTTTTGGAGAGAAAAGTTGCATTGTTTGTGTAGGACATATAAAATCATTTGTCCAATTATCAATTGGATGAGAAAGGTACAGTGCTTTTATGTTTATGCCTAGATGAGTTGCCAGGCAACTCAATAATGGCTTTTCCTACTGTACAATAGCTCCTTTCTGCCTGTTTATATAGATCAAATATGAGGGTATATGCTGGGTGACAGCAAGCATTGAGATTGACACTATTGCTTACTAGTGTGTACTCAGAGCACAAGACCCAAATGACTGAATTGCTCACGGTTAGCCAGTGTGTAAAGGTAAAGTCACCATTGTTTTACCAGACCATAGGTCTGCTCACTTTCACAAGGAAGAGATGACTGGTGAAGGTTTAATCTGCGGGTTACCATTCCTCAGGTGAGGGGAAAGATTGAGAAGGTGAGTCCTTCATGGTAACCTCAATTAGTGCAGGAATTCAACCCACTTTGTTGGGATCACTCTGCCTCACAAACCAGGCATCAAAGCTAACTGACCCCCCTGCCAGTGTGTACAGTCATTACACAGGAGAGAGGGAAAGAGAACACTGCTGTTTGCCAAAGTGGAATAAGACATAAAAAAAAAATGGAAATACCAATGTATTGGGACTCTAGATTCACCATTCCTGGTTTGTTAATCCAGAATCATAAACCAATCTGCATCCGGGACAGCCTTATGTTATAGTCAGATGCTCACTAGGATTAGGGTTGGGATTCTCTTTCAGGTTCCTTGCTGAGTGAGTCAGAGGGGTCAAGGTGTTAAATTGAAGCCTGTCTGCCTTCTCATGTGGATGTGAAAGATCCCATGGTACACTGGTATTTTGAAAAAGGGCAAGGATTTCTTCCCAATGTCCACGTCAACTTTTAGCACTCAACCAAGATCACTACAAACTACATTATGAGCCATTCTCACATTATTGTTAGTTAGAGTTGCGTTGCTAACATTGCAATTGTCATGATTTGCTAAAGAGAGCATTACTATCTCCAAACATTGACCTTATTTAAATGAAGACGCTAAGAGAGGTTTGGTGCTTTAAGGCAGGATAGAGTCTTGGTAGGAGGATAGGGAAACTAGAATTGGTGTAAGTTATGCCAGGGCAGCAGAGCAATCTAAGGTTCGATGAGGATAGCAAGTGGCATGTCAGTCAGGAGTGTTTTGGAACTGTCTAACCTTGCAGGGACAAAAGTATGGACGGGGATTTTAGTTGTAGATGTGCTGAGGTTGATCATGCAAGATTATGGAGATGGTTAAGTGGACATAGTTCCTGCACAAGCATGAGATTGTGAACAATATGAACAGTTTCAGACAGTTTCCAGGGAAAGGAGTGGGATCAATGGTGAGGGGATAGAGTTTGACATTGCTTTCGTCTTCTGAACAATTGCTGGCAGAAAGTTTAGTCTCATCCAGCCCTGGATGTCAAATAGACAGTTTGATGGTTAGAGACTATGCAGGAGTTGAGAGAGGTGATGGCGAGATAGAGCTGGTGTCACGACTGCACAAGTGGAAAATGATGCATCATTTCAGGATGATGTCAGCAAGGCATACTGTGTTGATGAGAAAATGGAGGGGTGCTTGAGAACTGAGCCTGGAGGATACTGGAGGTACTGAGGCAGGAACAGGGTAAGTGTGATCTTCATCCAATAACCACACACACATCTTTCTGAGGATGGTCAGATGGTGAAAAATAGCCCAAATCCAAAAGGGATCAGGTTCTGTCTGCTCCCTGCAACCTCCCAAGACTGCAAGCAGAATACAGGTACAGTGAACCTTTAAAAGGCTTTCAGAGGCAGTCAATGATTGATTTGCCTTCCCACTGTGTCACTGTCCCATTTTTACCCTTTTGTGGGGGTATGCACCCAGTTCCTGTGACTACCTCGGCATTGGTTTCCAAGGATGAACCTTTACATGTCTGAGTCTGGGTTTTTAATGATCGATTACAGAGCCTCCCCGTGAAGATCGCCAATGTGTTTGTACAATATCCATCCCATTATAGAATTGTTCCGATTGAGCAGACTGCTGGAGCTGAGCACATAGTTTGCCTCAAGCACTGTGTAATGGAAATTCATTCTGTTCCCCTGACGGGGTTCAGCGGCTTGACTGTCCATGTAATTATAATGCAGTGTGTACTTATTCTGTGAGGAATACAGCTGGGAGAGTAGGAGTGACATTCATTTGTTTGCACTGCAGGGATAGGTAGTTGCAGTGAATCGAACCAGTCCTGTTGCATCAGGGATGTTAGTTTAGTGTTAAATTAATGGGCTCATCATCTGGAGGGCTGGGCTCATCATCCAGGGAACATGAGTTCAAATCCCAGAAAGGCAGGTTGAGAATTTGTATTTGATTCCATCATTCTAACCACTCTAGATAAAAAGGTTTCCCCTGAATTCCTTATTGGGTGTGTTCTCAACAAGCCATTGTTTGGACTGGTGTTCTGAACAGCCTCCTTGTTATAGCATCCTATTTGACAATTGGAATATTCCAAGGAGTCTTCAGGCTCTGAATTGCTAAAGGTTAATTTTAACAGCGTAAGCGGCAGTGGTTTGTGTTTCTGAACTGTTTACATGAATTCTGAAGTTCAGCATATTCACTTCAAGTCTAATAATTACATTAGACCAGGCGGTGCTCAATAGACTTAGTAAAATGATAAACGCCAGAGAATTACGAAACAAACTAATAGAGCTGTGGGCTGATGAGTCAACAGATCCAGATGAACTCCATCCTAGTTTGAAAAGAGGTTGCTCATGAGCTAGTAGATGCATTGGTGTTAATTTTCCAAATTTCCCTCGATACAGGGAAGATCCCATCAGGCTGCAAAATAGCAATATAAGGCCTCTAATCAAGAATAGAGTGCAGCAGAAGACATGAAGCTAAAGGCCAGTTAGCTTGATGTCTGGTATGAGGATGGTGTTAGAGTTGATAATTAGAGAGATTATAGCCACACTCTTTGAAAAACTCCAAAGTTATCAGAAAGAATCAGCATATTTTCATCAAAGGGAAATCTTGAATAACAAATTTAGTGGAATTCTTTAAGGGGTAACATGTATGATGGATTAATAGGTACCTGTAGACATATTACACTTGGATTTCCAGTGGGTATTTGTTAAGGTATCACATCAAATTTTATTATGGGAAATAAAAACAAACGGGTGTTGGGGGTAATATATTAGCATACATGGAAGACTGGCTGGCTTGCAGAAAACCGAGCGTGTGCATTAATGGGTCTTTATCAGTTTTACACAATGTGACAACTGGAGTCCCACAGTGGCCTGTGTTGTCTCAACTTTTTACAATCGACACCAATGATTAGATGAGGGCAGTGAAGGTATGGGAGTTCAATTTGCAGACCACACAAAGATAGGTAGCAAAATGTGTGAAGAGGATAGAGGGGAGTTGCAGACAGATGTAAATAGGTTGAATGAGTGCGCAAAAGTCTGGCAGATCGGGTATAATGTGCAAAAATGAGGAGTTGTTCACTTTGGCAGGAAGAATGAAAAGCAGATTACTTAAACAAAGAATGACTGCAGAAATCCAGGGTGCGGAAGGATTGAGGCATTCTGGTGCTTGAGTCACAGTAAGTTTGTATTCAGGGACAGCATGAAAGGGAATGGGATTTTGTCCTGAGTAACTGACCGTAAAATTAGGAATGTTAGACTTCAGGTATACAGGGGAGAAGGTGGGGCCACGTTTTGTACATTGTGTTCAGCTTTGGTCTCCTAATCTAGTGAGGGATGGAAATGCATTGTAGGTGGTACAGGGGTGGTTTACGAGATTGGTAGAGTCATTTTCAAAGAATCATAGAGGTCCACAGCACAGAAAAAGACCCTTCAGCCCATAGATATTTGGAATGAATGGATTGTCTTGTGAGAAAAGGATGGCAAAAGTGAGGGTTAACTTGATTGAAGTGCTTAAGATTGTGAATGGTCATGACCAGCTGGATGTGAAAGGATCAGAGACAAAAGGTACTGCAGATGCTGGAGAATCCGAGATAACAAGGTGTGGGGCTGGATGAACACAGCAGGCCAAGCAGCATCATAGGAGCAGGAAAGCTTGATGTTTCGGGCCTAGACCCTTCATCAGAAATGGGGGAGGGGAAGAGGGTTCTGAAATAAATAGGGAGAGAGGGGGAGACGGATAGAAGATGGATAGAGGAGAGGATAGGTGGAGAAGAGGCAGATAAGTCGAAAAGGCGGGGATGGAGCCAGTAAAGGTGAGTGTATGTCGGGGAGTAGGGAGGAGATAGGTCAGTCCAGGGAGGATGTACAGGTCAAGGGGGCGGGATGAGGTTAGTAGATAGGAGATGGGGGTGGGGCTTGAGGTGGGAGGAGGGGATAGGTGAGAGGAAGGACAGGTTAGGGAGGCGGAGATGAGCTGGGCTGGTTTTGGGATGCGGTTGGGGGAGGGGAGATTTTGAAGCCTGTGAAATCCACATTGATACCATTGGTCTGCAGGGTTCCCAGGCTGAATGTGATTTGCTGTTCCTGCAGCCTTCGGGTGGCATCACTGTGGCATTGCAGGAGGCCCAGGATGGACATGTCATCTGAGGATTGGGAGGGGGAGTTGAAATGGTTCGCGACTGGGAGGTGCAGTTGTTTGTTGCGAACTGAGCGCAGGTGTTCTGCAAAGCGGTCCCCAAGCCTACGCTTGGTTTCCCCGATGTAGAGGAAGCCACAACGGGCACAGCGGATGCAGTATACCACATTGGCAGATGTGCAGGTGAACATCTGCCTGATGTGGAAAGTCTTCTTGGGGCCTGGGATTGGGGTGAGGGAGGAAGTGTGGGGGCTGGTGTAGCACTTCCTGCGGTTACAGGGAAAAGTGCCGGGTGTGGTGAGGCTGGAGGGGAGTGTGGACCGGACAAGGGAGTCGCGAAGGGAGTGGTCCCTCCGGAAAGCAGATAAGGGTGGGGAGGGAAAAATGTCTTTGGTGGTGGTTTCAGATTGCAGATGGCGGAAGTGTCGGAGGATGATGCGTTGGATCCGGAGGTTGGTGGGGTGGTACGTGAGGACGAGGGGGATTCTTTTTTGGTTATTATTGCGGGGACGGGGTGTGAGGGATGAGTTACGGGAAATGCGGGAGACACGGTAGAGGGCGTTCTCGACCACTGTGCGGGTGAAGTTGCGGTCCTTGAAGAATGAGGACATCTGAGATGTACGGGAGTGGAATGTCTCACCTTGGGAGCAGATGCAGTGGAGGCGAAGGAATTGGGAATAGGGGATGGCATTTTTGCAGGAAGGTGGGTGGGAGGAGGTGTATTCCAGGTAGCTGTGGGAGTCAGTGGGCTTGAAATGGACATCTGTTTCTAGGTGGTTACCCGAGATGGAGACAGAGAGGTCCAGGAAGGAGAGAGAAGTGTTGGAGATGGTCCAGGTGAACTTCAGGTTGGGGTGGAAGGTGTTAGCGAAGTGGATGAACTGTTCGAGCTCCTCGTGGGAGCACGAGGCAGCGCCGATACAGTCATCAATGTAACGGAGGAAGAGGTGGGGTTTAGGGCCAGTGTAGGTACGGAAGAGGGATTGTTCCACATAACCTACAAAGAGGCTGGAATAGCTTGGGCCCATGCGGGTACCCATGGCCACCCCCTTTGTCTGTAGGAAGTGGGAGGAATTGAAAGAGAAATTGTAGAGGGTGAGGACGAGTTCGGCTAAGCGGATGAGGGTTTTAGTGGAGGGGAATTGGTCAGTTCTGAGGGACAGGAAGAAGCGGAGGGCCTTTAGGCCATCTGCATGGGGAATACAGGTGTATAGGGACTTGACGTCCATAGTAAAAATGAGGTGTTGGGGACCGGGGAATTGGAAGTTCTGGAGGAGATGGAGGGTGTGGGTGGTGTCACGGACGTAGGTAGGGAGTTCCTGAAAGGATGTTTCCTCTTGTAGGAGAGTCCAGAACTGGGGGCCACGTTTTAATGTTAGGGATCACCCTTTCATGATCGAGAAGAGGAGAAAAAAAATTCTTTCAGAGGATTGTACAACTTTGGAACTGTGTGCCTTCAGAAGGTGGTGGTGGCGAGGTCATTGAATTCTTTTAAGGCAGTGGTGCTTGAGTCGTAATGAGTTAGTATTCAGGTACAGCCTGGTGGAGAATGGGATGCTATCCTTTGCAATGAGAAACTGAACATAAAAGTAAGGATATTATATTAAGGATTCTTGCTAAGTGGGAGAGTCAAGGGTGATTGGGGAGAGATAGGAATGTTGAATTCAAAACATTGATAGATCAACCATCATATCACTTAATGGCAGAATCGGCCCGAAGGATCGAATGGACTATTTCTGTTCTTATTTTGTCGGTTTATGAGTCTGGTCCTGTATATACAGTATTTTTCATGTCCTACATAAAGGCTCATGGGAAGCTCTGAGTCAACAATTGGATCACGTAGGAAAGGGAAAGGGTGAAGAGACTGCTGAATGAAAACATAATTTCAGCTCCCTCCCAAGCCCTAGTAGCTCAGCAGGAGGTCAGTTCTTTACATACAGATGGCAAATGAGGGCCACTGTGTATTTGGTTCTCGTGGTTTAAATGGCTCTTGACAATTAATGAAAGGCCCCAGGGCGAGATATTGAAAAGCTGCTGGAAGCTGTGATGCAGCCTTATGCTCTGCTCTCCTCCATCCATCACTGTACTTCAACCTCCTTAAAGGAGGTCAGAACAAAAGTGAGAGTCTGCTATGGCTGTGTGCTTTTTAAATGGCATTTCTGTGTCAGAAACATCTGAGTTCCAGCCGTGTTCTACACAATCTGTGCTGACACGGAGGGAATGCTGCACTTGTATTGATGTATTGTTCGGATAAAATTTACAACAGAGGTGCTGTCTGCTTGTTTGGGTGAGTGTGTGAAAGACGCCATGGTGTCATTGCGAAGAAGCACAGGGATCAGAGAGGGGCAGGAGCTGATGGCCAACCTTTATCCCTCATCTAACATCACCAAAAAATGATTAACACCACATAAATCTCACTGGAACCTTGCTAGAAGCAAATTGGCTATGGACCTTGCCTATGTGACCACGTTGACTAAATTTTAAAAGTTCTTCATTGGGATGCATTTTGGGGTGTTTTAAATCTTGAAAGGTGAAAGGTTTTCTCTCCTCTCACTGATAGGTTGTTGAACCGTACGTTAATGTATGTTGTCAACAATGCTGATCTGTGGTTGTGATGGCTGGTCCCTTTAAGGGGACAAAGTCTAATTGCGGTACATGAGAATATCATGAAGTCATTCAGGGTTTAATTACTCTTGGGCGAGGGAAACACACAAATTGGCCGATGCTGATAAATTTGCTGGCAGAGAATGAGGAGAAACCAGAACCAAACAACTGCTCCGTGTTGCAGTTTTTGGCGACTTTTAGGTCGGAGATTGACTGGCTTAGCAGGAGAATTATACTTGCAGAGGTAGATGGGCTTCTCGCTGCTATTGTGCAATGAACCTACTTCAGCTTAAAATGACACTGGACCTCTTTATACTGATTACACAGGGGACCATCAAATATAAATTAGTGCCAGTTTTTGTAGCACGCATTTTTTTCTGGCAAATCAGCAGATACTAACTGCAGATGTAATGCAAGGAAGCCTCATACCCTGAGAGTTCCTTTGAAATGCTCTGGGCATTGGGCCATCTCAGCCTTTCTCTGCTCTTTCTCAACCTTGCTGGTGTCCTGGACAATGGGCCTTGGCCCTTTGCCCGGAGTTCTCAATAATTCCAACAACAACAAAAAACCTGACTGTTATCACCAGTTAATAAAAGCTGGCAGACTGGAACAGGTCCCAGTGTGGCCTGAAAGGCATTCTGTGAACATTAGGAGCGAGTGACTGAAGACAGCTAGTGTTGTTGCTGTAACTACCAATCTCTCAAGAAGAAAATAGAATAACGGTTTCTGTCAGCAGGTCTGATATAAACTGATGCATTTCTTCCATAGATTTTCTTCTGCTCCCAAGCCCTGACTCAATGATATTTCTTTATAACAAGATTATAAAGGTAAGAAGTCCTTTCTTCCATCGTAAGGTCAGACGGGAAGGGGGGATGTTCGCTGATGCTTACGCAATGTTCAGCATCATTTGCGATTCCTCAGATACTGAAGCAGTCCATGCTCAAATGCAACAAGATCTGGACAATATCCAGGCTTGGGCAAAGAGATAGCAAGCAATATTTGCACCACACAAATGCCATTACAACCATCTCCAAAAAGAGACCATCTAACCACCATCCCTTGGTATTCAATGGTGTTACTAGCACAGAATACTCTACCATCAACATCCTTGGGGTTACCATTGACCAGAAACTCAAGTGGGCTCATCACATAAACACAGTGGCTACAAGAATACTGTAGCAAGTAGGTCACCTTCTGACTTCTCAAAACCAGTCCACCATCCACGAGGCACAAGTTCAGAGTGTGATAGAATACTCCCCACTTGCCTGGGTGGGTGCAGCTCCAACAACACTCAAGAAGTTTGACGCCATCCAGGACAAAACAGGCTACTTGATTGGCACAACATCCACAAGCGTACACTCCCTCCACCACTGATGCTCAGTAGCAACAGTACGTACTAACCACAGGATGCACAGCAGAACTTAATCAACGATGCTCAGACACCACCTTCCAAACCCACGACCACTTCCATCTAGAAGGACATGGGCATCAGACAAATGGGAACACCACCACCTGCAAGGTCCCCTCCAAACCATTCACCATCCTGACGTGGAAACATATTGCTGTTCTTTCAGTGTCACTGGGTCAAAATCCTGGAAATCCCTCCCTAATGGCAGTGTGGGTCAACCTACTGCACGTGGACTGCAGCAATTCAAGAAGGCAGCTTATCCTGAAAATAAAACAAATTAGGCAATAATTCTCCAGTTTTCAAAGCTAAGTATGGAGATGGGTGCATTCAGTAGTCACTGACTCTTTGCTGCTCCCTCATCACTGAGATTACTTGCAGGATCAACTAGTGACCATCAACCAGAGACCAAGCATCTCAGTGAATTTTGGGCCTTGACTGTGGATTTGCACCTTGCCAGAGGCTCCCAACCAAGTGGAGGTTGGCAACCTCTAGATCCAAAAGACACTGTCAGTATTTCACAATTACTCTTTAGGGGATCCAGCTGTGAGAAAGTAAGCAGCTTTCTTTTGCTGCTTATGGGATGGGTGTCACAGAAGAGACAGGGTCAGGGGAATCAGAGACGAGGACTGGAAGGTCCCTTCTCTCTCCCATCTCTAACCCCTATTGCCCCTTGATTGGGTCAAATGGAAGCCCTCCCCAAACAGCAGGCAAGTTGCCCTGGTTTTCAGGTTTCTCACCCACAGGGTAGGCAGATAAGCTGTTAACTGGTTGTTAATTGACCCCTTAAAGTGTCTGAATTGCTGCTGAGTCAAGAAAGTCTCCCAGTGAACCTTCTTGCCCAACATTAAATTGTCGGAGTGGCAAGAAAAGGGTGATTATATCTCCAGAGTCAACTTGCCCAATACTTCGCCATCACATCACCTCCAGGGCGAGGAATATTTTACCTTTTGGTTCCCACCGTGATAAGTGATGTAACAGTTTGGTTCCTTGGAGGCCTGGTTTCAGAATGACAGCCCTGCCACTGCTGGGGTGAACGGATTTTCGTTTGTAGATATTGCTGCATTTTTTCAAGCTTATTTTTTAAAAAATCAATAACCAGAAACCAGATTAATTACCTCTTTATGTCATATAGGCCTATAAAGGCATCTAGCAAACTCTCTTTCTCTCCCAAGTTGGCTTATGTCAATAGTCTCCTGTTCGCAGTTAAGTGCCATCTAGGAAAGGATTTTGGAGCATTTCCAGTCAAGATCCTAGGCATATATGGGATGGAAGCACAAACTTACCATCCCTCAGCCCAGCATGATGTGTTAGTCTGACTTACAGAAGCTACATAGTGGATGTTCTTTAAGCAAGTGGTTCTGGAGGGGTTAATGCTCACATTAGATTGAGCTTCACCAAAATCATGATGTGACACTGTGTTTGAGTGGACACAGTTGAGATCTACACAAATTCCTGAGAGGAACAGAAATTTTCTGCATGGCTCCTGATATTCCTGAGTAACTGGTCCAGAAACAAGTCATTGCTGACCGACTGGTAAAACAGCAACCAGTGGAAGATCTATTGAGCTTCCTGCACTCACGGCAGAATCCACAGAGAAGAAAGAATCCACAGAGAATACCAACAATAGCATAACAATGTTTGTTGTGACTGCAATGTAACAATGGCCAGCATGCCAAGAGAGGCTCAGTTAAATTTGACAGAAACAGGAGCATTTCAATTCACCAGCTTTATATTGAAGAATGGCCATTCAAGTGTTGGCTGAGATTTCCGGTGCTGACAGTATTTCACAATTGTAGATGACTTATTAGTGTATGACTGAAGATTACTTATTTCAGCTTTCCTTTGGGAATACATCTTGGAAAGGGATTTACCACCAATACTTACACATTGCTGAATGTACAGCCAGGGCTTAGCCAGCAGTGTGGTGGCAGAGATTTCATAACATGTTACGAAACCTATGAGTAATACAAAAATTTGTCAGGTCTTGAAAATACTCCTGCCATCACTGAAGACAAATCAGAAGACTATAAGTTGCTGCATTTGACCAGGAGTGGCATCAAAAAGCCCCAGCAAAAGTGGAGTCAATGAGAATTGGGGCAAAACTCTGTGCTTGCTGGAGTTATACCTGGCAGGTAGCAAGACAGTCGTGGTTGTTGGAGATCATCCCAGCTCCAGGACATCTCTGCAGGTGTTCCTCAGGGTAATGTCCTTGGCCCAACCATCTTCAGCTCCTTCTTCAATGACCTTTCCTCTATTATAAAGTCAGCAGTGGGGATGTTCACCAATGATTACACCATGTTCAGCATCATTTCTGACTCCTCAGATATTGAAGCAGCCCATGTCCAAATGGACAATCAAGGATTTGGACAACATCCAGGCTTGGGCTGATAAGTGACAAGTAACATTTGCATCACATAAATGCGAGGTAATGGCCACCTCCAATAACAGACAATCTAACCATCATACCTTGACATTCAATTATGTTACTATCACTGAATCCCCACTATCAACATCCTGGGGATCACCATTGATCAGAAACTCAACTCGACTAGCCATGTAAATACAATGGCTATAAGAGCAGGCCAGTGCTAGCTAGTAACTCAGCTCTTGACTCCCCAAATCTGTCCATCATCTACAAGGCACAAGTTAGGAGCGTGATGGAATACTCCATGCTTGCCTGGATGAGCGCAGCTCCAACAACACTCAAGAAGCTTGACACCATCCAGGACAAAGTAGACAGCACCTTCCAAACTCATGATCACTACTATCCAGAAAGACAACGGCAGCAGAAACATGGAACACCAGCACCTGCAAGTTCCCATCCAAGCCTTTCACCATTCCTGATGTGGAGATTTGTTGCTGTTCCTTCAGGGTTGAAATTTTGGACTTCCTTCTGCGATGCATTGTGGGTTGACCTACAACACATGAACTGCAGTAGTTTGTGAAAGCAACTCACCAGCACCTTCTCAAAGGAACATAGGGATGGGGAATAAATGTCACCCTGGCCAGCAATGCCCACATCACCTCAATGAAGAAGAAAAGTTGCTGACAAAATTTGCTCTTATTCAAAACTGACTTTAGTCTTCTGTTGCAATTAAAGAGCTGCTTACCGTGACGGTCCTCCTTATCATTCTTTCCCTTGCTTGATGTGTGGTGACCCTCAGGTTAACCCACCATCAGTCATCCTGCTGTAATGAGAGAGCAGCCTTGTGATCCTCTGGGACTATGGTGACTTGGCTTATCTTTTTTTGCAGTAAAAGTCTTAAAACATGTGACCTTGTTACGCTATCCTTTCAGCTATTAATTGGAAATTCAAACTTCCTTTTTGAAGTTATCAGTCTGTAATATAATCATAATGCCATTGGATCTTTTATGTCCATCTGAGGTGGTAGTTGAGGCCCTGTGCGAAAGCCAGCATCCCCAGCACTGCACACTGTCTCAGTTCTGCACTGAAGAAGTCAGTCTAGATGATATGCTCAAGTCCCTAACATGGTTTGAGTTCATGACCTTTGGCACCAAGCAAGTGAGCCTTAATAGTTCGGCCACAGTCTGAATAGTGGTCAGGATGCAGCATTTCATCTTCTAAGCTGCAGCATAAAGGAGATTGACTGATATTTTAAAAATTAAAATAACCAGTGCCCAATGCCTCGACATGAGTCTAGCTTGAACTGATCTGTTGTGTGAGCTTTGGGTTCGGACAGGGTCTGTAGCCGCCCAGTCACTGTGGTCAAATAGCTTGCTGACACTGCACAAGTGACCAAGTGAGGCAGCAAAGTTTTGATCATGACCCTTTAACCATGGTTTCAACATGAAGCAAGGCCTTCAGGAAAAGAAGAAAGGAGAGCATGGCCCGGTTACTCTGCAGTGCACTGTCAATACCTCTTTAAATCAATCCTTTCCTTGGCTACCATGAAGGAAGGGATTATTAAACTCAATCACCAGCTTTACAACAGATACTGCAGCACGAATTTTAACAAATCCCAACACAGGACTCTCTATAAATCAGATTTGGCTGGAGATGAATTTGCAAATCATTTTACTCATCTATTTACAAATCATTACCATTTTAAATCTTTGTGCTTTAGAACCTGGGACATTTAATCATTATTCACAAAGCCATTTATTAAATCAGATCCTTTATAAGTTCAAAACCTCCTTCTCATCTGTTGTATTATGCAAGTCTCCAATTGCGATTCATTCTTTCCTCCTGCTGCCTGCAAGTTGATTTCAATATCATTTGCTTATTCTAATGGTTCTGGTGGGTTAGGCAACTCAGGACAAACTACTTGAAAAACAGGGATTTATCCCAGTATCCTGGGCAATATCCCTCAGTTTTTCAATCAAAACCCCCAAATCAGCTTGACAGGCCAATCACCTTGTTGCTGTTTGCCAATGTAACAACAGCGACTGCACATCAAAGTAATGATGCAAATTCATTTAAATTAGGTAAAGTGTTTGAAACATTTCTGAGAGACCTGATGAAGATGAATGTTAACTATTTAAGATCTGAGTGAAACTTTGGCTTCGTGTTGGCTTGGTTCAGAAAGAGCAGCAAGCTTCAAATCCTGAACAGGGGAGATGGACTTTCTGACTTGGAGTTCGAGATTGATGCTTTGTGGGTTGTTCCCAGCCTGGAGCAGTCAAACCCTCGTTCTGTACAGGACCAACCCATTCTATTGGTTAGAATACAGAGGGTTAGGGCCATGGAGGGAACATTCAGAGTTAATAGTGTTAATCAGTTTGCAAATCCTTCCCAGACTTCACACTTATTCTCCAAGCGAAAAGCATGAAGATACAAAACAGCATCTGTTTAAGATTAGAAATATGTGTATGTACATACATATGAGAACATAAATTAATTCTAACATTAATATTCATTGGTACTATTTTGTTAGAAATCTAAGTTGCTTAAATTCTTTGCTATTCACTTTCCCTGAGCTCTGACTGCTGATATATTCAGTAATTCCTGATTTATATCTTGTCTTTGTTCGGATTCAAGATTAATAAATTGTGAGCTTATTCTCATTTTTATGAAACATAGGCTTTAGTTTTGGAGTTTAGGTAATTGTTTAATCAGATTTTCATAATAAATGGAAATTGTTTAGATATTGCCATCATTCTTCTCCTGAACTTCTCTGACTGTCACTTTCTGTATTTGTCCTGCCTCATTTGTCTTTGATGCTGTGTCTCTCCCCAAGCTGTTTCACTGCAGTTTTTCTTTTCTCTTTCTATTCCAATTCTGTTCTCATGATTGTTCTCCCACTTATGCATTCTCTCTATATTTCACACACGATCTCTGTAAACTTAAAATAATTAATGTCCGTATTTACTCAAAGTGTCTTTCTTTCTCAGTCTTTGGCTTTCTTATAGTTTCTCTCTTTGTGTCTCTCCTGTTCGCTGACTGTCTTTCTCAAAGTCTCCCCATCTTGAGGATTCTATTTTTGTGTCTCACTCTGTCTCTGTCCTTGTCTCTCTCTATTTTTAATAGCATTTCTCACTCTCTATCCCTCTCATGAGTTACATCAGTTTAGTCTGAAAGATTGGTTGACTGAGATTAATGGTTGATTCTAGAATTTCTCTGACTGCCGCAGGTGTTAACAAGAAACCTGTCAATCCTGCCACTGACCAGAAAGCTACCGATGATCACTACCCATTTATACCTGGCCTGTAGTTCAGTCATTGAGTCATACAGCATAGAAACAGACCCTTCCGTCCAACCAGTCCACACCGACCATGTTCCCAAACTAAACTAGTCCCGCCTGCTTGCACTTAGCCCATATCCCTCCAAACCTTTCTTATTCAAGAACTTATCCAAAGTCTTTTAAATGTTGTAACTGTATGTGCATCTATTCCACACACTAACCACTCTGTGTAAAAAAGTTGCCCCTCAGGTCCTTTTAAAAACTTTCTCCTCTCACCTTAAAAATATACTGCCTGGTTTTGAACTCGCCCACCCTAGGGAAAAGACTTTTCACTCACCTTATCCACACCCCCTCATAGTTTTAGAAGCCGCAGGTTCTTGTGCAAGTTCCCCCGCTAACATGGTGGGTGCCTGCGATTTTATTCCCAGGCTGTTTTAACACTGCAAGACAAAATGGTTACTTGCAAGGTTGTCCACTAAATGATAGCTTTACAAACAAATACAACATATTTGAACGAGCGATCAAGTTGCAAAGGTTTTGTGCAGGGAGTACAAACACAGCTCAGTTGTTGGACATGGGACTCTTGTTTTCTTAAATATTTACTTCATTGATCTTTTTTTAACCAGTGGTGAAAATCCACAGTTAAAAGCACTACTTGGGTGCTGAGCTGAAGAGAAGGATCTTACCGTTCAGCGATAGTAGGAGCTGCAGATGCTGGAGAATCTGAGATAACAAGGTGTAGAGCTGGATGAACACAGCAGGCCAAGCAGCATCAGAGGAGCAGGAAGGCTGACATTTGCTGAAGAAGGGTCTAGGCCCGAAACGTCAGCCAAGGACAACCTTGCAAGTAACCATTTTGTCTTGCAGTGTTAAAACAGCCTGGGAATAAAATCGCAGGCACCCACCATGTTAGCGGGGGAACTTGCACAAGAACCTGCGGCTTCTAAAACTATGAGGGGGTGTGGATAAGGTGAGTGAAAAGTCTTTTCCCTAGGGTGGGCGAGTTCAAAACCAGGCAGTATATTTTTAAGGTGAGAGGAGAAAGTTTTTAAAAGGACCTGAGGGGCAGCACTTACCTTTCACCTTGTTCTCGGTGATATTTGAATAAATATTAAATAATTGCTCTCTGAGTCATCGTTCCCCTATGCCCCCATCCTCCATTTTGCAATGGAGACAATTATGAGAGACCAGCTTGGAAAAAGAAATGCATAATTTAGTGGCAGAAAGCAGAGGTGTATTTAAAAAATATCTTGCACTTTTAGACAATCACAGACATTGAAATTGCATCTGCGCATGTGAAGGAAACACTCCCCCTAGTGTTGGGGCACAGATCAACACAGCCCAACAACAAATGGATGAACACATGGTATTGAAACCATGAGCAGAGGACTGATATGAGACTACACTAAACACTCTCTCAATAACCTTAATCACAACAAGTTCACACATTACATCAACCTCTTGCTTTCCTTCCTTCTCTACCCGTTTTCCAGACTTCTTATAGATATGGACCAGAAGTATCATCAGAACTGTTGCAATTGTAGCTTTGCCTCTAAATGAGTGTGAGATTTTACACTACACTTCTCCCAAGGTTACAACAGGAGCAGCTGTGAAGACATTTTTATCCACCATTTGACTCTTCATCAGCACACCCCAATAAATTCACTCAGAGATGGCAAGTTTGATAGGAGCTTGTGTCCAAAGAGCCTTGGTGAGTTGCTGCAGTGTACCCTGAAACAGTACACACTGCTATGACTGTGTGCTACATCAAGATGGTGGATGGGGTATTAGTTACGCAAGCTCCGTTTGTCCTGACTGGCATTGAGCTTCCTCAGCATTGTTGGGGCTGCACTCATCTGGGCAAGTGGAGTGTACTCTCTTGTTCTCTTGAATTGTAGATATTGGAAAGGCTTTGTAACTCAGAGGGCTGAGTTACTTGCCACAAAATTCTTAGTCTCTGGCCTGCTTTTGTGCCACAGTATTTAAGTGGCTGGTCCAGACAAGTCCAGTTTTAATGGTAACCCCGAAGTGCTGATAGTGGGGGTTCAGCAATACTTATGCTGTTGAAGATTATGGAGATTCTGGACGATGTTCACTGCATGGCACTTGTGTAATGTAGATGTCACTTGCCACTTAAAATTCTAGTCCAAAGTAGAAAGTGGTCCAGGTCTTGCCATATGTTAAAGCTGACCTTCCAATAAGTGTGATGTTGTTGGAATGGGGTATCTGTGTCTGCAGGCTTAAAAAAATCAGAATCAATGACAGAACTTCCCAAATTGCAAGTTTTAATTTGAAGGCCTTTCTTTTTTGAAGGTCTAATATATTCAGCGCTGACTACAGACACAATCGATTCAGGCTTAAAAGCGAACAGGTGCTCAGTAGGAGAGATTTGATCTAACAGAGTGAGATTACGCGTGGAATAATTGGACTGTGAGATTTAGAGTTTTAATACCCCAGATTTGTAAATAGGTCAGTAAATAATGAAAGGATTTGCTCAATTGAATCTAGTAAAATCTGATTTCACCTTGAATAGATTTGAAAATCTTCATTTTTTAAAAACAATATTGGAAGAAGTGTTTTTTTATGACTGGCATCTCGTAATTAATAAGCGGGGTTCGGAGAAACTTTCTGAAGAAGGGTCCTGACCCGAAATGGCAGATTTCCTGCTCCTCTGATGCTGCTTGGCCTGCTGTGTTTATCCAGCTCCACACTGTGTTATCTCTGACTCCAGCATCGGCAGTTCTTACTGTCTCTCAGGGAAACTTTGGAAACTGATTCATGGGATGACAGTTTTGGTACTGAGGTATGTACACCAGCAAAGCCCAGGCTATTTCTAACCAGTGCTTCAGAGAGAGAGAGATTGTAGGAAGGAGAGGTTGATTAGGAGAATGAGAAAGTTAGACCATGGAGAAAAGAGGGAGAGAGAAGAGAGAGAGGATTGAGGAGAGAGTGAGTCCACAGAGGAGCAACAGAGAAAGGAGAGACTGGTGTTGAAAGAAAGAGAAAGAGAGATAAACCACTTGATGTATTTCGGTGATAGTAGGAACTGCCGATGCTGGAGAATCTGAGATAACACGGTGTAGAGCTGGATGAACACAGCAGGCCAAGCAGCATCAGAGGAGCAGGAACGCTGATGTTTCGGGTTGAGACCCTTCTTCAGAAATGGGGGAGGGGAAGGGGTTTCTGAAATAAATAGGGAGAGGGGGGAGGTGGATAGAAGATGGATAAAGGAGAAGATAGGGTGAGAGGAGACAGACAGGTCAAAGAGGCGGGGTTAGAGCCAGTGAAGGTGAATGTAGATGGGGAGTTAGGGAGGGGATAGGTCGGTCCAGGGAGGACGGACAGGTCAAGGAGGCGGGATGAGGTTAGTGGGTAGGAGATGGGGGTGGGGCTTGAGGTGGGAGGAATGGTTAGGGAGATAAGGACTAGCTGGGTTGGTTTTGGGATGCGGTCGGGGGAGGGGAGATTTTGAAGCTTGTGAAGTCCACATTGATACCCTTGGGCTTCAGGGTTCCCAAGCGAAATATGAGATGCTGTTCCTGCAGCTTTCGGGTGGCATCATTGTGGCAATACTGGAGGCCCAGGATGGACATGTCCGAGGAATGGAGGGGGGTGAGTTGAAATGGTTCGCGACTGGGAGGTGTAGTTGTTTGTTGCGAACTGAGCGTAGGTGTTCTGCAAAGCGGTCCCCAAGCCTCCGCTTGGTTTCCCCGATGTAGAAGAGGCCACAACAGGTACAGCGGATGCAGTATACCACATTAGCAGATGTGCAGGTGAACATCTGTTTGATTTGGAAGGTCTTCTTAGGGCCTGGGATGGGGGTGAGGGGGGAGGTTTAGGGGCAGGTGTAACACTTGCTTCGGTTGTAGGCAAAAGTGCTGGGGGTGATGGGGCTGGGGGGTAGTTTGGAGCGGACAAGGGAGTCACTGAGAGAGTGGTCCCTCTGGAAAGCAGATAAGGGTTGGGAGGGAAAAATGTCTTTGGTAGTGGCGTCAGATTGCAGATGGCGGAAATGTCGGAGGATGATGCATTGGATTTGGAGGTTGGTGAGGTGGTACATGAGGACGAGGGAGATTCTGTTTTGGTTATTATTGCGCGTAGGGGGTGTGAGGGACGAGTTGCGGGAAATGCGGGAGATGCGGTCGAGGGCATTTTCGATCACTGTGGAGGGGAAGTTGCAGTCCTTGAAAAACGAGGACATCTGGAATGTTCGGGAGTGGAATGCCTCATCTTGGGAGCAGATGCGGCGGAGGTGAAGGAATTGGGAATAGGGGATGGCCTTTTTACAGGAAGGTGGGTGAGAGGAGGTGTATTCTAGGTAGTTGTGGGAGTCGGTAGGCTTAAAATGGATATCTGTTTCCAGGTGGATGCCAGAGATGGAGACAGAAAGGCCCAGAAAGGAGAGGGAGGTATCAGAGATGGTCCGGGTGAACTTAACGTTGGGATGGAAGGTGTTGGTGAAGTGGATGAACTGTTCAAGCTCCTCGTGGGATGTATTTCGGTTCTAGCTTTAGCACAGGCCTTGTTTTGCTGTGGGATTCCTGGGCTGTTGTCAGAGTCATCTACTCTCCTTCATGGACAGTTGGGGCCGTATGGAGCTCACCCTGGGAGCTCCTTGACACTCAGAAGCTCCGGCTGTTGCACCAGTAGGCCACAACCATGGGCCTCCAGATGCAGTCAGTCAGGCTGATGGAGACCAAAGATGGGAGAGATAAAGCAAAGTGTAGGGGGAAGAAGCCGGCATCACTAAAGTCCGGAAGCTCCCTTAAACCTTACCACAAGATCCAAATGCTTTTAATCTGAGGAGGGGGCTTGTACCTCCAGAGGATTTGATTGTGCTGTGACAGGAAACAATTTGTGTTAATATTGATTTTACTCTAATCTAATCTGTCAATAGATAATGGCTTTCATTCACTTCCATCACTGTCTGTGCAACTGTTAATGGTTATGTCCCATTGAGACATAGTGGTAACTTGTCATTATTGGTCAAATTTCATCAATATTTGACATCTCCTTTATTGCACTAAGTTCCTGGTGGGAATGTCTTGGGCTCCCAGTGAATTTGATTCATGACTTCACATGAACCTACATCTTGGCTGCCTACGCAGTACCACAGCAGCGCTGAATGATAGGAGGTGCCACTTTCTGAAAGAGGTATTAAACCTAGACCCTGTATGTCCCCCATAATTGGCATGGAGGATTGCATGGTATTACTTCAAAGTGAGCATTCTCCCACCCTGCCCAAGCCAATACTTGAAGCCATCAACCATCATCACAAAAGCAGATGATCCAGTTATTGTTGCATTGGGGCTTGTGGGATCTTGCTGTGTACAAAAAGACAACTCCGTTGCCTGCACTATGACACCGACAGCACTCCAAAAAGTACCTCATTAGCTATAACCAGGTCCTCTGCGCTTGTGACTGATACTGGATTAATTTTTACCCAACTCTCTGCAAGTCAGTGGACCCTGATTGCTATAGCTACTAAATGTTGTATATTTGACATTGTAAAGTTCAGATTTTTCTCAAATTCTGTTGACTTGCCGTACACCATGCATGAAAGGGACACTGAGGAGGCACTCTGGCAATACTGGAGATGGCTGAAGGTACCTATACTGAGGACAGGTGATTGAGCTGCTGAGTGAAATGTAATGAAAGCTTGCTTGGTTGGCTGACTGATGGATGGGTTCATTCCACAGGAAGGGAAGAGATCTGTATCCCTGGTTAGTCACGGCCTGGAAAGTGCTCAGTATTGAAGCTTAGTTTCCTTCTCCCATCTTAAAGATTTTAACCCCTCTTTAAGACCAGCTTTGGAAAGAGCCCCTTGCTGATGTCAGACTGCAGTCCTGGTGCTGCCATTATATCAGCCAGCTTACCGCACATGGTGGGAAAAGTATAATCGGGGCAGAAGGATGTGCTGAGGACAGGAGGAACCCTTCAGGAGGAGCTGGTAAATATTGCCCTGCCTCTTGTACATGTGTAAAGAACAGGCAGCATCGCCCATAGCACAAGGAAGAGGCCATTCAGCCCATTGTACTTTGAATGGGCTATCTATTTTGAGTAATTTACATCACAGAAAGAGGCCATTAAGCCCATTGCACACATACTAATTTAATTAATACTGCATGTGTTCCATGAGATGGTGAGGAAAAGGACTTTTGATTTTAAAAGCAGGACCCCAACAGGGACTTGAACTTTGCATTGTCTTCCAAACAGTGCAATGCTGTGCCAATGGAACTACCTGACCCAGCAAATCAGTGACTCTGTTTATGCTCCACATGACTTTCCTCCCATCTTGTATCATCTCACCCAGTCCTTCTGTTTCTTTCTCCCTTATTTATTTATCTACCTTACTCTTTGTGTGCCTCTTTGTCACAACAAATCTGTGTGGCAGCAAGTTCCATCATTTTATCCACTCTTGGGAAATGTTCAAATGAAACATAAATTCCAGATTGCTGCCCTCAGATGATTCAAGCATAATTGGCATTGTGTACAGTGTTACTTGCTCATGTAGCTGCTATTTTATACCCCAATCAGCTCAACACGTTTCTTTTCCCCAATTTCCAACAGTGGAAGCCTCAAAAATGTGCAGTAGGCTTTTAGTCCAAATCCTTCCAGAGCAGAACAATTGGGCAATGTCAGGCCATGGCCCTTTGGTACAGCAATGACTATGTTATTAGGTCCATTTGCTTTGTTGTACATGAAGGTGCAGTGGCACATTTATAGCACATTAGTAAATGAATGAGACTGAGGGGGTGAATGGGTTGGACATTCAAACAAAAGCAAAATGCTGCTGGAAGTCTGAAATAAAAAGAGACCTTGCTGGAGAAGTCAGATGATTGGCAGTGTTAGTAGGAACTGCTGATGCTAGAGAACCTGAGATAACAAGGTGTAGAGCTGGACGAACACAGCAGGCCAAGCAGCATCAGAGGAGCAGGAAGGCTGGGTATCTTTGGAGAACAATTCAGATTTAATAGAGAAACAGTACCGAGTTTGATATAACTCTTCCTCGGTTCTGAAGAAGAGTCATATCTGATTTAAAACGTTAACTCAGTTTCCATCTCCTCAAATGCTGCCAGACCTGCTGAGTTCCTCCAGCACTATTTCTTTTAATTTCAAGGAGTTGAAGTCAGGTCTGGAATGAAGAGGAGAGGTCAGGATTGGGTTAGTTGGGTCCAGAGTGGAGTGAGAGGATGCAAAGGTGAAGTTGGGTTGTTGTGGCATGGAGGTGGATGGGGGTATGTTAAGATGAGCAGGATCAGGAGGGTAAGAGATTTACAGGGTGGGGTAGAGTTAGAAGTGTGAATGGTGGGAGCATTGAGTCTGGCCCTTGGAACTGCTGTGAGGTTTGGTTTGGGTGTTGAGGGTGTCAGGTTGAGTCCAGACAGGGGATGATGGGATGTGTGTCTGTGACTGGGAGGAATTGGAGATGGGGTGGAAGTGGTCATTGTGGGGGTGGGGGTGTCACAGTGTCGGGGGGGTGCATCAGAGTGTGTGGGTGTGTCAATATAGAGGCGGTCAGTGTGAGGGAGGTCACAGTGTGTGGGTGTTTCACTGTGAGGTGGATCAGGAAGGTTCTGTGTGGGAACTTGTCAGTGTGGTCAACGTGAGGAGAGGTTGGGGGTGTCATTTTTGGGGCGGGGGGTGTCAGCCAGTGACCGATTTTCTGTCAGCTTATAGTGATGTTGGAACTGGAACAAGTTAAAAATCTCTCTATGATTTCCTGGTGAACTACTGAGGTGAGTTGGAACTTCCAAAGTCTCAGACTCCAACCCTGAGGTTGGGGACAGCTTTAGAGCGTTTCAGATGCTGGATAATTGCCCTTTGAAGTTGGAAGACACTGTTTTTTTAGCATACATCCAGTCTTTGGCTATTAAGAGCTAGGAAGACCTTGGTGAGCTGTATTTGTTTTTTTAAAAATATCTCCTCATCTACTTCCTCTTGATTTTATGCCAATTACCTCAAATCTGCGTCCTCTGGTTTCTCTGGCTTTGCCACTAGAAGCAAGTTCTCCTCATTGACTCAACCAAAACCCCTCAGTTTTGAGAAACTTATTAAATCACTCCTTAACTTTGTTGTTCAGAGTAGAGCAGTCCTAGATTCTCCCAGTCTCTCCATGTAACTGAGGTCCTTCAATCCTGCTCCCTGACTAGCCAATTTCAGAATGCATAGTCATCACGAAAATGTTTTAAAGCTTTATTTGTTGCTCTCTCACTCTTCCTACTCTTGTAACTGTCTCCCTGACTTTTTTATTTCCACTTTTCCTTCAGGCATTTATTTTTCATTTCATCTCTTGTTTTCTCTCTGAATTGACCCTTTCCAACAACCTGCAATAAAGGGAGGAGTTGCTGACTTAAAATTCTTGCTGCTGAATCAGGTGGTTTCGTCCGCAGCTCTCTGTAGCTAATTCTGCCTTTACAACATAATTTTTTTGGAAATTTAATATACAGCATTATTAATATCCACTTATTAATGTCATCCTCCATCCAGCAGAGGTGGACGGAATTATATTTTTGGTGACAAAGTAACTTGGACCATGGTGGATCACAAGGATTGCCTGCAATATATGGACCTGACATGTTTTAAAGGTGTACTGACCCCAGGAATGATTGGCTAGAAAAGTGGAACATGAGAACAGGAGGAGACTGTTCAATATTTGTTCCACTGTTCAATTAGTTCATTGGTGATCCATTTTTCATCTGAATTTATCCAACTTTCCTTCATATCCATTGATGTCTTTATCTGCTGTGAATCCACATGAATTTCCCTGTCACAACTCTCCAAAAGTACTTCATCGCCTTTAAAGTACCTTTGGACATTCTGAGCTAGCGAAATAGAAATAGAAATAAATAGAAATTTCTTCTTCGTTCTTCATATAATCACAGAATTGTCATGGTGTAGTAGGAAGCCATTCGACCCATCAGGCTCCATTGGCTATCTGAATGTTAATTAGGCCTTATTGCTATTCTCCATCCTTTTCTCTGTAACCCCTACATTTTTTTCTTATTAGAATAACCATTCAATTATTCCCCTTAAATGCATTGCTTGAATATATCTCCACCACACTCCCAGGCACTGCAGTCAGGTCCTAACAACTCACTGTGTGAAAAAGTTTTTATTCTTACTGCATTTGCTTCCTTTGCAAATTGCTTGAAATTGTATTGTTGATCCTTTTATGAGTGGACTGTTACTTGGCTGAGTGATTGGAGAGGCTTTGATGCTTCTGGAACTGTTACTTCATCGCTAGAGTTGGCATTTTCAAAGAGAAGGAGAAGAAGAAACAGTTAAACCAACAGTCTGCATGGTCTGGTATAAGAGCATTGCCCCTAACTGGATGGCAGTGCCCTTTCATCCTGGGCCTAGCTGTTTGGGTTGCAATCAGATACAACTGAAACTGATGAGGTGGATCTGATGGCCATGTGGGAAATAAAAGGCTCATACACAGTATGTGAACACTGCGTTCAATCAAGATGAGACTCCCTCATGCAGTGATAATGGGAAAGTAGCTTCACTTAAAAGGGCTTTCGTCTCCCTGATTGTATTGTGAAGATAGGCTAGTGGTAGCACAAATGTACTTTTTAACTGCACCCCCGAGAGTTCTCAGCCTCTGAATCCTTTTCTTCACATGCTGACACTTGTGCAATGGGTCCCTTTGGTTTTGAGCACTTTTAGTCTCTGGAGCTGAAGGAACATTTTGTGTTTCCTTCCTCTATCCTTCCAACTCAGATTTCAACCCACCCTCCTCCTTCAGAAGGCATTGGTTTCCTGCTTGTGCAGTGCTTCTTGAGCACAAACATCCACCACACAGTGATTAACAAAGTGCTCATAGAACTCACCAACACAAGTCACTCGGCATTCTCTTAGAATGTAAGGGCGTGTGGGCTGTTAAGCTCCTTGAACCTGTTCTGCTATTCTGTAAGACCACAGATGATCTACAACCTAATTTTACCCCCTCTATATCTCTTAAAATATTTATTTAATAAGGACCTATTGATTTCTGATTTAAAATTAACAACTGCACCAGCAACAGTTGCTTTTGCAAAGGGGAGTTCCTCACATGCACCATGCATTGTGTGGGAATGGGAATATGGCTTAACTTTTCAATTCCTAACCCTGGGATCTTGACCACAGGAGCAAGGAAGGTGAGTTAAATTGGAGCTAAACTGGGAATTTTTGCTGATCAACACTAACTGCATTCAAAGGATTGAAGGTTTTTTTTCAGCGAGTAAATGCAGTTGAAATACAGATCCATCCTGTTCCTGTAGATAAGTCAATGCTGCCTTGGGGTTTGAATTTGGGATCTTCCTTACCAGAGCTGTGGCATTACTTCTGTGGCAGATGCTGGAACTCTAAAATGACACAGGAAGTGCTGAAATACAGAATGGCGCAAGCATCTTCTGTCAAAAGACACACAATAAATGGTCCATATCTCCGGATAACTGAATAATCAGAGTCCGAACAAACCCTGAATAATGTAAATCTGGATAAATTGGAAGCTCTGATGTTCTGACCATGTGCCAGGCAATGACCAATTTCAATGGAAGAGAACCTAACCATCACCCCTTGACACGGCATAGTGGCTCAGTGGTTAGCAATGCAGCCTCACAGTGCCAGGGACCTAGGTTCAATTCCAGCCTCCGGTGACTGTCTGTGTGGAGTTTGCACATTCTTCCCGTGTCTGCGTGGGTTTCCTCCGGGTGCTCCGGTTTCCTCCCACAGTCCAAAGATGTGCAGGCTGGGTGGATTATCCATGCTGAATTGCCCATAGTGTTCAAGTGTGTGTGGGTTAAAGGGGGAGGGGTCTGGGTGGGATGCTCCAAGGGTCGGTGTGGACTTGTTGGGCCGAAGGGCCTGTTTCCACACTGTAGGGATTCTAATGATGGATTCTAATAATGACATTCAATAGCATTACCATCACTGAATCAATATCCTGGGTGTTACCTTTGACCAGGACCTGAATAGGCTGGGAATATTGCGATGAGTAACTCACCTCCTGACTCCCCAAAGCCTGTCCACCATCTACAAGGTGCATGTTAGGAGTGTGATGGAATTTTCTGCATTTGCCTGGATGCCTGCAGCTCCGACAACACCCAAGAAGTTTGGCACTATCCAGGACAAAGCAGCCTGCTGATTGGCACCGCATCCATTACTGTCCACCACTGACACTGGGGCGCAGCAGTGTGTACTATCTACAAGATGCACTGAGAATTTCACCAAAGATACTTGGGCAGCACCCCATAAAAACCCACAGCCATACCATCTCGAAGGACAGGGGAACATCACCATATGCAAGTTCTCCTCCAAACCACTCACTGTTCTGTCTTGGAAATAAATTGCTGCTTGTTCATTGATGCTGGGTCAAAATCCTAGAATTCCCTCCCTAAGGTCATTGTGCATCTACCTATAGCACGTGGACTGCAGCGGTTCAAGAAGGCAGCTCACCACCACCTTCTCAAGGGCAACTAGTGATGGGCATTAAATGGTATCCCAGCCTGTGACACCCACATCCCGCGAATGAATGAATTAAAAAAGTTCAGGGAGAGAATTTTAGGACACAATCAGTTTCGGTAGATATTCCTGATTTTCACATTCTTAGGCCATCCCAAAACATTTTGCAGCCAGTGATGTACTTTCGAAATGTACTCACTGGTGCAATCTAGGAAAAGCTCACTGGTTGCTTTGTGCACAGCAAGCTCCCACAAAGAGCAATGAGAGATTGACCTCGATCATTAGAAGAGCTTCGTGCTGGACATTGAATATAATCTTTTATGGCCACCTGAGAGGGCAGCTGGGGCCCTAGTTTAATGTTTCATCTAAAAGCTGCCATCTGTATTGATGTAGCACTCCCTCAGCAATGGACTAGAAACGTCAGTATAGATTTTGTGCTTAATTCTCTCGAGTGGGCTCTGAACCCACAACCTTTTTGCTCCTTTTGAATCAATTTTTCAACCTTATTGAATGCATGACTTAGGACAATTGCAAATACTTCCTGCCAATGAACTCTGCTGCTCGCAAGTCCTTGCAGCCATTTCGCTATTAATGGTTACAGACCATCCTCAAATTCCTAACGGCATATCAAAACTAACCTGTGGAAAACAGGCGTGTTTATAGAGTTATCGAGTTTACAGCACGGAAAGAGGCCCTTTGGCCCATCGTACTTACACCAGTCATCGAGTACCTATCTATTCCAGTAGAGTCCGCCTATAGAGTATAAGAGCGGGGAGGTGATGTTGAATTTATGTATGACCCTCTGTTAGACCTCAGTATTGTGTACAGTTCTAGGTTCCACATTCTAGGAAGAATGTGAATACATCGGACAGAGTACAGAAACAGTTTACAAGGATGAGGAACTTCAGGGCTGAGGATAGTCTGAAGAAGTTGGGACTGTTCTTCCTGGAGAGAAGAAGGCTAAGAGGAGATCTGATAAAGATTTCAAAATCCTGAGTGGGGACTGGATACGGTAGACACGGAGAAACTGTTTCTGCTTCTAAAAAGAACTAAAGCCAAGAGGCTATAGATTTAAAGTGACGTGCAAAATGAAGAAAGATGAAGCAAGGAACAACTTTTTTACACAACGAGTAGTTAGTGTATGAAATGTACTGCACAGAAATGTGGTGGAAAGCGGGTTTAATTGAGGGATTCAGCAGGTATTGAACTATTATTTGGAAAAAGCAGGAGATGCTCACCAGGTAATGGTGCTCATTTAATGAGCCAGCACAGACATTGATGGACTAAATGGCTGCCTTCTGCATCTAAACAATTCTGTGATTCCTGTAATCTCTTTCTCCAGCACTTGGCCAGTAGTTTTTTTTCACAAGTGGTGTTTCAAGCGTGCATCTAAATATTTAAATATTGTGTTTACTTGCTGAACTTTTTTCTGTCCCCGTGTGCAGCAAGTGCAGAAACCTCATGACTTGATCAAAATGAGGTGGGACCCCCAATCGCTGAAGCAGGGTGGTCCATGTAGAAGGCAGCAGCCTTCCTTTCCCACCTTGAGCAGTCTCTCTGCCAGGTTTCCTGCCCCATTTATCAAATCCCACTCCATCACTCAAAGTGATCATTAATTGACCACGTCAAATTGAGGCAAGGTGAAGGGTGGAGGGAGGAACCCCCTGCATTGTATGGCCCCTCCTCCATCTACAATCCACCCTTATGAGGCTGTAAAGTCCCAACATGGCCGCGGTCTTTACTTTCTCTGCAAACTTTTTCAGTGATGGCTAGATTGGATTCTACGGGCCAAAGGGCCTCTTCTGTGCTATGTGACTTGTTGACTCTACAGATCAGCAAAGTATCTGTACCACTCCGATATGGCACTTTACTGCATTCTCTGATTGAATCACTGCACCATTGGCTGCCCTGCCTTCAGCTGCCTGGGCCCTGAGCTCTGAAATACCCTGTGTGAACCCTGTTCCCCTCATGACCCCCCTCGTTTAAATCACTGTTTGAAATCTTAACTGTGATCAAACTTTTGACACCTGCTTATGTTATCTCCCATGTGGCTTAGTTTCAAGTTTCGTTTGGTAACAGCCTGTGTTTTACTATGTGAAAGGTGCTGTGTTAATGGATGTTAATGTTGTTGTTGAGGAACTCAATAAAGTGCTCAAAGGAAGATCTTTCTCTTCATCAAATTCAGAGTGAATCTTTGCACATTGAGATCCAGAAAAGGAGTTTGGTTTGAGGAATGCTTGTTACTTTATAGAGTTTGGGACCGTGAGTTCTATCTAATTGTTTTCTTTTTCTCTCTGCATTTTCTTTCTGTTTATTGTTTCTGAGATTGTGGAAGGAAGGCTATCATTTGTGGCCCATTCCTTAATGTCCTGGTTTGCTAGAGCCATTGTAGAGGGGAGCTAACAGTCAGCCACATTGATTTGGGCCTGGAGTCACATATGGGCCAGACCAGATAAGGACAGCAGATTTCCCTCCCTAAGCGACATCACTGAACCAGACAACCGATGGTGATGGTGACCAGGAAACTGAGACTAGTATTCAGTTCCAGAGCTACTAATTGAATTCAGATTATCCTGAACATTATTCTGGGTCTCTGGATTACCAGTCATTGATGTGACCATGAGGCCACTGTCCTTCCCACTGTGTATAACCGAAGGTTTCAGACTGACTGTGGATGGATGTCGGCTTAGGCCCAGGGTCTGCTGGCTTTCAAAACTCAATTCCCTCCTTTTTTTAATTGCAGGTGTACAAGAAAAGATAAGTGTAAACGTTCTACAGAGCTCCGAAGATTTGCATCCGACATCAAGCAATGTGTCACTCTCACAGTGAGCCCGAGCAACATTTCTGTGTCACAGTATAGTGTGCCGGTGAGTGGCAATGGACCAGCTGTTTGTTGAGTGTGGGCAGGCGTGGGCAGGGGGGTTGGTGGGTGGGTGGGGCGGAGGGGTGGTGTGTGGAACTGGGGGGCCGGTGGTAGGTGGGTGAGGGAACAGGAAGCCATACACTTCTTTCGTATCATGTCTTCCTTGGATTCTTGCAAAAACATGTTTCTTAATAGTGCCGTGGGGTTGATATGCAAGGGTTAAAGGGTGATTGTTATTTTAAGAATGAGAGAGATGTTTCTGTCTCAGAGATAAAAGGTACTGCAGATGCTGGAGAATCCGAGATAACAAGGCGTGGGGCTGGATGAACACAGCAGGTCAAGCAGCATCAGAGGAGCAGGAAAACCTGACATTTCGGGAAGGGCCTAGGCCCGAAACGTCAAGTTTTCCTGCTCCTATGATGCTGCTTGGCCTGTTTCTGTCTCAGATTGGTTTGCAATAAAGGTTCATTAGGATGCTACCTGGAATGAGGAATTTGGTTTTTGTTGTTGGTTTTCTGTTAATGGGTTGTGAACATCACTGGCTAGCCAAACATTTAGTACCCATTACTAATGGCCCAGAGTCCAATAAAGACTCAATTGTATTGTTGTGGGTCTGGAATCACATGTAGGCCAGACCAGGTAAGGATGGCAGTTGCCTTCCCTAAAGGACATTAGTGAACCAGATGGGTTTTCCTGGCAATTGACAATGGATTCATGGTCCTCATTAGACTCTTAATTCCAGATATTTATTGAATTCAAATTCCACCATCTGCCATGGCAGGATTCAAACCTGGGTCCCCAGAACATTATCTGGGTTTTTAGATTAGTGATAATGCCACTAGGCCATCACCTCCCCATCATCTCCAGTAAACACACATACGAAGGAGGAAGTCATTTATGTAGCAGTATTCAAAGCTTCAGACATCTCGAAGTGATTTACAGCCAGTTAACCACGTCTTTGACATATAACCCACTATTGTGAAGCAGAACAAACAGCGGGGAGTTTTTATAAACAGCATTACTATAAATGTGATAATGACCAGATAATCTGTTTACCTGGTGGCTGAGCAATTAATGTTTATCAGGACCGTTTGAATAATTCTCAAGTGCCCTTCTCTCAATAGTGCCGTGGGATATTTCATGTCCACCGATAGGAACTTGCACGTCCCGCTTCACCTCATTCTCCTCTTCAACTCCCTGTTCTTTCCCCTGCTGTACCCTCAACCATCTTCTCTTCGACCCCCCTGCCACATTCTTCCCCTCACTTCACATGTTCCCTCCCCTCTCTCATCCCTCCTTCCCTCCCTTCCACCTCAGCTCCTCCCACCCTTCCCCTCTATATCCCGCCTTCCCCCCACCTTCTCCTTTTCCTCCTTCCCGTTGCACCCTCGTTTTCTCCCCTTCCTGTCCTTAAACATCCACTTTTCTTCCAACGCTGTCAAACCCCTCCTGCCTCTCCTCCCCTCTGTTTCATCCCCATAGCCTCCACCTATCCAGCCTATCACCTCCACCCCTTCCCCCTCACCTCCCTACCTAGTTACCCCCTCTTTCCCTCCATTTCTTCATGTCTAACTCCTCACCGTCCACCCCCTTCCCCATCCCGCTCCTCCTCCCTGTCTTCCATGGCCATCTCCTCCTTCACCAGCACCATTTCTTTGAAAACTGGTCTCTCTGTGAGTTACCAAAGTTGTTCAATAAGTCCCGTCCAAGTAATCTTCTTGCTGTCGGGTAGTAACTACCTGTTCCAGAGCTGAGCATAACCCTGGCCTTTTTGATCTTGTCTGCTGCAGTACATCAAATTACCTTTGTTGAAAGCAAACCAATTATTCCCATGTTTCAGTTGTAACACTACATATGTTTAAATAGCTGTGTGCTACCATTTGACACTTGGTATTTGGAGGCTTCATTTCTTCGCTGTTATCCCATTTGCCAATTTGAAAGAAATCCTGTATTTCCGACGGCGCCCTCAGATTCAATTAGACGAGATCTATTCCAGGTGGTCACATGCCTGTAGTATCCTTTCTATTCAGAATAATGGAGACTTTGGGGGCAAGGGGTTTGAGGTTAGTTATTTTGGAGAACCTAGAGAGTGAGTGGGACTATTGTGTGGCCATATAATTCATTGGACCTGATATCGAGCTATATGTAATTTCAGCAGGAAATGGGAAAAGAGAAAGTGTATTATTTTAAAACATAGGTTATGAAATTACACCTTGCCAACTTCCATTTGCTGATAAAAAATGACAGGTTTTGTATTCCAACAGCAAATTATTTTTCAGCTCAGCCTGCCAACATCACTTGCTCTGAAATGTAATTTGGACCCTAGGAAAAAAAAGCATTTCCATTTTGTGGTGGAAATTGCAAGCGACAGCTTATTATTTTGTGGCCTTGAATTCAAGCCACACTTTCTGATTAAAAAAAGACACCTGTCAGGACACACAAGGGTGTGTGGGGAGTCAGGAAGAGAGGAGAGAAAAAAAATAATAGCTCTGTACCTGAGCCTGTCTTTGAGAAAATTAGCCTGTGGTTTTGTATGGGCCTAGTCCAAAGGCTTTTACACTTTAGATGTAACACATTGGAATGCCACCAGTCCAAAACTGGGAAGTGGTTTTATTTCCACTGCTCCATTGCAAGGCAATTTGAGGAAAGTGAGTCTCCATGTATGTGTTGTGACAGCTGGAATGTTCTGGAACAAACAGTTGCAAGGTTCTGGAGGAACAAGTTGTAAAATTACAGCCTTTCATACGCTTCATTTTCCCTGTTATTCAAGGACTATTTCTGTTTTGCCATAGTTTTGACATCAGAATTGGGATATGTGTTAATTTGCAGAGCAGCACGATCATCCTGTTGTATTCGTGACCAATGCTGCCTTGGGTTTACCCTGCTGGGAAGGTGGGTAAGTCCTGGGTGGAATTAGAATTGGAATTGGGTGTGACAGTGGTTAAAGCGTTGATTTTTCATGGCTGTGACTCGGACTCAAGTTGGTCCACAATAATGAGTTGGAAGTGTCTGTCGGCTGACTTAGGGTGACCAGACAGTCCGTTTTTCATCCAGTGTCCTGGCACCTTTACAATTGCTTTAAGGCATTCAAATGTTATGGATTTCATCTTTTTCCTTTTTGTCAAATACATTTGTGGGCCCTGATGGGAGATAATCTGTGAGAAATTCTGTCCTAGTTCCTGTAAACACGCATCACATTGCACTGCATTACAGTATCCCTCCGTCCATCACCCATTTGACATCTCTCAGGGAGTTCTTACTCGCTTTTTCTGTGTGTTGATGGCTGCATTGCTAATTATGCCTTTTATAAGATTGACAGAATAGCATTGCCAGCTCCGGCTGGGCATATTCTGGGTAACATTCTCACATGTCCTCCCTCTCACCTTCAATGGCTTCACCGCAGACCTCTGCCATTGGTTGCCAAACATGTGCATCAGGACAAAGCTTTGCCATCCCATTGCTTTTAAATGTGCCCGTGGCTTTGACTTTGGAAAATCTGACAACCCTTTGCTGACTAAACTTTGAAATTCTCTCTCTGAGACTGGCTGTCTCTCTCTTTCCTCCCTTCAAGATGCCTATGATCAAATTGTGTTTTAAATCAATAGTTGTGCACCTTAACATGTTTGGGCATCTCCATGGCCATCCCTTTCCTGAAGTGAGACTTGAACCTGACCCTTGTGGCCCAGAGGTAGGGACGCTATCGTTGCACCTATTGATCACGTCAGTGGTCACCTATTCTGATAACTCCTTTAGCGGCGTATTGTCCAATCATGTTTGGCAATACTCCTGTGAAGCAACTTATTGTGCTATTATTAATACGCTCCATAAATACAAGTTCATACAGCGCACACATTGTTCCTAATTGATCATCTTAATCAAGGGTTATAGGGAAAAGGCAGGAAAGTGGATATGAGGGAGGTTGGACCAGCATGATCCTGTTGAATGGTGTGGCAGGCTCAAAGGGCCAAATGGCCTACTCCTGTTCCTATTTCTTATGGTCTTATTCAGAGGCTACAGCATGGTTGGGGTGGAAAATTAAGAAAAAAAATCAATCTCACTCCAGATTTTTTAAATCCGTTTATGATATGAGGGCATTGCTTCCAGACCAGCATTTATTGCCCACCCCTAATTTGTCCAGAGGGCTGTTAAGAGTCAACCACACTGCTGTGGGTCTGGAGTCACATGTAGCTCAGGCTAAGTAAGGACAGCAGAACTTCTTCCCTAAAGGAGATCAATGAACCAGATATTTTTTTAACAGCAATCAACAGTGCTTTCGTGGCCATCATAAAACTAGAATTTTGCTTCAGATTTTCAAGTTTCACCATGTGCCTATGGTGGGATTCAAGTCCATGTCCACAGGACATTAACCTGGGGATCTGGATTCCTAGTCTAGAGACATAACCACTATACCACCTTCTGAGCCCAGAGCCAAGATATATGGCTGAGCAATATTGAGGGAGATTTGTACTGTATTGGGCTGTGCTGTAGTTGGTCTGGGAGATCACTAAAATGGGAAGTGTTTATTTTCCTCAGAGTAAACTTTCCTTTTTTGATGTACTTTAATACTAAAAAAAAACTATGGAAAAGATATAAAAGTGAGATTATAAACATCTGTTGGGGGGAAGGGAGGTATGTGTTGTCTATGGTAACCAGGATTGTCATGTCTGTGCCAAAGACTGTTTGTATTTCTCCATGAGGCAAGGCCATCACTTTAAACCTCTGAGCTGAGATGTTGCTATGGTTACCCAATATTCTGCGTTGGTCAGAACTGGAATGAGGGAACATTTGCTTCCAGAAGAGTCAGGAGAGGGAGTGTGGTTTCAATGCTATAAAATTCTAACAGGATGAGATAGAGTCAGTGCAGGACAGATGTTCCTGATGACCAGGGAGGCTAGTAACAGGAGTCACAGTTTAAGGATGCAGGCTTGGAGGACTGAGATGAGGAGAAATGTCTTCACCCAGCGAGTGGTGAGCCTGTGGAATTCTCTGCCACAGAAAGCTGTTGAGGCAAAAAAATTGAAAGTTTTTAAGAGCGAGAATGATGTAGTTCTTAGGGTTCAAAGGATCAAAGGGTTTGGAGAGAAAGCATATTTGAGTTGGATAATCAGAAATGATAATTTTGAATATTAGAGCAGGCTCGAAGGGCCAATTACCCTACTCCTGCTCCTATTTTCTATGTTTCTATATTTCCCAACTAAACACAGAGATTCTCACTGTTTCCACTTCCTCACTCTTGTTCTGCAATGTTAAATTCACAATAGTGTATCTTTCCACACCAATCGTAAGATGTAGACATTGGCTCAGTGGGTAACACTCTCGATCAATCCAATTTCAGAGGTTTGAGCATATAATCAACCAGATATCCTCGTATCGCACTGAGAGACTATTGAACTGTCCGAGGTGCTGACTTCTTGTGAGATATGAAATTGAGAAATGTCACTCGATGGGATATTGATGTGTTTGCAAGGGAAGTGAGATATCTAAGTAGGAAAATTTTACTACAGCTGATTAGAACCTTCCTGAGACCACATCTGGGATACTGTATTTTTATTTAAAATGATATAATTACATTGGAAGCAGCGCAGAGAAAGTGTATTACAGTGTAAGGGCTTTGAGACCCTGGAGCAACTTTGTCATGATGTCACACAGCTGCACGTCATTGAGAATAAATAGTAGTGTGGGCAGGGTTAGAACATACTGGAAGGAGCACTTTTGAAGACACAGAGTGAGAGTCTTTTCAAGAAACAAAGACATGATCACACAAAGATGGGTTTGTCCATACATGATAGAACATAGAACAGTACAGCACTGTACAGGCCGTTCGGCCCATGATGTTGTGCTGACCTATTATCCTACTCTCAGATCAAACTACCCTGCATACTGTACATTTTACTATCATCCATGTGCCTATCTAAGAGTCGCTTAAATGTCTCTAAAGTATCTGAGTCCACTATCACCGCTGACACCGCATTCCACGCACCCACCACTCTCTGCGTAAAGAACCTACCTTTGACATCTCCCCTCTACCTTTCTCCAATCACCTTAAAATTATGCCCCCTCATAATAGTCATTTCTGCCCTGGGAAAAAGCCTCTGGCTATCCAATGATGTAACTATAAGTCAGAGCTTGGTATATCCATGGTTACCTGTATAGCAGTATTTAGTAAGAAATAGTAGAATAAATCATGTTATTTTGAAGCTTAAGCCTGAAGATAGTTCTTGACTTTGCTTTCTCCTCAACCAGTCTGTCTTCAATCATAGCTCATTGTGTAGCATCAAGCCACACAATAAAAGATATATTGCATTGGAAGATAAATGTCAGTACATGGACAGAGCTGGTTGGGGGCAAATAGAAATGTGATTCAGTTGGAAACTGAGAGATTTGTTTGCATTGTCAGTTTGTGTCTATACTAACCAAAAGCTACAAGAATAACTTTTTGACTTTTTGTTTACTGCCTTTTCCCAGCTGGTGCTTGAAGCTCACAATGTGCCTGAGCTGTCTGTGGGCGTCAACTGTACGTTTGAAGACTTTGCAGAAATGGATGGCCTGGTGATCGGGAACATGATCCAGTGCATTTCACCAGCAGAGAAGGAGGTGCCTCGAATCCTGACAGACAAAGGTAGGAGGTTGACCCGGAAGTGTGTTCATTCAGACACCAGAGGGGAAGGCACTGGGAGGTCACTGTTGGAACAAAATCTATTGTACTGAGGGATTTGCTAGTTTCAGCTTCGCCTCAAACATGACTCATCACATATGCTACCCAACTCCTGAAATTGGACACAGTTTTTCACACAAACTTTCAGCACAGAAAGTGCCCATCATGTGAGAAATAGTTGTCTATAATTGCTCTGCTTTTAGTTTTAAAGTAAAATGATGCGTTGAATAGTTCCTTTCATTAATAGTCCATGGACCTGGGAGAGGTGATAGCTGGTGGTATTATTACTGGATTGTTACTCCAGAGACCCAGTTAATGTTTTGGGAACAAAAACAAAGTTGCTGGAAAAACTCAGCTCAGGAAGGGTCACTGGACCTGAAATATTATCTCTGTTTTCTCCTTCACAGATGCTGCCAGACCTGCTGACTTTTCCAGCAGCTTTGTTTTTGCTCCTGATTTACAGCATCCACAGTTCTTTTGGTTTTTATTTAATGTTTTGGGAACATGGGTTCCGATGGCAGATGTTGGAATTTGAATTCAATAAAAATCTGGAATTAAGAGCCTAATGATGGTCATGAATTTATCGTTGGAAAAATCTAGTTTTTGGTTCACTTATGTCCTTAGGGAAGGAAACTGCCATCCTTACTTGGCCTAGCCAGCATGTGACTCCAGACCCACGGCAATGTGGTTGACTCTTAACTGCCCTCTGGGATGGGCAATCAATGCTGACCAAGTCAGCAATACCCTTGTCCTGTGCATGAATAAAAAAAATCATGATAACATGCAATGTCAGGATAAAGCAAATTTCTGAAAGCACATCAGTGACACTGTGGGAATAACTCTGAGAATGGGTAACTTTGAGAAGACACAAAGCTCTGCCTGGTGGGAGCCCTACAACTTGTAGAACAGCTTAAAAATTTTCCTTTTCAAATTCCTATGATTATGTTGATACTGGAAGCTCAACAAACATAACTTGTAATTATAGTCTCTTTGAGAAGAAGAGTTACATCGTCATGGGTGCTGAGAGAATGTAATTAATCCGTGACACGTTCACAATTGGAGGGAAAAAAAATTCAAGGAAATGACCATTCTAAACATGAGCGTGCAGATTTTTCTTGGGAATGCAAAAGTAGGGGCAGAATATTTCAGAGAATTTACAATGGATGGAATTATGTGCATGGACCAAAATGTTCCTTGAACTCTTAGCCTCCTTCGTTGGGATTTGACTCTGATATTGGCTGATACTTCATGCATCGCGTTGCGTATTCCTTCTTTGGGAAATGATATTCTGTGGTGCACAACCATGTCTACAGCTGCAGTATTTGACCATAAGAAGAAGCTTTGCATCCTTGGGAAGCTATTGATCCCCATGGCTAAACCCATAACAAGACTAAGATGCTTCAAGGAATTTCCTGATATTCTGTGTTGAAGCCATGGCTAGGAATAGTGAAACAAAATTTTGTTTCATTCTTGCAAGCTCTCCACTTTCTAGTGCTTGTCCCTTTCAGTCAGTTGACTCTTTAAAGGAGATTTGTCCCCGTGAGGACTCTGACCCATGACCCATACCTGAATTCCTCAGTGGTCTGTATTGCACTGGGTCACTGCATGGCATCCAGCAGGTATAGTTAGGTATTGCAATCTTCTTACCCAGAACCTCTCGACTTTCACTGAGGAGTCGTTCTGAGTTAAACATTATGTTCAGAAAAAAAACTGCGACAAACTGAAATTTTTACAAGAAAATTGCACTTAAGACAAATTGTGTCCATTAAAATAAATGGGGAGAAAACGAGTACCTAGAGATGCTATCTCGACAGAAGGACTAGATGTTTGGAGGAGTAACCTGCGCTAAACCTAATAGAAAAATCAATTGCTACTGAAACAGTGTTTGACAGTTCAAATGTACACTGATGTGCCTAAGTACTGCTTAGATCAATAAAATAGCAACTTTGCAAAGTTTAGGACTATTTTTGTTGTGCATAACTCAGTTGGAATCCCTCTGTATCCTTTCAGCTTCGAGAACAACACAGTCTGAACTGTGAGTAGGTACCTTGACCCTGGCAAGACTGAAATACTGAGACGAAGAAAGACTCGATATTTACCCGTCCACCAATGTTTTTCTGTGCCCCTAGCCTTGATTATTAAGCTCCTGTTCATTCAGAGAAATGTCAGTTACCCTAGATTTAATGACTGGATTTATCTGATTTCTGAATTCTATTTTAGCTTCAGTTTCTTGCCAATTCTAAATAATCTTTGTTTGCGCATTCTTTCAGTTTTGTGCTTGTGTCTTCTGATCATTGAATTTCTCTTGTTTGCTCACCCCTTAACTCCCTCCTGCACATCTGCTCACCCCTTTACTCTCAGCTGCATGCCTGCCCGCACCCTAACTCCCTCCTGCATGCCTGCCCACAACCTACCTCCCTCCTGCATGCCTGCCCACCCCCTAACTCCCTCCCTCATGCCTGACCACAGCCTAACTCCCTCCTGCATGCCTGATCACACCCTAACTCCCTCCTGCATGCCTGACCACCCCCGAACTCCCTCCTGCATGCCTGCCCACCCCCTAACTCCCTCCAGCATGCTGCTTAATCCCTAACTCTTTCATGCATGTGAGCTCACCCCCTACCTCCCTCCTGCACACCTGCTCACTCCTTAATCTAACCACGGTGCCTCATCTGCCCTTGCTTTGATACTCATACTCAACTAAAGTCTTAAAAGCTCTAATTGACTCTCAGTGTTTTGGGGAAGTGAGTTCTAGATTTCCACCAGATTTGGTGAGTGAAAATACTCTTCATGATTTTCCGCTTGAATGGCTCACTGTAATTTTAAGGAGATGCCCCTTTCTCTCACTAGAGGAAACAGTCCCTTGTAATGATCCTCTGTGCCAGATGTTCCTGTCAAAAGTGTCAGATTATGTTATAGATGCCAAAGGGAGAGACAGTTGGAACATTGCAAGTTGTTTAACTGCCGTACTAATTGAGATCTGCAGTTTTGCAACCAGGTACCAGTTGGCAGGAGTAAGGATCTTAAAGGGACAGGACTGGTTAGTACATAAACACTGAGTCTGCTCTGAAGAAGCATTGGAGGAGATCTCATGCTGTATACACTGTGAGGTCATCTTCCTATTTGGATGTTGTCACAATTCAGGTGAAAATTGCATCAAGGAGCTTCTCTTTCCTCTCTGTCTTGTCCAGGTGCTACCTGTATGTTGTCGAGGGCAAAACTCCTCAACCAGCCAGCAATCTAAAACAAAAACCAAAAGAACTGTGGGTGCTGTGTTTGAAATTTTGCTTTCAAAATTGCTCCTTGATTAAATTCAACCTGCAACAATTGAAATAACATGACTGAAAAAGCGTCTGCAGAGCAATTTCTGGTCTATTTCTTCGTAACTTAAATCCGTTCAGAAGTTGCTAAGTTCTGTCAGTTTGCCTAGATGAACTAGTTTCATACTTCGAGCATCTTTGAATTAAGGCCTTCAAACATACGGCAGTTGATGATCTGTTGTTTATTTTAAATCTGAGAATGATAATTTTTTTTGTTAAATGCAGGATTAAAGGCCAAAGGCAGGTATATGGAGTTAGGTCACAGGTCAACCATGATCTCATTGAATGGTTGAACAGGCCAGAGGGGCTGAATGGCCTACTCCTGTTCTTACTCCTATGGTGATTCAACCTGGGGGTGCAGCCAGTTTTTAGGATGAAGCTTATTAAATTCGCACAGCAGGTCACAGAAGTTTGATTCACATTGGAAGTATTTTCGTACTCACTTGTGTGATTGTGTGGGTCATTTTTTTTTGGGTGAATTGCTTAGATTCAACTAATGCCACCAAACGCAAACACACTCCGACTCCCTGGTCACGGTTCACATTGTCAGAATCAGAATAATTCAAATTGATACGGTTTCTCGGTGCTGTTTACCACTTCATCATGGTTAATGGGAAAAATAATATTAATTTTCAGGCCTCCCTATCTGCCAGTATTTTAATTACATTTTAAATTAGGTGACCAGTTTGACTCTCAGACTAGCTGATGTGCTTTGAATGCAGGTCAGAATTATATTAAAACATAAAGACGTGCAAATAAATATATGTAATTAAACAGAAAAAACAAATGTTGATGGATAGTCACATTAAATGGTAAATTTCTTGAAGTTCATAAAATTGTGCATTTCAACAAATTTGTGATTAATTTTTTTAAAAAAAGGATGTTTAGCTATTCACAGGAAAGTTAACATGGAATAGTCAGTCCGGGTTGAAAATATTAATGGGCTGTTACTGTTTATTCCCACCATTCACAGATGATGGCATGTGATCGGTATCAGCACTTCCACCTCTGAATTGAAAGATTTTGGGTTCAAGAACTGCTCTAGCCCAAGATCCACACTGACAACTGAAGTGCTCCATAGTCAGAAATGCTGACTTTCAGATGAGGTGTTAAACCACCTGACCCCTCAGGTGGAAATAGAAGGCATTATTTGAAGAGCAGGGGAGACCTTCCCCAATGTTCATCTCATGATAAACATTACTAAAACAGTGCTTATCAATGCTGCTTCACAGCGCCAGGGACCCTGGTTCGATTCCACCCTCGGGTGACTGTCTGTGTAGAGTTTGCACATTCTCTCCATTTCTGCGTGGGTTTCCTTCGGGTGCTCTGGTTTCCTCCCACAGTCCAAGATGTGCAGGCTAGGTAGATTGGCAATGCTAAATCACCCGCAGTGTTCAGGCATGTGTAGATTGGGTGGGTTATAGGGGGATTGGTCCAGGTGGGATGCTCTGAGGGTTGGTGTGGACTTGTTGGGCCGAAGGGCCTGTTTCCACACTGTAGGGATTCTATGATTCTATGAGCCACATTTTGTTTTAACATTTTGTCCTGCACTCATCAATACAATTCACAAGAAATACCAATGCAAGGGGTTAAAAAAACAACATTTATGCTTTATGAGAGAAGTGGGCTCATTGGGTGGGAAACAGGCTCTGACTGTTACGTAGTTACTGACAATTAGCTGCCAGGCTTTGTTTAAATTTTTAAAAAAGGCAGGTTGACGCTCACTAGTCAAAACATTGTTGTTAGAACTGAACCTGGGAATGGCAATCACCTGATTTGTTGGCGTGCAGTCCGTATGCTTGTTCCTTGTGTCTGCAAAGGACAGCATCCTGTGTGTTCATATATGAAGATTCAAATATACATGTGCACCATCTTGTAAGCCTGACTGATTATTCTAATTTGCTTTCCAGCTAATTCTGCGCATGCACAGATAATTTCACAAATATTGTCCACTTGTAAAATAACATCTAATATGGCCACTGTATTTTAAGGTATGAAAGCATCAGCTGGCTGTTTACAGTCAATACCTTATGTCTTATGAACATCTAAAGGGATATGCTGTTTAGTATGATCTGCCAGTCTTTGTAATATATAGCCTCCGTACAAAGCTTGGCAATTAACTGTCAGTCATCATGCAATTGGTGTATTCTTCGTGGCAATGCCTCATCATCAGATTTCACTTGCCAACTAATTGGCATTCTCCTCCCATACAGTTGTTCGCCCTTTACATTGGTATTAGTTGCAAATTGGCCCAATGTGTGTAAGATGTAAAGTTTTAACAAAACGTGGGTTTTTTAAAGTAATGTTCCAATTCTGTAATACCGAAGAATGATCAGATAATCTGTCTGTAGTGTTTACTCCCAATGAAGAAGATGGGGTGCTGCCATTAATAGTGATGATCCCTCTGGATAAATGAACCCAGCATTCCACAGCACTCTGTTTCTTCTTTGTGACTTTTCTATGGGTGCTCCGGTTTCGTCCTACAGTCCAAAGATGTGCAGGTTAGGCGGGTTGGTCATGCTGAAATCCCCACAGTGTCCAGGCATATGCAGGTCAAATGCATTAGCTGTGGGAAATGCAGGGTTACAGGGATAGGGTAGGGGGCTAGGTCCTTCTGACTTCTTTGTAAGAGTTTCTTCCTTATAGATCCTCTGATCAATGCGCATTTATTTGTGTAGACTGGACTCCCTGTAATAGTGCAAAGTATTGTGGTCATTTCTGCGTAAAACCTAGGATGAGGTCATTGCTTGATCTGGATGGGAGTTTAAAAATCATCATGCTAACTATATACATACCCACACATGGTTCTCAAATTCATAATGATGCTGGCCATAATTGCAGCCTTATCTATCGTTATCACATCACTGCCAAGCAACCTCACTACACACGATTTGCTGCTGTGTTTTGTATAATACAACAGTGCTGTCACCTCATTGGCATAAGGCCCTTTGACAAGTCTTGAGACATTGAAAAGCAAGTTTATTCTTTTGTTTCCCAGAAACTTTGACAAGCCAAGCAATTTCTTATCATTTGAGAAATTTGAATTCAGTAACACACTGGAATTAAGGGAAAAATTGGCTTAATGATGATTGTGTAAACTGTTGATTGGTATTTAAAAAGAAAATTCTGGTTCTCTAATGTCTTATAGGGAAGGAAATCTGTCTTCCTTGCTCAGTCTGATTTACAAATCCAGGATAGACATATCACATCCAACCAAGGCGTGCAGAATATGCTGATGTCACAATTTAACTGGGAAGAGTGAGCTGATAATTGTACCCCTGTGTTCCACAAACCATCATAAAATGTATAAAATCTCAATGAGACCATCAAATTACCAATTTGCATGAGTGACTGCCACTCAGGACAGTTTAAACAAAACCTCTATTTATTGTGACACGCAACTCTAATGAGAGCAGTGAAAAGAAAGGATTTTTAATCTCATACACAAGCATCATGATTAAGCCAGACAAAAGAGACGGTGCAAAAGAGGTTTACCAGGATGTTGCCTGGATTGGAATGTATTAGTTATAAGGAGAGGTTGGACAAACTTGGATTGTTTTTGCTGGAGTGTCAGAGGTCGAGGGATGACCTAACAGAAGGATATAGTATTATGGGAGTCATGGGTAGGGTGGATAGTTGAAGTTTTTTTCCTGGTATGGAAATATCAAATATTAGGGAGCATTTGTTTAAATTGGGAAGAGGAAAATTTAAAGGAGATGAGGGAGACAAGTGTTTTACACAAAGGATGGTAGGTCCCTGGAACCTGTTGCTGGTTGTGGTAGAAGCAGAAGTGATAGCAAAGTTTAAGAGGCATTTATACAGACACATAAACAGATGGAGAATAAAGGAATGTGGACCATGTGCCAGCAAATGTGACTAGTTAGAATAGCATCATGGCCAGCATTGACATGGTGGGCTGAAGGGCCTCTTCCTGTGCTTTACTGATTTATGTTCTATGTCATCTCTTGCACTGAACTATCATCGAGTTGCCTAGCTATGGATGCCTAGCACTGAAAATGTTGGTGTGAGATGAGAATCATGTCTGACCGTGACATTTCCTCCTCAGAATATTGGAACAGGAATAGATCACTCAGCCTCTCGAGTCTGTCCTGTCATTCAAGTCCGCCGTATCTAATCCTTATCTTAACTTCATTGGGTTCTCACCCTTTAATACCATTGTCTAAAAAAGATCTAGCAGTCCCAATCTCAGGTCCAATTCTAAGCAGTTCTATTTTTGAGGAGGTTATTTTTTACAGTTACTCCAGTTATCGAACAATTTTATAACTGTAATGCTCGTATTTGTTCTGAAACACAATGTATTTGCTGAAAACCGTTTAAGCCATAAAAGGAAAATCCTTTGACCATTGGGAATCTGCAGTGAAAACTGTTGAAACTGTAATTATCCAGGATGGTGCTGTAGAAATGTATTTGTTGCTTGTCTATCGACCATATTGATTATGGACGTCTGACATCTAATGGCAATGTAGAGATAACATGGTGTAGAGCTGGATGAACACAGCAGGCCAAGCAGCATCAGAGGAGCAGGAAAGTTGGCGTTTTGGGTCTGGACCCTTCTTCGGAAATGGGAGAGAGGAAGGGGATTCTGAAATAAATATAGAGAGAGGGGGAGGCGGATGGAAGAATGCGGAAGCAGATAGGTGGAGAGGAGATGGACAGGTCAAGGAGGAGGGGATGAAGCCAATAAAAGTGAGTGTGGGTGGGGAGTTAGGGTGGGGGTTGGTCAGTCAAGGGAAGACAGACAGGTCAAGGAGGTGGGGATGAGGCTGGTAGCTAGGAGGTGCGGGTGGGGCTTGAGGTGGGAGGAAGGGATAGACGGGAGAAAGGATGGACAGATTAGGGAGGCAGGGACGAGCTGGGCTGGTTTTGGGATGCGGACAGGGGTGGGGAGATTTTGAAGCTTGTGGAGTCCACATTGATACCATTGGGCTGCAGGGTTCCCAAGTGAAATATGAGGTGCTGTTCCTGCTATCTCTGATGGCAATGTAGGCTTTCAGTGTGCCTAGTCAGGGAGGAAGGGGAAGACAAATATGCGTGCATTATTTATGTTGGGCATGGGGATCTTGAGGTGCCAGTGGTATTGTCCCTATCTCTGGCCCAGAATGTCTGGGTTCAAGTCCCACCTGCCCAGGAGATGTGTTATATCTTGTCTGAGCAGCCTGATTAAATTAAGAAGGAAAAAAAATGCTGGTCTCTTAAAGGAGCTCTTTCTGTCAAACCATGCTCAGTAAAAATTGCTTGCAGCTATTTTTTTGAATGTAGAGAGATCATGCAAGGAGTCTCATTGCTTTGTTGTAATAGCTATTATCTTCCATCAAAATCAATGATAAACCCCTTTCAAATCTATCTACATAATTCCACTTTAGATATAAATACAATGATCTTTCTGACATTGAGGTGAAAGTGGTTATGGACTGATTTCAAAACCTTCCTGGGGCAGAAGGTGTTGAGAGATGGAAATAAATTTCTGATGTGGCCAATAGATGATACCACCATACAATTCTGGGCTGAAGACGAGGCAGCACATTCTAAAATACACTCCCTCTCCCCGATTTTCAAACCTGGTGCTCCGCACAGGGCTGTACAGTCTGTGTGCAGGAATAATCTCCTTTCTGAGCTGGCATCAGGAGGCCTAGCTCTGGGTGTTGTTCAGTCGACCATTAAAATGAAGTATTTAACAAGCCTGTCAAAACAATCAGGAACAGATGGTTAACAATGAGCAGTGCTAACAGGAAATATATTATGTAAAATTTAGATAGATTAATTGTCAGCCGTGATTTGTGTGGATTGATTTATCTCTCTTTCAGCTGCCAGGGAGGCAGCTCAGCTCAGTAAAAAAGACAAAGGATGGTTTGTGTGCCAGTGCTCTGGTTATGGAACCTCACCCAAGGGGTTGGCACTTTGGAGAGAAGGTGGGCCCACCTGATGCATGCGCCTCTTGATTTTCCACTGATTCATTTAGCTAGGAACAGGGCTACGGAATATGGACTGGAGAGTTGACCTGGGAAAGGATGTTCTGGTTGTGGAGGGAGTGCGACAGAGGTTTACCAGACTCATTCCTGGGATGGCAGGACTGACGTAAGAAGACAGACTGGATTGGCTGGGACTATATTCACTGGAATTTAGAAGGATTCCGTAAGAGGGAATGGTGTTGCACAGTAACCTTTAAAATTCGAACACGGCCGGTAAAGATGTTCCCAAAGACTGGAAAATCCAGAACCAGAGGTCACATGGGATAGGTCATTTAGGATTCTGATGTGGAGACATGTCTTCACCCAGAGAGCGGTGAGCCTGTGGAATTCTCTGCCACAGAAAACAGTTGAGGCCTAAACATTGAAAGGTTTCCAGGAAGAGTTAGACATAGTCCTTTTGGGCTAAAGGAATCAAAGGCTATGAGGAGAAAATGTGTACAGGGTACGGAGTTCAGTGGTCAGCCACGATCATATTGAATATGAGAGCAGACTCGAAGGGCTGAATGGCCTACTTCGACTCCCATTTTCTGTGTTTCTATATTATTGTCCTGTCTGCCCTCCATCTGATGGCCTACTAATATTATCCAAAGATCTGGCTAATGTTCTGAGGACCCGGGTTCAAATTCTCCATGACAAATGGTGGAATTCAAATTCAATAACAAAATCCCGAATTAACAGTCTAACGATGACCATGAATCCATTTTCAATCGTCAGAAAAACCCATCTAGTTCACTAATGTCTTTTCGGGAGGGAAACTGCTGTCCTTACCTACTCAGGCCTACATGTGACTACAGACCCACAGCAACGTGGTTGACAGTTAACTGCTCTCTGGGCAATTAGGGATGGGCAATAAATGCTGGCCTAGGCAGCAGCACCTGCACCCTGTATATGAACAATCTTTCAAAGAATCCAGGTTGTCTCCTCTTGTTGAAGTGAGTTTCAGTTCATGAGCCCTGCTTTGTGATATTTACTCTATCGGAGTAGCTCATGCATAGTGAATGCTTCTGCCATGTTCTGAGAGGTATTTTTGCTGGATGAAGCCTTGCATTAGCGTCATCTTCCTGATCACCCTTACAGGAGCTAGCATGAGAACCAATGGAAGGAAGTGGATAAAATTTCCACGTTGACCTTCTCCAAACTTGGTGTGAGAACCCCATCGGCCAGTAGTGGTGATGGCTGTAATCATGATGACGATGCTGCTGTTTGTGGGTGGTTGCTCTTTATTTTGGCGTTGTTGGCAGTTTGCCACCAGTTTGGATAGCACCCAGTGTGGGTGATCTCCAACAGCCCTGGAGCAAGGCTATTTATTGCCAGTGATGACCCTCCTCAGTCCCATGAGATAAACGTTGTTAAACGTACATTTCAACTTTCACTGCGTTAAGAGCCAGGCGAGGTTAACTCCTTTTGCCATCCATTCCATTCAATGCACTTGACTGTGGAAATCCAATTCCACGGTTCGTATCTCCTGTATAAAGCCAGTAAATGGCACAATCAATGCGATAAAGGCTGCTAATTACATAGTCGATGAGGTAAGAGACATTAATTACCTAATCAATGAGACAGGAGAGAAAACACAATGCCAAGGTAGGACAAAGACAATAAACAGCTTAAGTCATCAATCTGGGAATAATAATCGAAACTTAAGGCATAAGCATTGATCTTCATACAGATGATCTGGACTGAGACAGCAGTTTCAGCTGATCTTAAAATAACAATATTACCACCAAGTCCATCCATAAAGTGTCAGCTCTGGCATAGGGGTAAATACTTCTGCCTCTCAGTTGGAAGATTTTGGATTCAGGTCCCCTCCCAGTCACAAGGACAAAAATTTCCGTAGACATTTCAGTACAGTATAACACGAATGCAGCATTATCAGAGGTGCCAGCTCTCAGGTGGACATTAACCAGGACTCTGCCTAAAGGGACGCAATTGCAGTTATCTCAGAAGGTTGTGAGGCTGCAGGAGATGATAGTGATGGGAGAGATAAGGCCACAAGGAATTAGAAAATAAGTATGAGAATTTAATTTGAACAGATTAGCAAGCACAGGAATAATGGGTGGACAGAATTTGGTGCAAGTTGATAGGGTTTCAAATAAACTCAAGATTGTGGAGAGTGCAGGATGAAAGATCAACTGGAAGTGCATTTGAATAGCCCTGACTGAGTGAGAACAGCATAAGTCAAAGTTTCAAGATAGTTAAGCTGAAAGAGGAGCTGGAGGCCAGCAATTTCATAGAATCCCTACAGTGTGAAACCAGGCCCTTCGACCCAACAAGTCCGCACCGAACCTCGGAGCATCCCACCCCGACCCACCCCCCCACAACCCACCTAATCTACATCTCCCTGAACACTACGGGCAATTTAGCATGGCCAAACAACCTAACCTGCACATCTTTGGACTGTGGGAAGAAACCGGAGCAAACCCATGCAGACATGGGGAGAATGTGCAAACTCCACACACACACCTGAGGGTGGAATCAAACCCAGGTCCCTGGCGCTGTGAGGCAGCAGTGCTAACCACTGTGCCACCATGCCGTCCTAATGTTATAGAGATGGATGTATAGGTAATGGAGTACATCTGGATTTGGAAGCTCAGGGTCAAGTATGATGCCAGGGTTGAGAGGCACAATCTGTGCCAGCAGCCAGGCTAAGGGGTGACGATGCCAGACCAGGAAACAATAGCAGGCAGGAAGCACAGGGCTAAATGATGTACAGAAACTTAAAGCACTATCCTCCCCTTCCTGGAGGCAATGATGAAGACTGTAAGACCAAAGAGTAGCCATTCAGCCCATTGAGTCTGCTCTACCATTCAGTGAGATCGTGGCTGATTTGATAATCCTCAACTGCAGTTTCCTGCCATTTCCCCACAACCCATAATCCAATTGCTGCTTTAAAAATCTCTCTATCTCAGCCTTGAATATACTGAATGGCACTCAATGAATATACACAGCCTCAACAGCTGCCTGGGAAAGAATACCACAGATTCACAACTTTCTGAGGGAAGAAAATTCCTCCTCATTGCAGTATTAAAACAGCAATCCCCTTTTCGAAGAATATGTCCCCCGTGCATAGACTTTCCCACAAAGTGAATAGACCTCTTCACATCTACCCTGTCAAGTCCCCCAGGAACCTTATACATAACAGTAAGGTCATGTCTCATTTCTTTAAAGTCCGATGCAAAAGGGGACAATGGGGAAGTTGGTCCTGGATAGACACCCACCTCCACAAAGAAGTGCTATCTGAGAAAGTTCTTTGAGAACTTTCTCGATTTGTCAACAACGAAGGCATTTGTGTCCAATCATCTCCACTTTTAGGCTTCAACTCCCCAGAGTCCTGATTGCCTGGCTTCCCAGCAGGTGAAAAACAGAACTAGGTAACTAGAGCAACCTATCGGCTGGGTTTATGTTGGACAGGGTTTCTATTTGATCCAAACTAGGGCCAATCAGAGTGAGGGCTTCTATTCTTGGTTCCAACCCCATAACCCTGTGAGAAGTAAAAGAAAAAGATTGCCTTCCTGCTGTTGGATCAGACTTGATCATTGTTGTTTAGGACTCAGAATATTTCTGGGGCGGTGGGACTCCATTTTCAACACCCATTGTTGGCCCTTAAAAAAAAAATGCAGGTAGGAGTCAATCTGGCGAGTTTCTCATTGGTGGAGCCAGAGAGTCAGTCGCTAGTGAATGCACTCGCGCCCACATTTAGATTTCAAATTGGAGAATCGCGGTCTCGGTGTGAGTCAGGAAACAGGCCGTAGATCTCTGGGCGAATTTGTGTTTATGGAGGGTACCGAAAGAAAACAACAAAAAGAAGGACTTGCATCTGCATAGCGCCTTTCACAACGTGAGGACATTTGCAAAAGCACTTTACAGCCTATGCAGAGTCATTACAATTGTAACGTAGGAAATGTGCCAGCCAATTTACACAGAAAGCTCTAATAAACAATATGACAATAACCAGATAACCTGTTTGTGGTTGTGGTGGCAGAATCTTCCAGTCATCCCTTCGGCTCCCTGTAGTTTGCGGAATTAGGCTGGCTGCCTTCCAATGGCAGTAGGGAGACTCTTACTGCATCTTTCTGGACACATGGGCTATCTCTCTCTCCACTATGGTGGCCTGAAGGCTGTAGCCACATTTAAAAAATAAACTTAAAGATTTGAAAAGTTGCTAACCGGAATGTGCGTTACTCTCATGTGAAACAAGCTGTTCCTTCTCGGCTGGATGGAAAGTTTTGTGAATCTATCCACTGTGTCCTTATTGGATGGAAAGCCACCATTTGGCGAATTTGGAAGATCACTGCTGGGTGAGTGTTTCTTACTTAGTGCAAAATCATGACCCCCATTTGTTCCCGCTGACAGGGTTCTTAATCAAAATCCAAATTCCTGCCCCTTCAGTCTACAAAGCTTCCAGGATCAGATGAGATCAGGCATTTTCAGGCTAGCATGGATGAGGCCCATTATAGATATGTCTAATTACCACGTTATTACACACCTCTGGAGCAGAAGGGTCTAGAGGCCAGCCCTCTGGCTCAGAGGTTGGGACACTATCACTGCATCACAAGACCCCCAGCTCCTTCAGGCAGCTATCTCTGAATAGCTCGTCATTCATTCTGTCCTATTCAACCGATGGCTTCACTTTGGAGTCTTTCAGTTCAAATAACCAGAAATAATAACTTCCTCAGTAAAATGGCCAGATTGTTTTTCAGCTTGGCTTAAATTGCCTGGATTTCAAATAAATCATGTGTGTAGTCACAAATCTCAATCTACAATATTGCTATATGCGTGTAGTCACAAAGGAGGCAACGATTAATGATTAGTCATTTGGCAATTACATTTGCAATATTTACAGATCGTTTCATTAATTCATATTCATTAGCAAATTTTGATTGTTCCAAACAACAGTTTGATTACAGAAATTTCAGATGAGGACTGTGCAATTAATTATTTATGCTTGCTACCCAAAGAATGGCCAGCTATTGCTTTTTCCTTTGTAAACATGACATTATTTAAACACTTCTAACAAACACCATTTAAAATGGGGAATAAATGCAGTATATAATGAAAAGGTGATTACAAAATTTCAATTGTTGAATATTTATTAAATGTAATTCCATTTACTATTCTAACGGAATGTACCGCAGTCATGGGTTTTAAAATTAAACATTTTATAGGGATCCCTCATGTAATGCTCCCAAAAAGCCCTCTACCTTTCTCATAGAATCCCTACAGTGTGGAAACAGGTCCTTCAGCCCAACAGGTCCACCCCAACCCTCAGAGCATCCCACCCAGACCCATCACCCTGTTCCCCACCTAATCAACACATCCCTGATCACTATGGGCAATTTAGCACAGCCAATCCATCTAACCTACACATCTTTGGGCTGTGGGAGGAAGCCAGAGCACCCAGAGGAACCCACATATACAGTTGCCTGAGGGTAGAATTGAACCTGGGTCCCTAGTGCTGTGAGACAGCAGTACTAACCACTGAGCCACTGTGTTGCCAAATTCTTTCTTATAGTTAAATGGATGTCTGCCTATATTTCTGCTCCATAGGAAGGAACAGGCTAGGAAGGGTTTGTTTACCAAGTGGGCGGATGAGAGAATGATCATTGAGGCTTCCTTGGCTCATCTGTCCTGAAATCACCAGTAGTCTTCCCATTGCGATACGTAATAGGACCCTAAGTGATTCCAAGGCTTTTCCGAGAAATCCCACACACCATCTTTTCACTGCATTTAAGGCTGCCATTTCTTGTCCTCTGCCAATTGACAGTTTTGTTTAGCATTGTGTTTCATTACTCACCTTTGTAGCATCCCATTATTGTTACCAGTTCTTTGTGTTCGTGTCCTCTCAAGCTTCGTCCACATGAGCAGTCAGCCTCCTAATTTGGTATTACCCTTCAATTTGACTGTTAAACTCAGAATCCCAGGCATTCCTCTGGGTTTATCTCCTTTTTGCTTGTGGCCCAGCGGACCACACTCAATCTGTCCTTCCTTGAACCTTAAGCTGACATAGATTTGACTCCAATGGATTTGATCTCCTGAATAATGGTACTTTTCTAAAAAAAATGTTTATGGGATGTGGGTGCCATTGGCTCGGCCAGTATTTATTTCCCATCCCTAATTGTCCAAAGGCAGTTAAGAGGTAACCACATCACTATGGGTCTGGATTTAACATGTAGGCTAGAGCAGGTGAGGATGGAAGATTTCCTTCCCTAAAGGACATTAACAAGCCAATTTTCTTTTAAGATAATCAACGGTAGTTATGTGGTCATTATTAAGCTAACTTCTTGATACAGTTGTTTTTAATTGAATCCATATTTCAATAGCATTAAATCCAGAACATTGGCCCAGGACTTTGGATACATATCCACTAGGCCATCACCTCCACTGCTTCCTGATCACCCAGTGTTATGGAGCAGACCTTCAGAGTTTTATCCTACCTCAATCACCTGTAATCCTCACCCAGACATTCCTTCCCCAACTCCACTGCATTAATACCTTCCTGTAGAGGATTCAATATGCCACTTGTCCTTGTTGAATTGACAGCCGTGGGATTGGAGAAATAAAAACAATATGAGGAAAAAGATACTTTCAAACAATGTTATACCTTATTGGGTCAGCAAGCTGGAAATCACGCCCCACTATTGCTGACTTGTCACAAAAGTTAAAGATCTTGAAAAGTATGCAGAATTCCCCAATGTACTTGCCTCTCAGACTCCGGTAGACACAAAGCATGGACCAGATTTCTTTACTTAACAGGGATGACTATTCATTGCAAATAAATAGATTCTAACAACAAATAGACAATTATGAATTGCCAACATATAACTGTACCAGCCAGAAGTCTAACTCGCTTTGAAACACCCCTATGGCATGCATGCGCGTGCGCTTGAACACACACACACACACACACACACACACACACACGGAAAGGAAATGGGTGTTAAAGATGAAGGAAAAGACCAGGGAGGCTTGACAGGACATGCTGCTCTCTGATTTTTCTTCTTTCAATACTTTCATTTGCTTGTAGAAGGTACAGGGTGGCTGGTTCACGCTTAAAAAGGTCTTTGATTTATCAAGTAAATGTCACATCTTAGAGAAACTGGAAAGGAGAAATAAACTCACTGTCTTTCAGCTTGAGGTACTTTTTACCACAAAGCAGGAATAGCTTGGTCTCCTCCAAATATCCAATGGCCTCCACCAAACATTTACACCACAAAGCTAAAATAACAGTGAAATACTGCTGATTCTGGAAATCCAAACCAAGCACAGAGAACAATGGAGAAACTCTGCAGATCTGGCAACATCTGTTTAGAGAGAAACAGAACTAACATTTCAAGTCCAGTATGTCTCTTCTGAAGAGGTCATACCAGACTCAAAACTTTCTCTGTTTCTCTCTCTATGGATACTGCCGTGGACCTGCTGAGTTTCTCCAACATGCTCTGTGTTTGTTTCACACTATGAAGCTGTTCAACTGTGTGGGAGCCAATCACATAGTTGTTGGCAGACAGAAGGCCCATGTATCAATAAATGGTTCCTAGTCCATAGACCAATCAGCTATTTGTGTGCAGCCAAGGTTCCATTTTTACACACCCTTAATTCCGGCTTATCAGTAATTAGGCTTCCTCTGCTGCTTGAGCAAGCAGCTGTGTAAACAGTACATACAGTGAGTGTCAGGTTACTTGTTTTTAAAAAAGAGCCATCAATGCTTGATGTTAAAGCAGTTATTTTCTGATATCAGTCTATAATTAACACATGTTGAAAAATAAAAAAGATAGATGCTTTATGGATGCTGCCCGAGCATGTGCTAGAGGTGTGCTCAGTTATGGCTTCCAGAACGGAAATAGTTTGTTATGACGATGTGCAGAGTTAAGGGGAGAAAGCATTAAGTGAAGCGTTCAGTCTGAGAGCTGATGCAGACACAATGGTTCAAATGGCCTCTTCCTGCTGCAATGGTTCTGAGATTTGTCTAATCCCTCTTTGAAGGGATTAACTCAATTGATGTTATGTTCTGCTTTTCCCCTTTCGCTTCTGCACAGGACCAGGTATTGTTCAATTTCTGTCCTCTCTAGAGTCTTGTTAAATCTCAAAGTGTGCACTCCAGTTCAAGAATCATAGCTGAAATCAAACGTAGTCGAACTCAAAGAGCCGGCTTTTTACTTTCATCACTTTCTGAGTTACGCTGGCAGCAGTCACTTTGTGAATAATTTGTATGTGACATCAATTAGCAAAGATCTCCCCGAGCTAGGTTATAGAGGCTGCTCTGGTACCCTCCTTGATATAGACAGTGCTGTTTTATCAAGATCGTTTTTCACTTTGCACTTCCCTTTGCCTTTTTCTGGAACACAGCTAAAATGAAGCAAATTATCTGCAGAACCAGATACTGCAATGCAACTGAACTGTTGACCAGTAAATGCCAATCAGTCATGTTGGGTATCTTGATTTAATTCCTTTCACACACCAGTGTGGCCCATGTGTGCTTGTCCAATTGTCCAAAATCCAGTCTGCACTTGATGAAAATTGACTGATGACGTGTATTTCACTTGTCATGGTTAAAGCTACATGCATTTCAAGGACAGAATTCATTTCATTTTTGATTGAATGGATGCCCAGGTCGAAAATAGACCCAACAAGCATAGATTTAGGAGGAGGCCTTTCAAGGCTGTTCCATTAAATCATGACCAATCTGGATCTCAACTCTGTTTAGCTGCTTTTGCCCCATATCTGCCACACATTAACTGAATAATAAAATTGTTCAGTCTCAGCTTTGAGATTTTCCATCAATCAGTAGCTTTCCACAGGGGAGGGTTCCAGACCCTCTCTTTACGTGAGGAATTGTTTCTTGATATCACCCAGTTCTAATTTTAGATATTTCTAATTAGAACAATTGTGACACATTTCTGGAGGAAATAGGAATTGAAGCCAGGTCTCCTGGCTCAGAGGTAAGGACACTACCACTATGCCACAAGACTATTCTAGTTCCAATTTTAAAGTTATGACCCCTTGTCTGGACTACCCCCCACCACATTCATATAATCATCCAATGCCCTCTTGAAATCATCAATTGAACCTGCCTCCACCATATTTCCAGGCAGTACATTCTATGCTCCAACTATTTGGTAAGTGAAAATGTTGTCCTTCACTTCACCTTTGCTTTTTTTTTGCATATCGCTTTAAACCTATGTCCCCTTTTCCTTTTATAGAATCATAGAGTTGTACAGCAAGGAAACAAATCCTTCATTCCAACTCATCCATGCTGAACTGATATCCTAAATTAATCTATTCCAATTTGCCAGCATTTGGCTTATATCCCTTTAAACTGTACTTATTCAGATACCCATCCAGGTGCCTTTTAAATGCTGTAATTATACCAGCCTCCTCCACTTCCTCTGGCAGCTCATTCCATCTACGCATCACCCTCGTGAAAAAGTTGTTCCTTAGGTTCCTTTTAAAACTTTCTCCTCTCACCTTAAACCTAGGCCCTCCAGTTTTGCATTTCCCTACCCAGGGGAAAAGACCATGGCTCTTCACCCTATCCATGTCCCTCATGATTTTATAAAACTCTATAAGCTCACCCCTCAGCCTCCAATGCTCCAGGGATCACAACTCCAGCCTATTCAGCCTCTCCCTATAGCTCAAACCCTCGAACCCTGGCAACATCCTTGTAAATCTTTTCTGAACCCTTTCAAGTTTAACAACATTTTTCCTATCGCAGTGAAACCAGAATTGAAAGCGTCTGAGCAGGAATAGTTTCTCCCTATCTACTCTATCTGGCTCGCTCATGAGTTTGAAAACTTCTTTCAAATCTCCTCTCAGCTATCTCACCAAGGAAAATAGTCCCAACTTCTTCAATCTGTCCTCATCACTGAAATCCTTCATCCCTGGGGCCATTCTTGTGAAGCACTTCAGCACTCTTTCCAATGCATTTACATCCTCTAATCCCCACAAATCACAGAATCCTTACACTGTGGAAGCAGGTGATTCGGCCCATCAAGTCCACATCACCAAGCACCCCACCCAGACCCAACTCTGTATTCTCAATGGCTGATCCACCTAACCTGCACATCACTGGGCTCTACCATCAGTTCAGTTCACCTAACCTGAATGCCTTTGGACTATGGGGGGTGGAAAAATGGGAAGATCCTGAGGAAACCCACACAGAGATGGGGAGAACATGCAAATTCCTCACAGACAGTTACCTGAGGGTAGAATCAAACCCAGGTTTCTGGTGCTGTGAGGCAACAGTGCTAACCGCTGAGCCACTGTGCCACCCCACAAGTGGTGGGACCGAAAATCATATCAAATCTTTCGCCCTACATGGGCTCAGATGCCCCTGAATCGATTTGATGTTGTCACATGTAAGCTTTTTAAAAATCCGCTCACAAAATGTGGGCATCACTGGCTAGGCTGGCATTTATTGCCCAGTTTTAGTTACCCTGCAGGAGGTGGTGATGAGTCACTTTCTTGAACGGCTGAATCCTTAGGGTGTGGGGATAATCTAATGGTGCGGCTAGGAAGGGAGTTCCAAGATCTTGACAAGAGACAGTGAAGGAACTCCAGCTGCTGTCACTCTGCAGCCTAGGAAATCAATCTCAGACGCTGCATGTGTGGAGTTTATCCTCATTGAGCATGAAATTGTGCCCTGTCAATTGAGTGAAGATCTCTGAAACAAGGCAGGCTTGGAGCTTCCAAATCCAATTGATACAGGAGTCTCCAGTAATACGTTATTCAACCCAATAATCACAACCAACATTTTAATTCCAATTCTGCCCCTTTAAACAATTCACCAGCACTTGTGAAATTTAATCTCACTGAATTAGATAATTATAAATATATTTATTTATAATCAATCACCTGCAAATTATTGCGATTCCGAGATATCTCCCATGAGTGAAATTAACCTGCCAGTGGAGCAATTTGTTTTGTACATTGATAAATTCTTCATTTTTCTTTAAAAAGGGGATTAGTTTTCTGCTTGATTACTCAAATACCATTGCAGCTTTCAGAACAAGAGGTAATTTTCCATTTTACAGAAAATCTGCCCAATTGATTTAGCTTCTTCAGAAGTCTGAACAGCTTGCTGCTTGGTGCATTGTGCACTTGGTTGATAAAATAGCCCATGGGTTTTTTTTACCCCGTGTAGTGCTGTAATCACTGCGGTGTGAGCTAGCAATTTGGCTTCATGTGTTGCGGGTGCTATATCATTAAACTGAATAAAGAATTTGCTTGATCAAAGAACACCTTATGCTTTCTAAGAATTTCAGTGCGATATAAGTGAATGGTGAATGGACCAAACTTTCTTCCACCTGGAAATGCCTATAATCCTTAGTGAATAGAGACACAAATAGTTGCTTAGATAGCATTTTTCACCTTGCCTTTACCAATAATGCAGTATGTTTTGATGTTCAGCAATTGGTGTAATTTAGAAAATGCAGGAGGCACTTTAGTCTTTGTGGGAACTAGCTGTTCAACGTGCGACAATCAAATACCATGCACTGATGTGATGCTGATTGAAGGATCACCATTGGCATAGACGCTGGAGATAATTTATCTGCTTTTCTTAAAAATAGTTGTATGGCGATTTTTACATCCCCCTCAAAAGGGCAGTAGTACCACCAGCAGTGCAGCACTCCCCCCTCAATCCGGTTGGAATTGATCATTCAGAGTACGATTTGAACTGGGATCATTCTGACGCAGAGGTGAGAGTGTGCTAGAGACTGATAGATGTAAGGATTGTGATTATACCCTTCTAAGAAATTAATCAGACATTATTGGACCACTTCAATTTCCCTTGCATTGATGTTCTATTAATGAACTCACACGTTGAGAAGTTTGATAAATATCTGGTTCACAATGGATTGGGCAATACAAGGATTGGCTTGGGTTCTGTTGGGTAAGACCTTTAGGATCCTGGAGCAAACTTGTGACGATGTAATTAGCTGCTGCCCAGTGGGGGATGCATAATACAGAGAACATCAAATATAGCACAAGACAGGAACAGGCCTTTCAGCCCACCGTTGATGTGCTGACCATGATGCCATCCTGAACTAATCCCATCTGCCTACATATGGTCAATATCTCTCAGTTCCTTGCCTGTTCTTGTGTCTGGCTAAATGTCTCTTAGACATTCCTATTATTTCTGCTTCTAGCACCCCTCCTGGTAGTGCATTCCAAGCACCTTACCACCCTCTGCAGGAAAAAAAGTTGTCCCTCACACATCTCCTTTAAACTTTCCCTCTCTCACTTTAAACCTATGCCCCTGGGTACTTGACATTTCCAGAGTGGGTAGAATGAAGAAAAGAAGTAAATGGACAGCTAGCAGAAGCACGACATCTAGCCATGTGAATGTTAGATATGTACAGAGAAACTGATATTTTCTAATCAATGTTATTACACACTTCTGAAGCAGGAGGGACTTGAATCTGAGTCTATTGGTTCAGAGGTGGGGACTCTACCACTGCAACACAAGAGTCCCCAATGTGCAGAGAAGCATAGAGAATGCAACTGGTTTGCATGAGTTGGTGTATTTTATGGAAGAGACATTTAATAATATAACTAAGATCAGATCCATGTTGTGGTGTTTAGAGTTAATATGTAATCAACAGAGTTATAAAATAGACCAAGGCTGAAGACAATCCTATACTTTCCCTTTTTGACCAGTCTGCCTGGAAACCAAACTCTTGGATATGGGCTTTAAAAAAAAAATTGCACCACGAAAGAGATTCTGGAGATATGAATTGACAGTAGCACACTTTCTATGAATAAATGCTTTTAAATGAAGCTTTCGATATGAACAAAATTCCACAATGCTTTGCAGAAAGGAGAGGTAAAGAACTGAAACCCCAGCCATGAGGTGGTGCTCTGAGAGACCATTAACATTTAGTCAGATAGATGGGTTTCTGGAATGTTTCTCAAGGTGCAAAGGGGAAGGAATGAGGGAAGGAGCTTGAAGCTATAGTTGGTTCAAAGTTTTGCAACTGATGGTGGACCCAAGGAATTGTGACACATATGGTTAAAGAATTAGGTTGATGGATGGGGGGAGGAAGCAATATGGAGGAGGATATCTTTGTTTTGTATCGGGGTTGGAAAGGAATTGAACAATAAGTCTGTAAAAGAGAGTTGGAGTGGAAGAACTACGATTGACATGGTCATAGACAATGCAAGGTAGGGGGAGGTTGAAATGTGAAATAACGTTTCTCCAATGGAAACAAAGACAAAAGTTGCTGGAAAAGCTCAACAAGTCTGGCAGCATCTGTGAAGAGAAATCAGAATTAATGTTTCGAGTTTGGTGACCATACCTCAGACCTGCTGAGCTTCTCCAGCAACTTCTGTTTTTATTTCTGATATACAGCATCTGCAGTTCTTTCAGATTTTCTCCAATAAAAGTTTTGTTAAAGTATAAATTGAAATGAAATCAAGTATGCCTTGGTTCTTCACAGCTGGTTTTGAAAGGGGAGATTGATGCCTCTGGTATGCAGGGTACCCTGTTCCTTGGCTGACATCTCAGTCTTGCTGCAGTGTTCCAGCAAACACCTCATTTTCCACTTGGGGACCCTGCAGTTCTCTGGACTAAATATCGAGTTCAATAATTTTAGGGCCTAAACTCTCCCATGTCCTAGCACCTTACTCCACACACCAAGCCTTATTATCACATAGCCTGCCATTACACACTACCTATTGTTATTGGCTAACAGTCCCCATTAATAGCTATTCACCCTCCCAACCAAATCTTTCTCAACTCCTTTGTCTATCCAACTGCTGTTCTCTCTCTTTGGGCTCTATCCATTATCCTATTGTTGACTCCCTACTCCATCCCCTTCCCTATTTTCTGCATATAAACTGACATTTTCCCGTCTACCATCAGTTCTGAAGAAGGGTCACCGGCCTCTGTTTTTTTTCTTCATAAGATGCTGCCAGACCTGCTGAGTTTTTCCAGAAACTTCTGCTTTTGTTCTTATAGTATGCAGAATGGCTAATGCAGATATAAATGCAGATAAATATTGTGGAGCTTTGCTTTGGAATGCTTCAGAATATTTGTACTGATTTTGCTTTGGTGGGGTGGTTGGGGGGGGTGGGGTGGGTGGTGGGGCGGGGTGGTGTCCATGATGGAGTCACATGTTCTGCCAACAATGGAATCTTGGTCATTTTTTTTGTGGCTGTTTCTCACTCCCCTCCTCCTCCGGTCTTCCCAGGCTCAGTTCAATCACAAGAAGCTGTTTAATTGTCAAGACCTATCAATTAGACTCTTCAAACTGCGGTGAAGAATGTTTTATTTGAAATACATTAAATAATGAACAAATAGTGTGGGGGAGGGATGGGGGAGAAAAATAGCTTAATCCTGAGTTAATAATCTGGAATCAAATATATGATAAAATAAGAGTAATTGTCATGTCCTTTACAGCTAAGTGCACTTAGGGGCTTTCATCACTTTAATATTAAGTGTCATGTTAATGGGGCTGTCAATCACAGTCTTTTGCAAAGACACTTAGATCAGCTGCTGAGGTGTAGTAACAATCATTAACTATTGTGTTAGCACTGGGCTGTATGACTGTCTGTCCTTTTAAAACTGGGGGGAGCTGGAGGGAGACATCCAAACCTGACTTTCAGATTGCTGGATAATTACCGACAATCACTTTCCCATTACCAGTTGAATCATTTCTTTTGTTACTGCCTTTTAGTCAGTTGGCTCTCAATTATCAAATCTGGTAAAGAAAGAAAGGCTTACATTTGGATCACGCCATTTACAACCTTGGGACGTCCCAAAGCACTTTACAGCAAATTGAGGTACCCCACTTTCTGAAATGCTGCTGTGATGCAGATACCGTTAGTGGTTGAGTAGGTGGTGATTTGTCTGAGAGGTACCTCAGCAAAATTGCAGTGTGCAGCTTGTCGATGTTATGAGTGGAAACTCCTTCCCTGATTTATACTTGAAATCACATTTCGGTTTACTTTCAATAATTTCCAGCCCTTACAACTGAAAAGTCAGCCAATAAGAAACAGATATAGAGCTAACCCAAAGGCTGGTAGCTCGTGACCACCAAGGAATGAGGGGTGTCCTTATTTTAGGTGCCAAGGACCTGGGTTTAATTCCAGCCTCGGGCGATTGTCTGTGTGGAGTTTACACATTCTCCCCGGGTGCTCTGGTTTCCTCCCACAGTCCAAAGATGTGCAGGCTAGGTGGATTAGCCATGGGAAATGCAGGGTTACAGGGATAAGGTGGGTCTAGGGGGGATGCTCTTAGGAAGGTCAGTTGATGGGCTGAATGGCCTGGTTCTATACTGTAGGGATTCTATGATTTGAATAGCGTCCAGTCTGTACAGACAAACAGTAACTTGCTGCCTTGACTGAATCCTTCCAGTGGCTTTGTGCAACCCTAGCTCTAGAATCTTATCCAGTCTTCAGCAAACAGTTCTCTCTACTAAGTCTGGACAGCCATGTATACTGCCCCTTATTAGTGGTCACAAAATGTGTTCTTTATGTCCCACTTTTGCTGGCCACCTCTCCCCATACCTTCCAAAGCCTCTACAAATCTACTTCATCTTCTGCAGGCCTCCCAAGTATCTTTGCCTGTTTGACAATGTGCCTGGTAATTATTTTTCCGTGTAACATTTCCTCTGCCCCCGTATTTTCTGCTCCTTCCCTGACATTCTCCCACCCCAATATATTTCCCCAATTTGAGTAATCCCGATTCTCCACACCTCTGACCAACACCGCCTGTGATTATTATTTTCTCTACCTCTCCTGAAGATGATTGGGTGTGATTCCAGACTCTGCAAATGTCCAATAGCACTCATCAGACCTACCTCAGGCAGCCATTCCTTTTAGGTCATCTTAGACTGTGAATAGTGGGAGCATTCTACATGAGAGAACCTTCTTGTGGAATTTTCTCAATGTCCTCTGAAGCAAAAGCAATGGTTAGTTGAATAAGATGTCATTTTAGTCAATCTTGCAGTAGAGAAACTGAAGCATTTTTACGAGGAGAAGAATCCATGCAGTTTCCTGCTTAATGTGAGCCAGGAAATTTATGGCATTGAATTGTAAAATCACACCATACAGAAGGAGATCATTCTGCCCACTTGTGCCTGTGCCAGCTCTTTGAAAGCATTTTCTAACTAATTTATTTTTTGTTTCAAACCCTTATGTAATTCTCCTTTGAAAACTAATATTGAAATCTCTTCCACCGTCATTTCTGGCATTGTAATGTAGATCATTAAGTTTGCTGTGTGGGAAAACCAAAATTCCTCCTTTTTGCCAATATTTTCTCAATGAAGCTTGAAAGTCATCATTCCCAATGAGCATTCCACAGGAGGCCATTACTCAAGTAGGTGAGGACCTGGAAACAATCATTATTACAGAAGAGGTAGTGTTGGGCAAGCTAATGGAGCTAAGGATTAATAAGTCTCCTGGCCCTGATGGAATGCATCCCAGGGTACTGAAAGAGATGGCGGGAGAAATAGCAGGCGCACTGGTGGTAATTTTCCAAAATTCGCTGGACTCTGGGGCAGTCCCAGCAGATTGGAAAACAGCAGATGTGACGCCACTGTTTAAAAAGGGAGGTGGACAAAAGATGGAGAATTATAGACCAGTCAGCTTAACCTCTGTAGTGGGGAAGATGCTTCAGTCTATTATCAAGGAAGAAATAGCATGGCATCTCGATAGAAATTGTCCCGTTGGGCAGACGCAGCACATGTTCATGAAGGGCAGGTCATGCTTGACAAATCTTTTGGAATTCAATGAAGACATTACGAGCAAGGTGGACAATGGGGACCCAGTGGATGTGGTGTACCTGGATTTCCAAAAGGCCTTCGACAAGGTGCCACACAAGAGGTTGCTGCATAAGATAAGGATGCATGGCGTTAGGGCAAAGTATTAGCATGGGTAGAGGATTGGTTGACTAATAGGAAGCAAAGAGTGGGGATAAATGAGTGCTATTCTGGCTGGCAATCAGTGACTAGTGGTGTGTCTCAGGGATCAGTGTTGGGACTGCAATTAATTACAGTTTATATAGATGATTTGGAGCTGGGCACTATGTGTAGGGTGTCAAAGTTTGCAGATGACACTAAGATGAGTGGCAGAGCAAAGTGTGCAGAGGACTGTGAAACTTTGCAGACGAACATAGATACATTGAATGAGTGGGCAAAGGTCTGGCAGATGGAATACAATGTAAATAAATGTGAAGTCATACATTTTGGTAGGAGTAATAGTAAAAAGGATTATTACATGAATGGTAAAAAGTTGCAGCATGCTGCTATGCAGAGGGACCTGGGTATCCTTGTGCATGAATCACAGAAGGTTGGTCTGCAAGTACAACAAGTAATTAGGAAGGCAAATGGAATTTTGTCCTTCATTGCTAAAGGGATTGAGTTTAAAAGCAGAGAGGTTATGTTGCAGCTGTACAAGGTGCTGGTGAGGCCACACCTGGAGTACTGCGTGCAGTTTTGGTCTCCTTACTTGAGAAGGGATGTACTGGCACTGGAGGGGGTGCAGAGGAGGTTCACTAGGTTGATTCTGGAGTTGAGGGGGTTGGCTTATGAGGAGAGACTGAGTAGATTGGGATTATATTCATTGGGATTCAGAAGATTGAGGGGGGATCTTATAGAAACATATAAAATTATGAAGGGAACAGATAAGATAGAAGTAGAGAGGATGTTTCCACTGGCAGGTGAAGCTAGGACAAGAGGGCATAGCCTCAAGATTAGAGGGAGCAGATTTAGGACTGAATTGAGAAGGAACTTCTTCACCCAGAGGGTTGTTAATCTATGGAATTCCTTGCCCAGTGAAGTAGTTGACGCTACTTCAGTAAATGTTTTTAAAGCTAAGGTAGATTTTTTTTGAACAATAAAGGAATTAAGGGATATGGTGAGAGCGCGGGTAAGTGGATCTGAGTCCACAAAAAGATCAGCCATGATCTTGTTGAATGGCGGAGCAGGCTCGAAGGGCTGGAAGGCCTACTCCTGCTCCTAGTTCTTATGTTCTTATGTTTTTATGTAAGCCATGATGAGCAGCAGAGTAACTGCAGTATTGTAGTTTTTACACTGTTCGTCCTGGTTGTTGTTGTATGTGGAAGGGTGTGGCTGGGAAATGGAGTTACAGCTCGTTTCTGGCATCAGTGATGTGTGATAGCTATCTCAAGGGGAGGCAATGGCCTAGAGGTATTATCACTAGACCACTAATCCAGCGACCTACTAATGCTCTGGGAGCCTGAGTTCAAATCCTACCATGGCAGATAGTTGTACTTGAACTCTGTCTTTAAAAAAAGAGTCTGGAATTAAAGATCAAATGAGGACCCTGATTCCATTGTTTGGGGGAAAAAACTCATCTGGTTCCCAGTGACTAGGAGACTGACAGACCAAGTGAAAGGTGAGCCCTCCTGATTCCTTCCCCCACACCCTGCAATAATGTTCTGGCTACCCTCTTAGATCTCCTTTTGTCCTCTTCCTCACCCCCTCTTCATGCTGACGTAGTCTCTCAGCCCAGCGTGGCATCCTCTCAGCTCAGCATAGTGGCTTTAAGGTGGCGTATGGCAGTCTCTTGGTCTGGCATGGTCTTGGTGTGGACTTCCAGTCTTGAGGTGATACCAGAGCGAACTCTTGGTCCCGTGAGCCCTGAGGTGAAGGCAGGTGGCGTCTGGATCAAGGCCCAGTATGGCCCAGTATGGGCCTAGGTTTCAACATGGATTGGGTCAGAAAACCGTTTCTCTGTACATTTTTTCTCGGTTTTATAATTTATTCCTAAATCTGCAATGCAGGATGTTTTTTACCTGTTTTTTCCAAGAACTGTAATTGACAAAGCTCTTTTAGGGACCTTTGCACCTAAAATGGCACTGTAAATGGCGACTTGCACACTTTCAACTGTACTCATTTGAGTACATGTGACAATAAAGTTAATTCATTCATTCATTCACCCTTTAGGGGAGAAAACTGCCATCCTTACCTGGTCTGGCTGACATGTGACTCCAGACTCACGACAATGTGGTTGACTCTTAACTGCCCCCTGGGCATTTAGGGATGGGCAATAAATGCTGGCCTGGCCAGTGACTCTCTCATCCTGTGAATGATTTAAAAAGCACGCTGACCAGGGAATGATCTTCAACTGTGGGGTGGTGCCACAGCCAAAGTATAGAGTCGTTTATAAAATCAAGCAATATCAACGGGCATAATTAATTCATTTTTCTTATGTTTCTAACTATTCCACATTTTTGACTGAAAAGAAAGGTGTTTCTAAAGAAAAACATGTTTTTTTTCTACTTGGTTCACTGATGACCATGTGTTCAGCTGTCTGGCTCTAAGCTCTAGAATTCACTTCTTATATATCTCTGTCTTTCCATTTCGTTTCCCTTCCTTCGAAACGTTTTGAAGCTTACCTCTTTGATTAAGCATTTAGTCATGAGACTCAACATCTCCTTTTGTGATTCAGCTTCAGATTTTGTGACATTTTACCACCTCAAAAGGTGCAGGTTGTATTTTTGACACTAGTCTGAATAAATCAAAGCAATTTAACAGAGCAATAAGTTAACGCTGTCATTTTGTAAGATGTATATCCTGCTACCTTGCCTCTGTTTTCTGTCCGTCAGAAACCTCTCCTTTATTCTGGGACACTGCTCCATGTGAGCCAGGCTCCCTCTGTGCCTTGCCTATGTGGCCACTCTTCAGCTGTGTAACCAAACTCTCCTTTCTTAGGCAGACCCTCGATATCGAGGATGACTTGCTTCCACTCTGAATTGATGTGCTGTGAGATGACTGACAAATCCAGTGAGTGACCTGTAGCAGGTGGTGTCCAACGGCTGGGGGTAGATGGGACATCTGGGGGTCTGTGTGCTCCCGTGACCTCTTGACCTCTTGTCTACGTAATTCCCAACAGTCTCTAGGTCCTTCCCAAATGATCCCTCTCCGAATTGGCAGCTCATGAACCAGCATGTCCCATGAGTCTTCAGGGAATGCCTGACCTATCCAAGGATGCCTTGAGAACATCCCTGACACATTTCTGCTGCCCTCCCAGGAGTCTCCTGCTGTGGCTCAGTTCGGAGTGGAGCAGTTACATTGGGAATCAGGTGTCAGGCTGCTACCCATTGGAGCTGGTTTTGAGTGGTCTGTGAGAGCTGATGGGTGTAGTGGTGTTAATCCAGACATCCAAGTGATGTTCTGTGAGCCTGGTTTTGAATCCTACCGAGACAGATGGTGGAATTTGAAATTAATAAATATTTGGAAGAGTGACCCTGAAACCATTGTCAGACCATGGGGGTGGTACAGTAGTCCAATGGTTAGCACTGCTGCCTCACAACACTAAGGACCCGCGTTCGATTTCAGCCTCAGGTGACTGTCTGTGTGGAGTTTGCACATTCTCCCTGTGTCTGTGTGGGTTTTCTCTGGGTGCTCCAGATTCTTCCCACAGTCCAACGATGTGCAGGTTAGGTGGATTGGCCATGCTAAGTTGCCTATAGTGTCCAAGGATGTGCAGGCTAGGTGGGTTATACATGGTAAATGCAGGGTTATCTGGATGGTGTAGGGGGCTGGGTCTGGGTGGGATGCTTTTCGGTGCAGACTTGATTGACCAAATGGCCTCTTTCTGCATGGTAGGGATTCTATGATTCTATTGCTGATTGTCAGAAAAACCCATCTGGTTCTCTAATGTCCTTTGGGGAAGGAAACTGCCACCCTTACCTGATCTGGCCTACATGTGACTCAAGACCCACAGCAATGTGGTTGACTCTTAGCTGCCCTCTGGGAAATTAAGGATGGGCAATAAATGTTGGCCTAGTCAGTGACACCCACAATCCCACTAATAAGTAAAACAAAAAGAATTTTTAAAAATTACGTGATTATAGGAACTGCCGATGCTGGAGAATCTGAGATAACAAGGTGTGGAGCTGGATGAGTACAGCATGCCAAGCAGCATTAGAGGAGCAGGAAAGCTGATATTTCGGGTCTGGACCCTTCTTCAGAATTTCTGCATTTCTGAAGATGGGTCCAGACCCGGAACGTCAGCTTTCCTGTTCCTGTGATGCTGCTTGGCCTGCTGTGTTCATCCAGCTCTACATCTTGTTATCCTAAAAAATTATGTGTTGTTGTTGGGCATGTTGGCTTATGAAAGGCCTACCTCACATGCCACTGGATTTGGAGAATCTGGTGATGGCACCACTGGAAATGCATCTCCAATGAGACCTGCACAATGCACAGCAGATATTGGAGCCAAACACTGAAGTGTTTGGACCAGGAATCACCAATTCCAATTATGTACTTACCCACATCCGTACAAGTGTGCTCCTGAACTTCTGAGCAAAGATTGAAATGTTTTCATCTCTTGCTCCGTTGCCATCAAATTCAACTGTGATGTCCTCTGTTCATCATAGTCAGCTAACTCTGGGCAGTATGGACTATGTAGAACTTTGTATGTTTCTGTTCCCTATGGATCAGGAGGATGGAAAAGGTTTTTAAAGTTCAGATATAAAGAACTCAAAAACCAAATGCAACTTCAAAGGTACAAATAAGAGGGGACAAAAATGGATGAAAGAGTAGCTTGCATTTCGAATTCATTTTCAGGTTTTTCTCCTTAAGTGAAAGAAAAGGGTGTTGCTTTAGTTAAAGGGAGACAAGAGGAAAGGAAATAAATAATTGGAAGCTCTAGGATAACATTTGGCAACACAAAATTGGCAATCCTTCAGTAATTGCCCCCAACTGGCACTTTGATAAATGAGACAGTCAGAGAGCTGGAGAGCTGTGGCTGGATTCTGAGAAGCAGCAGTCTGTTCTTGATGAATGTGTCCCCAACATCATCCTAGTCATTGCATTATCCCAGGGGTTCAGAGCAGCCTGTTTTTCCTGGACTACAGCCATCCTCTGCATCTTGTAGAAACTGCTTTTTGTACAGCTTCCTGGGTCACCTGTATTCGATTGGGTAGTTGGTGGTGGTAGCCATTGTGCCATGCAGTTTGGAATTGGCTCCTGCAAGTCCTTATCATGGACACACATTAGCATCAGCAGGGCTGTTCTGTCAGGTGTGGCAGTTAATGCCACATCCTTGGGAAATCCTGAAACAAAGATGTCAAAATTAAAACCAGTCCCCTGTGAGTTCGGCAATGATTTTCCTGGCAAGTTAGCACCAGTGTCAAATCCTTCCATAGCTTCACCTCTGTCTATCTGTGTAATCTCCTCCAGCTTTATATCTTGGTCCTCTAAGATCTAAGTATCTCTCCAATTTGACCTTTTGAACATCACTGATTCCATCAATTTGCCATTAGTGGACATACCATCATGTGCTTTGGCCCCAACTCTGGAATTCTCTCCCTAAACCTCTCTGCTTGTTTAGCTAGAACTCTGCTGTTAGGGCATCCTTAAAGCTCTCTCCTTTGATCAAACATTTTACTTGCTAAGATTTCTGTGAAAAGACTTTGAGACATAAAGCATGCTATAAAATGCAAGTTATCACAGTTATTACAGTTTGTGATCTGTTGATGAACTTGTTTGAAGGCAATACTTTTGAATTCTCACTCATTGAGAATGTGATTTGTTAAAGGGTTGGGAGTCAAGGAGAAAATGAAGCATTCCCTTGCTATTCTTTCAGGGAGGAATTTCATTCCCTTGGCAATGTGTGGTCCGTGTCTTACCTGGTTCAAAATGGTGAATGCAGTGGCTAATGATGGGCAACATCATTGTGAGTGGTTGTGGGGTTGTCTTTGCTGACTGTTTAACTAACTAAGAATTGTGGTTTCATTCTGATAGGAGACCATCAAGTGGTGAAGCTTCACTTGAAGTCCAAGGAGACAGGCATGACCTTTGCCAGCACCAGCTTTGTCTTCTACAACTGCAGTGTTCACCACTCGTAAGTTTGCCTAGATCTTACTACTAGTTGTACCTCCTTCGACAACAATGCATCTCTGCAATGGGTCATTGGAGCACTATGCTTAGGGTCATGGTTCACTCTAGTTCACACTGACTAACGAAATGAAGACAAAAGAAAGACTTGGAATTAAATCTCCTCAGCCTCCCTCTTCTTTTCAAAGGTGTAAACACTCAGCTGATATAAGGATTGTTATTTCCACAGTGGGCGGAGTTCATACTGATTAAGCTGTGAATCATAGAATCCCTACAGTGTGGAATTCTCCATGGCACAATGGCAAATAATCAGGCTATTCAGGTTCACACTGACCCTCTGAAGAGCATCCCACCCACACCCACCCCTCTACCCTATCCCTGTACCACTGCATTTCCCAAGGCTAATCCACCTAGCTGGCATGTCCCTGGACACCATGGGCAATTTACCATGGCCAATCTACCTAACCTGCTTATCTTCAGGCTCTAGTGGGGAAACCAGAGCACCTGGAGGAAACCCACACAGACACAGGGAGTGTGTGCAAACATCACACAGACAGTCATCTGAGGGTGTAATTGAGCCTGGGTCCCTGGCACTGTGAGGAAGCAGTGCTAACCACTGAGCCACTGTCCAGACCAATCTTTCACTTCATTCGTACTATTTCCAAGGGAAGAGTGCAAAGATGGGAAAAACAAGCTGACTAAACTTGGTAGAGCTACACTCTTAGGTTCAATCAAGCATAAGCTTAATTGACATCAGATATTTTGAAGTACTTACTTTCCTGATGGAAACTCAATGGTTACTGAGGGACTACAATTGAGATTGGTAACAGCTATCCTTCCTCATATAGATTTTGAGGTTGATTCAGCAGCTGAAAATCAACTCCTAAATATTTCTTCGTTTTTCTCATTTTTAATCAAATAAATCAGTCCTGGAAAAAAAAAAGAAAACATTTTAATAAAATATTTATTGCCAGGAAATTAATTTTACTTTCACATAGCAGTTGATCGTTAAAAAGAGTATTGCAGAAAATGATTAATTGTTTATAGCTGCGCTAGTAGCTGCAGCAGTTTTTAATGATTGAGTTGGTCTATAAAGTGTTGAATAAAAGATTAAATAAATAGACCGTAATTACTGATGTCAACTTATTAAAACAGGCAGAGCCTGAAATTCTGCTGACTCCTTTCCCTTCCTCCCTCCCATTCTGCTGCAGGCATTCCCTGTGGGAATTCCCTGGGCTTTGTAAATAGACAAATCGAATAAAGCAAGGTATGGAGTGGACCTTTATAAAACACCCAACTGGAGTCTAATTCTGGGCACCACACTTTAGGAAGAATGTGATGCTGTTTAACTGTTGAAGTCCATCACTGGAGTGGACAGACTACGGAATAGTTACAATACAGGGGACCATTTGAGCCATTGTGCCTATTTTTACAACTCACCTGGTCCTAGTTTCCTGCCCTTTCCCCATGGTCCTGTAAATATATTCTCTTGAGGTAGATATCCAAATTCTTTTGAAGTTCATGCTTGAATCTGCCTCCAAATTCTCAAGCAGTGCATTCCAGATCCTAACCACTAGCTTCAGAAAGAAAAACTTACATTTTGTCACCATTGCTTCTTTAAATTGGTACCCTCAGCTTCTTATCCCCTCTGTCAATGGGAACAGTTTCTTCCTTATCTTCTATGTTCAGTAGTTCTGTAGAACAGAGAGACCTAGGGGTTCAGGTCTGTAATTCTTTGAAATTTGCATCACATGTAGGCAGGATGGTTAAGAAAGTGTTTAGCCCACTTGTCTTTATTGCTCAGACCTTTGAGTATAGGAGTTGGAATGTCATGTTGAGGTTATACAGAACGCTGGTGAGGAATCTTCTGGAATACTGTGTGCAGTTCTGGTCATTTTGTTATAGGTAGGATATTACTAAGCTAGAGAGGGTTCAGGAAAGATTGAGCAGGATGTTGCTGGGAATGGAGAGTTTGAGTTAGGAGGAGAGGCTGGATAGGCTGGGACTTCTTTCATTGGAGCTTAGGAGGTTGAGGGATGACCTTATGGAGTTTTATAAAACTATGAGTAGCATAGATGAGGCGAATGGCAGGTGTCTTTTTCCTAGGCTAGGGGATTTCAAAACAAGGGGGTATATTTTTAAGATGACAAGGGAAAGATTTAAAAAAGGAATGAGGGGCAACTTTTATATGCAGAGAATGATTCATGTGTGGAATAACTTCCAGAGGACGTGATGAATGCGGGCACAATTATAATGTTTAAAAGACATTGGATAAGTAAATGGATAAGAAATGTTTGGAAGAATATGGGCCAAGTGCAGCCAAATGGGACTAATTTAGTTTGGGATTATGGTTGGCATGGACTAGTTGGACCTAAGGGTCTGTTTCTGTGCTGTATGACTCCATGACAACCCCCCTCACGATTTTGAAAACTTCTGTTCAATCTCCTCTCAACATTCTGGCATCTCCAATCTACCCAGCTAACTTAAATTGCTCCTTCCCGAGAACCAAATCTTTTGCAAGCTCACATCCTTTCTAAAGTATGGTGCCCAGAATTAGACTCCTGTTGAGGCCAAACCAATGTTTTATAAAACTTCACCATACCTTTCTTCGTCCTAGTTGTCTATTTACGAAATCCAGGACCCTGTATTATGTTCAGTTCTGGTCACCTCATTACAGGAAAGATGTGGAAGCTTTAGAGAGGGTGCAGAGGAGATTTACCAGGATGCTGCCTGGACTGGAGGGCAGGTCTTATGAGGAAAGGTTGAGGGAGCTAGGGCCTTTTTCATTGGAGCGAAGAAGCATGAGAGGTGACTTGATAGAGGTGTACAAGATGATGAGAGGCATAGATACAATGGCTAGCCAGACACTTTTTTCCAGGGCAGAAATAACTATTACAAGAGGGCATAATTTTAAGGTGATTGGAGGAAAGTATAGAGGAGATGTCAGAGGTAGGTTCTTCACACAGAGAGTGGTGGGCGTGTGGAATGCACTGCTGGCAGTGGTAGTGGAGTCAGATACTTTAGAGACTTTTAAACGACTCTTGGATAGGCACATGGAGGATAGTAAAATGTAGGGTATGCAGGGTAGTTTGATCTTAGTAGGATAAGAGGACGACACAGCAACGTGGGCCAAAGGGCCTGTACTGTGCTGTACTGTTCTATGTTCTACATTCTGTGTTCTATGTTCTGTATGCTTTATAGTACTCCCTCAAAACACTGTGCCACCTGCAATGATTTGTGCACACAAAACCTTCTGTTTCTTACCTCTGCTTCCTTTTGGACCAGAAATGTGATTGTGACATTGAGCAAATTGGTGGAACTATGGGCTGACTCGTTCCCTAGTCCTGATCGTTTCCATCATCAGGTCTTAAAAGAAGTGGGTGCTGAGACAGTCGATGCGTTCATTTTAATTTTCCAAAATTCAAGGAAGGATCCATTAGATTTGAAATTAATGAACGTAACTGCTTTATTCAAAAAAAAAGGAAGAAGCCAGAAAACAGGAACCTCCAGGCCAATTGGCTTAATCTCTATCATAGAGAAGGTGTTAGAACCTACTATTTAAGAGATTACAGCAAGACATTTACATCATTTCAAGATAATCAGGCAGAGCTAACAAGGTTTTTGAAAGAGAAATTGTATTGAAACAATTTATGCTAGTTCTTTGAGAACATAATGTGCTGTGGATAAAGTGGTAGATACACAATACTTAATTTTCCAAAAGGCATTTGATAAGATGCCAAAGCAAAGGTTAATGCAGAAAATAAGAGCCCATGATGTAGGGGGTTTCATATTGGCATGGACAGAAGATTGGCTCACAAGTAGGAAACAGAGAGTAGACATAAATGGATCAGTTGGTCATTGGCAAGATTAACAAGTAATATGCTGGGACCTTGACTTTTTACATAAATGACTTGGATGGCGGAGCCAAAGATGCAGCTGCCAAATGTACTGATGACACAAAGTCAGACAGGAAAGTAAGTTGTGAAGAGGGAAAAACAGGTTACAGAAAGATATAGAAAGGCTAAGTAAATGGGCAAAGATCTGGCAAATCGGCCACAATGTGGAAAAATATGAAATCGACCACTTTGACAGGAAAAGTTTTTAAAAAACATTTTATTTAAATGGTGAGAGATTGCAGAGCTTTGAGATGTAGAGGGATGTGGGAAGCACAAAAAGTTCGTGTACTGATTCAGCAAGAATTTAGGAAAGCAAATCGAGTGTTTTTTTTGGGGAATTGAATACAAAAATAGGGAGGTTATGCTTCACTGACACAGGGCACTGGTGAGATCATATCTGAAGGACTTTGTAATGTATGGATCACCTTATTTAAGGAAGAATATAAATGTACCTGAGATGATAATGGCTTAGAATCTGATTTATTTGATGTAAGAGGCAGCGCTTTGCTTTCGAGCAACAAATGGGTTTTTGTTATATTTTAATCATTGAATCACTGTATCATCTAGTACAGCATAGAATGAGACCACTCAGGGCATCATGCCCATGTCAGCTTTTCCTGCTTTCTCCCCAGATGCCTACAATCATTCTTTTCACTTTAACTATTTACTCAATTCCCTTTTGAAAGCTACTACTTCCACTATCCTATCAGGGAATGTGCTCCAGATCCTAACCACTTTAAAAAAATACTTTTCTTTATCCCACCTCTGATTCTTGTGCCAACAACTTTAAATCTGTGCTCTCGTACTATTAGCCATTCAGCCATTTGAAACCGTTTCTGTTTGTTTGGTAAATCTAAATCCTTCATGATTTTAAATGCATCCACCAAATCTCCTTTAAGGCTACTCTATTATGTGGAGGATGCCTCCAACTTCAAAGTGAGAGGGGACAAATTTAGGGGACAAGTGCAGGAAATATTTTACACGCTGAGGTTTTCTGGCACCCACGCTGGTGGGTGCCTGAAACACACTGCCAGTGGAGGTGCTAGAAGCAATCACTTTAGCAACATTTAAGGCTTATCCTGATAGACACATGAACAGAAAGCGAAACGGGAGGTAGAAACCACGCATGGGCAGTAATACTGGGTCTAAATATGGATTAGCTGGCTTGGTCAGCTAAAGGACCTGACTCTGTGCTGTATTGAATTGGATTGTATTGTATAACTTCTCCGGTGCGGACCTCATCTAAAATAGGGAGGTCCTTTAAATTTTAATTAGTATTGTGAAGTTCTTGAGATAGGAATACTTATAGATATTTCCTAACCAGCTTGTTCAAAGATATTATTACATAGGTCTGGAGCAGGTAGAGTTTGAACCCAGGTCTCCTGGCTGTGAGATAGGGACACTATCACTGCACCATAAGAACCCCATTCAGAAACACATATATACTTAGCCTGTGATATTTAGAATTGGGATGACACAAGCTATTGGGAGTTGGGTCTTTTATTACCTTTTCCCACTTGACTCCCTTTGCTGGTACATGTGTGTATGGAAGCATCAAGTGGATAAAGTGCTCAACACAATTTTCAACTTGGTACAAGACTGGAAATAGTTGAATTCAATGGACAATTTGCAACACAGAGAGAAGCTGTGCAGTCCATCAAGCCTGTTCTTTGAAGAGTAGTTATGTCTACTCCAACAGCCTCTTTTATTAATTGTCTGTAACCTCATAAGTTCCTCATTCTTGTCTAATTCTCTATGGAATCAGCTTCCGGCAACTTATCAAACAGAGCATTCCAGATGCCAACAATTCTCTCAGTGAAAAACACTCTCCTCATTTCCTCTCTTGATATGACTCTGATTACTTTAAATTTATGACTTCTGGTGAACTATCCACTTGCCAGAATGAATAGATTTTCTCCTTCTGCTCTGTCAAAAGCTCTCATAGTTTGAGAGTGGGTTGGAATGTTAATCAGAGTTTAACTTCTATTTGATGAGGGAGTGCACTGTATTTGTGACATTTGACTTTGCAGCCAGCAGAAACCAGCTTGAATAACTAGGTTGTCTCTGGACCTCCTGAAGTGTGAAAGCTTAAAGTTTTGATTTAGCTATAGTCAGGTTCTCATTATCTAGAATTAGCCTGAATATTTGTACAAAGTCAGAAGTCACACAACATCAGGTTATAATTCAACAGATTTGTTTGAAATCACTAGGCGGTGCCCCAATGGTATTATTGCTAGTCTGTTAATCCAGAAACCCAGGCAGTGTTCTGGGGACCTGGATTCGACTCCTGCCATGGCAGATGGTGGAATCTGAATTCAATAAATATCTGGAATTAAGAGTCTAATGATGACTATGAATCCATTGTCGATTGTCGGAAAAACCCATCTGGTTCACTAATGTCCTTTAGGGAAGGAAACTGCCATCCTTACCTGGTCTGGCCTACATGTGACTACAGACCCACAGCAATGTGGTTGACTCGTAACTGCCCTCTGGGCAATTAGGGATGGGCAATAAATGCTGCTTAGCCAGTGATGTCCTCATCTCGTGAATGAATAAAGAAAAATAAACAAGCTTTTGGATTGCTGCTCCTTCATCAGGTAACCTGTTGGACTATAACCTGGTGTCATGTGACTTCTGACTTTGTCCACCCCAGTCCAGCATTGGCACGTCCACATCATGAATATTTGTAGATTGTGCAATCTGCTATGAAGCATCACCTGATTGTGTATTTTGTCAAACCAGGTGCCTGTCCTGTGTGAACAGTCCCTATCGATGCCATTGGTGCAAATATCGACACATGTGTACACATGACCCAAGGACGTGCTCCTTCCAGGAAGGGAGGGTCAATGTTTCAGAGGTAAGGACATTTCCCATCTTTTTTCACTCTTCTCATCCACGCAGCTGGCTGAGCCAACTTGGCTTTGACAGACCAAAAGTTATAAGCACACAAGAATGGGAAGTTGAGATGAGAATAATCGACATATTCCAATTTGTCCTGCAAGCTTTCTCCATGCAAGTAGTAGTTTGAGGTTTGACCATTTTCAAGATGGAGATTCATTTAGTTAGGTGAACATAGTGGATAAATGGAGTTGAGACAGAGATCATCCATGATCTAATTGGATCTTGGAATAGGTTCTTGGGGCCTGAAAAGTTGTGTCTTGTTAGAATGTTCCTACCATTTGATTTTGGCTCATTCACAGTTCTGGTGACAGAGAATTCACCCAGCACAGTGAAGGTCATGACATTGAAAACGTTGGATGGAAGGCCAGAGCTGGAAGTCTCCAGCAATAAGTAGCATTGAAATATATTGATCTGTCAGTTGCATGTGGCATTTGGATAAAATGTGACAATTAAAGCAGATAATCTAGACTGATGTTTCAGAACTCTACCAAAGAGGCACTGTTAAAGATCTTTGGGCTGAAATATTAAATTGACATCTGAACTGTTTAAAAGAGAACAAAGAACTGTGAATGCTGGAGATCTGAAACTAAAACAGAAAGTGCTATTCAAACTCAGCAGACCTGGCAGCATCTATAGAGAGAGAAACAGCCAAGGTTTTGAGTCCAGTGGCGCATTGTCAGAACTGCTTCGTCATTTGTTCTGATGCAAGGTCACTGGACTTGGAACATTGGCTCTGCTTTTCCCTCTAAAGATGATATTGGACCGGTTGAGCTTGTCCAGTTCTTTCTGTTCTAGTTTCTGAATTGGACATTCTGTTGATTCAGTTGGAGATTCTATTCATTCACAGGATGAGGGCATCGCTGACTAGGCCAGCATTTATTGCCCATCCCTAATGACCCAGAATGCAGTTAAGAACCAACCACATTGCTGTGGGTCTGAAGCCACATGTAGGTCATTACTGGGTAAGGATAGCAGTTCCCTTCCCTAAAGGACATTATGAATCAGATGGATTTTTTTGACAATCAACAATATATTCATGTTCATTATTGGACTCTTCATTCCAGATTTTTATTGAATTCAAATCCATCTGGATTTGAACCTGGGTCCCCAAAATATTGCCTGGGTCTCTGGATTAATTGTGATATCAGCATGAGGCCAGCACCTCTGAATCTGATTAAGGATTCCTATCCCACTGTTCTCTCAGGATTACAAACAATATCACCACCCTCCGTTAACAGCACCAGAAATCCAATGAAGCCCTTTTTCAAAAACATTACTGTTTATGGGAGGAGCAGGAAATTTCTGAAGAAGGGTCTAGACCTGAAACGTCAGCTTTCCTGCTCCTCTGATGCTGCTTGGCCTGCCATGTTCATCCAGCTCTACACCTTGTTATCTCAGATTCTCCGGCATCTGCAGTTCCTACTATCTCTATAACTGTTTATGGGAATATTGCAATCATTATTGGATGTGAATGTCTCAGACATGTCTTGGAGGAATTCTTTCCCTCTTTGCTCATCACCTTCTCTTATAATTCTGAAACAAGGCAGGTGTACACAACGTTGTACTCTCGGCCAGTACACCTCTCTGTTGAGCCTGTTTTGTGATTGATTGCATGCTGTGTGACAATAGAAATATATCGACAAACAAGTTTTGCTCCCTTATTTTCAGTCCTTAGTATAATCACAATGGTGTTTGGCTGACTACATTGCTCAGTGAGCTGTTTTAAGTTCTGTAGTCCCAATAACCCAGCCCTACTCATTTCTCATTGTCGCATGATAAAGAGGCTGGAAACAAATGTAGAAATGTCATTTGAACTAAAGGACACTGGCCCAGATTTTGCTCTCAGAGACAAGTCAAGGGCTTTCACCATTCTCCTTGTTGAAAACTGCCCGAAGGCAGGCTTATCAGTGGAGATTTCTATTAATTTGTGTCCTACTCAGCAAATCCCTCCTACCACAGGGCATCCAATGGAGTACAGGAGGTGATTTACATTTTTAAGATGATGTAACCTCATCTGTGATTTTTTTATTAGCTATTTTTCTAATCAACCTGTTCAGAGATGTTATTACACACTTCTGAAGCTAGTGGGACTCAAATGTGCGCCTCCTACTGCAGGGTTAAAGATGCTACCACTGTGGTACAAGAGGGCCCAATATTCCCCATCAGAGAAAATAGCCTCTATTTATGCTATTGAACCTTTACAGCACTTTGCTTAGATCGCCACTCAATGTTCAACACTCAGGGGAATGACTAAGCTTATGTAACCCCTCTGGTACAGTTTGACCCTCTCACCCAGGTATTGTTCTGGAGAATCTGCACTACACTCATCCCAGTGTTTCCTTCGTGAGGTAAACCACTCAGAAGTGCCTTTGTTTTTTGCAACAGTCAGAAACTCTGAGAAATGGAAAAATTGCAATGTTCTGTTTTATTTTGTTTTGCAAAGGCTCTGCAGGGACCCTACAGATATGATTTAGAACCTCTGTACGTACTTAGACGTGATTTTTATGAATAAAGTAGAATTTAAATAAAAACACCTCAGAACTGAGTCTACCAAGCACAGTCTGTCCAAAGCTTTGCACAATTGCAGCATTACATCCCTCCCTTTATATCACCATCTCCATGAGGTATAGGCTAACATTATTTTACCCTTTTTGGTTCCTTCGCTAGCTTGAATATATTTACATACTTGTAATTTAGTTTTGAGCCATCCAAATCATGGCCACTCTCTTTTTTGTTTCTGAGGGAGATAAGTTTTTGCGGCGTCTTTAATTATTCTTACTTTTACAAGGAAATATGAAAACACATTTTTGCTTTGAGGATTTGATGATGGAGGAGGTTAGAATGTTACCTGACCTTGGGCGAATTTAAACTGCAGCTGTTTGCAACAAGATAGTTTTGGTTTTGAGGTCAAGTTGTGTAGACCCAGCCTCTGGGTTGAATCTGCAGGGATATTAATCAAATTCCCTGGTGAAATTACTGTTGGCCTGCTCCAGTTTGACATAACAAGGATTGGGAACCCTCTGTGATTGCACTGGAGTCACCAGCAGTGAAAAATTAATCCAGGGAAAAAGAAAACGTGTGTTATTTTGTTTTCTGCTTTCATTTCTTAGTTTTAAAATTATTGGAAATGGCAGAAAAAGGCTGTTTGAATGACTGCCAGATTTGCCCAGTTAAAAGCATTCTTGCTTGCCAATTGGCTGGGTGAGAGCAACATTGCCAAGATTGATATGTTGGTCAACCAATGGCAGGAGCAGGAGGGTGGGTCAGTTGGTTGCTGGGAATTTTGTAAAGAAATCTCCAGGCAGATGTCCAACAACAGTTCGTAATCTAGGTGTTAGTTTAACCGGAAGCCTGTGGTGAGAACATCTTTAGATCTACCCAGAATTAATTGTGACTAGCTAGAAGACTGGGAATACTGCCACATGTTTGTTTATATTTGTTGATGGGATGTGGGTGTCACTGCCTAGTCCAGCATTTATTGCCAATCACTAATTACCCACAGGGCAGTTTAAGGTCAACCACATTGTTGTCACATGTCGTTCAGATGAGATGGGATGGCATGCTCTTGATCAGTGTCAAAGTTTTCTCATTTTCTTGCTCTTTCGACTTGCAATGTCATTTCAATACGCTCCTGTCTGGTCACCCTTTTTCTATCCCATACATTCAAGGTGAACCAAAGGTCTGCAACCCATTTCTTAACTCACACCACAGACTCATAGAGTTATGGTGCAGAAGGTGACCATTTTGCCCATCGTATTACAATGCTGTCTGAGCATTTAAACCGAGAGCCAATCTCCTGCATTTTCCCCCAACCCTGCATATTGTTTCTATTTAACTCATTTTCTAATGCCATCTGGAATGTCTTGTTTGAAACTGCCTCCACTGCACTGTCAAGCAGATCTTCTATATCCAACTACTTGCTATGTGAACTTCTTTCTCACCAAGAGCTAATGCATTTTCCAACCAAAGCCCTGTGACTCCTGGATGCAGTGACCTCCGTTGGCTCCCGGTCAAACAACACCTTGATTTTAAAGATCTCATCCTTGTTTTCAAATCCATCTGGGGCCAAGTCATAGAATTCCAACAGTGCAGAAAGGGGCCATTTGGCCCATCGGGGTTTGCATGGGGAAATTTAGCATGGCCAATCCACCTAACCTGCACATCTTTGGACTATGGGAGGAAACTGGAGCACCCAGAGGAAACTCATACAGACACCACATAGACAGTCACTGGAGGCTGGAATTAAACCCCGGGTCCCTGGCGATGTGAGGAACCAGTGCCAACTACTGACCCACCGTGCCACTCTTTTGTGATCTCTTCCAGCCTCACGACTTTCCAAGCTGTTTATGTTCCCCTCCTTCTGACCTTTTGTGCTTCCCTGATTTAACTCAGCTCCAACGTTGTCAACCCCTCCCGACACCTCTCCACTTCACTTTCCCTGTTTAAGCCCTTACTTTAAATTTACTTTTTTGACTAAGCCTTTGGTAATCGGACCTCATATCTTTTATTTCTTTGCACGGTGCTATACTTTGTTCTGTACTGCTCCGGTGAAATCCCTTGGGCAGTTTTATTACATTGGAGCTGCAATATAATTACGTATTGTTGTTTCGGTATTTATTAAGAGGCTGGGAATGAAACAAGAAGCTGAGCAGTTAATAAGATCACTGTTCTGGACATTGTGTCTGGGAACCTTTGCCCCTTTGGACCACTGGCATAAATAAATAAAAAATAAACAGGAAATGTGGACTTCCTGTGATAGGGCAATGACTGGTTGGAGACAGGTTTGCAGAGTTTAGCTTCAAAGATGGCAAGAATCTGTGTTCGGAAATGATGCATTTGTGTTAAAAGAAAATATGTAACTTTATTTTTTTCTTGACAGTGACAGGGATGTGATAAAAGCGCTTTGTTTATACATTGTCACTTGGACAACTAATGTACTGTCTACTTATTGATGGGCAGTTCTTCATATTTGGTGGAAAAGACAGGAAGGATTTTGCCAATAGCATTCGGAAAGCCACCTTAATTAAGAGAAAACATGTCAACAACTCCCATGATTTTTGGCCAACAAACGAAGGATAGGGAACTGAGCCAAACAAGTCAGGAAGAGCCCAGGTCTGATCCTGCCCCCAGTCTGATCTCAGCCAGGATTTTAATTGATCCATTCTTGGGAATCATTGGTGAGGCTGGCATTTCATGCCAACCTCCAAATGCACTTGTCACCATGTTGCTGGGCTTTCTTCCTGATCTGTGCCATTAAAATGCATCCATGGTGGTGTTCGGGGGCTGAGTTTCCAGAGTCGTGACTCAGTAACAATGAAGCAACAACCAACATATTTCCAAGGCAGGATGGTGTTTGGTGGTGTTCCCATCCAACCTTTATCCTTGGTCTTCTGGCTAGTGCAAGTTATGGTTGGCGGGGGATACTGCTAAAGAATCCTTGGCAAATATCTGGAGTTAAGAGTGATGACCCTGTACAGTGTAGAATAAAGAAGGGACCAAGGCATATACGTCTATTGTCAAATAATGGGAGTAACATTACACATGAAAATTATGCATTTTGGCCGGGTTATGGATGGTGACTTGCACCTTCATAAAAATGCATACCTAAAGGTGAGAGATTTTGTTTAGAAGTACATATGGAAGTTGGTGATTTTAGTAGATAACAGCAATTTGTTCCAAGTCAGGGTAACATGTGACTTGGAAGTGGTGGTGTTCCCCACATGCCTGTTACTATTCTCCTTCAAGAGGCCGTGGGTTTGGGAGGAGGTGACAGTTGAGAGATGAGGTTGGCTTCAGCATCTGAGGGTGAGGTGGAGGTGTAGGTCAGCCAAATGAGCAGATTGGGATGGAAAATCAGACCAGATTCTTACACCTGATGAATAACCATTGCTTCCTACCGCAATATGCATATTGGTGCGTTCAGTGAAGAAATAGTCAAATCTTTTCTGTGAAGCCCCAAGTTCCAATAGCTTTCCAAGGTAACAGAGCATTCAGAAAGCCCGTGGACTCTGTGTTGGTTACAAAGCTATAACATTATTGCCCAGGACCCCTGCTCCATATTTCAGCTGAATGAAGCTACATGTTGACGCCACAGCCCTGTTGAATGTTTTGGGATGAGGTATCAGCAACAGATTGCACTTACCTTGTGTCCTTGAGATAGAAGGATACAGAGAAGGCAAACTTTAGCCAGTTGTCATTTAAGACTAGGGCAGCATCTTTCAGCCTGAGCAGAAATAAAATCTATAATCAGTCGCTCCTACAATGACTGTTTTGCTTGAGCTTTCCATCAGTAAGCTGTAGTGATTGACAAACCTAATTAATACACATGGGTTTTGTACCTGAACTGGAGACAGTAATAAGATTATTGTTCATTCAAAGATGTTAGTGCAGTCTGACTATTCAATAGCTTTGGATCTTCTTTCTGCTGTTTTGGGAATCTGCCCACATCTGAGCAGAGATTGGAATATGAAACAAGTTAAATTGAACTGCAGACCAGCAGCAGGTAGCGTAATGTGTATTAGTGATTCTCCCTGAAAGTGTTTAGTTATCCCAGGGCCCAACAAAGCCTTAAGTTCTGTTGTAACTATAACAAGAATGTTAGAAGTAGCTCGGTCAAGTTGTGTTCAACTGACATTATTCAGTTAGAATTAGGAATCTTACTATGTCAGCATTATAGTTGAAGTTTTGAATTCTGCACAATAGACACAGTGATCTGACAGAGATTTTTCTCATAGGAGGTGACTATCTTTCTTCCCACTTGTTTGCCCACAGTGAAGTCCGAACCTGGGGTTTTGGTGCACAATCCATGCAGTGGGGAAAGACCACCACCTAAGGTCTTTCTGCCACTGCAAAACAAGAGCCTGTTCAGTTATCAGACTCACCCATTGCCTCAATGAATGTAAATGGTGTCTTGCATGAATAAGAAATACCTTTAGTTTTTGCAACTGCAAGGAATATCAAATTCCAATGTTTATTTTTCTTGATACGCAAAGACAACACAGAACTGCTTTAGTACCTGTGAACATAGATAAAGATTTTTTATGAATTGAAGTATATTTTTGAAATAAAAAGTCTATGTGTTTTCCTAAATTAAGTTTTGTACTAGGACAGTGCAAATGCCCAGGTTTAGATTTGATGTCTCGTCTCGTCAGAGCTTATGAAAAATCAAATGAGCATTTTTGCAAATGGAATGCAGGAATAGAAATGGGCCATTTGCCTCCTCGATCCTGTTTACCCACGGAGGTAAATAATGGTTGATTGGAACAGTAATAGAACTTTCCATGTTTCCACTGCCCTTTGAGATTGAAGAGGAAGACACCAGGTGAACTTCACCTAGTGATGGAACAGTGCTTCGAAAGCTTGTGTGATTTCAAATAAACCTGTTAGACTATAACCTGGTGCCCTGTGACTTCTGACTTTGTCCACCCCAGTCCAACACCAGCACCTCCACATCAAGATTAAAACTGGACAGTGAAAATCAGGGAAATGGCTAATACCACTTGTGCTTGGAGTGTGTCTTCGGTGTTGTGCTAAAAAGACGTAAAAGATTATCCGGCGCACCCAACTAGTCCAGAAATGCCTTTCAGGAAACTTTCCTTATCTGGTGTGTAACTCCATTTACTCTGCACCTGCCTGATTCTCTAAAGCAGCACAGTTAGTTATAAGTAGAGTCACTTTGAGATGCCCTCATGCTGCTTTGTCAGGGCAGCTGAGGGTGGTGGGAAATAAATATGTCTTTGCTGGTTTGTATTTTGTTTTAATTCTTGTGATAACCAAGGCCAGTGAGTCGTCCAGTAGCTCCAAAAATACTTGCATTTGGCAAACGTCTGCTTAATCTGTGACATCCCTTTGTTGATTAGGAAACATAATATATTCATTCATTAAGCAAGACTCCTTGTGTGCTGCTTACTGTCTTATCATACGTCGTTAATGCTCAGAAAACCTTGAGTCTGAGGACTGAATGGGTCAGATACGAAAAGCCTTGAAATTTCAGACATTTTTTATTCCCCACAGTTTTCTTCAGTAGGCCTATTGTAACAGCAGGACATGCTTCTCTCTCTGAGATTTGCCTTTTGTGTACTCTTTTCTTGGTCTTTGACCCTAGCAGATGCTCGATAATAACATTGAAGACTTTGGCTCAGCCTCATATCTAAACAAAGAAAACTGGGAGGTCTGTGACCTCCTTGCATTTCCTTTGTAATCACTTCTAACATTTCAAGCTATGTATTTTGTGATAAATGTGAGTACGGCTGGTTGTGTCAGGCAGGGAATCACAGCCTATTCGTGGTGCCTGTGAAATGGGCCCAGTACCATAAGTTCCAGGGGCAAGCCATTATTCTTATATAAGCTCACCTGTAACCTTGGGCTGAGATCTTGAATGTAATACAAGGAAGCTTTGTGTTGTTACAGGAGCTGTCCCTTGTCTTTGACAGGCCTCACCTCAGTTCATAGATCATAGAATCCCCATAGTGTGGGAACAGGCCCTTCAGCCCAACAAGTCCACACCAACCCTCAGAGCATCCCACCCAGACCCATCCCCTGAAAACCCACCTAATCTACACATCCCTGAACACTACAGGCAATTTAGCATGGCCAACCCACCTAGCCTGCACATCTTTGGACTGCAGGAGGAAACCGGAGCACCTGGAGGAAACCCACGCAGACACGGGAAGAATGTGCAAACTCTACACAGACAGTCACCCAAGGCTGGAATCAAACCCGGGTCTTTGGGGCTGTGAGGCGGCAGTGCTAACCACTGAGCCACTGTGCCACCCATTCAGGTGGATGTTAAAGATCTTAGGACATCATTTGAAAAATGGGGGTATTTCCCTGATATCCTGATCAACATTCACCCCTCAACCAATTCAAATGATTTGATTACTTAATTCATTTCTGTTTGTTGGTGCTTGTTGGTACAAATTATCACTACTTACAAAAACCATTGGCTGTAAAAACATTGGAATGTCCCAAAGCCATGAAAGGATTGTTAATGAGAAACATCGTTGTTAACCAATTATAAATGCTTTTTTATATAATTTCGGAGTCATTATACAGACCTATCCAATGCCAGGGCAAGTACAGTTGCTGAATTGATGTCACTTGTACCAATCATGTTCCAATGGTTATACAGAGCAGGGACAATGCCCTGCTGTCAGTGAGTTAGGTGTAGAGTAAGGCAACAACTTGTGACCCTTCAGTGGGGTAAGGAGTGAAATAACTCCGACTGGATGGGTGGAAATTTCTCTTTCAGACTTAGCTTTGATGCCCATCACCTGGATAATCTGTAGCCTTTCTGTCTTCAGGAGTTTGAGGGGTGACCTTATTGAGGTTTATAAAATCGCGAGGGGCATGGATAAGGTGAATTGCCAAAGTATTTTTTTTCAGGACAGGGAAGTCCAAAACAAGAGGGCATAAGTTTAAGGTGAGAGGAGAAAGATTTAAAATGGATCTAAGGGACAAATTTCACGCAGAGGTTGGTGCATGTTTGGCATGAGCTGCCAGGGGAATTGTGGAGGCTGATATAATTGCAACATTTAAAAGGTACCTGGATGGGCATGTGGTTAAAAAGGGTTTACAAGGATATGGGCCAAATGCTGGCAAATGTGACTTGATTAATTTAGGATACCTGGTCAGCATGGATGAATTAGATTGAAGAGTCTGTTTCTGTGCTGTACATCTCTATGACTGTATATTTCCTTTACTCATTCATGGGATGAGGGCGTCACTGGCCAGGCAGCATTTATTGTCCAGCCTTAATTGCACAGAAGGCAGTTATGAGTCAACCACATTGCTGTGGGCCTGGAGTCACATGTAGGTCAGACCAAGTAAGGATGGCAGTTTTCTTCTCTATAGGACATTAGTGATCCAGATGGGGTTTTCCGACAATTGACAATGGATTCAATTTGTATTGTGTGATGTGGCATTGAGGGGGAGGATCAACCTCCTTGAGATGATATATGAGTGCAGTGGGTGAGTCAACACTTTTGGGATGAGGTTGGGAAAGGAAGGAAATTGTCAAGAGAGAATCCTCCTCTCCCTTGACCCCAGCATTAATAAACAGAAGAAGGAATGAAATTATAACCCCCAAAATATGCATAGATTGAGGTTGGGTGCATTTTAAAAATTCCAAACCCAAGTCCAAACTTTCAAGTTCTGGGTTTGACTAGGATGTCCATTTGTCCAAGGTTTAGAGCATTCTCTCTACTGTTTGGTATCGGATGTTTTGATGTCTGGCATTCTCACTCACAAAGGTTGTCCTGATGGATGATGATGTTGTCTCTGTGCACTGCCATGCCATTTCTCCTGCTGTATTGCATGGTTTGGTGTCCGTTATTCTTGACCCCTGGTTTGACAGAGATGGGACATTGCTACATTGACGCTGGTTGTCAATTGAAATATTATGAGGCATGTGGCTTCTGATATAGATGTAGTAATAGCCAGCTGTGTTTTCAGGCCAGCTCAAGGTAAATGAGGACTTATTCAGGAAGAAAGTAGTGTCTTTACATCGCAGCTTGTGGACCAGAAGGACCAAGTATGTTTCTCCCCTTAAAGTCCATTATTCCTTGACATTGTGCTACACTGATTCCCATCCAACACCCCATTTCCGCCACAGTGCTTCCACAAGCCCTCCTCAGAGGTTCCCTACCTCAGGAAGCAGCCTTCTCCTGATAGGGCTGATTTCCAGTGCTCAAACTCCTCAGACCTGGAAAGCAGCAGGTTCAAACCCCACTCCCAGACTTGGTAGCCACAGATGGAGTGTTCGTGCAGCTCAAAACAGGTTGTCAGTCGGTCTGCTCAATTCTTCCAACTCTCAGCGTCACTCTCTGAGGGCGTAAAGTGTGTGAAAATTTACCCCAGCAATAGGCCAATTCCCATAAAGGGGGCAAAAGATAGTAATGCTTGGAAATTAACATGCTGCCCGTGCTGGGGCTGATTTGGACACGAGAGTTTTATTGGGTTTTCCTGTGGGCTGTGTGATTTCTGTTTTACAATGTAAAACAGACTCCCTCCAACAGCATATACACCTGCTCAAAACCTCTGCTCCCCTGCCTCCTCCTCAGAAAAGCACCCTGGGCCAGAGACATTCCTGTGTGTTATAAGGATTTCAGATTGTAGATGAGTGAAAGACGTTTATGTGCCTAAATGAAGACCCAATAATCACTAAATCTAATGTAACAACTCTTTGGAAGTCAGCTTTAGTCGACACTGCAATAAAACAAGCCAGTGCTCAATTATTCTGCAGTTTATTCTCCTCTCAGGATCTGTAAGTCTAATTCCCTCTGGAATCTATCAACATGTAACCGACCCACTAGCCATAAAAAGGAATGAGTATTGCAGTAAGCTTGGGCACTAAAGGGACGACGATCAGTGTTTAGGCATAGTATTGATATGCCTTTTAAATTAATGAGCCAAATAAGGTAACTGTAGTCAGACAATGGGTAAACACGGCAGAATTACCACCAGAGTCAAATGTTGAAGTCGTTTGTTGGTGTCAAATAATTACTTCCATCCTGTCCATCTCTCCCACTTTGTTTTGAATCTCAAATGTAAAGGGATTTTCCTCATTAGGTTTTATTGTCCATCAAGATCAGATAGGGCAAGTATGGGCTCCAAGACCCTAGGTGATTGCTGTGTGTTATTGGAGAGGAATTTCTCAGAAGTATTCCCCCCCACCACCACCATCGTCTCCTGAAATTGACTGCAGTGTTGTCTTCCTTCAGATTTTCTCTCCTCATCGACAATGTTCATCTGTGATTTGGGAGCTTGAGCCTTGTGGTTCCCCCCTTTTGTCACATGTTCACTTTCTAATACAGGGACATTAAACCTTTCCTGTTTAGGGCATTGATTGCCAGCATTATACACTCCCAGGTCCAGTACTCTTTCTTCATTGTGGCAATATCTGGCATTTATCCATCTTTTGACTTCTCGTACCATAAGATGGTTCTCTAATTTATAAGGCGTATCAACATTATCCCTAACCAGAGATTGTTGCCCCTTGTAGTTGCTGAGATGCAGAGAAAATAAAGACTTGCAAATAGACTGCTCCTCTGATGACCCAAAACATCAAAAGCCAATGAAGGGTAGTCACTGAGCCAAGGCAGGAATTGGGGAAGTCAACCTGCAATACCCGCATAGACTCAACATTGTCACTCAATAGCTCCAACTGTATAGATATATCTTGAACTAATGAAATGTCTCAAGATACTTTGTGTTAAGGATCAAAATGTTATACCAAGTTAATGCCTGGAGGTATTAGGACAGATTAGCAAAACATGGTCAAACCATTTGGTTTTGAATAGGATATTAACAGAGGGGAGAAAGACAGAGATGTTAAGGAACAGAGTTCCATAGCTTAGAATCTATGCAGCTGAAGATATAACCACCAGTGTGGGATGATCAAAATTGGGTTGCACAAAAGACTGCTTTGAGTAGAGCATAGAAACCTGGGAACATCATGGGGCTGCAGGAGGCTATAAAGATGGTGAGGGGAGAGGGTTTTCTCTGTCGCCACCGGTTATCGATACTGTGATGCTTTGATTGATACCCATCTTATAATTCTAGTAAATAAAAATTTGACAAACCTACTTTGCAATGAAGGTACCATCCCTTTAAACTATTCATGCAGAGTTCCCACTGCCATGGTCTGAACAGATGTTTCTTTAATGTAGATGAATGTACACTGATTCATACTGGAACAGTGAGCAGCAGATGTGTGTGCATGATGAAGGGCCATCCATTAGCAGTGAAAGGGAAGGGAGAACTTTGGGGTGCGATTATTGATCATTCACTTTACAGTGCCAGTCGATGTGAAATTGTTGTAATTTCAAGTAAAAGCGAAGTAAAAACAAGGCTTCATCTCAAGGGCATTTGACTGCACAGGGAAGGAAGATAGCTTGAGCTTGTATGGATTATTGGTGAAACAACTTTCGGAATATAATATGCGCCTCAGAGTTGTGCACTGTCTTTGACCTGATAATGTCCCCACTCCTTCACTGGAGTTATCAACCTAATCTCCATAATGGGAGCGCCATTACTACCAGGCCCTGAAGTTCTAGTTGAAGGCCTTTCATCAATACATCTCAGGTTAACTAGGGCTGCACAATCAATATAATCTTGTCTTTGTTGCCCACTAAGTTTATTTTTTAATGTCTATATATATATATCAGCATTGCTGATCATGGCTCAGTGTTACCATGGTATCGCTGTGGGGCAGTAGATGAGGTCAGCTCAAAGAACTCCACCTATTTGGGGACTAAGCTCATGTGCTCGGTGTTATAGAAACTGGTCCTACTTTTTGTTAAACAGTTGATATCAACCGATGGAATTGTGTTACTTGTGGGACGTACCCTGGGGCTTGAACCTAAAGGTTTCTGAGTCAGTGTCGGGAGTGTAACTGCTGAATCTCACATATTAAAAGCTGGAAATCTGAAAGTAAAAGGTCGCATGCAGCATCTATCATCTGAGAGATAGGCTTTGGATGAAGAGCTAAACTGGACTTCAGGCTTCCTTGAGCCATTTCACAGAGCTTCCTTACACCGACAATGGAGATAACCTCCTGAAGGTAGATTACAATCCTGATCCTGGACTGAAAGACTGGTGCGCTAATCGCCTTTACCACCCAGTCCCCTCTTAATACCAGCTTCACTGGAGCAAAATATCTCCTTTGGGGCCGAGGCTGCAGAATAATAATAAAATGACTCGCTTTATCTTGCTGCCTTGTAAAGCGTTTTATTGCCACAACATTTCCCTGGCTGCCTTTGTCCTTGTACATTCAGGAGAGAAGAAAATGAAACAAATTTTAATGAAAGGGAATTAAACAAAAAACAGATGAGAAGAATCCAATGGATTTACGGATATGTTGAGCTGTAGCAATGTGTGTTAACCAGCCTGACCTGAGAAAAAGCCTTGATCTATATATAAACATATGAGAGATAAAAATGGTTTTTGTAAATTTTATTTTCCATCCGTCTTACGGGGTCACTGTGTGAACCCACTGGAAGGAATAAAGTCTCATTAAATTTCAATTACTTAAAAAGACAGGCATGTGAAGCTGATAAAACCTAACGTTGTGTATAGTTGTCAGTTCCTCATTCGGGCTCTTCAGACCTATCTGTGATGGTCTTTTCTCTCTGTTCTTAGCCTTTTCATATGCAAAGTGGGCCCCATCTTTGGGAAAGTGAAGAATTTAGTCAAGTTAATGAACTTCGAGTCATGTCTTATCGTGACACTTATTTTTCAACATAATTCGCTCGAAGTAGCCATGAGACAAAATGCATTCAAGCATTTGATTTTCAAGAAGTGTTCTTTCATATCACAGCTGCTCTTTTGCTTTGAGTTTGTCATATGGTACTGTGTGCCCCCATTAGCTACAACGGGGAGAGTGGCCTGGTTTGTCCTGCCAGGGGTCAGTCCTCGGGGAACATGTCCAGTTGCACAGATTTAGCCATCTCCTTTCTGAAATTTATTTTCACTATGGAGGTATTATGTTGGACTATCCTGATATTTCATAGCTCCCTCGTAAAATTAGGAACACAAGACTGGAATAGCCTCTTTGTTGAGTGACTAGATTCTAAAGCCATGAGTGAACTACAAAGGGTTTGTTCACCATGGCAATGGCCCTGCTAGCCAACAGTTGCTTTTGATTAGATGTTGTTTTAAAAGTGAGAAGTTAAGATTTATTTATCTTTTTCCTTCTCTCCTGTTTTTAACCCTTGCTTTTACATCACCGGATCTACTCCATGAGGGTACATCTCCCGCCACGGTAGCATTGTGGAACAGTTTCCTTTACAACTGTTAATGCCACCTCTGGTTGGACGGTGTCATTACAGGACCACAATTTAGCAGAAGCAATGTCTCTTAAGAGATGAACATTGGAACACTTTATGGTAGGAGCTGCCATTCTTGTTTCACCATTGGCCGTGAAGTATAATTACTACATGTCAGATCTAAATAGACAGCTTGCAATACAAACAACAATATTTTGTATTTATATTGCCCCCTAATGTAATGAAACGTTCTTAGGGTCTTCCCAGGAATGTTATCAGTCAGAATTTAACACTGAGCCATGTAATGAGATAGTAAGAACTGCAGATGCTGGAGTCAGAGATAACACAGTGTGGAGCTGGAGGAACACAGCAGGCCAGGCAGCATCAGAGGAGCTGGACAGTTGACATTTTGAGTCAGGACCCTTCTTCAGAAATTTCCAGCACCTCTGACACCGCCTGGCTTGCTGTGTTCCTCCCGCTCCACACTGCATTATTGCAAAGTAATGAGATATGTGGAGTGGATGACCAAAAGCTTGGTCAGCCGGACAGGATTTAAGGGACTCCATAAAGGAGAAAATTGAGTTCATGAAGGTGAAGAGGTTTAAGGCTTTGGCAGCTGAAGGCAGAGTCACGATTTTGTGGGGCAATTAAATTCAAGGATGCTCAGGCAAAATTAAATTTGCAAAACTTGGGGATCTCAGAAGGTTGGAGGAGCTGGAGAATGTTACAGAGATGGGGAGGAGCAAGATCATAGACTAATTTGAAAACTAACAGGAGAATTTTGAAACCATTGTGTTGTTTAATCAGGAGCAAATTCTTCTCCTTTGTGGTTCCCATTCCTCTAGGGAAGGAGATAGTTGTATTGGAGGTAGTACAGCATAGGTTCGCTTGTTTGCTCCCCCGAACGAGGGAGTTGTCTGATAACGAGGGGCTGAGTAAATTGAGTTTACTTTTAGAAGAATGAGAGGTGATCTCATTGAAACACACCTGATGCTGAAGAGGCTTGTAAGATGCTAAGAAATTGTTTCCAGTTGTCAGTGAATCTAAAACACAGGGAGGTACAGACTTAGGATCGAGGAGTTGACAGCAGTTCTGAGGAAGGGTCACCGTTACCCGAAACGTTAACTCTATTTTTTGCTTCACAGATGCTGCCAAACCTGCTGGGCTTTTCCAGCAACTTCTGTTTTTATTCCTGATTTACAGCATCTGCAGTTCTTTCGGAATTCTCTTTCATTCTGTTCTAGAAACCCAGTCTCCATTACTAACCCAGTCCCCACTGCCATCACCAAAGGAAAATGAAGTTTTACCTACTCCCTGAGTGACTGCATCTTCTCTTTTCCTCCATAATTGCATTCTGGGCCTGGGCCTGGGCCCTGACCTAAGAATATATTTATAATGACAATCATCTTGAACTTTCCCTTGCCTTTCCTTTTCAGGACTGTCCACAGCTGCTCGCTGCCGAGAAAGTCCTGGTGCCTGTTGGAGTGGTGAAGCCCATTACCCTAAAGTCGAAAAACCTTCCACAGCCACAGTCAGGCCAGCGAGGTTATGAATGTATCCTGAACATCCATGGGGTGGAGCAGAGAGTTCCAGCCCTGCGATTCAACAGCTCCAGTGTACAGTGTCAGAACACATCGGTAAGTAGTAGTTTGTGGTCATTCCAGTTGGAACTGAGTAGCAGCCTACTAGCCTTTGAGCCAACAGATCTGTGCCTGACTCCAGGAATTACAGCACATAATTTAGACCTACACTCACGCTGTCCCAGTCTGGTATGGAGTAAGTTTGATGAGATGTTGAACCAAGGCCACACACCCCTTCGTAAGTGAAGAAAATATCTGCAAACATCCCTTACCATCAGCAATTTACATTAAATTGAATTAAATTACATTAAATTAAATTGAATGGACCATGGACAACTGGTCTTTATCTCCTTTAAAGGACAAGCCCCAGTTGAACACTGTGTCCTGGCAGATGAATAACACGTTATTCTTCCTTTATTCCTATGTTTATAAGACAAAGTAATCTTCTACACTTTCCTTGTTGAGTGCAACTCCAACAGTACTTAAGGACCTCGACACAATCCAGGGCAAAGCAGCCCACTGAACTGGCGTCTTATCTAACAGCTTCACAATTCATCCTGTCCACCGCCAACAACCAGTAACAGCAGGGTGTACAGTCCAGAACATGCAGTGACTCACTGAGGCTCATTTAGCAATGCTTTCCAAACCCACTCCCTCTATCATCTAGAAAGACAAAAGTGGCAGAACACCACCACCTGCAAGATCCCTTTCGAGTCAAACACCATTCTGACTTGGAACTACAATATCATCCTTTCACTGCCACTGAGTCAAAATCCTGAAGCTCCCTTCCTTCCAGCTGTTTGGTTATCCCTATATCGCAAGGACTACAGCACTTCAAGAAGGCACTATCATCATCATCTCCAGGGCAGTTAGGGATGAGAAATAATTGCTGGCCCAGACTGTAACACTGATATCCTGTGAATTAATTAAAACAGAATATATTTGAGTAAACTCCTTTTTTAATGAAGAGTTTGAGGTTGCTGTGAAATGTAAAATTGTGCACAAATTGTCTAACCCAGAAACATCTCAACTTGATTCTTGTTCCAGTTTAAAACTACAAAGTATTCTGAAAATGAAAGGACCAAGTATTGTTTCAGAGCCCATTTGTTTTCTTCAGAATATCCAAAAGGCTCAAGTATCAAGTGTAACAAAGCACATTTTTGTTTTTAATTTCAGAACGGCCTGCTAATTACAGCAATTCCAGCTGCCTCTGAAATACAGTGCACCGAATACAACCTGATTTAAATGCACAATGGAGCTATTTAGGCACAACACATATACTGCTTTGTACAACAGCACTGTATCACTTTACAAACACATATCTCCGTAGGTAATTCTTAAAGGTACATTATCTCTGAGAGAGAGGAGCTAGTTGGTCAAAGAGAAATTGAGATACTTGTATTTACATAGTGCCATGCTGAACACTTCATAAAAATGCTTCCAGCAGTTAATTTGTTTCTTGAAGTTCAATGATGGCTCATACGGAAGCAATATTTGGCAACTAGGATGCTGTACGACCATATCATAAATGATACTGAGATGAATAAACACAATTACATTGACCCTGACCTCCAGTTCTTCATTGAAAAGTGTCACAGAACCTGTAAGTGATTGTAATGAGGTCAGCCAGGTGGATCTCATAGAATATGAGTTCCCTGATTGGGGCTGTTAACCTGCTCCAATCGGGGATCCCTCGTGGACAGATATAAACAGGAGTTTCAGAGGCTCTGTTCATTCTGAGAGCTGGCTTGGAGCAAGCTGGATCAGTGTCAAGGACTCTCCACGTGTAAATAAAGGGTGACTTGGTGATGGAATACCGGCCTCTGTAGAGTTATTTCAGAAACTTCTCCACCCATCTGAGCCATCAATGGGCCCTCAGTTGAAAAGAGAATCTGTAACAATTCCCTGGACTAGCAGGGAATGTGTTCGAAGCCATAATTTTCTGATTCTGTGGCTTGTGAGCTCCAAACTGGGCTGACCTAACAGCCAATATGATTAAGCATAATGGTTTTGTGTGAATTTTGACGGCGAGTGTGTCAGTGATAGAGTAGCTTCTTGACCGTGTGGAAACAGGTCAGCACCTATATTTCACAAGAAATTCCTCTTTAGAATATTGAGAATTTTTTTGGAGCAGGAGCAGTTATAATTTAAGGCAGAGACATTTACTAATAGATCTCTGTAAACTATTCGACATAGTTCCTTTGTTATCTCTTCTCAGCAGACTCCATCTGCTGGTACATAAGTGTATGGTAACCCCAAGTGGACAAAATTCACAATGTAATTTTCAGTACATTACAAACATTTTCAGCTAATACGTCATTCAGTAGCCCCTTATGGAGCTTGAGGCCTCTGTAGAGAATTTGAACGTGGATGTACAGATTTTAAAACTGAGTTTTAGGGACATGGCGAGCTTGGATGAGTTATGAGCCAAATGTATTGAAAACATGCGCAAAGACAATCTGTATGATTTGTAGATTCGGGAGAGCTGAGGGTAGGGAAGCTGGCCAATCTCATTTTGAGACATGATGGGAGTAGCAACAGAGGAAGGGAATGACGTGGAAGGGATGACAGTTGAATTCTGCAACAATCCTTTTCTCATGGTACGCGAGGATATGAGAGAGCAATGAAGAAAAAAGGCAATGAATCTCATCATTCTACTGATCATGTGATATATCCCACGACTGAATTTTGAGTTCAAAAATTTCAAATTCCAAAGGAAATATTGGAAGATTTCGGATTCCATAGATTGTCCCATTCTCCTCATTCAGGTTTGCATTGTTATCCCCAACAATTTCTTAGCACATGGATGCTAATATCCCAAAGAGTTTCCTTATCTCAGTCTGCACCTACCTCTGTAACCACCATTCATTCCCCAATCAGTTATTTACCCAGCCGTTTTTGTTACCCTGCTCTGAAGTTATTAGGTGTGTTGTCTTGTCATAATGTCTAGTGATTAATTATGACCTTGTTTTATTGTCAGTTTTGCTGTTGCAACATGAGCAATTCCAGCCATTCAGAGAACCCTTAATCTCCCTTAAGCCTCAACGGTAAGAGACTCGAGAGGGTTGGCTGTGCTTGCCTGGAGCAGTTCTTCAGCACTGTCTTCATGTCAGTCGTAATGCTCGCAAACACATTGATCTCCATTGATTCACAGAGGAGCTGTTCACAGTTGAAAGTTGTTTTGGAATCTGTCGATCACCCGTCAAACCCTGAGCAAAGGTCAGGACAGAAAGTTGAAGACACAACTTCTTCTTCTTTCACTGAACAGGTGTTTCCATCTTTCTTGTTAAGCCTTTCTGTTGTCATTAGTTTAACTGTGACAGAAAACAGCAGCTCGGTGGGGAACTTCATGTAGGGGCAGGCTACAGGCCGGAATCTGGGAACTAGGCCGAAACTGTCATGGCAGCCTGTGAGAAACCATGGTTCAAACATGTGAGGTGAGCACATCCCGGGTACTCAATGCTAGTATTACATTCAAGTTACTACCACAAATTATTGTTCAGATTGTGTACTGAGTTGTTTTTGTTGTATGCAAGGTACAAAATATGTCCCTTGTGGGACACTTTAACAGGAACTTGGATTTAAAGTTTTATCAAAGATCTGTAGCTCGGGTTGCGGGTGAGGTTGCTGACTTGCTCACTGAGCTAGCTTGTTTCATTCAGACATTTAGTCACCATGCTAGGTGACATCATCAATGAGGCCTCCAATGAAGCCTTGGAATTCACCTACTCCGCTTAGAATTTATACTGTCCATTAAGGTGAGTTGTGTCATTTCTGGTTTTGATCTGTATCGATTTGTAAATGGGGTCCAATTCTATGTGTTTGTTGATTGCACTACGGGTTGAGAATCATGCCTCCAGGAATTCCCGTGCGTGTCTATGTTTGGTTTGGGCTACTACGGTTACAATGTCCCAGTTAAACTGATGGCCTTCATTATCCAAGTGTACACTACTCACCATAACGGACCCGACAGGACAAATTCCAAGCAGAGTAGAACAACATCGCTTCATTGGAGGCCACACTATGATGTCACCTAGCATGGTGACAAAATGTGCGAACGAAAACAAGCCAGCTCGGTGAGCAAGTCAACAACCTCAGCAACTTCGATTAAATAGAGGAGGAAGAGGCAGTTGGTGGTGGAGGCTTAGATAGAGGAGGGTCAGGTAGATGGTGGGGGAGGATTAGAAAGAAAAATTAAGAAACTTGGGCCTTAGCAAAGGCAAAGCTCTACTGGAAGTGTGGAGGACACACAAGAAACTGGAAATGGAGGAGCTCAAATAAATGTGGAGCATTGTGTGGTTGGAGGAGGTTACAGAGGTGGAAAGGAGAGAGAGGTATGTGTGGGGCAAATGACCTTGGAAGAACTTGACATGAGGATAACTGAGATGTTGCATAAGGAGCTAGTTACATCAATCAAATAAGAAACACACATTGTTGAAGAAACTCAGCAGCACCTGTGAAGAGAAAACAAAGGTGATGTTTTGGGAGTTCTAAAGAAGGGTCACTGTTCTCGAAACGTCACCCTGCTTTCTCTTCATAGATGCTACCAGAGTACTGAGTTTCTCCTGCAACCTCTGTTTTTCAGATCCAGCATCCACAGTTCTTTGTTTTATTACAGTAACATCAATTACTTTGATAGAATAGACTGAAGTGGAAGCATATCAGTGCTGGGGTTGGTCTCATCTGTCTAGATGACTGTAAGTGAAGGCCCCAGCAGAGTCACTGCACGTCATCCTGGAATTAAAGTAGAATCTGAGTTTCCAGCCTGTAGCTTAAGCATATGGGAACAGCCTTCAGTTCAAACCCCACAATGGGATCAGAATAGTTTGTGGATTGAGAGATTAATTGTGTCCCATATCTACTGGTGCAATAATTTACAATAGGTGGCCAGCTCTTGCCCCACTTTCCCATGTTTCATCCTGAGCGTAACACACACCTGGTCCCACGGCCCAGCTGGAGACTAAATACATGACTGTCAGCAGCACCTGAGAGATGCCTGAAATTCCCAAAAAGATCCAGTGCAGAAGGAGGTCATGCGGCTTTGTGCTTGTGCTGACTCTCATATCAGTGAGTCACTCATCAGCTGTTTCTCCAATGACCTGCCAGTGCTTGCTTTTCAAATATTTTTACAATTCCGTTTTTGAATCTAAACTCGGAACCCAGTTGCACTGCCATTTCAGATAGTGCTATCCTGGTTGTAGCAACTGACTGCATTAAAGGAAGTTCTCTTCACCTCTCCTCTGACAAATCGTTTGAAATCTGAGTCCTCTCTTTCCTGAATGTCCAACCAGAGGGACCAGTTTCTCTATATGTACTATGGAAATGGAATTAACTGGATTAATCTTCACAGAAGCTAGCCCAGACCTGAATGGCCTGTCTGTTGTTCTACCATTCTATAACACTATATTAAAATGCCTCAAAGTTTAAACACCTCAGTTACATCTTTCAATTGTCTGTGCTCTGTGGAGATCCATTCTAGTCTCTTCTAGTCTTCTAGTTTCTCATTCTGGTCTTTTCTGTATAATTCAGCCGGTGTACAGCTCCAGTAAGTTGTCTCTGCACGCTATCCATGGCTTTGCTGTCTCTCCTGCTCCCGTGCATCGAATTCACTTTACGGCGAGGAGCAAAGGTAGTGTCAGAGCCATCCCAATGGTGAATGGTTGATGAAACCTTTTGACAAGTCACTGGTAACTTTCTTGTTTCAGTACTCGTACGAGGGGACGACAATCAACAACCTGCCTGTTGATCTCTCTGTGGTCTGGAATGGGGACTTCAGCATTGACAATCCAGCGCACAATCAAGGTGAGCTCATGGCACTGTCCATGGCTGTGCCAAGCAGAGGTGCAGATGATGTAGCCATGGGGGCACGGTGTGGTGGGGAGCAGACCATACCTTCACAGCTTGGCAGGGTTCATCCTTCCTGCAACGTGTGGGTATACGATTTTGCATGGTACCTGCTCCCTACCAGAATGGACTTTGTGCTAGGATATCAGTGCTAGGATAATCAACTCTGATGGGGCACATCCCTGTTATTATATTCACTTCCCACAGCCCTATTAACCTCTAATACATTTCAAACTGTAAAATGAACATGTGCAAAGAAAATGCATAATTGTTTTTCTAACATTCCATTCACTTTCTTCCCAGATGTTTCCTGCAACAGATTAGTCTTTAATCCCCAGAGACCCAGGGGCTGACCCTGGAGTGTGGGCAGGCACTGCAACCCCCATCCTGATCCCGAAGGAATGGGGGTGTGGGTTAATGAGAGGTGGCATGTAGGTTTCACATGAGGCATCTTGACAATGACCCATCTAAGTAGCCATTGCCTCAGTGCTGGTGTTAAGTTATATTCAGGGGATTTGGTGACTCCATTGAGTTGGAACCCCAGACTAACCTTCCAGAGACATGGGTTCGAATCTCACCATGGCAAACGGTGAAATATCAATTCAATAAGAATGTGAAATAAAAAGCAAGGCTAATGCTGACCATGTAGTTACTGCTGATTGTCGTAAAAACCAAACTGGCTCACTGATATCGTTCAGGAAATGAAATCTGCCCTCTTTACCTGGTCTGGCCTGCATGTGACTCCAGACCCACAGCAATATGGTTAACCTCAGCTACTCTCTGAAACAGTGTAGCAGCTGAGCCTGGGCCTATCATGGTTTATCTAGGTTGTCCAACACGAGAAATGAGACATGGTCAGGAACGGGAGCTATCTTTTTCACTGCCTTCATTCAGTTCTCATCCTTCTACTGCTGGATATGTTCCTGTCCCTTTGTACTTTAGCATCTTACTGAGTATATGTCACAGACTAATGTTCAATCCCAACAGGCAGCTGGTGGAGTTTAAGGTCAGTGAATAAATCTGGAATTTAGGGTTGGTCTTGGTAATGGTCACCATGAAGCTATCAATGGTCACTCCTGTCCTTTTGAGAAGGAAGTCTGCCACCTTTACCCAATCTGGCTGACATGTGAATACAGGTGAATACACAGCTCTGACTTTTAACCATTCCCTTGCAATGGCAGAACTCAGTGCAAGGGCAATTGGGGATGTGTAATAAATGTTGGCCTTGCAAGTGACGACCACATCCTGCGGAGAAATAAAGAGAAATCCCATTGATATGAGTGCAAATTCAATCTGGAAATCTTCCTGCACTTTATCACCCATAGTGCCCCAGTGGCACAGGATTGCATGTATCCCCTGTGACATGAAGAGAGCTGGGTTAAAATGCCCAGGAATAGGGTATAATAAGAGTGCATAGTGGTATATGCAACATACGGCTGCACATTTGAGATTATTCCTTGGTGGAGAGAGAAGAGTTTTATCATGGTGTCATTTGGACCAGATCCCAGCTGAAAGCACAGAACATATGTATTGCCGGTCAGTTCAGTGTCTGGTCTCTCCAAAATCAGTCATCAATTTATTGTTGAAGCGCTTTCAGAAGTTGTACTGAGTTCTTTTTCAAATGAGTTGCAATTTATTTGCACCTTATCTTTCCTTCTGAGTTAATCCTCTGTTGTTTTGCTGATTCCTTCCACTCCTCTGGCAGTTCACCTGTACAAGTGCGGTGTGATGCGGGAGAGCTGTGGCCTGTGCCTGAAGGCAGACCCAGATTTCGAATGTGGCTGGTGCAGGGCTGGTGGACGGTGCACCCTCAGGCAGGACTGCCCTGCCTCGGATGAGCAATGGTTGGAGCCATCGGGAACGAACAGGAAATGTACCAACCCTCGGATCACTGAGGTACCCAAGTGCAAGGTGGGAGAGGGGCTTGTCCAGGAGGGTGTGACAAGCCAGGGAGGAGTAGGGTTCGTCAAATACAATGCTGCTGTTTCCCTGTTTAGTGAGTAAATAGAGAACATTGGACGAATTCAGCACACATGTGAATCCCCTGAAAAAAGATTGCCACCGGTTAAAATGTTAAGTCCTGCCTGTGCTCCATTAAATGCCAAAAAGCAAATCCCATAGCACTAAACAAAACCTCAGCTGCTTGTGTCCTAATGGTGATCATGTCCCATTTACTCATTGCCGTTGTGCCCACTGATGTGCATGGGTTCCTGACCGTGTAACAGATCTGTTTACAAAGTGTCATCATTGTTTTTAAATTCCTCCCCATAGCCTCCTTTCTGTTTTTGGAATTGCCTTCAGCATTACAACCCTCTGAGATATCTGTGCTCCTCCAATTCTAGTCTCATCCGCGCTCTTGATTTCAATCACTCTATCATTGATGGTCAAGGTTTTTGTTACCACAGACTTGAGGTTCTTGACTTCCCTCAGTAAATCTCCCCTCCTCTCCATCTTCATACCCATTCCCTTTAAAGAGCCGCTTGAAATCTAACTCTTTGATCAAACTTTTGGTCACATATCCTAATATCTTTTCTGTGACTTGGTGTCAAAATTTGCTCAGTTGCGCTCCTACGAAGTGCTTTGAGGCATTTTACTGCATTAAAGGAGCTATATGAATACAAGTCATTGTTGACGAGTTTGGATCAATCCCTTGGAGAGCAGAAAGGACACTATAAAGTGTCATAATCCTAGTGAAAGCCAGCCCACATCATCTATCTTCAATGCAGGGTTTCCTGAAACATGTGTCCCTATTGTTTCCCAGTAGTTCAGAATCCCTCAGCCTTTCCTCCTGTAAACAATCTGTAAAACTGAAGCTTGGTGTCACATTTTCACTGCTTTCTGTCTCTCTTTCTGTTCTGCTCTTTTCAAGTTTGATGCCTTGACCTTTTACTTTGGATGTCAATGTATAATTCAGTTAATAAGAGGGGATGGTGGCATTTTGGTAATATCATTCAACTCGTCATCCCAGGACTAGGATAGTGGGACATGTATTCAAATTTTATCGAAGCAACTGGTTCGACTTAAACTTACTTAATAGAAACTGAACTGAACGGTGGGTTATCAATAGTGGCAGCTGTGACAACTATTATAGATTGTTGTAAAAATCTATTTCATCACAAATGACAGCCAGGGAAGGAGATCTGCTACTCAGCAGGTCTGGCAGCATCTGTGAAGAGAAATCAGAGTTAACGTTTTGGGTCGCGTGACCCTTCCTGAGGTGAAGCTAACACTTCGGCGCAGGACTGAGAATGTGCCACTCTTTAGCTGGTGCTATCTTTCAGATGCAGCTGAGAGCTCTAATAGCTTAGCTATTTGACTAAAGTGAGGTAAAGGATCCCACACCCACACGTTGAAGAACGGTGGTGCCTTGGACAAAATTTAGCCTTTATACAACTCCACCAAGGCATGCTTTCTGATCATGCTTCCTGTCTCTGCCTGTGGGAGCTTGCTGTGTGAAGCATGCATATATTACAACCGTTGCATAATGGTGCTATACAAATGCAAGTTTTCCTTTATTTTAACTTCTACAATTGAGAAATGGAGAGTTCCTCGTTGCCCTGGTTCGAAGCTGATGGGAATACCCTGATCTGCACTACATTTTCCAATATTCCTGACACCTTGTTGCTGGCTCTACTAAGCTAGTTGAAGTGGAGGGAGTTACTTACTAACCCAGGTGCTATATCTCTGTCATGTTTGGGTATGGCACCACCGAAGCATTTGTTTACGCTAAGAACGCACATTCTGAAACCAACTAAAAGTTTAAAATCTGTTACAGATCTGTGCAATGTTGGCCTGTGAAATATCATCATGTATTATTCATTAATATTTTCTTGAAAGGCTCTTTTCACCACTATTAGCAGTGAGGAATCCCTCCACAGTTTATCTATAATGCAACATCAAAACCCCTAGTTGGCAGAGTGCCAGAGGAACCATCAGAAATCCGATCCACTTGGAATAATTCGATACTATTGAGTGTTGTCCAGACTGGCAAGGTAACAGTTTTCTGGGTACTACAAACCAATTCAACTGGGATTAAAAATGGACAATTTGTGCGGCTAGAATAGCACTAACAGACAGAAGAAAGAGAGACCTGCAATTATATAGCACCTCTCATGACCTTAGGAAGCCCAAATGTATTTTACAGCTAATTAAATACGTTTTTGCAGCATAGCCACCATGATAATGGAGGGAAAGTGACAGCTATTTTGCCTCACTGCTTGATTCCACACACAGCAATGTGGTAACGGCCAGCTCATGTTGGATGATAAATAAAAATTGACCAGGGCTTTGTGGAGATCTCCCCTGCCTTTCTTCAGTATAATGCTTTGAGATCTTCAACGTTCAACTGAGTGGAAGGCAAGGACTATGTTTAAACACTTCATCTAAAAGATGGTACCTTTGCCAATGCAGCACTCTCTCAGTCCTCCACTGGAAATAGATGTACAGGGTGGGGTGCTTGGGGGTGGAGTGGTGGATACTGGGGCTAATGGTGGAGTTGGAGGGGCGCGGTGGTTATAATTTGTGAGACTGAGCGCAACTTGCCCCATTTGATCACTCTAAGGGATGCTTCCTGCCTCTCAATTTTGAGGCTGTGGGGAGAGATTCCCAGTACATCCCTGTCCTTGGGTGGGAAGGATGAGGTGCTGCCTTGCTTAAGGACTACATTTCCACACCAGGCATCACTGCCCTAGATCCACTTCTTGCAAATACTTCTGCCCCCAACCTCTGCTTCGAGGTCCCATGTTCCCCTCACTAGTGTGTGCTCTGGAGTATGTACTGGACTCTGGCATTTAAAATTGGGGACTGCTTGTAGTTTCAGTCCTAGTCACTGCTGGCTAGGAAGGAGGTGTGTGCACGGAATGTTGTGGATGTGGACGAAATAAGGGAGCAAGAGCAATTCTGGGAGGGTGAAGATGAGGCTGAGGATCAGGACATTAACTGGGACGGCCGTTTGAAAGAAGGAGGCCAGAGCAAGTGGCATTGCCAGCTGCTGATGCAATAAGATCGCAGTACAGGGGAGGCTTGGAGAAACTATAAGTTCTGAGGCGATGTTCATGAACTGGGGCTGCTTGTACTTTGAAAACATTGAGATACTGCCATGGACTTGAGAGGTGTCCTCCTGTGTCACAATAACTTTGTGATCTAACCAAAGTTTGCAATCTTAAGAAGGAGAAGCAACAAGGCAATGAATTTAGAGTTAATTTGTTTATTAAAAGTCTTAAAGAATATTGAATGAATCTGTGTATGTGGAATTTAGTCACAGGTTGGTTGGCACCTCATTGTTTGACGGAATGGGTGTGAGTGATGAAATTGACCTGGGCTTTGGGGAGATCTCCCAGGCCCTTCTCGTGACCCTGTTTGTTGCGATTCTGAAAATGCTCAGGGACCACCACCTCCTGTAGCAATGCCTAATTTCCTGAAGCAGTTGGAGAAGTTAGGGGTTTGGGTCAGCGTGTGGTGGTTTATTCCAGATCTGGAATGGGGTGTGGTTTCCAGGGACCGGAATGCCCCCGCGCAGCAACATCCCGCACCCCCCCCCCCCACCCCCCAACTAGGCCTCGTTTTGTAGTCTCGTAACCGGGCAAATTATGCACAATTGTGACTGGTTGGATCTCCTGAGGTTGAGGTCTTTACTTGCTTTCTGTTTGATTTACTGAAGCTGGGGAGTGGGAGGAGGTTGCATGTTCATTCAGGTAAACTATTCTAGGTTCCAACATGATTAGATCTTCACATTGAGGGGCAGGGAAAAAACCCTTAGAGACACTTTCTTTGTTAAAATAGAATAAATGATATATTAATTCAGATTAATAAGGACATAGAGCGCATGAACAAAAAGGTGATATTGAACTCGTATAAGATTCTTGTTAGACCTCAGCTGGAGTATTGTGTGCGATTCTAGGAGCCACATTATAGGAAGGATCTGAGCACATTGAAGAGAATGCAGAAGCAATTTACCAAGAGTGGTTCCGGGAATGAGAAACGTCAGTTATGAGGGCATATTGAAGAAGTTGGGATTGTTCTCCTTGGACAGAAGAAAGCTGAGAAGAGATTTGATGAAGTTTTCAAAATCATGAGCGGACTGGATTGAGCAGAGAGGGAAAAACCATTCCTGCTTGAAAAAGGTGAAAAATCACACAACATCAGGTCCTGAAGAAGGAGCGAGGCTCCAAAAGCTAGTGATAGTAATAAACCTGTCGGACTATAACCTGGTATTGTGTGATTTTTGATCTTGTCAAACCCAGTCCAACATCAGCACCTCCACATCATGGCTGCTCAAAAAAGGAAGTATAGTGGAGGCAGGTTCAATTGAGGAATTCAGGAGGGAATTGGATGATTATCTGGAAAGAAAGAATGTGCAGGGATAGGGGGGAAAAGCAGAAGATTAGCACCAGGTACTGAAGCTTGTTTGAAGAGCTGATGAAGGGAGAATGGGCACGATGGCCTCCCTCTGCACCATAACAATTCTGTGATTCAGTGAATATGAGATGTCAATGAGTTTCTTTGTGGCTCATGGCAAAGCAACAATTAGCAAGGCTCCCTCTCTCAGTGGTATTCAAATTCTCCCTGTGCTACACCTGTGGAGTTCTCAATGGAAACAGGAAAGAGGTGTGGGAGAGAGCCTGACAGTGTTTGGTTAAAGGGAGTGCCAACTGAATGGTTCCATGTGGCAATATATTTACCACGCTGTGCCTGTGCTGACCTGCAGACAACCTAGCATTTCCAGATTATCTCAGTTGCCGTTTGTGAACCAGATTAAGCAAATGGCCATTGGAAAAGCCATAATTGGAAGCTCAGAATCTTGCTGTGTACAGAGAGGAAGTGGTTGACAGTGACTACCTTGTTTCGAGCAGCACCTGTGTGGTGTAATAAACTCTGAGAGGGAGACAGTACCTTACAGTGAAGGAGAAGATCTGGAAACTTGACAGATGAAACATGCTTTGTACTTGGCCAGCTTTTAATCCCTGTTTTAAATTCAGCTGTGGATCTGACCCATTCCCTCCACAGGAGCTAAGAGAAAACAAAAACCCACAATGATTAATAAATAATGGCTGGGGGTGGGGGGTGGCTTTCATACAGAGACACACCTGTGAAATGGTGCACTATTGTACAGGACAGATCACAGTTCTGGATTGGAAACACAGGCTGCACGCCAGAGAAACCTTTTAGTTATTAACAGTCCTTGTGTTTATTTGGTACATTTTCCTTTCATAATCTCATTCCCCACATTTGGATGTTGTTGCAACTTCATTCATTTAGTCATTTTCTCTGTATGTTTTTAAAAAATATTCACTGCATTGTCTTTCCAATCTGATGTTCTTAGATTCCACTGAAGTCTCCCCTTCCTTTTTCTCTCATTTTCTTTCTCTCTCCCTTTAATGTAGTTAAATGTCTCAAGGAGCTTCACAGGCGTTTCTGCCAATTAAAACTTAACAGGGAGTCATAGAAGGAGATTTTGGGACTGATGACCAAAAGCTCAGTCAAGAGGAAGACGCTGAAAGGTTTAGGGAGAGAAAATTAAATACACACAGAGGCACAGATACACACATACATGTGTACACATACTCTCTCTCTCACACACACACACACACATGTATACGTACACGTATATACACACACGTAGACATATACACACAAACGTGCACATACACACACATATACATGTGTACACACAGACATACACGTACACACGTAAATACACACACATACACATATGCACACAAACACTAACATACACATGTACACACAGACATAACATGTATACACACGCTGTCACAAATACACACATGTACACACACGCATGAACATGCATGTACACATGCTCACACACAAGTACATGTATATACATGTTCACACACGCACACACGTATACACACACATGTACACACATAAACACGTATACGCACACACGTACACTTACACGCACACACATACACATGCATACATGAACACATGTACACATACGTACATGTATACACAACATACACACATATACATGTACATGCACACACATGTACATGTATACACACACACATGTATACATGTACAGGCATATATTTAAACACACATACTCACATGTATACACATGCTCACACAGGTACACATGCACACACACCCACACATACACATGTGTATACTCGTACGCACATGCTTACATATACATATGCTCACATGTACATATACATACATATATGTACACACATACAGACACATGCATATACACATACACATGCACGTGTATTTGTATACGCACATACACATGTACACACAGACACGCACACATGTACATGTACAGGCATGCACACACACACACACATATATGTATACACATGCTCATACAGGTACACCCACACATATATTTGCAAACATATGCACACATACACGTATGTATGAACACACATATGTACACACATACCTACACGTACACACACATGCATACATGTACACACACATGCATACATGTACATACACACATGTACATGTATACTTAACACTTAACAGTGAAGCTTAAATGAACGTACACTTAAAGTGTAATTTATGATGTTTCAGAGTTCTAGTGAGACCTTTCTTGATGGATTACGTATTTATCTGTCTTTATATGTTTGCAGATAACACCAACACGAGGACCCAGGGAAGGTGGGACTAAAGTGACAATCTACGGGGAGAACTTGGGTCTGAGTTTCTGGGAGATTGAGAGCTCTGTGCGTGTGGCTGGAGTTGATTGTGTCCCATTGCCAGATGGCTACATTCCAGCAGAACAGTAAGCCACATTTAAAGCTGACTTGTTTGGAGGGCTGACGGATTAAATCTTTGGCAGGGTGGCTAGGCTGGAGCATTTGAGCTGAAGAGCCATGTGGTGTCCAATTATTTATTATCCTGTCCTCCCACAGAGATCTCATGCCCTGCCTTCCCTTGGGCAACCTATCACATTTGCTGTTTTAACCCACAATCTGAACAAAACAAAGCTCTCTGCAAGGATGTTCCTTGAGAAAGCTGTTCAACAGCAGGTAAAATGTTAATGCTCTACCTTTATGGGTTAGGTTGTTGCTCTCAAAACCACCATGTTATTGTATCACTATGGCTACAGTGACATGGAGTGTGCAGTACAGAAACAAAGCAGTGACTGTGTTTTATTCTGATCTTAATGCTCCAGCCAACCTTCTCTTAACCAATTTATTGATGCTATCCATATGTCTTCCCCTTTCTTTCTCCCTTGTATTTTTTTCTATCTTCTCCTTACTTTGATGCTCAGTATCTCACTACTTTGTGCCAGTGAGTTCCACATTCAAAACACTCCCTAGGTGAAAAAGTTTCTCCTGAATTCCCAACTGAATTCATTAGTGATTAGCTTATATTTATGGTCTCTAATTTTGATTGTCTTTATCAGTGAAAATGCCTTTTCTATCTTCTCCTTATCAATCTCCTTCGTAATTGTGAAGACCAGCTAAAGAACAGTTCAGAGACCATCACATTTCCAGGTGGTGTTAAGCAGCATCTGTTGTTAGAAACAAAACACCAAAAAAATTACACGGTATCGTTTTCACTTGCGAGTTATCTAATATGCGTGGTTGTAAAGAAAGTTATAATTCATTAATTCAATCTCTGAACGTGATTTGCATACATTGGTTTCAATCATGTAAGCTCCTAATGGTACATGTGTGCATTGTCATTGGCTGTTCCTTTGGTACCTGCTCATTCCTAGGGGTGATCTGAGGAGTATCATTCCGGTGGTGAGTGCTTTTATTCTTGGTAACTGTTGTTGATGAGCCATTTCTGTTAGTGGGGGAGCAGTGGATGCTTAGGACTGAAGGTTATTTTGTCCCCTGCTGGTTGTGACATCCCCTGTCTGCAATGAAACAGACGACTTTTCCAGGTGTACATAGATGTCTGTGAGTGTGAAAATCCATATGGTCATTAACCATGTGCGATCAAGTTTCAACTACTGTACACTGGTCTGAGACATGATCTGATTTTTATCGATAGTATTGCGTGTTGAATGCTCAGCTCAGTTCTGGCAATGGCAAGGCAGTTTTATCAAAGTGAAATTTGGCTTTTTATTATTTCACCTTGGTTTTGCTACTCACTCCTGTTAGTACTTCTGACTTCAGTAGTTTCTTTCACTGCTAGAAAAGCAGCTTGGGCATGGTGTGACATTACTGTTTGGAGTGGACCAGGATCTGTGCTTTCAGTCAGTGTGTTTCTCCACTCAAGCATAGCCTTATACAGATCTGCGTGTGATTTCCTTGATTTCTTTATGACCCCCTTGGTGAATTTTGCTGCTGCCTCAGCCATTCTATTTGAGGGCTGCTGTGTCGTGTTGAATTTCCTAACATTTTACGAATTGGCTGAAGTCTTTCACTGGTGCACTGAGGGCCATCGGCACTTAGCCCAATGTCTGGATTATTGAAGTGTGCTTTCAGCCATTCTATAATCTCATTGGTGTCAGCTGGTCTAACTCCCATTAGTCAGAATGGTAATCAACAGTGAAGGGTTAATGGGTTTCTATGAAAGTGAGGAGATCTGCTCCAAAACTTTGAAATGATTTGTCTGTCATGTCATACGCCATTCATAGTTCATGAGTTTCCGTAGCTTGGCATTTGTTCCAATTGCTGCCCTGGTCCTTAAACTTATTGCTCATGTTTAGTCAGTAGAGGGCTTCTCATGCCTTCCTCAGACTAGACTGAATTCCTTGATATCTGGCAAAGACCATAAGACCATAAGACATAGGAGTGGAAGTAAGGCCATTCGGCCCATCGAGTCCACTCCGCCATTTAATCTTAGGACTGGTGAGCATTTAGGCTGATGGGCATTTCAACTCCACTTACCCGCACTCTCTCCGTAGCCCTTGATTCCTTGCGAGATCAAGAATTTATCAATCTCTGCCTTGAAGACATTCAACGTCCCGGCCTCCACTACGCTTCGTGGAAATGAATTCCACAGGCCCACCACTCTCTGGCTGAAGAAATGTCTCCTCATTTCCATTCTAAATTGACCCCCTTTAATTCTAAGGCTGTGCCCACGGGTCCTAGTATCCCCACCTAACGGAAACAACTTCCTAGCGTCCACCCTTTCTAAGCCACGCATTATCTTGTAAGTTTCTATTAAATCTCCCCTCAACCTTCTAAACTCTAATGAATACAATCCCAGGATCCTCAGCTCGTAGGTTAGGCCTACCATTCCAGGGATCATCCGTGTGAATCTCCGCTGGACACGCTCCAGTGCCAGTATGTCCTTCCTGAGGTGTGGGGCAAAGATGCACTTCATCTCTTTTTCTTATGTCCTTCTGGATAATGACACTATTTTCTTTGTGAAAGATGTCAGCTTGGGCCATCACATCATCTCTGCACATCCAATACTGTCTTACAGCAACAGGTTTGTCTTTGGTAATTTCAGAGCATCCTTTCACTACTAATCCTGTACCACTCAGCGTGTTGTTACAATGTTCATTTGATTTGAACAAGATACTTGTTTTTCAGATTCCAGTGGATGTCAAAATGTTGCTTGTCATTGAATCAGAAGATTTCACACACTGTCTTAGCCTCCTAAAGTTCCTTCACAGGGAGTGCTGCTCTTGACAGCTTGTCAACTGTGTACATCTATTTCTCTTGTGTGTATGCCATATCCAGATGATATCTTTTCAAACAAAGTAACATTTGTGATGAAGGGTCTAGGCCCGAAATGTCAAGCTTTCCTGCTCCTATGATGCTGCTTCGCCTGCTGTGTTCATCCAGCCCTACACCTTGTTATCTAACATTTGTTGGAGTTGTTTTGGAGCAGATAGAAGTAGATTGGGACGGATACTATGCAATGGTTATGGTTGGACTCCACAGTCATTCATTGGTCCCATGCAGGTATTGATTAAATTGCTCACCAGCAAAGGTAATAGCTAGGCACTCTTTCTCAATCTGAGTGTAGCATCATTCAGTTTGTGCTAATGGTTGATTTTGCTGCATAAAGGTTGCTCCATATCCTGTCTCACTGCAAGTTCATTTCATTATTGACATTATTGTAGTATGTCTGGTGATGCTGTTGCTAATTGTTTTCATTCTAGTGAATGTTGTAGCTTGTTCTTTCCACCATTACCACTTCAGTGAGAGCTTCACATTCTAATAACAAATTAGGCAAGAGCTTTGCTAAGTAACTCACGATGTAACCAATCCTTGTGCTGCTTTCACATCAGTTGGCTGCTACATCCCTGCCACAGCTCTCACCTTGTTAGGGTCTGGGTGAAGTCCTTTTTACTGTCAGTATGTGATGCGTGCACTTGACTTCAGGGATCTTCAATTGCATCTTTTCCCTCTTCAGCTTTAGGCTTATCTGGTGAGCTGTCTCTCACAATTGCACCAGATTGTGGTCTGCAATAGCGTCTTTAACTGTATTTCTATAACCATTGACTAGCAGATTATCCACAATGGTTTCCAGTCTGGAGAGAGCACTGACTGATTTATGTTGTCTGTACTCAGAAGCAGTGGAAATGCCAAATGGCATGTGTAGCCAACCATATCTCTTGAATAACATCCAGCATGTTGTTAGAAATCTATTACTTTCATCCAGCTCTACTTGCCAGCAACCATCCTTCCTGTCAAGTGTAGTAAAGACCTTTGCTGTGTAAGTTATGACAAAATCTCTTCAATAGTTGGCATGGGGTAGTGAGATCACTTTAAAGCTTTACTAAGATCCTATGGATTTGTGCAAACAGTTCATTAGAACTCCAGATCTTCATTCTTCCAACTGCTTTGGATCTCAGTTGAAGTTGTCCTCTTGGGATCAGTATCATTGCATTATTCAGCTTCAGCCTTCCTTTTGAAGGCTTCATTTGTGTCACCACCTTGAGCTGCTTTGTACAGATCGGCACAATGCTACTCAAAGCAGTGCTGCCTGTCAATCATTTCACATTCACTTGATGCACTGCTTCTGCAGTCATCATTCTAGCTGTCACAAACCATTCATCACCTTCAGACCTGACAATGCCAAATTGTTCTTTGGTATAAAGTGACTTTGTCAGAATCATGAGCTGATATCCCTTTAGCACTATCCTCATAAGCTTGTTTTGCTTCTTTCTAGATAAGCACTTGTGTGCAGAGTGATTCAACTTCTTGTCATTGTCATCCTTCCCAAATCGGTTGTGTCCTCTGCAACATTTTCTGCAAATATTATTCCTTTTTTTCCCCCTAATCTGTTGTTTTCATTTGGCTTTGAATGTTTCTCAGTATTATGCAAAGCCTCATCTGTTCAGCCTTTAGTACACTCTCTTGCTACTGATTGATGACCTCAGGGTTTCTTCATATATTGATGGCTTGTTTGAGAGGAAGGTTCTCCAATCTCAGAAGACATACCTTCACGACAGATTCTCTTGTGCCAGAGACAGTCCTATCCCTGAGATCATATTTCAGTCGCCTGGACTCTGAGGATACAGCTACATGTATTGGTACGATCTGGTCGATGTATCAGTATGGTCATGTACTGATCCACATCTCTCTCTTCTCCAAGCTCTGACATTGAACACCTACAGATCATACATAACATTAACATGACGTTCAATGTGTGTCTTCAAAGCTTTCAAAATCCCTGTACTCTGACTTTGCTTCTCCTCAATAAGATCTAGGCTGCAAGAGAGCTTGTAGAACTCTTACAGGTTTGCTACTCTTAATTGCTCAGATTTTTCAAGTTAACTCTATAGCCATTTCCATGGTTTGCTGCAGAGAAGGGAAGAAAGATCAATTCTGTCTCAAACCTGTTTCATTTCCATAAATTAAGGGATTGGAGAAATGCATCAATTTTTTTGTCTTGCTGTGTAATTTAAAGCTGTTTTTTTGACTTGTTGCTGTTTCTTTCAGTAGCTGGATCTCTTACAACTTTGAAAATCCCCCACATTTCACCTGCATTCCTCTGACACCATTTCCACGTGATATACGATTATGGCCACAAACTGCATAGGGAGGCACTTACAGCAGAGATCGAGGTCACAAGATAAGGGCAAACCAGTCAGGACACTGACAGCACATTTTGCATTTCTCCGAACAGATTTTCTGTTCTGCCTCTAACCTGGACTGCCAACAGGGCCATGTGTGAAAATCCCCAGATCCAGACTTCCTATCCTCCTTTTCCTTGCCTTTATGGGAGGAACATGCAGTCTCCCCATCAGCAAGCAAGTCAATGGAAACTGGTGTCCTGTACTAACTCCAAGAATACTGCCACCTTTTGAATAGGATGAATACATAATTATACATACATGTTGGTTGATCACACCAGTGACTGTAGAACTGAGAAAGCAGTGACTCAACAAACAAAAATAATGAGGTGATATATCAAACAGATCAGGTTTTGAAACACAGATCAAAATCTGATCTGCCTTACTGATTAAAAGAACCAAAAATATACAACAAGGGGAGCAGAGGAATAAAGCATTTTCTTTGCACGCTGCTTAAAGTTCTGTCCTCATGATGCTTCATTCTAAAGCACCTATTTAGAATTTTAATAAAAACGTCTTTAAAGGCTGATATATCTGCAGCTACATTTTAAAAATGGGAATTAACTGTCCTAAAAGCAAATTACTGCAGATGCTAAAAATCCGAAATTATAAAAAGGGAGACAGCTAGGAATTCTGTCAGGACAGGCAGCAGTTGTGGAGAGATAAAGGCAGCTAATGTTTCAGGTCAATGATACATGAAACAAGTATTTCCCAGCCTCTATTTGCAAAGAGTTGTTTCCAAACTCTCAGTTATTTATGTTCTTCCCATTGTCACTCATTTGGCCTTTGGGCATTGTGCTGCATGATTTGGGGTACTGTGATGGGGCAGTGATAGACTGGACAGTGTTAATTCAGCCTCTGTTTTCTCAAAAGGATCATGTGTGAGATGGGTGTGGCCCGACATAATCAACACACTGGCTTTGTGGAGGTCTGTGTGGAGGAATGTAAGCAGGAGTTCATGGCAAAGTCAACACAGCTGTACAGCTTTGTGGTGAGTGAGCTGCAGAATGGAAGAGGAAGATTACCTCCACGCTAAACGTGTTAAGTCGTGTAATGCGTGACAGATAATACTTAGCAGTGAACCATGTCACACAGTACAGCATGCTGGGCTTGCCTGTCTCCAGATTATCTCCTTTGAGTAGAAATGGAATTAGACCAAGAGGAAGTTGATGAATCAATATGCCTCCTTCCAGCTGTTAGGTATTAGATGTGGCTTTATGATAACACTCTCAGCTTTGCATCAGTAGGTTTGGCTTCAAGTACCACTCCATGGCCTTCAACACAGAGCCGAAGCTGGCAAGCCAGCGTCTTACTAGGGTGATGCTTTATTGTCAGCAATTACCTTTTAGATGAGGTGTTAAACCAAGGACCCATCTGCCTCAGAATCATAGAACCCCTACAGTGCAGATAGAGACCAGTTGCCCCATCAAAGGGGATCCCGCCCTATCGCTGTATCCCCACAATTATTACTATATTAACCCACCTAGCCTCCTCATCCCAGAACACCAAGGGGCAATTTAGCACGGCCAGTCCACCTAACCTGTCCGTCATTGGACTGTGGGCGGAAACTGGAGCACCCAGCAGAAACCCATGCAAGACAGGGGGAGCATGTGTGCAAATTCCTCACAGACAACCAACCAAGGCTGGAATCAAACCTAGGTTGCTGGCGCAGTGAGGCAGCAGGGCTAACCACTGAGCCACTGTGCCACCTCAGTTCATTGAATAAAATTCCTTGATACTACTCCGAGAAAGAGCAGGTGACTTCTCCCACAGTATCTGCCTGATGTTTATTCCTCAATTACCATCACTAAAAATAGTTTCTCATTATTATCATATTTATGGGCTGTTTATGGGCAACTTGACTGGCATGTTTCCAACATCAGTAACTAAAATTCAAATGCTTTGTGAACTGTGAATGGCTTTTGGGTGTGCTGAGGTTGTGGAAGAAGCACCATCGGTTTAGGTCTTCCTGGTCTTTATCTCTTCTAGTAGGCTTGGTGAAGAGGCCTCCATACCCATGGGGCATTGCCAACAAGGCTTTGTTTTTAGTTTTGTAATTTTCAGCCTTTGCGTCTGTTTGATGCCTTGTTGGTCTTGCCAAACCCTATGTATCCTGGGGCGGTAAAGGCTGGTGAAGCATCCGCTTCCAGGCCTTTGGCCAAGATGCTGGAGACAAATGGGAACAGTTGACCCTTCCTCTGTGAGAAACTGAATGGAATCCATTAGCCAGCTGTCTACCCATGAGCTGTTGTGGTAACCAGGGCCCAAGAGGGTGTTAGTCCACAGTATTTAATGAGTGCATTAAAATCAAACAGAAAGGAGTTTTCCTGGTGTGCCATGAGGAATATGTTAAAACAAAACGCTGCAAATGATGGAACTGACCTTGTGAACTTTCACTAAGTCATAATTCAGTCATTATTAAGGTGACATTGGATCCTCAATTCATCAGGTACTAACAGAATAATTTGCAGTTCTAAGAATTCAATTGCAGTAAAGTTTCTATAGTCCTGGAGGACCTTAGGGCTGCTGTTTCATTTAAGAGAGATGACTGGTGGTGGTTTACCCTGAGGGTCACCATGGGTCAGGCGAGGGCAGAGGTTGAAAAGATCGGATCGTTGTGGTAACCTCAGCCAATATGGGAAGTGAACCCATGCTGTTGACGTCACCCTGTATTGTAAAACCATAAGACCATAAGACATAGGAGCAGAAATTAGGCCATTCAGCCCATCGAGACTGCTCCCCCATTCAATCATGGCTGATAAGTTCCTCAACCCCATTCTCCTGCTTTCTCCCCGTAACCCTTGATCCCCTTGATAATCAAGAACCTATCTATCTCAGTCTTAAGTGTACTCAGTGACCTGGCCTCCACAGCCTTCTGTGGCAGTGAATTCCATAGATTCACCACTCTCTGGCTGAAGAAGTTTCTCCTTATCTCTGTTCTAAAAAAACTTTACTCTAAAGCTGTGCCCTCGGGTCCTAGACTCTCTTACTAATGGAAGCGTCTTCCCAACATCCACTTTGCCCAGGCCATTCAGTTAATCAGCCATTCAGCTAAAGGAACTAATCGACCCGTGATGCATAAATAACATCCCAACCCAAAAAGGATTCATGAAGTTGTGTCTAGGAAACCAGGGGTGGAACTTAATTTAAATGACATGAGTTTAGCCCATCAGGCGTAAAGTTGTGCCACCGTCCTACAGCCCCTGAACCGTTGCTAATTTCTGGTGGGTTCAGTGATGATGAGTGTCAATTGGGTCAATAATTAGTCTAACCAAGAACCCGTTATGAGCTGGGCACTTCCCCTCTAAGTGTCAATTCCCATTTCCAACCTTAAGTGTGGGAGGCTTTCCTGTCATTGGGACACTGATGGGCAATGTCTCCCATACTTTAAGTGGGAACGGCACCTATTTTTCCTACCGTGATGGGATTACACCAATATAATTCATTTGGTCTTTGCTGATGAATATCAAAGACAAATGTTCCTTGTTTGAAAAGTGGAAAAATCTAATGGTTAAAACTGTTATGAAAAGAATCCCAATTGGAAGTAAAACGCCAGAATTCAACCTGCAAAAAATCTGTCGATAAGAGTAAGAATGAACATGGGGCCACCCAGGTTATCGTGATTGAAGCCCATTCTTGATTTTGCCTGTTCCATTCTCTCACACTCATCCAGCCCATTACATTTAGTGTTTGAAGCAGCCATTCATCTGACAGTATCTCAGCACATGACTACCTATCGCTTCAGTAGATTGATTGTACCTTACACCTGTATAATTTTGATTTGAATTTATTTCAGCTCCCAACTTTAACCAACCTGACACCAAGCAAAGGTCCAGTGTCTGGGGGAACAATGGTTACTATTCGGGGCAGAAACCTGGATGCTGGAAGCAATGTCTCAGTGGTGTTTGAAGAACAGCCTTGTGTGTTTGACAGGTATGGACTATCAGAGAAGAAACAAAAATTAGTCAGTCAGTCTAAGTTGTTGATGCATTAAATTAGAGTGAAATTTATTTGAGAATAGGCAAACATTGTTAAATTTGGTTCAAAATTCTGGAGAATGTTACCTTTTGTTGAAGTGATTTTGTGTGTGTGTGTGTGTGTGATGAATGTATGAATGTACATGCAAAAGTGTGTGAGTGTGTATGAAAGTGTGTGGTATATACATACATACACAGTATTGTATTTCAAATTATAATTTGAAGGAATATGTGACCCCTTTGTGTGACCGACTTTCAATATATTCTTTAATCATTTGTGACTAATTGATCTTGAGATGGAGGATTGTAGGAAAGAATGCCTCTTCTTCAGATGATGGGGTAAGCTGTTATTAAGGGCAGAAAGTGGAGCTTTCACTGTTGTTTTAATCTCAATTTTAATATCCTTACCCTTGTTTCCAAATCCTTCAACAACCTTACCTCTCGCTACAGCTGTAACTTCCCTCAGTCTTATAACCCTCCCACATTTCTGTTTTCCTCCAGTTCTGGCCTTCTAACCTCCCCTGATTTTAGCCATTCCATCTTTGGTTGTCATAACTTCAGCTGCCAAAGTCTGGTTTTCTTGAATTCCCTCCCAAAACATCTCAGCCTCTCTGTCCTTTAATCCCATGTTTTAAGACATTTGTCCTAATATTTCCTTGTGAGCCATAGCGTCACAGGTTCTTTGGCCCATCGAGTCTGTGCCAGCATGAGGCTTGATGGTGTTTGGTTTTTTTGAGATGATAATACTCCTGTGAAGTGCCTTGAGTCATTTTGCTGCATTAAAAGTTGTTGTTGTTGTTAAATTGTGTTCCTGTTTCTCTGCCTAACAGGAGGTTTGCTGGGGGAATTATTTGTAATTCCACCTCTGCACCACGTAAAGGGAACTCCACAGTGGTGGTCAGGGTAGACAAGGCAAGGATCGAGAAGGAACTATTGTTTGAGTATGTGGATGATCCCACCATTGTTAAGATTGAGCCAGAGTGGAGTATAGTCAGGTAAGTAAAGCCCACCAATGTATATCACTGAGAAAATCACTGAAAATTAAAGAGGGCCTGAAATGGAAACAGAAAATGCAGGAATCATCATCTGTAAAGAGAACTGATTGGTTATTGGGTACAATCCTTTGTTAGTGTGATAGACTAATAGATAGGCAAAGATTTTAAGAAATAATTCTCAGTCTGTTTCTGTTCTTCCCCTTTGTTACTCACCTTTTCCTTCTTGCTCCCCTTCTCTCTTGCCCCTCCCCCCCACCAACCCTCTCAACCTCCTCATCCCTCTCTCGGCACCCCTCTCTCCTTATCCCTCTCTCCCCATCCATCCCTCCCTCTCTCCCAATCCATCCCTCATCTCCACCTTTCTCTCTGCCCCTTTCTCTCCCCCTTGTCTCTGCCTCTTCTTGTGCCCTCCCCTCTCTCTCTTCTACTCTCTTTCCTGCCCCCTCTCTGGCTCCTCCTTTCGCTACCTCTTTCTCTCTCTCACCCTGCCCACTTCTCACTGCCTCTCTCATTCTCTCCCTGTCCATCCCAATATCTGTTAACTACTGGGATTGACATCAGAAGTATATGTAATGATGATATCAGAGTCATATGAGTAGGTCACAGAAGCTCCAACCTTGTGTGAAAGGAATGGATCTAAAGATGTATCCATAAATAAAGAACTGTTGCATAAAATGATTATAAATTAACCAGCACGTTTCTGAGAGACTAAACAGTCCCATGCTAAACATGTAACTAAAAGATATTTAACTCTTTAATATTGTCACACCAATTTTTAATTTCTTTCCTGTTTCTCAGCCTCATCTGTTCTCTTTTTCTTCCCATCTCTCTCTGTCAAAATACTTCAAAATTTTGTCTCCTGGTATCTTTGCAATAATTCTTTTAAAATTAACCGCACACCTGTCCTTTGTCTTCTCAAACCGAAGTTTCATCTTAATTATGTTCAAATGCCAGTGAATCTCACCAGGTCTTGACAACTGCTTCATCAGGCTTCCTGTACCAACCTTTCAACTGTTCCTCTTTGTGGTTCGCCTCTCTCTGAAAGTGACGGGCTGCCTCACAATGTGAAGGGTTTACCTTGTACCACTGAAATGTAACAATCCAGGATGTCCCGCTGATTGGATGACATCCATGGTGGCTTCAATAAGCTTTTGCAGCTGGAGACCTTAAGTCACAACTGTCAAAATAAAGTTCACCAGTATCGATGGATCTACCTCCATGTCGATGAGACTTGATGTCCTGTTAAGAGAGCCTTCTCTTGCTTCCCTCAATTATTACGTCCAATGATCTTCCTTTTTCACTAGACTCTGATAATGATAGGGATGTGCAATCTGGTGATAGTGGCTGGGTTGGTTTATAAACATTTGAAATGGCCCTGTACTGAGGATGGAATGGAGACATGTTCTGTTTCCTGTGTTGCATACAATGTGAAACAGTATGGCAGAGGAACAAGCCCTTCAGCCCACCATGTCTGTGCTGATTATGATGCCGTTCTAAACTAATCTCATCTGCTTGCATACGGTTGCATCCCACTACGCCCTACCTGTTCATGTGTCTGTCTAAATACCTCTTTAGAAATTGCTGTCATATCTGTTTCTATCACCTCCCTTGGCAGTGTGTTCCAGGCACCTACTGCCCTATGTGTAAAAAAATCTTGCCTCTCACGTCTCCTTTAAACTTTTCCCCACTCATTTTAAACCTGTGCCCCCAAGCATTTGACATTTCCTGCGAAAAAGACTCCAACTATCCACCCTATCCATGCCTCTCATAATCTCACCTACTTCTATCTGGTTACCTGTGAGCCTTCCTTATGGCTAATACGGTCCAATCCAAGCAACATCCTGATGAACCTTTCTATATAAAGCTTCCTATAGTGTGGCAACCAGAACTGCACACATTACTCCAAATGTGGCCGAACAAAAGTTTCATACAGCTGTAGTGGTGGTACAAAAGTGGTCAGCACTACTACCTCACAGTGCCAGGGACCCGGGTTCAATGTGTAGGGTTTGCTGATTCTGCCTGTGTCTGCCGGGTGCTCCGGTTTCTTCCCACAGCCCGAAGCTGATCAGATTAGATGGATTGGCCATGCTAAATTGCACATAGTATTCAGGGTCATGCAGACTAGGTGGATTAGCCATGGAAAATGCAGGGTATCAAGGATGAGGTGAGATGTTCTTCAGAGAGAAGGTGCAGATCGATGAGCTGAATGGCCTCTATTCACACTGTAGGGATTCAGTGATTCTATGAACATGAGGAAGGGTCACCAGACCCAAAATGTTAACTCTGATTTCTCTCCACACGTTCTGCCAGACCCATGGAACTTTTCCAGCAATTTCTGTGTTTTTTTATACTCTGTATCCTGACCGATGCCGTATGTTGCCTTTAGCACCTTATCAATTTCAGAGGTCACACGGATGACAAGCCGAACATGACTGTAATCTCAGTGTCTACAATCATTTCCTTGGCAGCGTTTTTCCAAATCCATACCCACCTGTCACCTCTAGTTACCCCTCCATGTCACACAGCATCCTGATTTTGACGTTTGCTGTCACCTCTGGGTCAAGCATTGTAGGGACACCTTCATCACATGGACTATAACTATGGAAAAAAATTATCTACCACCAATGTCTTCTCAGTAATGTCTTGGAATTGGCACTAAGTACTGGCCTTCCTAGTGATGCACATGTTTTGAGAATGAATGTAATGATGACTTATTTGTCTATTAATGGAAGATTTAAGCTTGTTTATTCCCTTTCCCTTTCACAGCGGGAGTACACCTGTGATGGTATGGGGAACAAACCTGGACATCATCCAGCATCCTAAGATTCGGGCTAAGCACAATGGGGTGGAAACAGTCAACGTATGTATTTACCTCTTCTCAAGTGGTTATTTGCTATTTAGTTGTCAAATAAAGGTGCCAAACTCACCTCAGTGCATTGCATACTGGCTTGTGTTGTGGTCATTACTGTCAGGGCTATGCAAGGCTTCAGTGTGTGTTCCATAAAGATTGGTAGACCATGACCATAGTTGTTTGTAATATGCATTTATGATTTAGACCTAAGATTCAGTAACGTGATATACATGTTTATGGATTATTCCAAACCTGGTGGCTAAACCTGAGAACAATACAACATTAAGACACTACAACACCCCCACCATAAGGACGTGTGTTCAAGTCCTGTTCGATAAATTTGAGGACAAAATCTGCTGAGTGAGTGCTGCACTGCCAGAGTGGTACTGCCTTCTATCAGGTAAACATAAAAGATCTTATGGTATTGCTTTGAAGAACACCTGGGAAGTTTTCCTAAGTGTCCCTTACACATTTGTCTCTCAACTAACATAATGTTTTCAAATAAAATATAATGTGGTCATTATCACATTAGTTGGGTGTCACAGTGGTTAGCACTGCTGCCTCACAATGCCAAGGACCAGGGTTCGATTCTACACTCGGGAACAGTCTGTCTGTGTGCAGTTTGCTCGTTCTCCCTGTGTCTGTGTGGGTTTCCTCCGGGTGCTCCGGTTTCCTCCCACAGTCGAAAGATGTGCAGGTTAGGTGGAATGGGCATAATAAACTGCCCATAGTGTCCAAAGATGTGCAGGCTAACTGGGTTAGCCATGGGAAATGCAGAGTTACAGGGATAGGGTAAGGGGATTGGTCTGGGTGTGATGCTGTTCGGATGGTTCCTACTTTACATCATTAACTGCAAAGCTCTTTGGAATGTTGAAAGTTTGTAAAAGCTACAATATAAATTCAAATCTTGCTTCATAGCTGCTAAATTTGATTGTCCACTCCTATTGACAAATACATAAGCAGTTAAAGCCGGTTCTGCAGTCTGTATTCAGGCTGTATTTAGTAAAAATGTTTCACAACGGAACAAACAATCTGTGGCTAAAAGTTCCAAAAGGTGGAAATTGAAAGTGAATACCAGCGAGTTAATTGGAGTATTCTTAAGCTGTTTTGCAGTGAGCTCTGAGTTAATTATAGAATCATAAAGTGGTAGCAACGAGTTTCAGTTCATCAACTCTGTCCAGTGTTCCTTTCTATGGCAGTAATCGAATCCCACTCTCCTGCTCCCTCCCACTTCCTTTATTTATTCCTCTTCCTCAAGCATCCACCTAATCTTCTGTCTGAAAATAATTAGACACTCTATGACAACACAGCTTTGTGACAGGCTTCACCACACAAGGGAGTCTTTCTTTTACTGCGACACATCAGCTCTATTCCCAGAAATAATATATTGGCCAAATTTTCCTTCTTGGGACCAGCAATGTGTCAGAGTCTGAAGCAGGCCTTGAATCACTGAATGATTCTCTCAGTGGCAGGATTATCGTGTCAATATTATAGGTACAGTGCTTATCAAATGTGAAGACACATCCCTCAGGGGTTTGGATACCAGTCAGGGTATTTTTACCCAGCATTCCCTGGAATTAATGGACTGTTCTTCCCAGTAGCTTGCATATTAACTTGCAACACCAGTAACCCATACAGACCAAAAAAGCCTCAGGCTAAGATTTTGATTCTGTTACTACTGAGGACCATTTTTCATTTTGTCATTCTGGCCATCTTTTACAAGGGCCGCCAGTCAGCCTCTGCGATCCTCTGGTTCTGGCCTCTTGCTCATCCGTGATTTAATCTCACCAGCTGCATAAACCCTACACTCTGGAATTCCCCCCCTAATCTCTCCTTCTTGAAGATGCTCCTTAAGGCTTGTATCTTTAACCAAACATTTGGTCCTGTTGTACAATTTCCTCACATGGGATTGTTGTCAAATGTTTATTTTGCGGACACCTCTGTGAACTGCTTTGGAACATTTTGCTCTACGTCAAAGGCCCTATGTAAATGCAGATTGTTCTTAATATGTCGACAAGGCTGTGTCGTCCTTGAATGATCTCAGCAAGCAAGGAATGTTGTGTTCCAAGTGAAGACCCAGACATAGAACCTTCAGTTTGTTATCCACCGATTCTAGGAGCTTTTCACTGGGGCTTTTCATTGGAGCTGTGGAAATTATCACCTGATTTTATTGTAAAAGATGAAGACTATGGTGATTAGGTGGTGACTTTATCAAACAGGCCGGCATTAGAATGAAGAACAAAAAAATAAATTGGGGAATTTTAACCCTCACCAGTGGGTGGAAACCAAGACTGGGTGGGCAGTGGCCCCTCACAACGTGCCCTTTTAACTACACAGAATGGAAAGAATTGCAAATCCCAAGTGCTATTGCGTGAGGTTGTGCTGGAAAGGAGGTATTTGTAGTGAATATCAAACATACTGAGCTGTAATTCTGTCATTGGCTAATTCGGAGAGACAGTGGCTAGTAGTGTTACTGCTAGAAGATTAATCTATCGATCCAGGTAATGTTCTGGGGACCTGGGTTCGAATCCCGTGGCAGATCTGGAATTGGGAGTCTAATGAAACTGTTGTTTTTGTCGGGAAAATCTCATCTGGTTCACTAACGCCCTTTAGGGAAGGAAACTGCCATCCTTACCTGGTCTGGTCTGGCCTACATGTGACTCCAGACCCACAGCAATGTGGTTGACTCTTAACTGTCCTCTGGGCAATTAGGGATGGGCAATAAATGCTGCCCCAGCCAATGACCTCATCCCGTGAACAAATAAAAAAGACTCTCACTGTCCGAGCCCCCGCTGTTCAGGCCCCTCCTGTCCGAGCCCCAGCTGCCCGTGCCCCCGCTGTCTGGGCTCTTACTGACCATGCTGACACTCAAAGGGCAGAGCATCAGCTGGTTCTAGAAGTTTCCACTGTCATCCGGAACCAAGAGCAAAAAACAGAGGGACTTGCATTTTTGTAGCGCCTTTTACAACCGTGAGGAATTCCAAGGTGGTTTACGGCCAAGGATTGAATTGTGGTAGTTGTTGCCATGCATGAAATGCAACAGTCATTTCGCGAAGACCAAGCTCCCACATGCGGCAACATAATAATGACCAGACAGTCCTTTTGTGCCCCTGGATGAGGAATTAATTGGACAGCTCTTTCTGAGAGCCAAGACAAGCATTATGGGCCGAATGTCTCCTTTGGCTGTTGGATGAGCCCCTCACCCCCACCCTGAGCGCCCGAGAGACTAATAAGAGCCTGCTGCAAACACCGAGAGATAAATAGCTGCAGCTAATGCTGTAAAGTTATTGAACAGCTAAGATGACCATCTACACAATTTCCCAAATTAGTTGTAAATAGCCTGTAAGATTACAGAGCAGTATTACATTTGGCAGAATGGAAAGCTCCAACCCTGGCCCCTGATGACTTTCTCCAGTGCAATTCTCTGCAACAGCAGGGAAACAGAGATGGGGGCCTGTGATTGGCTCTGCCTCAGAACCCTGGATGAATCGATTAAAATTAAGCATGGAGCTTTTCATCTGAGAAAATGATAGACGCGTCATAAAGAAAGAGGAAAAATCAATGTCGGCTTTTGTTTGCAGAAACTGTTTTTGTCAATCATTCCTGTTGAATTCTAATTTTTTTTTAAAAAACCCAGCCTCCAAGGACGTAGTTTTAGGGTAAGGGGCAGGGGGTTCAGAGGGGATTTGGGGAAAATAATTTTTTAATTTGGCAAAAGGTGTGAATCTGGAGTGCACTGCCTGGAGGCTGAAAACCTCACAACATTAAAAAAAAACTCGGATGGGCACTTGAAATATCATAACATTCAAGGATACGGCACAAATGCAGGAAATTGGGCTTGGCGCAGGTTTAGCAGCAGTTATGTTGCTGCAGACTCGATGGGCCAAACGGATTTTTCTGTGCTGTATGAATCAATGAACCTGGGTAACGCGTCCTTTATGTTGAGTCTGATCGTCAGATTTTTCTGGCAGTTTTCCTTTGTGATTGTCTAGGTATCAGTGCAGCGATGAGAGTGCTTCCTTGTTATCAAGCTGTCAGAGCTGAACAGCCTCGCAGCCAGGATGACAGAGCCTAGCTCCAGCACAAAACCTGCCCCCAAGCCCAATCTCAGTTGGTGGGGGGGGGGGGTCTCCTTAATTCACCCGTACCAGCATAATCCTCCTCATACTCGAGTTCACTGAGCCAGAGTTCGTTGTTTAGATTGCAGATTGCTGGCAATTAAGAATTTCCAATTATTAATTGGCAGTTTTGGCTCTGAATGTGTGCTTATTGCAAACTAAATTTGTAGAATCCCTACAGTGCTGGAAGAGGCCATTCAACCCATCTATCGAGTCTGCACCAATCACCTGAAGAGCATTCCACTCAGACCCACCACTTGTATGGCGTTTTTAAACTGAAGGTAATCCACCTAGTCTGCATGTCCCTGGATACCACAGGACAAATTAGCATGGCTAATCCAACTAACCTGCACATCCTTGGACTGTGGGTGGAAACCGGAGCACCTGGTGGAAATCTGCACAGACACAGGGAGAATGTGCAAACTCCACACAGATATTCACCTGACGGTGGAATCGAACCCAGGTCCCCAGGTCTGTGAGACCACTGAGCCACCGTGCCACCCTTAACATAGCCTGCTCTGACGGTGGGTGGTCATTTTGCTTGGCTAAGAATACAGTGAGTTTAAATCCCACAATTGGCCAACTAGAGAATTTTGTAGTCAATACAGTGTGGAGCTGAAGGAAAACAGCAGGTCAGGCAACATCAGAGGAGCAGGAAAATTGACTAGTCCTGATGAAGGGTCCTGACCCAAAATGTCCACTTTCCTGCTCCTCTGATGCTGCCTGACCTGCTGTGTTCCTCCAGCTCCACACTGTATTGTCCCTGACTCTAGCATCGGCAGTTCTTGCTATCTGTGAGAAATATGTATTGTGTGCGTCTTTTCTACAGAACTGGAAATGGTAAAATTTGGGGTCTTGGCAAAAAATGGCCGCAAAAATTCTGTCTAAAATTCTAACTGGTTCACTGGGATCCTTGGGGGAAGTGAACCCACTGCCCCCACCTTGTTTGGCTTACATATGGCAGTCGTTCCACAATTATTGAGATTGACCTTTAACAAATGACACCAGCTTTTGTAGGGCAAGTTAGAATAGTCAATAAATGCTCACCTTGCTTGTAGTGCCAGTGCCCCAACAGCGGAAATGTATCTTTTCAATCCTCGCATGATTTAAAGCACCTTGGGTATTTTACCATGTTAAAGGCACTACATAAATGCAAATTGCTGTTGTTAGCAAGTGTGCAATCAAACTGCCAGTGGCTGGACCAAATTTATGTTCTTGATCTGTACACCTGGAGAGGGAATATTGGCCTGACCAGATCTGGTCTCACTCGAGAAGTCTCCTAGTTGGCAGAGATAACAAGCATGGGGCTGGATGAACACAGCAGGTCAAGCAGCATCATAGGAGCAGGAAAACTTGACGTTTCAGGCCTCCTAGTTGGCAGAGCTTCATTTTCCAATCAGCCATTGGTGCCAGGATTCATTTTCATTGAAGGCTTAGAAAAAGAGAGAAAAGGTACAGCATACAGCAGGCCGGTCAGCCCATTGCACCTGTGCTGCGTCTTGGATAAAGCAGTTTTGCCTCGTCCATAATGCTCACTTTTTTCTCTCAAAGTTCCTCATCCTCAAATCCTGCTCAATGTCCTCACAAAATTATTTGTAGAATTGACAGCTTTTGTCAATACAAAGAGAGTGTTCCAGATGACAACAAGCTCAGGACTTGTGGTGTGATTAAGTGCTATCAATTTTCAAATAAACATGCTGCTATTGCCCAGCTCGCTTATTGTTTTAGGTAGATTACTTTGGTTCTATGTTTGCGCTGATGGATGCAGTTTGATATAAAGCCTGGCATCTAGTATCTGTGTAGAGTCTGTCCAAGACATTTATGGATTGATCTGAGTTCGTCACCGTGCGTGGGACCTAACTGTGCTTCCATATATTGCAAGGTCTACATGCCCTGTTTGCTGCTCCTGCTCTGTTCGTCCCATTGTAACCTCTGCTGAGAGAGGGACTCTTTGTATCAAGTGTAATTGCACTGTTGCACACGTAATATTGCATGACGAAAGAAATAGATTTTACTTTAGATTTTAAAAGCATCAAGGGATATGGGGAGAAAGCAGGAAGGTAATATTCAGATAGAAGATGGAATGATCAGATTTATTGATGGAGCAAACTGATAGGACCAAATGACCTCCTCCTCCTAGTTTCTGTGTAAATACAACTGTTAGATAAAAGGAAGCAAATGATGCAGATATCTTCCAGGCTGCCTTTGCATTGAAATCGATTCCTTCCTTGTTTGTCCAGCACCTCTGTTCAATCATTAACAATATATTCTGGAATCTATTTATAATCTAAAGGCCTATTGGGAGGGAGGAGAGCAGCCACTATCCTAATTCAGTCACTGTCAGTGTGATAGAAATGATGCTGCTGTTACTGGTGAAGGTTTCTGCGCTAATTTCACATTGTTAGGCCCATCAGGAGCAGTCAGTGTGCTGCACTAGTTCAGTGGAAACAGTGATTGACAAGTCACTTCCGTATCTGGCTGTGCATTGACTGATTTGCCACTTGTACTCGTGTTCAAGCAATTAGTTTCAGACAACAGCTTCCCCATCTGCTGTCCCGAGGGTATTGATTCACAGAAGGTCTGGAACCGCTGGACACTATCTCTATCCTAATTCATGGGATGTGGGTGTCATTGACTGAACTAGCATTTATTGCCCATTCTTAATTACGCAGAGGGCAGCTAAGAATTGACCACATTGCTGTGGGCCTGGAGTCACATGTAGGCCAGACCAGGTAAGGATGGCAGATTCCCTTCCTGAAGGACACTGGGGAGCCAGATGGGTTTTTATGACAATTGGCAACAGTTTCACGCCCATTTTTTAGACTCTTACTTCCAGATTATAATTGAATTCAATCTCTCCCAGATTTGAACCCAAGACCCCAGAACCTTACCTGGTTCTCTGGATCAATAGTCCAGTGATAATACCACCAGGCCATCACTTACCCCCTTGTTAGCCATTCTTAACCTCTGAACCCCACACCCAATGACATACAGTGTCAGCAGATTGTCAACAGCTATTATATCCAAACCCAGCTCTGCCCATGCCCAGGTCAACAAATAGAAGCAGTGACCTCAGCTTTTCTGTTCTACATTATTTGTGAATGATTGTCAGTCTGTGTGCCGTGGGGTGTGTGTACTGACACATTTCCACACCAGTCACCTGCAGACCAGATACCAGTGAGCTTTTACACTGTGCGGGGAGCAACTTGTAGCTGTGTAGTGCCTGATGCTATCTCATGATATCCTAAAAGGCTTTGCAGATACTGAAGTATTTTTGGCATGTAATGACTGGTGTAATGCTGAAAGCCCCTAAGCCAATTTGTGCTCAGAAATGTGGTCATTATCAGATTATCCTTCATTTAAAAAAAAAGTCTTGACAAATGAGGGATAAATGTTATTCAGAAAATCAGGAAGAACTCGCTTCTTCTTTGAACTCGAGACTGTGTGAACATTTGATGCGGTGGCTGTGGTTTAAAAACACATCTCTGGGGTACCGTAGAATGTCCGTGGTTAGCACTGCTGCCACACAGTGTCAGGGATCCAGGTTCAATTCCAGCCTCGGGCAACTGTCAGTGTGGAGTTTGCACATTCTCCCTGTATCTGCGTGCTCCGGTTTCCTCCGACAGTCTGATGATGTGCAGGCTAGGTGGATCAGCCATGCTCAATTATCCTATAATGCCCAGGGACCAGGTTAAAGGGCTAGCCATGTGAAATGCAGGGTTACAGGAACGGGGTAGAGGGGTGGGTCTGGTTGGGATTCTCTTCAGAAGGTAGGTGTGGACTTGATGGACCGAATGGACTGCTTCCACACTGTAGGGATTCTATGATTCTAAAAAATGCTTTCTTCAATGCAGGGAATAGGAAGGTCAAGAGAATTTCTCCTCTTGCATTGTGCCCTCTGAGGTACAGCACATGATGCTTCACAAGAGCCAGCCTTAATGAGCATCACAGGAGAATGACAAGCATGTGCATAAGTAACAAATCAAATATAATGAACTCTATGGGGCCAAGTTGCCAAACTTCTAATACCTATAATTAATGGTGTGGTTCCCTAGGATTTCTCAAAGTACTTTGTCGCAATGAGAAAGCAAGTCGATCCGTGTTGTTTTATGGATTAATCATTGTTTTACATTGTAATCTGTCACCATTGATATGAAGGTTAATTCTGCAAGACATAACTTCCTTGAAGCTGTTCTTCTTGGTCATTAAATAAGAGACACTGCAAAGATCAAGCCCACCGACAACACGACCAACCTGTCAATGTCACGACAGAGTGAAGAGATTTTCGCCACATTGAGAACCCTTGTTAACTGCTAGCTGTGGTCTACAGTAGGAGCCTTCAAATGGGCATCTTTGTAATAACCAGAGTGTTTAAAAGGTAGAATGAAGTTGTGATGGGTATTTTGCCAGAGGTCAGGCAGCAGTTGAGGTACAGGTTTCTCAGACCCACAGTGGAGTGTACAGGCAGAGGACAATCTCTGGTCACCTTCCATTAGAATATTGCAAATTGTGTGCAATTTTATGTTTGTTGTTTCAATGGCTAAAAGTTGCTGAAGACCTTTATGTACTGCAGCATCCCAATACATCTACCAAGCACATTAGTGAGTTCTAAATGTTAAACACTTCCTTCTGCTGCCTGGAACCTATTTGAGTTATGGAAAGCATACTGCTTATTACTGTGGGACGTGTGCTCAGGGCACTAAGGTGGGCAGGTAGGGAGTCAGTAGGTGGGGGTTGAGAAATCTCAGTCCATCCTACTTGGGTGTAAATGCAAACCTGTGGAAAATTGAGTCTATTCTCTGTAATTTTATTAAAATACCGCAAGAGTCTCTGAGACTATCATTCGTTCCATGAATTCAGATCCACAACACAATACAAGAAGAAAAGCTAAAGGATGAGAAGCAAGTTTTCTTATTGTTGTTTCTTTTCTTTCCCCAGACATGCACGGTACAAAACTCAACCACAATGATCTGCCAGGCTCCTGCCCTGGCTATCAGTCCCAGCCAACAGACCGATAACACAGAGCGTCCTGATGAATTTGGATTTATCTTGGACAATGTGCAAATGTTGCTAATCTACAACAAGACAAATTTCATATATTACCCCAACCCTGTGTTTGAACCACTGAGCACCTCTGGAGTTTTGGAACTGAAACCCGGGTCTCCCATTATCCTGAAGGTAAGCAAGGACGAGATATTTTTTTAAAAGACTTTTCACGGGATGTGAGAGTCACTCACTGGGCCAGCATTTATTGCCCATCCCTGATTTCCATGAAGAAGGGTGGTGGTGATTTGCTTCCTTGGACTGCTGCAGCCTTTTGGAAATCCAGAATGCTTTTTTTCTTCCCTGTAGTGATTAGATACAATTAGCCTTGTTTGCTGGGACATTCCTGAGGGTAATAGAGAGTCACCTGTGGGTGTATAGACATATGCTGTCAAGACCAGGTTATTTCTTCATGAATAACATCAGGGAGCCATGGGAAGAATCATGTTGGACTAAAATGTTAAATCTGTTTCTCTCTCCACAGGTGCTGACAGACTTGCTGAGTTTCTCCAGCAGTTTTGATTTTTACAACAGCCTGGTTGTTTCATGATTATTGTTAATGAATTGAGCACTTTATTTCAGATTTATAGATTAATTTAAATTCCCCCAGCTCCTGTAATGGGATTTGAACTGATGTCCAGCATTTGTCCAGGTCTCTGGATTTCTAGTTCAGTAACGTTACTGTGCTGATTCAAAAAACCTGGTTCTGAACTCTGGTCGTGTAGAATAAAGACAAACAGTAAACTTAATGCTCTCTATCCTCAACGTGTTGCAATTCAAACTAATTGTGCTCTGTGCCATTTTGCTGAAGCTGACCGGGAAAGGTGTCCCAGGCTGGGTTTTATTAGCTGACGGATCATTGGAAGAATGAGCTATTAAGAATGTTGAGTCTTAATTTCATCGCAAGACCACAAAGTGACAGATGATGCACTCCAAAATGGTCAATCCTTGGCCTCCGTTGTTTTCGACTGCATATAAAACTGCAGCCGAAGTAAGCCACGCATTCCCTCAGACCTGCTCCACCACTCGCTAAGATCATGACCAATCTGATTGCTCCACTCTCTCCTGATAACCTCTTCTCCCCTTGGCGGGCCAAAAATCTACCCACCTCTTCCTCGACAAAGATAACTCCATGACGCTGTTTCTGCCACCTTTTAAGGAAGAGAGTTCCAAAGACTCAGGACCCCGTGTGAGGAAAAAAAATAGAATCCCTATTTTCTTAAGCAGATGGCACCTTAGTTTTAAACTGTGAAATCCCAGTCAAGACTAATTTTATCAAAACCAGACTCATTTCCTCTGCTTTTACTCTCCTTACACATCACAGGGCCGGAACCTCATCCCTTCTGTTGCTGCTGGTAATATGAAACTGAATTATACCGTTCTGATTGGAGAGAAACTGTGTTCTGTTACAGTGTCAGACACTCAGCTCCTTTGTGAGTCGCCAAATCTCACTGGACGGCACAGAATACTGGTGAGTAGGGGTTTATACTGGAAGAGATTGAATCTGAAAGTTTGGAATTTCTTCATGTGCTGATTGAAACACGTTTTCTGGTCTTGTGAATTTCAATTATCAGCTTCATTTCAACATGTGTGTTTGTTGTGCATTCTCTAGAGTCATACAGCATGGGAACAGACCCTTTGGCCCAACTCGTCCATGCCGAAGAGGTTTCCTAAACTGATTGAGTCCCATTTGCCTGCATTTGGCCCATGTCCCTCTAAACCTTTCCTATCCCTATACCTGTCCAAATGTGTTTTAAATGTTGTAGTTGTACTCGCCTCTACCACTTCCTCCATCTGCTTGTTCCATACACATACTACCCTCTCTGTGAAAAAGTTGCCACTCAGGTCCTTTTTAAATCTTTCCCCTCTCACTTTAAACCTATGCTCTCTAGTTTTGGATTCCTGTACTCTGGGGAAAAGTCCTTGGCTATTCACCTTATCTATGTCCCTCATGGGTTTATAAACCTCAATAAGGTCACTCCTTAACCTCATGCATCCAGGGAAAAAGCCCCAGCCTCCCCTCGTAACTCATCCATCTAGTTTGCACTGTTTCTGGCATATCATGAAGGGCATTATATTGGGTAACTGAGTCATGCAGAGTAAACAGGCCTCCAGATCTGATTCCTCAGCCCAATCAAGGCAGTGATGGAATATTCCACATGGTCTCAATGTTCTGAGGCTGGTGTTTGGGAAACTGGTAGGGAACCTGTGAATATTGTGTGAATGCTGGGTGAACGTAGAGGTCAGGCTAGATTGTAAAACACCCTGAGTGGAATTGTCTGCATGCTATATATAGGTCTTCATGTGGAGAATCTTGTGATAAAATATATTTTTTTCATCCATTTGTACTGTGTAAAGCAGCAATCTATAAATACTGTAACTTTCAGGGAACAGGAACAAGGGTGGGGCTTGTCCTGTGGTTTAGATAATAGATCTCATTGTAACAGTTCGAGGTTCACTGAGCTGTCAAGTGGCCAGAAGCAGTTGAAGCAGATAGCTGCTATCTTTAGGCCGTTGGTCAGTCAATTACTTAGGAGCAGTGAAAGTGGCCTCATGTTGAAAATGGTATTTTTATAACAGGTCCCATAGACTCCAGGAAAATAATCCTGGGATCCAGTAGACACAGCTAAGAGTTAGGTTAGGGCTTAAAAAAAATGCTTTGGAAACTGTGGACCCCTGGAAGAAGCCCATTAATGGTTCTATGCAGTTGAGCCTTCTTTTTTATCCAATTCATATTTTATTCATGGGATGTGGGTGTTGCTGCCCAGGCCAGCATTTTGCCTAAAATTCTGCCCAGAGTGCATTTAATAGTCAACCACGTTGCTGTGGATCTGGAGTCACATATGGGTCAGACTAGGTAAGGATGGTAGATTTTCTTTTCTAACGGACATTGGATAGTGTTTTGCAGCAATTCACAATGGTTACATGGTTGCCATTTTTGACCTTTGTTTTTAAATTGCAGATTAATATTGAATTCAAATTTCACCTTCTGTCATGATGGGATTTAAACAATGCTCCCACCCAAGCATTTGCAATATATATAAATGATTTGGATGAAAATACAGGTGGTTTGATTAGTAAGTTTGCAGACGGCACAAAATTTGGTGCTGTGGATAGTGAGAAAGGTTATCAAAGGATACAGCAGGATATAGATTAGTTGGAAAGTTCGCAGATGGAGTTTAATCCAGACAAGTTGTGAGGTATTACATTTTGGGAAGTCAAATGCAAAAAGAAATTATACAGTAAATGGTAGGACCCTTCAAGGATCTTGAGGTGCAAGTCCATAGCTCCCTAAAAATGGCAACACAAGTGGATAAAGTGGTCAAGAAGGCATATGGCACGCTTGCCTTCGTTGGTCAGGACATTGAGTATAAAAGTTGACAAGTCATGTTGCAGCTGTATAAGACTTCAGTTAGGCCACATTTGGAGTAGTATGCATAGTTCTGGTTACCACATGATAGGAAGGATGTGGAGGCTTTGGACAGGGTGCAAAAGAGGTTTACCCAGGATTTTTCCATGAATTGGAGTGCATTAGCTGTAAGGAGAGGTTATACAAACACAATAAAAACTTCAGATGCTGTTAATCAGAGCTCAAAACAGAAGTTGCTGGAAAAGCTCAACAGGTCTGGCAGCATCTGTGAAGAGAAATCAGAGTTAACTTTCAGGTCTGGTGACCCTTCCTCTGAAGAGGGGTTGCTGGACCCGAAACATTAACTCTGACTTCTCGTCACAGATGCTGCCAGACCTGTTGAGCTTTTCTAGCAACTTCTGTTTGGGTTGTACAAACTCAGACTGTTTCCATTCACATGTCAGATGCTGAGATACGGTCCTGTTAGGAGTATATAAGATTGTGAGTGGTATGGATAGGGTGGATAGTTAATCTTTTTCCCAGGGTGGAAATGTCGAATTCCAGGAGGCACAGGTTAAAGCTGAGAGGGGGTTTGTTTAAAGGAAATGTGTGAAGCAAGTTTTTTACGCAGAGGGTGGTAGGTGCCTGGAACGCACTGCTATGGAAAGTGTTAGAAGCAGATATGATAGCAACACTTAAGAGGCATTTAGACAGCAAATGAACAGGCAGGGAATGGAGCAATATGGATCATGGCAGGCAAATGGGATTAGCTTAGAATGGCATTATGGTCAGCACAGACATGATGGGCTGAAGAGCCTGTTCCTGTGCTGTGCTGTTATATGTTCTTTGTTCTGTGGGACGGACCTAAATGAAAGGGGAATAAAAGGAAAGATGATGATCAAGAACTCTAATTGGGAATTTAGGAGACACCTCTGTGGCTAGAATGTCAAATTTGTTGCCTCAATAAATAGCTGATGTGAATATTATTGATGCATTAAAGGCACCTTAACCACAAAAGGGAGAAGGGATTAAAAGGAAACAGTGATGGGGTGAGTGAAATAGGGTGAGAGGAGGCTTGAGTGGAGCATGAACACTTGCATAGGTGATTTCAACTGAATGGCCTGCTTCTGTGCTGGAGAGTAAAATACATAGACAGTGAGGTAGAGAGACCCAGACAGCTAATCTCCAGACAGAAGGATCTGGGCAGTACACCACTCTAACAGTAAGGAGTGATGGAGATAGGTGCAGTGATTGATGGTCAGATAAACTGCCAGGGCTAAAGTGGTTAGATTTATTTTTACTGATGGGCCCTAAGGATAAATAACATCAATTATAAGTCATTGAAAACAATGTTTTCACAGTGATATAATATGATAAATACGTTCATTAATTATTATTTATGTTGTGGAATAATTGAAGGAACATATTAGATGTGCGGCATTTTATTAGTTTTACAGAATGATTGAGTGAAGCTGTTCTAGACAGAAATTTGCTTTATTCTGTGCTATATCTCTCAAACCGTTCAACATTGAAAAGTACATATAACTTTCTGTCACCTGTCTGTGCCTCCAGTATCTTTTTATTTAATCTATCTGGATTTCTATTCTCCATCTATCTTTCCCTCTGTCTGTCTTTCTTTTTCTATCTATCTATCTAGCAATTAAAGAATCATCGACCATCAAAAAAAACATACACACCCTTGTTTCAGTTGCTGCCCACTGCAGTAATTCTCCTTGAGATAGGTCTAAACCAAGTTGACAGTATTTAAAAGTAATGAACTGATATTTTCCCTCTTAGGCACGGGTCGGAGGTCTGGAGTATTCCCCTGGGACGGTGCACATTTTCCCAGACAGCCCACTGAGCTTCCCAGCCATTATCAGCATCGGAGCGGCTGGGGGTCTTCTCATCATCTTCATCATTGTGGTACTGGTCGCCTACAAGAGGAAGTCCCGGGAGAGTGACTTGACGCTGAAGAGATTACAGATGCAGATGGACAACCTGGAGTCCAGGGTAGCTCTGGAATGTAAAGAAGGTAAATTGAGTAGTTACCTCAAAGTCTCTCTGTGTCCTTTCAGAACGCAATCAATAAGGCTGTCTAGTACTTTGATAGATGGTACACCATACCGTTACATGGAGGGTTGCAAACTAACTATAAACCAAAGATGAGTCAAATGTTTCTGTCTCCATAAATGATGCCAAGCATGCTGAGCTTTTCTTGCTCTTTCTGTAACTATGAAACACTGTTACTTTAAATTTTATAAGAAATTCAGTGAAGAAGAAATCCATTTAGCCAAAGAAGTATACAGTCGTATTCACCCAGGATTTGGATTAGGATAGGACCACAGCTTGACTCGATATGTGACTGTGATCTGGACTTAGATACAAAGGACATAATTTCAAAATTTAGAGATGACACAAAGATCAGCAATGTAATAAGCAGGGACGTGGTCAGTAAGGGGCTTTAGGAGGACATTGACTGGTGTAGTTGGCAGGCACAGGATAAATGAACTTTAGCACAAAGTGAAGTGCTTTAATAAAAAGAAAGGCAAAATAAATTAAGATGTATTTTAACAGGGTTCAGGAACAGACCTGAAGATGCATTTACAAAAATCATTGGAAGTATCAGAGGAAGTTGGGAAAGCTGTTAAAAAGCACATGGCATTCTTGGCTTTAACAACAGAGACCTCAGTACAAAAGCAAGGAAATTAAACCAAACCGTTATAAACGACTGGTTAGGACTCAGATGGAGTATTATGTTCGGTTCTGAACAGTTGGAGTGTTGGAGAAGATGCAGAAGAGAGTTACTGAAATGGTACCTGTATTTTGTGGAGAGAGTGGATAAGCTGAGGTTGCTCTCCTTAGAGAAGAGAAGGGTAAGAAGAAATTTTCTAAAACTGTTCAACATCAGGAATACTTTTGATAAAGGAAATATGAATAACATCTTCCATAAGCAGAATAGTCAGTGACAAAAGGGAATAGTATCCACCTCAGTTTCTTTTTGAAGTCCCTGGCATCACAGTTGCCAACCTCCAGTCAATTTCCTTCATTCCTTGTCAAATCAAGAGATGCAAGAAATGCATGCATTCACCGCATTAAACATTCATTCCCCCCACTGCTGATGCACAGCAGCTGCACTTTGGTAGTGCACACAAGAGGCACTGTATCAACTCAACAAGACTTCTCCAACATTGCCTTTCAAAACATCCAGAAGGACAAAGGCAGCAGTTGAATGGGAATGCAATCACCTTTTCAAGTTCTGCTCCAAGCTACACACCATCCTGACTTGGAACTATATTGCTGTTCCTTCATTGTCACTGGGTCAAAATCCAGAAATTCGCCTTTGAATAACATTGAGAGTGTGGCATGCCAGATGAACTGCAGTTTTTTTCCGAATTCAGTTCACCACCACCTTCTCAAGGACAATTAGAGAATGGAAACGAATGCTGGCCTTGCCAGCGATGGCTACGTCCCTGAAAAGAATAACAAAAAAACGTAGGTTTGTGGTGATTGACAAGCAGACCAGAGGCAACACTAGGAAACATTCTTTGGTTTTGCGATACATTCCCTGAAAGGACAATGGAAACAGATTCAATAATAACTTTCAAAAGGGCAACTTGAATGGAAAACATCTACAGTTACAGGGAAAGAATAGTGGACTGGTACTAACTGAAGAGCCAGTACTGGCTGAATGACCTTCATCTGTGCCCCATGATTTCATCAATGATGCCAATCTATTTATTACACTTGTCTCTAAGTGAGAAAGTTGTGGGTTCAAATTCCACTCCATGGAGGGTTAAGGACATGATTGAGACTCAGCATCCAGAGTGATACCGTGGGAGTGCTGCAATGACAGAGGTGCTATCTTTCCAAATTAGTTATTGCACAACCTTCTTGTTTTGCACTCTATTACTCTATCTGTGAACCCAAGGAAAACTTACTGGTATCTTAGCAGACTTATCAACTTACTCCGGCATCATAAACAAAAAATATGTACATTAAGCCTCAAGCATTTCTGTTCCTGCATTCTCTTAAATATTGTAGAAGATAGGGTAGAACAAGACACTCTGATTCCTGAAACTCATGGTATTTTGGCACAGAGTTCAGACTTCACTGTCTTGATGGGTGAGACTAAAATAAAATAATTCCTATTTACTTTTAGTAGACAAGCCATCATTATCCCATCAGCATGTTTCATTGTGGTGTTCATTTTGTTAATAGCTCTGTAATTAATTGGGTTGCCCGTGTGTTTTGCCGAGCCCTTTTCATTCTGTGGTACTCTTCTTTGGCAGCCTTCGCAGAGTTACAGACGGATATCAATGAGCTGACCAGTGATCTAGATGCTACAGGGATCCCCTTCCTGGATTACCGGGCCTATACGATGCGAGTTCTCTTCCCGGGAATTGAAGACCACCCCGTTCTCCGAGAGTTGGAGGTAAGAGGGTGCTAGAAGTAGCTATCCTGGGCCCTGTGGGTCTCCATAAAAAGCCTGGCATTCACAGGGCCTGTGATCTTTTACCTTTTCAACATCCAGCGGGCACACTGGCTCCTTCTGTAAGGCCATCAGCCCAGGTACCATATATGCAGACAGAGGAAAGTGAAGAGAGAAGGAAGTTGGGGTAAGGGAACTGAATGCCTGGGGAAGGGAGGTAGGAGAGAAAGATGGGGAGATTGAGTAAGGTGAGAAAAAGAAAGGGATAGAAAAGAGGAGTGATACAAGGAAAGATTCAGATTTATTTTCTGTTTATCACAACCTCAGGACTTGCTTTACAGACAATGAAGTGCTTTTGAACTGATAGGGGAAACATGGCGACCAGTTTGTACATAGCTAACTCACACAAACAGCAAAGTGGTAGTGACCAGATAAGCTGTTATTTTTTGAGGGATAGATTTGGTTAGGAAGCACAGGTGAACTCCTCTGCTTTTCTTGGAATATAGTCTTTGACATCCACCAAAGAGGGCAGGCAGGAGCCTTGGATAAACACATCATTTGGAAGATAAGACTTCTGACAGTGTGGCAGTTCTGCAGAACTGCTTCAAATTGTCAACATAGATTTTGCGCTCAAGTCCCAAGAATGCAATGTGTACCCACTAGTTCTGGACTTAGAAATGGGTGCTATTAGCTGAGACTGAATTGGAGTCATACTTGGCATATACAAAGATGGTTGTTATTGCTGGAGGTCTGTCATCTCGGCTCCAGGGCACCATTGCAGGAATTTTTCAGGGTAGTGCCCTTGGTCCAACCACCATCGGTCTTCTATCAATGACCTTCAGTCCGAGTAGGGAGGTTCACTGATGATTACACAATGTCCAGCACCATTGCAACTCATCAGACACTGAAGCATTCCATGTTCAAATGCAACAAGATCTGGACAATATCCAGGCTTGGGCTGATAAGTGGCAAGTAACATTTGCACCACATAAATGTCAGGTAATGAACATTACCAACCATTATCCCTTGACTTTCAATGGTGCTACCATAATTGAATTCCTGATTATCATTCCTAGCCATTACCATTGACCAGAAACTGAACTGGTAGTCATATAAATGCAGTGGCGACAAGAACACATCAGATGCTAGGAATCCTGCAGGGAGTAATTAACTTGACTCCTGAAAGCCTCCCACCATCTACAAGGCACAAGTCAGGAGTGTGATGCAATACTCCCCACTTGCCTGGACGAGTGTAGCTCCAACAACATTTGAGAAGCTTGGCACCATCAAGGACAAAGCAGCCCACTTGATTGGCACCACATCCATAAACATTCACTCCCTCCACCACTGGCACTCAGTCATAGCAGTGTCTACAAGATGAATTTCAGAAATTCACCAAGGCTCCTTAGACAGCACCGTCCAATCTAGGAGGATAAGGAAAGCAGATACATGGAACACCACTATCCGCAAGTTCCCCTCCAAGCCACTTGCCATCCTGACTTGGAAATATATCATCATTCTTTCACTGGAGTTTGGTCAAAACCCTGGAATTCCCTCCCTAACAGAATTTTGGATTAACCCACGGCACATGGACTGCAGCAGTTCAAGTAGGCAGCTCACCACCACATCCTCAAGGGCAACGAGGGATGGGCAATAAATGCTGGCCAGCCAGCATCACTCCATCCCATAAATTAATTTTAAAGAAGGACAGGATTAGCAGTCATAGAATCCCTACAGTATGGAAGCAGGCCATTTGGGCCATCGAGTGCACACTGACCATTCGAAGAGCATCCCACCCAGACCTACCCCATTACCTTATCACCCAGTTATTCCCATAGCCAAACCACCCAGCCTGCACATCGCTGGATGTTATGGGCAATTTATCATGGCTAATCCACCTCACCTCTACATCTTGGGACTGTGATAGGAAATTGGAATACCCAGAGGAAACCCACACTGACATAATGAGACTGTGCAAATTCCACACAGACAGTCATCCAAGGTGGGAATTGAACCCAGGTCCCTAGTTTTGTGAGGCAGCAGTGCCAACTTGATTGGCAGAGGTTCAGCTTACCCTTTCCTAACTTTGGATGGAGAAAGATTCACATTGTTAATCAATTAATATTGTGACTCTGTATTACTCACCCTGTACTCTGTTTTGTTATGAAGGATTACACAATATTATTGTTGTTTGAGAATTGGGTTCTGAAGGGGAGGAAAATGGTTATTAGTTTTCAGTAGAGTTCCGTCAAGATCTCGTGTTTAAAAAGGTCAGAAAGTCATCTTGAATATTGAACTCAAAACAGTGCTTACAAGAAATAATGTGATTTCAGTTCAATGACCAGCAAGCTACTAGGAGACGTGTTTGCTCAGGTGTTTGCTGACCTGAGCATTATGAACACCAGAGAGAGGGAGAAGGAGCCAGAAGCAAATTGTATAGTGAAGAGACCTATAACAGCAGAGGTGCTGTTGATCACATTCTCCAGGCAGTCAGGGCTGCGGAGAAATCTTGAGGTGCTTAGATGTCACTGAAAAATGTTCCGGAAGCAGAATACCTTTGAGGGGTCAGGGAAGAAGATATCCTATAAGGGCTGTTCAAGACGTGGGTTTATCATGTTAAGCTTTAGTGGACAGAATTAGCTGTTTGTTTGAATGGGGAGAGATGTTGACTGATGAAAATAGCATTAATTAAAGAACAGAAATTTGGTCAAAAGGGAGCTGATGACAACAATATAAACTGAGGAAGGAGTTTTAGTAGGGAGAAAAAAGGTGATTCTTCACTGATGTTTGAGTTTGGTAAGGGTACTGTTGTGTTAAAATAGCTTTTTTTTTTGCTTTCTGATGTTTGTAATGCGATTGTTCCAATAATTCTTATCTAATGTAATTTTATGTGTAATAAAGTTTTATGTTTTTTTGTTAAAAGTACATTGGCAGCCTTCTGTGAATATGTTGAGTGACTGACTTCCATGATGAACAAAAAGAGAAATAAAACTTATGGTCCATCAAGCCGGCATTCAGTGTGGGACCTGATTAATCTGGTGTTACCAACAGCTGGCAATTTACAGAGTCCAGTCAGTCTTACTTTAACCCAACAATACCCTTACTCAATACTAGTCTAGTATTACCATTACCTGGGGTCATAATAATTTACTGAGTCCAGTCAGTCTTACTTTCGTGATCATTCCATTGGAGATTTGTCTTGTAACCTCTGCTACCCTTTAGAAACAATGTCCTAACATAAAGGAGACCATAGTACTTAGAAACATTAGCTGTATATATTTTAACAAGTAAATGCCACTGGCTGCTATTCTGTTCAGATTGTAATTAGAGAAAACTTTCTGCTTAATCAAACAGGCCTCAACTTCTCACGGGCCTACTCCTGAGTCTGCGCAGCTCAAACTCTTGGCCCAGAACATAGCTGAGCAGGCATGAAACACCACAGTGATTTTATTTGCTGTAAACGATGACCATTCATAAAATCAGCTCATTTTCTAAGTTCCCATTAGTTTTTGTTCTTGTTCAGCATTTTGCCCTCTTTCCCTGTGATTTACAGTAAGGTTAGAAGGAGTGTTAAGATTTACCTAACCATGGGAGAGTCAGTGGCCATGTGATAAAATCACTAGGCTAATAATCCAGAGACTGCAGGTTAATGGTCTGATGACATGGGTTCACATCTCACCATGGCAAATTGTGAAATTTCAATTCAGTGTAAATCTGGAATAAAAAGCTTAACTGTGATGATTATTGTAAAAAATCTATCTGGTTCATAAATGTGCTTCAGGTAAGGAAACCTGCTGTCCTTACCCGCTGACTCCAGACTCATGGGTTGACTGTTGAATATCAGCAATAAGTACAGGCCTGGCCAATGATGTTCACATCAGATGAATGAATAAAACTACGAGAGAATGGAACTTGGTGATGCAGTTCGCAATCCCAATTGGCTGGGTCAGACTGGTCTGTATGACACCGAGGAGCTATAAATGGTTCAGCATTCAATAATAACAAGCTATAAAAATAACCTTAGGTCCATCTGACCACTCAGCACTGCTGTGTTTTTGTGTACGTCAGGATACAGGGATTGTTTAGCTCTCCTGAAGGAGGCGATAAAAGCAGCAAAATCAGAAGGCTAGTTGAGAGCAACAACTTATATTCATGTGGCTTTTCATGCAGTTAAATTATAATTTAAGATGCTTCAGAGAAGCATTTTAAAACAAAATATGCCATCGAGTCTCAAAAGGACCTATTCGGACAGGTGACCAAAAACCTGTTCAAATAGAATTAAACAGTGGAAAGTGAAGGAGAGAAGTGTATTCTGAAAATTAAGGCCTAGAATCTGAAGGAATGGCCATCGATGGTGAATGCTCAGGAGGTCAGAATTAGAGGAACACTGATAGCTTGGACAATTGTGGGGCTGGAGAAGATCAGCGATCAGGAAGGGGTGAGGGCACAAGGATTTTGAAAAATGAGTGAAAAATTTAAAGTCAAGACATTGCAGACCAGGAGCCAATTATAATCCAATAAAAATTCTTTGAGTAAAGGAGAAGCCAGTCTATTTTTCCACGTAAGGCTATTTCCTCTCCTCAGTCCAGTACAAATGCAGATCTCTACTTTCTTCTGTAGATCTGCCCTTTGCGAGTGTAAATCCAGCCAGAGACTTTTTCCTAGGGTGAGGTAGCTATTACGAGGGGGCATAGTTTTAAAGTGAGTGGAGGTAGATATAGGGGAGACATCAGAGGTGGGTTCTTTACTCAGAGAGTGGTCGGGCGTGAAATGCATTGCTGGAGAGGGTAGTGGGGTCGGCCTCATTAGGGGCATTTAAGCAGCGGTTAGATAGGCATATGGATGATAGTATAAAGTAGGGGTGGAGGTTAGATAGACCTTAGGATTAGGGTAAAAGTTCAGCACAACATTGTGGGCTGAAGGGCCTGTACTGTGCTGTACTGTTCTATGTTCTATGTTCTAAATCAGTTCTTTGATTTCAAATGTTGTTTTATTTCAATCATTCAACCTGTTCAGATGTATTAAGACACATTTGAAGCAGGCGGGACTTGAACTAGAGCCTTCTGGCTTTTCGGGCTGATCTATTATCATTGAGTCACCAGACCCAGGAAACCAGTTCTTGTTTATTTCTTTCATCCCACTGCTAAGTTAACAAATCTTCCTGTTAAATAAAGTAAGTACTCTGCCCACCAGTGGCAATCCTGATTAGCTGAGCCAGCTTGGTCTGTGTGATAGCAGTGGGACTGTGTCCCAGCAGGGACACTATGACAATAGCAGAAATCCAAATGTGGGCGAACAAACAAGGGAGGCAGCTTAATTAAAGTGGTGTTAATGGGGAAATAATATGGCCAGCCCTCATTGGGGAAACCAGCTCTTTTTGTTTAGATCTTACAGATTCATTTTCTTAATCAGCTTGTTCAGATATACTATGGCATACTTCCGGAGTAAGTGGGATTCAAACCCAGGCCTTATGGAACTTGAACCCAGTCCATCTGGTCTCAGAGATAGCAACATTATCAGTGCGCTAGAAGTGTGCTCTCAAATAGTACAGAATGGTTTTGATCTATCGACTTCAAGGTTATAGGCGCAGTACACTCCTACTGTCCAACTACACTGTCTTGGAAAGTAGGGGATTTTTTTGTTCTTGGAATTTCAAGTTATTAAGTTTCATTCAAATTGTATAACTCCATTCATATTTGTCCACAATTGATGAGGTCAACAATATGCATAGTTTTGTCATTTTCGCTGCCCAATTTCTCCATCTTTTCTACAGTGTCATAGCCCTGTACTGCTTTACCATATACGAAATGATTTCCATCCAGCCATGTTGTATTTGCAGTGCACTTAAAGAACTGGGTTCCACTTGTATTTGGCCCAGTGTTGGCCATAAACAGGGTACCAGCTCCTTTGTGTTTCAACTGGAAATTTTCGTCAGCTCATTGTGGATAGGCTACCCACCTGTGCCGTTGTCCTTTGTGAAGTCACAACCCTGGCGTATGAAGCTGGGAATGATTGGATGGAGTGTCAGATTCTTGTACCCAAACCCCTACCCGCATGCCCCCCCGTCCCCACCCCCAACCCACCCTCTCTCCCATGCCCAAAGTATGGAAATTTCCTGCAGTGTGCTCCAATTAATATTGACAGCTCCTGGAGCACGCACATATCCCCACTCAATTAGCTCAACATTTGCAACATTAGCAGCCACTTTAGGTCAGTGAGCACAGGGCAATAGGGAACAGGACTTGGTGCAAGTTTAGATGCAGACACAGTTGTGGGGAAAGCATGTCTGGGAAATATCTTCCTGACCTCATTAAGTGTTCAAAATTTATTCAGGAGACCAGGCTGCCTCATACTAACATCACATAGCACCTATTTCAGTATAAGCTGACATCATACGGAAATAAGAACAGCTCTCACTTAGAAGATTCACCAAGTCATAGAATCCCTACTGTGTGGAAGCAGGCCATTCAGCCCATCGAGTCCATATTGACCGTCCAAAAAGCATTCCACCCAGACCCACTCCACCACCCTTTCCCTGTAACCCTGCATTTCCCATGGCTAATCCTCCTAGCCTGCTCATCCCTGGACACTATGGGTGATTTAGCATGGCCAATCCACCTAACCTGCACACCTTTGGATTCTGCAAGAAAAGTGAACCACCCAGAGGATGCCCACACAGTCATGGGGAGAACGTGCAACCTCTACACAGACAGTTGTCCGAGGGTGGAATCAAAAACCTAGGTCCCTGGCGCTGTGAGCCACTGTGCTGTCCCTGGTCACTCATTCACATGGAAAGATATGAACTCCTGTATCTAAGAATATTCTGAACTTAGATAAATTGATATTGTGGTCCTTAATTTTCATGTAAAAAAATTCATTCATGGGATGTAGATGTCGCTGGCTCGGACAGCATTTATTATTCATCCTTAATTGCCCAGAGGGCAGTTTAACGAGCCGACCATAATGCTGTGGATCTGGAGTTGCATGTAGGCCAGAGCCTGTAAGGACGGCGGTTTGCTTCCCTAAAGAACATGAGTGAGCCAGATAGGCTTTCCCCAACAATCAACAATGGCTTCATTGTCAACATTAGATTCTCAGTTGGAATTAACTGTCCACAAAAACACAATCTATCCTCTTCATAAATCTTACAAGCCTCAAACAAATCACCTGCAAATCTATACTTTTTGAAATGGTTCCATATTTTTGAACCAATCTGAGTTAGTATTTAGGATTCTTCAAACTGCGAACTTGGTCCTCCTCTACACCTTCTCAAAGCCTCAAAGGTGAGACGACTCTGAATGCTGTTCACAGTTCAGATCGTAATATAAAAAGAGATTTTGTAGAAGATGTGAAATACGTTCACATCGGGATGATACCAGAATTGAGAGGGTAAGCTTATCACTAAAGGCTTAACTATCTGAAGCTCTTTTTGCTAGACAAGTGGAGGCTTGAGGGATAACCAATTGGAGGGCTTTAATTTATGAGGATTTTGAGAGGTTAGAAATGGGCAAGATGTTTCCATTGTGGAATTGAAGCTGTAGATGGAAACATTCTTAGTCCGAAGAAAAATTCAATTTACCAAAATTCACTGGACTCTAGGGTGGTTCCCGCAGATTGGAAAACAGCCAATGTGATGCCACTGTTTAAAAAAGGGAGTAGACAAAAAGCAGGTAACTATAGGCCAGTTAGCTCAACTTCGGTAGTGAGGAAAATGCTCGAATCTATCATTAAGGAAGAAATAGCAAGACATCTGGATATAAATTGTCCCATTGGGAACACCCAGCATGGGTTCATGAAGGGTAGGTCATGTTTACCTAATTTGGTGGAATTCTTTGAGGACATTACTTGCATGGTGGACAATGGGGAACCCGTGGATGTGGTGTATCTGGATTTCCAGAAGGCATTTGACAAGGTGCCACACCAAAGGCTGCTACATAAGATAAAGTTGCATGGTATTACAGGTAATGTATTGGCATGGATAAAGGATTGGTTGACCAATAGAAAGCAAAGAGTAGGTGTAAATGGGTGTTTTTCTGGTTGGCGGTCAGTGGCTAGTGGTGTGCCTCAGGGATCAGTGTTGGGACCTCAATTGTTTACAATTTACTTGGATGATTTGGAGTTGGGAACTAAGTGTGGTGTGTCAAAATTTGCAGATGACACTGAGATGAGTGGTAGAGCAAAGTGTGCAGAAGACACTGACAGTCTGCAGAGGGATATAGATAGTCTAAGTGTGTGGGCAAAGGTCTGGCAGATGGAATACAATGTTAAGTGTGAGGTCATCCATTTTGGTAGGAATAACAGCAAAATGGACTATGTTTTAAATGGTAAAAAAATTGCAGCACGCTGCTGTGCAAAGGGACTTGGGTGTCCTTGTGCATGAATCGCTGAAGGCGGAATTACAAGTGCAGCAGGTGATTAAAAAGGCAAATGGAATTTTGTCTGCCATTGCTCGAGGCATGGAGTTTAAAAACAGGGAGGCTATGCTGCAGCTGTATAGAGTCCTGGTGAGGCCACACCTGGAGTACTGTGGGCAGTTTTGGCCTCCTTACTTGAGAAGGGATATACTAGCCCTGGAGGGGATCAAGAGGAGATTCACTTGGTTGATTCCAGAATTGAGAGGGTTGGATTATGGGGAGAGACTGAGTAGACTGGGTTTATACTCATTGGAATTCAGAAGAATGAGGGGAGATCTTATAGAAACATATAAGATTATGAAGGGAATAGATAAAGTGGAGGCAGGGAGGTTGTTTCCGCTAGCGGGTGAAACTAGGACGAGAGGGCATCGCCTCAAAATAAAGGGAAGCAGATGTCGGACTGAGGTCAGGAGGAACTTCTTCACCCAAAGGGTTGTGAATCTGTGGAATTCCCTGCCCAGTGAAGTGGTTGAAGCAACCTCACTGAATGTTTTTAAGGCAAAGCTAGATAAATTTTTGAACAGTAAAGGAATTAAGGGTTATCGTGAGTGGGTGGGTAAGTGGAGCTGAGTCTCGAAGATCAGCCATGATCTTATTGAATGGTGGGGCAGGCTTGAGGGGCCAGATGGCCTACTCCTGCTTCTAGTTCTTATGTTCTTATCAGAGATAAAAGGTACTGCAGATGCTGGAGAATCCGAGATAACAAGCATGGGGCTGGATGAACACAGCAGGTCAAGCAGCATCATAGGAGCAGGAAAACTTGACGTTTCGGGCCTAAAGATGAAGGGTTTAGGCCCGAAACGTCAAGTTTTCCTGCTCCTATGATGCTGCTTGACCTGCTGTGTTCATCCAGCCCCATG
>JAHRHZ010000045.1:11896260-11906421 GCA_024137785.1 Ginglymostoma cirratum | reverse complement strand
AGGAGCAGGAAAACTTGACGTTTCGGGCCTAAACCCTTCATCTTTAGGCCCGAAACGTCAAGTTTTCCTGCTCCTATGATGCTGCTTGACCTGCTGTGTTCATCCAGCCCCATGCTTGTTATCTCTTATGTTCTTATGTGTGCTCAAGTTCCATTCCAGGAGATGGATACAAAACCTCAGGCTGACACGCCAATGAAAAAATGCACTGACAGAATTACTGTCTTTCAAATGTTTAAACCAAGGCCCAATCTGCCCCTTCAGATGGACGCACAAGATCCCATGGAAAAAGTTTGGAAAAAGAGATGGGGGTGGGCGGGGTGGGGGGGGTGGATGTGGGGAGGTTGGGGGAGCGCGGGGTTCCTGACCTCCTGGTTGGTATTTATCTCTCAGTCAACCTTGCGGTACACATTATCTGACTATTATCAGATCGCTGTTTGTGGAAGCCTGCAGTGCGTACATTGTCTGCTATGGTTCGTGTATTAAAGCAGTGACAACACCTGAAAATGACTTTAAAGCAGTTTGGGGTGTGTAATAGAGTGCAAGGTGTTATGTAAATGCATGTTTTTATTTTAATATTTGATAGAGAGACAACAGTTGTGGATCCTAAATATTTAACAGTCATTAATAAATCCAACAGGGAATTCAGAAATATTTTTAATCTAAAGACTGATTTGAATAGGGGACTTGCTGTTACAAGGAATAACTTAGGTGGACAACATAAATGCATAAAGGGAAGCCAGATATAGACATGGGGAATAAAAGAAAAAGATATAGTGATAGACAGGTAGGAAGAGTGTTGAGTGGAGTGAGGAAAGGAAACCAGAACTGGATGCTGTTGTCTAATTGAGGTCAGTCACCCTCACTCATTGATGAGATTTGGTGGGACTAGGCTTCCATTGAAAGTGGGATGCTGCATTAACCTGTTCCTTGATCTTCCTGCACTGTCAGTTTTTAATCTCAGATTTCCTGCAAGACATTCCTGTCTCTAAATCAGCGAACTGCAACCCACTGGAGGAAGCTGTCAGTTGGAATGGTTTTGAGTGACAATTTGGTGCATTGGGCGCAGTCGCTCTTAAATTTATTTTAGTGCTTCTCTATTTCCTATCTCTGAACCAAATTGAAAGTCACCTGCACAACTGCAGAATCAAATCAGGCCCCAGACACTGTCCATTTCTGAATTGCTTTCCTAATTAACTCCAGTCAGACAAGATTAGCAATAAAACTTTCCTGATATATTTAGCCCTGGGCTTTGAGCACAGGTTTGTTGCACCAAAGCAGAAAATATAGTTTGCAATTATTTATAAACGACTTCCCTTCTATTAAGATAATACTTTGTCTTATTTACTGCAGAAAAGGGCTTTAAACGTCACAAGTCGTCAGTTTGTTAATGAGGCTATAAGGAGGTGGAAGTAATTGTAACTCCAAGTGTTTCAAAAGTGAATTGAGCTCAGTTTAAATTCTACAGCTCTAACATGCCCCAGGCATTCATAGGAAGTTCTTCATAAGGTATTATGTAGCTAATGTTAGTCTTTCTGAACTTGCCCCTCATTGAATTTTCTCCATAAGCAAGTTTATAAAACTGGCACTAAATAACCGCACTCATTCAACCCTGCAAAATGCAATTTAAAGGGAGATTGGGTGACGTAGGGAATTGGGCACTGATGTTTCCTCTTCTGGGGCTTGTATTCAAATTTGACTCAGACTGAGGTAAGGGAAGTGCTTTTTAGTCTGTTGGCCCTATGCCCTCTATAGCTCAGTTTGAGGTGGCACTGAGAGGAAATGGCATGATCTATCCCAGACAACTCCATGCTCGCAGGAGGAAGTTTGTTCTTCGACCCTGAATGGAAGTGACTAATGGCGACTTCTCAAAACTTACCTGTGATGGTAAATAATGCAGAAACTTGGACTGCAACTTAACCATCAAGAAAATAGATTGGAGATTTCAACAAGTAAAAGACAAGCTTAGGGCTGGTGTCACAAAATTTGGCCTCACACATCAAGTGATGGACATTTAGAATGGCTTTATGGACAAGTTATTTGAGAGAGAAAAGACTGGACTCATTTAAAACATTTAAGAATGCAGGGGCAGTGGTGGTTGGGATGATGGTTCTATTGGATACGGGGGAAGGGAGAGAGAGAGAGAGAGAGAGAGAGAGACCGTACAGGATAAAGACCTGTCCTCTGCTAAATGCTGTGCTAACATTGGTGAAGACAAAAGTAATTCACAAAAACAGTTAAAGAACAATTTCATCTTTATCAACAGAAATTGTCGGAGAAACTCAGCAGATATGGCAGCATCTGTGGAGAAAGAGGAGTTAATGTTCCAAGTCTGGTATAATTTCTTCAGAATGTGTGTTCTGAAGAAGAGTCATATTGGACTAGTTCTGAGGAAGGGTCACGGGACTCGAAAAGTTAACTCTGATTTTTTTTTCTTTACAGATGCTGCCAGACCTGCTGAGCTTTTCCAGCAACTTCTGTTTCTGTTCATGTTGGACTTGAATCATTTAAATCCAGACACAGGCCAGGAGATAAGAGTGCGATTTTAGAAGTCTATGTATATAATGAGTAAAATATCTAGAGATGACCTGCAAAAGGAACAATTAATGTCAACGTGTAATGCAGTTTTATTATAGTTTTTTCTTTGTTATGCTGTGACGGTGGAGGTGCTGGGTTTGAGTTGATTGTACAAGTCAAACAGCTAGCAAAGGCACAATGGGCCAAATGGCCTCCTCAACTGCGATCATGAAGTTATGGTGTAAGTTTACAGGGAGGTCTTGAAGCAAACATTATAACCATTCCTTTGTAAATCATAAGCATCCTTCAAACTATTCTCGAGTATTAACGTTTCATCACATGACCTTTGCCAGCTCCAATGATTTTATTGCCAATAAACTAAAAACTTTCAAAGACGGTGAACACTCTTCAACACTCCAAGGGTTTTTCTACTGTAATTTGCTCACAGCAACGTCCAGGAGATTGATCGCTAAGTCCAGGGAGTTCCAGGGCAATGTAACCTTTTCCTCTTCTTTCTCTGGGAGTCAGAGGCTAGGTCAGCAAACAGTGCTAATTTCTAATTATACTTGAAAAGGTGTTGATGAGTCACTGCCTCAAATTACAGCAGACTGTGTGGCAGAGTTGCCCCCAACTGCATTGCTGTTATGGGGGAGTTCAGGGATTTAACTCAACAATGATTACTAAACAACAACATGTTTCCAAGTCATAAGTGTTTGTGACTTAAAATCATTGAGATGTTACAGTATGAGAGGAGGCTATCGGTCCATTGAGTCCATGTCAGGTCTCTGTAGAACAACTTAATTGGTCCCATCCCCCTGCTCTATTCCCACAGCCTTACAAGTTTATTTTCCTCAAATTCCCATTTAATGCTCCTCATTTTCGTCAATGCATCAATGTGTTGTAAAACATAGACATTAACTTTTCAATGGGCTCAATGACCCTCACCCAGGCTGTGTTTTTCACCCAGTTTTCCTTTTGGTAAATTATAGTCCTTAAATTTTAACACTGGCTTGCATGTTTTGCTGAGAGGAATAGACAAGGTACATGCAGGTCCCTAGTTTGGGACTCTTAAAATCGGGCTCACAGTTTCAAAATAAGGAGGGATGCCACGGAGGTTGGAGCTGAGTAGACATTATTCTACTCAGAGGGTTGTGAATCTTTGGTATTCTCTAACACAGGCTCTGTGTTTGAATAAGTTTAAGGAAGTGATTGATTTCTGATTACCAGTGACATATAGGGTGATAGGGGTATGGCGAGTAAAAAGAATTGAATCAATCAGCCGTGATCATATTGAATGGTGTGACAGATTTGATGGACTGAATGGCCTACTCACATTTCTATGATCCTACGTTTTACTTCCTGCATACAGACATTGCATCTGCGGTAAATATAGATGGTATGGTGTGACTGCACATATTATTGGTACTAATGTGTCATGTACAAGCATTGTAATTTGGGGAGTGTTGAGGGAACTGGTGACATTGGAGAAAGTTGAGGTTGAACAGGATCAAGGGGAACTTGCTGACGATTCCTCCAGGGACTTCATTATTGATTTGATATCTGTTTGTCCCCAAGGTTCCCGGCTACAGACAGGAGCGAGTGGAGAAGGGCTTGACGTTGTTTGGCCAGCTGATCAATAACAAAATCTTCTTATTGACCTTCATTCGGACTCTGGAGTCCCAGCGAAGTTTCTCCATGAGGGACAGAGGCAATGTGGCTTCACTGATCATGACTGTCCTTCAGACGAAACTGGAGTATGCCACCGATGTCCTGAAGCAGTTGCTTTCTGACCTTATTGACAAGAACCTGGAAAGCAAGAACCACCCCAAGCTTCTGCTGAGGAGGTAAGTCTTTGTGGAATGGGTCCCCAGCTCTGTTTTAATAGATGTCAGCATTAGATTCGCAAATAGGGCTGATCAGCTCTTGGTAAAAATTTGTCAATTCTTATGAGGAGTGATCAAGTGATCCATTATTGACTGAGGCGACGTGTTCAAATACCAAGGGGCACAAGATAAAGAGCGAAGAAGCAAGCAGAACATGTTGAAGAGACAGAGAGAGAGCTTTGCTGAAAATGCAGGCGAGTCAAGTTATGAAGGGATTGACTTGGGCCTTTTCCAGCCCAGTTTTAAAAAAAAAACTGTTCAGGTAATGTTGCACATGCATATCTTTAAGCAGATGCCTCACTTCCTGCCAGAAATAACTGTGATCCCGATCAAAAGCTGTCTCCTCTTCCTTCCATATGAGGCAGACTTTCACTAAAAAATTGACAGCAACTAGACATCTGAGGCATGAAATTCACCTGCGCTGTGGAGCCCCAGGACAACTTAGCTGAGTGCAGTACCCTGCCAGTCTGTGTGGCTCAGATCTTTGAGATGAGTGCCCACACCGGTGACCCCAGCATGTGCTGGTAGCCAATGAGAGAACTCGACCCTGAGGCCATGAAATCCCACCAGCTGAGGCAGCACTGAGATACTCCGCTTGCTGCAAACAAGTCCAGGCCACAGATTCGGACATTGCTTTGAGTAGAAACCAGACATTAAGTTTCAAGATGGGTCCTGCACTGGAGGTACCTAAAGCACTGGGACCTCAAATTGCGGATCAGCGCATTGTAAAGAGATTTTGAGATTGAAAGGTGTCTAGAAATCCTCCAGAGTGTTTTTGGAGCTGGGATAGTGAGTTCCTGGATTCGACAAAGTGTGGCGCTACATCTTCATTGACCTGTCCCCACTACGACTGCACCAGGTATAGTGACAGCATTTACAGTGTCCCTGATCTGAGGCAAATTCAGAAGAAAGCATAGAGGCTGTGAAGAGGGCACGCACCCCGATGATGCCCTCTGTCAACTCGAAACTGGACCACTCTTCCATCCATGCAGTGACAGGGAGGACTCTGACAGATTAGGCAAAGCACCCAATATACCCCGACTCAATGTACACCTGCATTCTCTATGCACACTGTCCCAATGAGGCCCTCATTTGAGTTCTTTGGAGCAGACTTTATGTGCCACCTCGCCCTTTGCTGCACTGGCAAATCCTTAACCCCCGAACTGGCTGCACCCGACTCTGCCCTCGTGCTTCACTGTGGTCACCCCGACTGTACTTTAGCCTCCAAGTTAAATGCAGTGCCAGTATCTGGGTGGTTGACTGTTAAAGGGTCTGTTTGTCAGTGCTGTGCTGTGTGCTCCCTTCCCTTTGGACCACAGAGCTGGGTGGGAGTCTGAAAGCAGCAATCCAGAAGGAAAGGTTTCTGGGCATGAAAGTATTGGGAGGCTTAAGGTGAGAAGCAAGAGGTCTAGGGTCACGCCATCAGCATCTTGAAACCAGATAGCTGGATGGGGAGGAGCTAGGAACTGGAAAAGGTCATGAGACAGGAAGATTTAGCCATCCTTAAAACTCTCAATGACATTGGAGAATAAGAGTGCAGCTGTTGCTATCCTCTTGGTGTAGAGAACTATGTCCTCCACTGGGTTTGAGAGATGCAGTTACTCTTGTCCCAGTCAGTTCTGTGCTTCTCCTTTTTATTGTGTTGTCACCCTGTCCTGCAGAGAGGCAGGGAGTGCCAGCAAGATGTTGGGGCTTGTGTAGCAATGTGTTTGGCTGATCTACCTGCAATTTCTAAACTGAGTGATACTCTGTGGTGCAGAGGAATCTTAGTGTCCTGACACCAGAATCACATCAAGTTCGGATGCAGATGCAGCAAGTCATTGTGAAGACAAATGGAATGTTGTCATTTATTGGCAGGGGACTAGAGTTCATAAATAAGGATGTTTTACTGCAGCTGTACAGAGCACTGTGAGACAACATTTGGAGTATTATTTTTAGTTTTGGTTTCATTTGAAAAAAAACATATGTTTGCTTGAGAAGCAGTTCAGAGGAGATTCACTCAACTCATTCTTAGGATGAAGGGGTTCTCTTTTGAGCAAAAGTTGAATAGGTTAAGTCAATATCCATTGGAGTTGAGAAAAATGAGAGGTGACTTCATTGAAATATGTAAGGTATTGAAAAGACTGAATAGGGAGTTGGACACCAGGAAGACATTTGCTGTGTGGGTAAGACTAAAACTAGAGGATCATGATTTAAGGGAAGGCGATGACTGAGTGACATTATCATAAGACTATTAACTCTCAGACATCCTGGTAATATTCTGAGGACCTGGGATTAAATCCAGCCAAGGCAGATGGTGGAACCTGAAGTCAATAAACAATCTGAAATTAAAAGCCTAGTGCCCAACAAAAAAATGCCAACTATCAGGAAAGACCCATCTGGTTCACTATTGCCCTTAAGGGAGGGAAACTGTCATCCTTACCTCGTCTGATCTACATGTGACTCCAGAACCACTCTAACTTGGCTGACTCTCAACTGCCCTCTGGGCAATCAGAGATGAACAATGAATGCCCTCCTAGCCAGTGATGCTCCCATCTTCTGAATGAATAAAAAGAATGAGAATTTCCCCTCATAAGAGGTAGATGAGAAAAATTTCTTCCTCTCAGAAAGTCATTTGATTGCTAAATGCTCTTCCCCAGAAGGTACTGGTGGCTGGGTCTTAAAATATATTCAACTCTGATTTACTTCATTGTTGACAGGCCACGAGGTGGTGATGGGGATGTGAAGACGAGACCACAACTAGATCAGCCATGGTTTGGTTGAGTTCTGAAGGAAATTTGAAGAGCCAAATGGCTTGTTCCTGCTCAGATGTTCTCAAATAGTTGTAGAAGTAGTGAGAGATGGAGGTAGTGAGACGTGGACACATTGAAAGGTAGCAGCAGATGAGCCTAGCAACATTGACAGATTTCAGGGGATCAGGTGGATTATCTGCACGTTCAACATGAGCCCTGAATGTCAGAATGATGGTCTATAGGAGGGGTGTGTGGTTAGTTCAGCAGAGTGAAAGATTGGTATTGTCATGTGTATAAGATGTGAGATGCTATATTCACTGACGTTCACCATACTTCTCAGGTCATTAGGCTATTCTTAATTCATTCATGGAATCTGGCCGTAGCTGGCTAAGCCAACATTTATTGCCCATCCCTAATTGCCCAGTGGTACTTACGAGTCAACCACATTGCTGCAGGTCAGAAGTCACATGTAGGCCAGATTGGGTAAGGAGGGCAGATTTCCTCCCTTGAAGGGGATAAGTGGGTTTTTAAGACTGCTGCCAAGTGCCCAGTTTTAGAGGCTGGGAATTAACCTCCCACACCTAACATCTCCCACGCCCTACTGAAGATGATCCTTGTGGATCTCCTGGCTTTCTGTACCCCTCCTCCAACACTGTTGCCCACAATGCTTCGTCCACCATCTTGGAAACGCCTGTCATCGCTGGCGTTACTTTGCTCTGCCTCAGTCTACAGTCATGACCACAAGGTGGAAGCAACAACATTTTCTGAACTGTTGACCTCCAGTAAAACTGACGTGGCAAGTCGAGAATGAAGTCACGATACTCATGACCGATAAAACAGGGCCGATGACAATGAAGTATCAATGCAGGAAGTCAATACGCTCGTGGGAAAGATGGGAAGCGTGTATGAAGTTGAATTGTATATGTTATGTATTTATCACAATCAAAGTCAAAAGCTTAACAGACTCATGAATAAATCCTACTGTCCCTTAACTTGTAATGTCCTTCACCAGATCTAATTGACCAATTGCATTTAAGACCATAAGACTTTGGCGCAGATGTAGGCCATTCAGCCCATTGAGTCTGCTCCACCATTCAATGAGATTGTGGCTGATCAGATATTCCTCAACACCACTTTCCTGCCATTATGTCTTGAAATATCCCCAGGTACAGTCATTGGATCAAAATTATTGCTGAGCCAAAGAAGGATACATTGAGACAGGTGACCAGGAGCTGGGCTTTGAGGAAAGGGTTACGGGAGGAAGGGACAGAACTCCAGAGATAAAAGTCAAGCCTGGGGTGTGAATTCCTGAAAGGACAGGCTCCAAAAGTGGGGCGAAGATAGTGCAGGGCTGTGATGGATTCATGTTTGCAACCTTGTGTCCATGCCTAAGTCTGACTCATGGTAATTGGAACAGGAGTTGTGACCAGTGGATATATTGGTGAATGCACGTCTTCAAATTCTGCCTCGCTAGTTGATGCACACCCAACATTGCACGGTGTGGGGGAAGGGGCGAAGTGGATTTACTCCTGCTTGCGCCCCTCAGGACAGCACCTACAATAACCTTACCATTGGACCTCCATGAATGATGAAACACGGCAGTAAATCTGGGCTCCTTGCTCAGCTTCCAGGTACCGAAAGCTTGCAGAAACAGCAGAAGGCATGGGACGTGTTTCCCATATAACAGACGGAGAGTGCTTTCATCTAATACAAGTGTTTCGCCATGGCATTTCGACTGGAGTGATTGTCAGTAGATCACAGTTGAATGAGGAAAGAATGGATAATTTCCATGCCCAGCTCTCATTGTTCTTTTGGAGCTGTGAAGAGTGCTTTAATTGATGATTACATATGGAAAGCTGAGGGCATACTGTGGGTCAGATTTGCATGTCCCATTGAAATGGGTAGCTCCTGTATTCCCTGCAGGGCAGCAGTGAGGCTGAATGCACACCCCGATGAATGCTCTGACTGAATATCGCCTGAAGCTCCTTGATTGCCCTGTCTCAGAATACCAAAGAAATGGCTCCCTTGGCTGACTGACCATAGTGGGACGGGTCACGTTTAGATTAGACTCCTTCCAGAGCCAGAAACATGAACATAGTCGGCTGGGGTGAAAAGCATTCCAGCAGACACTGCTCGATTGAGGAGAGGAAGGAATGGGGTCCCTCGTGTTCATTTTATGAAAAATATCAGCGCAGATTTCCAGTCTCCTAACCGTGTTAACTGTTGTTGTGCCAAAATGGTTGAATTTTACTATCTCGCTGCCCCCTCCCCTCTGTCAACAGTCTGTGCAGAAAAGCTACAGCTCACAGCACACTTGCCACTTCAACGGGAGTCATCAGCCACACTATCGCTGCATATTGAACCATCTGGTACAAGCTGGGGAGCCTGCTGTCTCCCAATCTGAATTTGCTTCACAATCACTTCCCTCACCGTTTGTTAGAGAAGGTGTCTTGTTAAAATAAGGATCGATTTCCACTCTGTACTGAAGATGAACATTCACCCAAGGCTTCTGCTCAGTGTGGGCTTCAGCATCAGCGCCTCTTAACATCTGAATCCCATTTAATTAATCCACAAACCTTGATTCAATATCTCTGTAAACTGGCTAAACACACCTAGAAGGAAATAACAAACCTGCATTTATTTAAGTGCCTTATCACACAGCAAAAATGCGTCCTGAAGCACTTCAGTGAATCATGTTTTCCTCCCGGTGCAGTCGCAGTCATCGTTAGGTAGATGAGGCGACTATTTTATGCAACGTACCATTCTACAAACAGCACTGAAATGAACAGCTATTTTACGAGTTTGATTTGGAAACATTGATCAATCATAAATTCAGCCAGGACACTGTCATCTTCTTCAAAATGTTCCAGAGGAGTTTTAACCCACAGCTGAACAGAAAAGGGATAACAAGGTGTGGAGCTGGATGAACACAGCAGGCCAAGCAGCATCATAGGAGCAGGAAAGCTTGACGTTTCGGGCCTAGACCCTTCCTGCTCCTATGATGCTGCATGGCCTGCTGTGTTCATCCAGCT
>JAHRHZ010000045.1:11856764-11884834 GCA_024137785.1 Ginglymostoma cirratum | reverse complement strand
GTGGGGGTGTGGGCAGGGGTGGTAGAGTGACAGACAGGGTATAGAGGTCCTGGTTCTGCAATCTCTCAGATGCTCAAGATTGGTTCAGTGCAGTGACAATTTAATTAACACCTGACCGGATAATGCATCCTAATGACTGTAATGTTGTTCGTATTTTATCCTTGTGAGATGCTTGGAACCTAATGGCTATTCTTATGGTCAGGGATTAACAGTGACGGCTGAATGCCAGGCTGAAATTGATAGGTGGCTATGGTTTCAACAAATATTAATGTGGAGTTTGTGCTGATCTGCACCATTGAGTGATAAATGTTAATGATATTTTCTTTTTAATAGCTTTGCATTTGAAAGACTATGTATGTGTTAACAAAGCAGACAACTAGGGTTTGGACTTTTCTTTACTCTTTCCACTCCATTGGCCTTTTAAAATTGAAATCCTCTCCCCAGTTTGGGGTTGACCTGCGATTTCAGGTTCAAATCTCTTTCACAATCAATGTGAACCAGAACACAAAATGTCAGGAATAAGGTGGATCTCATCAGCGCTTCAAGAATGATGGGTCTTGGAGAATGAGTAAAAGAGGTTGAATTGAACTGAACTGAATGAGGTTTATTGTCCTGTGTACTCACACAAGGACAGTAAACAGTTTACAAGTCACTACTTATGGTGCCATTTTAGGTATCAAAGTACTAGGTACAGATTCTTGAGCACACAAAAATGAAGTTTTGCTTCAATGGTGGAAGTTCAGATACATGGAGAGATGAGAGAAACTGGGATTGTTCACCTTAGGTTCGGGAATGGTAAGGGGACTTGGAATTACGGTGGGTTTTGATAGAAGAAATGGGACGAACTCTTCCCACTGCTGGAAGGATCGGTAACCAGAGAATGCAGATTTAAGGTAAAAACTGGAGGTGAAATGAGTTTCTTTCATTTTATACAGAGTTGTTATGATCTGGAATTTGCAGCCAGAACAGTGAGATTGAAACCTATTCAGGAAAAGTGGTTTAGTGCTAACGTCATGGACTCATCATTCAAAGGCCCGGGCTAAATACACTGGGGAAGTGAGTTCAAATTCCATTGTGAGCTTGAATGAAATCTGGAACTGAAAGCTAATCTCAGTCATGATAACCGCCCCAATTGTTAATCATTGTCATTTAAAAAATAAACCCATCTGCTTCACTACTGCCCATTCAGGAAAGAATTCAGCCATACTTACCTGACCTGGTCTACATTTGACTCCAGACCTACATTAATGTGATTGATTCTTATTTGCTCTTTGAAATGGTCCAGCTGTCATTGAGTTTGAGGAGCCATTAAGAGTGGCAGCATACACTGTTTGGTAGCAATGTTCACATCCCATGAAAGAATATAGGAGAAAAGTTTTGAAAAGGATTTGAGATAAACAAGAGAGATAAAGAACAGGGGATTGACAGCTTATTGAAAGGAGCTAATACAGTAATGATGGACCTCTTGGCCTCTTCCAGTGCAATATCATTTTAATATCTGAGAAGACTAAGACAGACTGTTTCTTAGTTTGGGTTTTGGCTTTTTGTCAGTTCATCCATATATTGATGTCTGGGCAGGATGTCTGTTTGCTTTTTAAACTCTTCATTTTCATCATAATTACCCCTCACAGCAAATATTTGCACCTCTACTGCTGAGGCTTGCACTTCCAGCTTTCATCAGTGATAGCCATCACTGACCCTCTTTGTCTACCAGATTGTTTCTCTTAGCGGTAACTGCACAGAATTGGGACCAGTACTAACACACAAGGAGCCTTTGTTCTTTGAATGGATAGGTGATACCCACATATCTCTGGAGCACATAAGATGAGACAGGATGAATTGGCACTTCACGTTGGCATGGCCTTGAACACAGCTTGGGGCACTCGGAAGCACTTTATTTATAATTGACTAAACCGAGGTGATAAGCATGACAGAGAAAACACAGTGTGGAGCTGGAGGAACACAGCAGGCCAGGCAGCATCAGGGGAACAGGAAAGCTGACGTTCCGGGTCAGGACCCCTGACCCGAAACGTCAGCTTTCCTGCTCCTCTGATGATGATGCCTGGCCTGCTGTGTTCCTGCAGCTCCACACTGTGTTATCTCTGATTCCAGCATCGGCAGTTCTTAATATCTCTGATAAGCATGACAGAAGTGCTCTAGCAACCTTGTTTATTTGCTATTAGTGCCATACCTCCTGTTGGCCCTTTCAATGCATTTGCAGAGGAGGAGGAGGAGACGCGGGAGGTGCAGAATCTGTGCAGGAATTTACTCCTGGTGGAAATGGTAGCACTATGCGAACTGGAAAAGATTTTATTTAACAGTAACTGTGACTGAGCATGCTCAATCATCTTAGCACTTCCACAATAGAGGGGTTTTCTTTTCTGTCTGCAAACACCAGCGAATCACATATTCACCAGGACCAATCAGCATAGGATCTTGTTACAGCCTTGGTCAGGCAGCCATGAATAAGCCAGCTAAATTCCAAAAGAGACATGAGAGTGACTAACCTTGTCATCAAGATAGCATTTGACTGAGCGTGGCATCAAAGAGTTCCAGCAAAACGGTAGTCAGTGGGAACTGGAGAAAAACTCTCTGCTGGTTAGAGTCATACCTAACCAAGGGAATCGGTTTGTTGTTATTGGAGGCTGATCATCTCAGCATCAGAGCATCTCCTCTGTAGGAGTTCCTCAGTGTGGGGTTCTAGGTCTCACCATCTTCAGCAGATGCATTAGACCACTTTCCTCCATCATAAGGACAGAAGAAGAACATTGGTTGATAATTACTGGGGAGGTGCTGGTATAGTGGCAGTGTCAATATACAAGTAATCCAGAGTCCCAGGCTAATGCTCTGGGCACAAACGTTCAAATCCCGCCATGGCAGACGGTGGAACTTGAATTCAATAAAAATCTGGAATTAAGAAGAGCTAGTCTAATGATAACCACATGGTAACAACTCGTCAGTTGTTGTAAAAACACATTTGGTCCACTCCCTTGCTTTAACAAGAAAATCTGCCATCCTTACAAATAACTTCAACTACAGCAATGTGATTGGCTTGTTGGCGATTATGGAAGGCAATAAAAACAGCAACACCCACAACCCCATGAAAAAAATAAAGAAAAATGTATCTAAAGGAATAACGTTGTGCGATACTCAGTCTTAGTTTTGCTTTCTCTAACACCGATGCTTTGTGTCATCATATTGAACAAAGCCTGGGCAACATTCAGGCTGGAGTTGACAAGTGGAATGTAACATTGGCAGTGACCACCTTTTATAAGAACAAATCTTACATCTCGTCAAGACATATTCAATAATATTACCATATCCTCCTTCGCCCCGCTCCCCGCCCCCATCACCACTATCAACGTTATCATTGACTAGAAACTGAACCAGACCAGGAATACAAATATTTTGGTATGATACTGGGAATCTGTGCTCAATAACTCTCCTGAGTCTCCAAAGCCTGTCCATCATCTACTAGGCACAAATCAGAAGTGTTATAGGATATATACAGACATATATATGTGTCCCCATTGTTTAGATAAGTTTGTCTCCTATAGCAGTTAAGAAGCTTGACACCATTCATGACAAAGCAGTCTGCCTGATGGCACCATAGTCACTGTTTTCATCATTCACTCCCTCCACCATAGTGCACCGTGGATATAATGGGTGATACTTAACAGGTATACTTGACAAGGCTTTATCAACAGAATCTAAAAATTGGTGACCCCAACCATTCCAAAAGATAGGGTAACAGGAAGTGTCGTCTTTTCTTGTCCAAATTTTACACCATCTTGACCTGGGCAGATACGTTTATTGTGTCATCGTCAGTAGGACTAGGCAGCATTTATTACCCAGAGGGGAGTTCAAAGTCAACCACATTGCTGTCAGTCTGGGGTCACATCTAACTGCATTATGGGAATGAATGACATCACTGCATGAACTCCATTGATGTGGAGGTGCTGGTGTTGGACTGGGGTGGACAAGGTCAGAAGTCACATGACTCCAAGTTCTATTCTAACAGGTTTATTTGAAATCACAAACTTTCGGAGCACTGCCCCTTCATCAGGTGAAGTGCGGAGAGGTACACAGACTCAGAATTTATAATCAAAGAGATCAAAAGATCATACAAATTGTGTGAGTTAAGTGTTGAATAATAAGTCTCTGCAGATGATCATGAGTATCAGATGGTGTGAATAAAGTGTCAACAGCTGAATCTCAAGTGAAGGGATGACCTATAATCTGATTAATTGAGGCCGAGAGATCATATTTTTTATTTATTTGTGGGATGTGGGCATTGCTGGCTGGCCAGCATTTATTGCCCGTCCTTAGTTGCCCTTGAGAAGGTGATGGTGAGCTGCCTTGTTGAACTGCTACAATCCACCTACCGTAGGTTAACCCATAATGCCATTAGGGAGGAAATTCAGGATTTTGACCTAAAAACAGTGAAGGAATGGTGAGTGGCTTGGAGGGGAACTTGAAGGTGGTGGTGTTCCCATGAATCGGCTGCCCTTGTCCTTCTAGATGGAAGTGGTCATGGGTTTGGAAGTGGCTGTCTGAGGATCTTTGGTGAATTTTAAATTTCAATTACAAGGAATTAAAACTCAGGTGGTGCTGGTGACAAACCAAATGACTGGAATAACATGATGTGCATAAGAGTCCCATGCCAAGAGTTTAACCAAAGTAACAAGTAATCCAAAACTGTACAAATTTATTAAGGTAGAGAGATCATAACAAGTTATCAAGATGATGGTGTTAAAACAGGACAGTAAGGAAGATGTTACAGATACAGAACAGTGTGGTGGGGTCACATGTAGCATGATATGAGCCCAAGATAATGGTTATTTTTTATTCATTCACGGGATGAGGACATCGCTGGCTAGGCAGCATTTATTGCACAGAGGGCAGTTCAGAGTCAACCACATTGATATGGGTCTGGAGTCACATGGAGGCCAGATCAGATAAGGATGGCAGTTTCCTTCCCTAAAGGACGTTAGTGAACCAGATGAGTTTTTCCGACAATCGGCAATGGATTCACAGTCATCATTAGATTGTTAATTCCAGATGTTTATTGAATTCAAATTCCACCATCTGCCATGGTGGGATTCAAACCGAGGTCCCCAGAATGTTATGTGGGTCTCTGGATTATCAGTACAGCGATAATACCACTAGGCTATCACGTCCCCTGTTGAGGCTGTCTTCACGGGTACGGAACTTGGCTATCAGTTTCTGCTTGGCGATTCTGTGTTGTTGTGTAACTCAAAGGCCACTTTGGAGGATGCTTACCCGAAGATCGGAAACTGAACATCTTTGGCCGCTGAAGTATTCCTCAACCTGGGAGGGAATATCCCTGTCTGACAATTGTTGCATGGTATCTATTCATCTGTTGTCATAGCATCTGCGTGGTCTCGCCATTGTACCATGCCTGAGAACGTCCTTGCTTGCAAATTATGAGGTAGACAACATTGGCTAAGTCACATGAATATCTGCAGTTTACATGGTGGGGTGGTGTTCCTACGTGTGATGGTATTCCATGTCTATGATCTGCATGGTTCAACAATGTGCAGCTAGCAAGTGCCTTCTCAGGGATGACTAAGGATAGCTGGAAAATAAAGGCCTTACAAATGTTGTCCATGACCCAAGAATAAGTTCGGGAAAGCAGCCTGACTGTGTTCTACCCTCTTGTAATTTAGCCTGATATTCTCTGTTTGTTTTGTGTCTCTTTAGGTTCTATATTGTGTGAATCCAGATAACGAGAACAGTCCTGAAATTTCCACCAAGACACTGAACTGTGACACGATCACCCAGGTCAAGGAGAAGATTTTAGACGCTATCTTCAAGAATTTACCTTGTTCACACAGACCCAAAGCGGCCGACATGGATTTGGGTAAGAATTATCACTGAGGATAGCAACTCTCAACTCTACTATTCTTTAGCTGGGTGTGGTTTGGGCTCTTATATTGACTGACTGTACTTGAGTGAATTTCAGTGTATTAACTGTGGCTTCAGCTTCAAATCAAGACTCACCAGGAGCATAATCGTGATTACCCCAGACTTATTTCACACTTGACTTGTTATTTTTGCTCTCACCCAGATCCCCTTTAAAATGAAACCAGGGTTCAGAGCTCATTGTACCAAGGTTGTATTCACTTTGCCATAAGTTTGGCTTTTCACTGTGGGATAATTGGATATAGATTATCGAAGGTGCAGGTTTCATGGTTAATTAGCCTTTACCAGCTCCAGATTTCCTCATTCAAAACAACACTATGTTAGCTTCAACAAAAAAGCCCAAATACTTCCTGCAAAGCTCAAATGCTTCAAATCTACTTGAACAGGAAAATGGAGCACCCAATCAATGCTTTCACTGATGTCTCAGCCCTAAGACATTACTCAAATTTCTGAAGTGGGACTTGAACTTTCTAACTCAGAGGCAAGAGAGCGACCCACTGAGCCACAGCTGGCAGCGTTTTATAGATATGGTTTTGGAAAGCTTGTTCTCTGAGAAAGGATTAGAAAAGATAAAATCTTCAAAACAGCAGTCAACTCAATAAAAGCACCACAACTTTCCAGAAGGAAACTGCGGAAAATCGTTCAGAGCTGGGAAGCTCACTACCTTGGTTAGACAGTGCTTTCAAACTAAAAGTCAATGGGACTTTGATAATAAACACACTATCGAGTGCAGACAAGCACTGTGCACCTAGAAATGGTCTCAGCTTTGACCCTTGCTCTGCACTGATGTGACCAATTTCAGTTCAGGGTTGGTTAGCCTCAGCTCCCTTGGCTAGGATAGAAACAAGTTCAGCCTGAGTTATCACTCTCTATGTTTTGACTTTGGTCGAGATTGCATATTCACTTTGCTGTTCCGTTCAAACAACAGGGACTGGTCGATGTGAACATTTAAGGAGTAGCTAGACAAATATATCAGAGAGAAAGAGGTCGAGGGTGAAGATAATAAATTTAGATATGAAAAGCTGGGAGGAGATTCAGGAAGAGCGTAAACATTGTCATAGACAAGTTAGGCCAAGTGGCCTGTTCTGTCCTATGTGCCCCATCTAATCTTGCTTGCATTTACATTGGGAGATGGTGGTAGAGGAGTTTTGTCACTGAACCAGTAACCCAGAGATTCAGGACAATGCACTAGGGAACATAGGTTCAGATCCCACCATAGCAGCTGGTAGAATTTGAATTTAGTTAGTATATATAAATTATAACACTATTGTCAGTATTGGTGATGATGGCAACCATTATTGATCGTTGAAAGAGCCCATCTGGTTCACGTTTGTCCTTTAGGGGAGGCAATCTGCCTTCTTACCTAGTCTAGCCTACATGTCACTCCAGACTCTTAGTAACATGGTTGACTCTTAATTGTCCTCTGACATGGCCTTAGCAAGCTTCTCAGTTCAAGGGCAGTGAGGAATGAGCAACAAATACAGGCCTTACCTGCAATGTCACACATCCCAGGAAAGAATAAAGAAAAAAATAGTCTCAAAGAGCTTCACAAGAATGTTACTGATCAAATTTTGACACTGAGTTATGTCAAGAGACATTAGGACAGGCTTAGTCAAAAATAGTTAGGTATTAATCCATGGTTTAAAGGAAGAAAAGGAAATGGTAAGGTACCGAGAGAGGGAGTTTCTGTGCTGACAATGAAGGAAGCTGAAGGTACAGCCACCATTGGTGTGATTACTATATGTTGGGATGTGCAAATGGTCAGAATTAGAGGAGTGCAGAAACGTTGAAGGCTGGAAAAGTTAATATGGATGGGGGAAGGGTGAAATCGTCGTGGTCTTTGAAAACGAAGATGAAGATGCAGTCAAATAATATGCTGCTGGTAAAGGTGTGTGTTGAAATGTGAAAAAAAAACGAGCATTTGGTGAGAGACTGGGAATCACGATACAGTGCGAGTTTTTACCACTTGGGTGACAATGAGGAGGCGGGCAACAAGGGTGGCACAAGGAGGGCAATTACATTAAACCTTACACACCAACAATACAGACTGCTGCTGATTTTGTCCAGCCGACACACTGGTGGAAAGAGATGATACATCTTGAATGACCTCCAAAGGAAAAACGTGATAAGGTTAACCTTCTAGTCAGAGTCGATTAAACCATTTACAGGCAGCTTTTGAGCTGAAAAAGATTTCCTCCTTATCTTTACGTAGTTGAGACTTCCTCCCCCATTGAATGAAGTGCTTGTTTTCTTTAGATAATGACGCCCCATTGATCCATGATGTGAAGCCGAATAGACTTAGCAATTTCATTGACTCTTTTTTTAATGTTCTCTTCCCCTTTCTGCTCCATCTGTTAACTTACACTCAACAGAGTGGCGACAGGGAAGGATGGCCAGGGTGATCCTGCAGGACGAAGATGTCACTACAAAGATAGAGAATGACTGGAAGAGGTTGAACACACTGGCACATTATCAGGTGAGATGGGGGGGTGGTGGTGTTTGGCTGTGCTGGATCAGCTGTCAATCACTGCTCTTGAGAGAGAGAGAGAGAGAGAGAGAGAGTGAAGGCAGAATTAGATTGGTCAGACTAATTCCTTGTGGTGATGTAAACTGCAGATTGTTTCCTCTGATAGAAATGTCCTTTCTTCATTAATGTGCAAATAATTTGGGAGATAAGCCATCAGCTGCTAAATTAGGGATTTGACTTTGGACCACATTGGTGTTAAATTAAATGTCACAATGTTGACTGTCAGCACGGAGGTGGGAAGAAAAAACAGATGAGAAATTGATTGGATCGGAGATGCGATAATGAAGACAGGAGTTAATTCTTTCACCGGAAAGGGCAAGTTATCCTTGACAAATCGTGTCAAAATTTCCAAAGCTGTTAGCACTCTGGCAGCACAGGTGGCCCCTCTATTGAAAATGATAGATATTTTTTGATCTTTGGTGATTTTAATGCTTGCCTGCGTAAATAAGTATGAAAGTTTCTGTGTCGTAACAATCTAAGGTTTGCAAATAAAGAACAAATTGGAAGCAAGTTATTTGTGGATGCTGAAAACCTGAAATAAAACAAAGTGCTAGGGAATCTCAGCAGATCTGGGAGCATTTGTGGAGAAAGAATTAAACGTTTGGAGTTTAATGTGACTGTCCTTTGAAACTCAGTTCTGAACTTTGTTTCAGTCTCCCCAAAAGCAGCCAGACCTGCTGAGTCTCTCCAGCACTTCTTTTATTTCAGATCTCCAGCAATATGCTTTCAGTTCAGAAGCTAATCTTTGTGCTTTAAAATCACTGAGATAGAATGCAAAGCTAATATCTTCAATCAAGGAACCCCCCCCCCCTCCATTCCCATCAAGGTTTCTCCAGCGTATTCTATTTTTTAATACAGAAATTACTTTGATAATCATGTCCACATGTTTTCTATTGGGGTATAATCAATTTAAGTGAAGAGACAACACTTGAATTCTGATAAAAGTTTGAAAAGAATAGTGTTAACTGACTTCTGCTGAGAGTCAGTGCATTGAAGAAGCAATGGCACATTACGGCTGGGCTGAAATTTATGTTTATGATTGCACTCTCCTAAAACCTGACCATTTTATTTCATTCTTTGTGCACTGGGTGTGGTCGATGCAGTGAAGATATCAGGCTGCATCTTCACCCCTGATATCCTGCTTTAGAACATAGAACATAGAACAATACAGTGCAGAACAGGCCCTTCGGCCCTCAATGTTGCACCGACCTGTGAACTAATCTAAGCCCACCCCCCCACACTATCCCATCATCATCCATATGCTTATCCAAGGACTGTTTAAATGCCCCTAATGTGGCTGAGATAACTACATTGGCAGGCAGGGCATTCCATGCCCTTACCACTCTCTGAGTAAAGAACCTGCCTCTGACATCTGTCTTAAATCTATCACCCCTCAATTTGCAGATATGCCCCCTCGTACTAGCTGATGTCATCATCCTAGGAAAAAGACTCTCACTGTCCACCCTATCTAATCCTCTGATCATATTGTATGTCTCTATTAAATCCCCTCTTAGCCTTCTTCTCTCCAATGAGAACAGACCCAAGTCCCTCAGCCTTTCCTCATAAGACCTTCGCTCCAGACCAGGCAACATCCTGGTAAATCTCCTCTGCACCTTTTCCAATGCTTCCACATCCTTCCTGTAATGGGGCGACCAGAACTGTACGCAATATTCCAAGTGAGGCCGCACTAGCGTTTTGTACAGTTGCAGCATGACATCATGGCTCCGGAACTCAATCCCTCTACTAATGAAACCTAACACACCGTATGCCTTCTTAACAGGACTATCAACCTGGGTGGCAACTTTCAGGGATCTATGTACCTGGACACCAAGATCCCTCTGCACATCCACACTACCAAGAATCTTTCCATTGACCCAGTATTCTGCCTTCCTATTATTCGTCCCAAAGTGCATCACCTCACATTTGTCTGCATTGAACTCCATTTGCCACCTTTCAGCCCAATTCTGCAGTTTATCCAAGTCTCCCTGCAACCTGCAACATTCTTCCACACTGTCCACCACTCCACCGACTTTAGTGTCATCTGCAAACTTACTAACCCATCCACCTATGCCTGCGTCCAAGTCATTTATAAAAATGACAAACAGCAGTGGTCCGAAAACAGATCCTTGTGGCACACCACTAGTAACCGGACTCCAGGCTGAATATTTTCCATCAACCACCACTCGTTGCCTTCTTTCAGAAAGCCAGTTTCTAATCCAAACTGCTAAATCTCCCTCAATCCCATGCCTCTGCATTTTCTCCAATAGCCTACCATGTGGAACCTTATCAAAGGCTTTACTGAAGTCCATGTACACCACGTCAACTGCCCTACCCTCATCCACATGCTTGGTCACCTTCTCAAAAAACTCAACGAGGTTTGTGAGACACGACCTGCCCTTGACGAATCCTTTACACTGACATTAGACAAGTGGAAGTCTTGTCTTCCATTTCAGGACATGAAGCATTTGGGCAAGACCAATCCGAACGTTAAAGCATCCTGTGATGTGGTTGTAAATCAGATGGTAGCTTAAGGCATGTTGTTGCAACAGACCATAGAGAGCTTCACTCTGCTTCTAAACTGTGCAGTGGTCAACATGAGAGTTCCTTCTGAAAAAATTGAACCTCAAAAGTAGAACTATCATTCCCCATGAATGATACACTCTCCTCAATGAGCACAAAAAGTGAGATAAAATATATGGTCCAATTATTGCATGAAATGCAAGACAAAGGAAACATCACCATCTCCAACTATTCCTCCATCCAAACATCATAAGATTTTAAGATATACAAGCAGAATTAGACCATTTGACTCATCGAATCTGCTGCACCATTTGATCGTGGTTGAAATGCTTCTCAAGCCCAGTCTCCTGCCTTCTCCCTATAACCCCTGATTCTCTTACTAATCAAGAACCTATCTATCTCTCCCTTAAGTATATCCAGTGATGTGGCCTCCATAGCCTTCTGAGGTAATGAGCTCCACAGACTCGTCACCCTCTGGCTGACGAAATTCCTCCTCATCTCAGTTCTGAACTGTTGTCCATTAATTGTGAGGCTGTACCCTTGGGTTATAGTCTCTCTTACTAGTGAAAACATCTTCTCCACATCCATTCTGTCTGGGCCTCTCAGTATTCTGTAAATTTCAATCAGATTCCACTTCCCCCAGTTATAATTCTAAGCTCCATTGAGTACAGTCCTGGAGTCCTCAAGCTCTCTGCATATGACAAGCCCTTCAGCCCCAGGATCATTCTTGTAAACCTCCTCTGGGCCCCCTCCAAATGCCAGCACATCCTTCCTTAGAAATGGGGCCCAAGACTGGTTACAGTATTCAAAATGTGGTCTAACCAGAGCTTCATACAGCCTCAGCACTGCATCTCTGCTGTTGTATTGCCCTCTTGAAATGAATGCTAACATTGCATTTGCCTACCTAACTGCCAGCTAAACCTGTTAACCTGAAGGGAATCCTGAACTAAGACTTGTAACTTACTTTGTGCTTCACAGATCTGAAGCCTTGCCCTATTTAGAAAATAGTATATTTTTTCCACCAAGGTGTGTAACCTCATAATATCCCATATTGCATTCCATCTGCTAGCCACTCTCCTAGCCTGTCCAAGTCCTCTGGAGCCTCCCTGCTTCATCATAACCAGTCCCTCCACCTATCACTGTGTCATCTCCAAATTGAGCAACAATGTCCTCAGCTCCTTCGTCTAGATAATTAATGTATAATGTGAATAGTGGTGGTCCAAACACTGAACCTATGGAATTCCTCCAGTCACTGGCTGAAAAGACCCCTTTTATCTGCCTTCTGCTAGCCAGCTAATCCTCCCTCCATGTCAGTACCTTGCCCCTAATACTATGGGCTCTTATCATTGTTTTAAAATTCAAGGGATGTGGGCATCACTGGCTAGACCAGCATTTACTGTCCATCCCTAATTGCCTCGAGGGCAGTTAAGAGTCAGCCACATTGCTCTGGGTCTGGAGTCACATGTAAACCAGACCTAAATGAGATTAGTAAACCAGATGGTTTTTTCCGGACAATTGCCAATGATTTTATGGTTATCACAGGACTCTTCATTCCAGATTATTATTGGATTCAAATTTCACTGTCTGCCATGGTGAGATTCAAACCCAGCTCCCCAGAACATTACCTGGGTCTCTGGATTAATAGCCTAGCAATAATATCACTAGACTGTCACCTACCCTTATTTAGCAGCCTTCTGTGCAGCACCTTGTGAAAAGGCCTTCTGGAAATCCAAATAGATCACATCCACTGGCTTTCCCTTGTCTAGTTACCTCCTCAAAGAATTCTAACAGATTTCTAAGGCATGACCTCCACTTGATGAAGCCATGCTGACTCAGTCCTATTTTACCTTCCTCAGAAAGGTCACCGGACCCGAAACGTTAACTCTGTCTTCTCCTCCACAGATGCTGCCAGACATGCTGAGCTTTTCTAGCAACTTTGTTTTTGTTCCCGATTTACAGCATCCGCAGTCCTTTTGATTTCTATTTTATCATGCATTTACCAAGTACCCCAGCAGCTCATTCTTAATAATGGACTCTAAAAACTTGCCCAACACTGACGTCAGGCTAACCAACCTATAATTTCCTTTCTTCTGCCTCCCTCCCTTCCCTACAGTTTCCTTAAGCTCCCTAATCAAGTCTGGCTCATTACCACCTCACCAAATCCAGATCTGCCTGTTCCCTAGTGGGATCTACCACAAGCTGCTCCAAAGAAACACTTGTAGACATTTCACAAATTTTTCTTGGGATCCACTACCAACCTGATTTTCTTAGTCAACCTGCATATTGAAGCCCCCATGATTATTGTAACAGTGTCTTCCTTGCATGCCTTTTCTATCTTCTGATATATTTTCTTCCCCACATCCTGACTACTTCCCTTAACTCCCCTCAGGACTTTTTTTCCTTTGCATAGCCTCAACTCTACTACAAGGATTCTACACCTTCTGACTCTATATCACAGCTTGCTATTGATTTAATTTCATTTCTCACTAACAAGGCAGACCCGCCCTCTCTGCCCATCTGCCTGTCCTTTCAGTAGAATGTTTATCTTTGGAGAATAAGTTCTGAGCCCTGAGCCCCCACAGCCATATCTCTGTGATACCTACAATATCGTACTTGCCAAATTCAAATTGAGCTACAAACTAATTTACTTTGTAACACATGCTGCATGCATTTAATGCACCCTCAGTCCTGCATTGGCTGCCCCCTTTCTCATAGTTGTTCCTTTTTCTGCTCTGCCGGAAGTTAGATTCCTGAGCCTTTTCATATCTTATATGTTATTACTTGCTCTTAGCCTCTGCTGAGCTCTCCCCACCTTTAAATTTGTCCATGGTTTTCCATGTGATGGAACCACCCCTCCCCCCCAGCCATCCATCACTACTTAGTTCTTAAGAACTTAAGCAAAGGCCACATTGAAGGAAAAAGATTGATTGTGAACTGGCAAACCAGGGGGTGTCAATAAAGTTAATGTTTTGTTAGAATTGTTTTGTGCTTTGTCAAAGGAATAAAGCTCTTCTATTGAGAATGTGTTTATGTGATATTATTGAAGGCAATGTTGAGGCCAAAATTTTGCTGTGAGGAAATACGATGGTGAGCATTGATGGTCAAGATTATTAGCCATGTAGTTGTTGTATGCTGATATCCAAACATGAAGGTGAAGAATGAGATGTTTGCAAAGAAAAACTACGTGAGTGCACAGGGGCAAAGGAATGGAAGTAAGTAAAAGGACAATTAGTTGAAGAGGAGAGAGACATGTGTTAATACCAGCATAGATTATTTGGGTTAAGGGCACAGTTCTGTAAACTAAGTGTGATATGAGAAATGTTACATGGAATTTCCACTACACAGGCAGTGCATAACATATGCAAGACTTCCAATGTAATTCTGTCACCCAATAATCTTCCATGATCCTCCCTTGTGGTTTGTGATGTTTCATCACATAACCCAAAAAAGGCAGGAGGGTCTGAGTGACTCCTATATCACAGCGCCACTAATGCTGGAGGACTGAATGCCAGGCAAAAGTGTTTCCAATGAAAAACAGTAAATAAAAACATTATTGCCTTGAACATTTTAAGAGTTCCGTTGCCAATGCCACAAAATTATGGCAGCAAGTTGTTGTGTGTGTGTGTGTGTGTGTGTGTGTGTGTGTATGTGTGTGTGGAGACAGAGGAAAATAGACTTTCCTGGAAGTAGATTCAGAATCAGCAGTGTAAGACAAAAGTCCTTGCCGTCTTTGGTTGCTTTTTGTTCTTATGCCAACTAATGATAAGATGGAACATACTACCCAAAGCCTTTGGAATCCTTGATTGTAATCCTTCCTGGAGTATCCAATGTTTGTCTGTTCAAACTATCTGAATCCCTTGATTAGGCTGCTGACTGGTAATCACTCCAAATATGTGTTACTTTACATGTAATTAAAAAAAAAGCAAAGTCTTTGAGTTGCTTAATGAGTTTTCCATATTTTCTGTTTGATTCCCAAAAAAACCCAATTCTCTGCAGGTGACAGATGGTTCTGTGGTTGCCCTGGTGCCCAAACAAACAACAGCATACAATGCTGCCAATAATTCAACTGTGTCGCGAACCTCAGCTAGCAAATACGGTGAGTTCTGTTCTCCCCACCTGATTTCAAAAGACCGTCTTTTTTTTACAGAGAAGTCCTTGCACTCCCATAATCTTCCTCTGCAGTTTCATTCCATCCATCTATTCACTGGCACAGGAAAGTGAAATCCCATGAGGATTAAGTGCTATGATAAGTTTGGAGTTGGGACAACAGAGGTAGATGGCAGAATGTTAATTAACACGTACAGTTACACTGAATTTACAACACAGATATAGGTCATTTGGTTCGGAGAGTCCAAATCAGTGTTTACGAGCCACATAACCTTGCTTGAACAGAAATTGCTGGAAAAGCTCAGCAGGTCTGGCTGCATCTGTGGAATGAAATCAGAGTTAATGTTTCATGTCGAGTGGCCCTTCCTCAGCACTGTTTCTGAGGTAATTTTGTTTCTGATATACAGCATCCACAGTTCTTTCGGTTTTACATAACCTTGCATGCTCATCTCAAACTATCAGTGAGTCTTTCTCTTCCTTTCTCCCTCATGTACTTATCACGCTGCCCCTTAAATGCATTTACACATTCCCACTGATATCCGTCCTCTTCACCTTGAGACGATGGCTGTTGATGAAGTAATGGTTCTATAGACACAGATATACTTCCAATACTTTGTTTATGGGTCCAGCCCTGATGTCTGGCTCTAGTGACTACCACCAGCAGATTTGACTATGGGTTCTCAATAGCTCTGCCATCCTCCACTGGTCATATGTGCACACATGTGAAGTTTACAGCAGGGGATGAATATTTGATGATCAGAAGGTGAAGGCACTGGGCTGTGATTGGGAACAGGTGCCCTGGATAGTTTTTGGGAGTGATTGAATCAAATCCACCTTTCATATAATTGGAATAAGTAATCCATTTGTGCATCCCACAGCTGATATCATGGACTTTAATCTGTTTAGCACATAAACAAAATCAGAATTTGCTGGAAAAGCTCAGCAGGTCTGGCAGCATCTGTGAAGAAAAATCGGAATTAACGTTTTGGGTCTGGTGACCCTTCCTCAGAACCGATGGTAGCTAAGAAAATGTCTGTTTATGTGCAGAAGATGGGGTTGGGGGAGGTGTAAGGAGTAAACGATAGGTGGCGATAGAGCCCAAAGACAGAGAAGTACAGTTGGACAGAGGAAGGAGTGGATAACGATCTGGCCAGGAGGGTGAATTGCTGTTAATGGAGACTTTTATTGGTTTATGTTAGGTAGTGTGTAATGGCAGTCTATGTGGTAACAAGGCCTGGTGTGCAGGATAGGAGGCCAGGACATGCGTCAGTTCAGGCCTTAAAATTATTGAACTTGATATTGAGTCTGGAGGGCTGCAGGGTCCCCAATTAGAAAATGAGGTATTGTATTCCAGCTTGCACTGAGCTTCGCTGGAACACTGTGGTTTTTCAGTTCTTTTTTCTGTCTAGCACAGAGCTGGATTAAATTTGGGGAGTTGACAGTGTTGGTAATATGGTCCAGCCTATTGATTTTAGGGGGTTTGTGATCACTGTTGCCTATTCAGACAGTCGACAATTTGTAGCTAGTTTTTGACATTTTATCGAGTTTGTTAAGCAGCAGTTTAGATATTGGATAAAGGAAGCATACAACATTGACAGTAGGGGGTGGCTCACTGATATAAGAGAACACAAAGTATGTCAGCGCAGAATGTTTTGGTCCCGTTTAAGATGGTAGGGACCACATTTTGCTCTCTGGTCGAGGTGTTAGGAAACATTCTCTGGGTCTTTCTCCGCCTATTCTGGTCCATCTATCTCAGGAGCTATCTCAGGACTGCCTGACAAGAACTCCCCTCTGTCCTTGGACACTTAACCATCATGTTATATTTCTAGGACCAGGCTAATTGTCTGAACTCTTTGGCCACTGGTCATGGGACAACGCCTCATGATGTCATGTGACCATTGTCCCTTTGCCTATGTCCCTTTGAAGGTTAGTTTTCATTCCTTCTGTCAACAAATCCTTCTAACTTTCGAAGACAGGACACTGATAATAGGGTGCAATTGGCACCAAATAAACTGTTGCTACTAATATCAAAAACAAAGTTGCTGGAAGAGCTCAGCAGATGTGGCAGCATCTGTGAAGGAAAAAGTTAACGTTTTAGGGTCCGGTGACCCTTCCTCAGAACTGACCCGAAACATTAACTCTGTTTTTTCCTTCACAGATGCTGCTCGACCTGCTGACCTTTACCAGCAACTTTGTTTTTGTTCCTGATTTACAGCATCCGCAGTTCTTTCAGTTTTTATTTTTTTGATACTAGCATAATGTGCATCATGACCTCTGTGTTGTTTTGAAATTCTTCCCTTTATTTTTATATTCTGCTATTTTAGAAGGTTAATTACTACAGTAATAGGTGTCAAATGCAATCTTACGCTGCACAGTAAATACTAAGAAAATCCACTTTTTAACAGTCTCCAATTTCCAGCAAACAGCTACATGAAACCCAGAAGAAAATTACCCTCCTCTGCCCTTCATCCATTGTATCGGTTAATTACCTTTCTCCAGGAAAAATTGGCAATTTGGAAGGTCTCAAGCCTTCAGGGGTCATGAAAGTCGCTACATGAATGCAAGTCTGTCTGTTTTTCTTGTAGAAACCATGATCCGGTATACGGGCAGTCCTGACAGTTTGCGCTCTCGCACTCCGATGATCACACCTGACTTGGAGACAGGGGTCAAGGTCTGGCACCTGGTCAAGAACCATGAGCACGGAGACCAGAAGGAGGGAGATCGGGGCAGTAAGATGGTGTCTGAAATCTACCTGACTCGGCTACTCGCCACAAAGGTAATGTTAGCAATGGAAAATTTGGGAAAAAGTAGATCTGTGTTAACCCCATTCTTCAATACAGGCTGTGAAATCACCCCAGGAAAAGTATTCTTCTGTTCTCGTTTGGAGCCCTTGACAGTAAATTTCACCCATGGGTAGATGGGGGAGTATGTAAGATGGCCAGTAAACCAAGTGAGAATTCCCTGTAGCAAAGGAAATCTGCTGTCTGTTCCTGGTCTGTGTGATTGCAGACTCACAGCGAAGTGATTGACTCTCAACAGTCCTCCAAAATGGCCTACCAAGACATTCAGTTCTATCAACTGCTAGAAAGTCTCAATAAAGGAATGAAACTAGACAGACCACATGGCATCAACAAAGGCACTGGAAATGACGATGACAAGGTAATCCTTAACATCTGGGGGCTAGTGCCAATACGGGTAGAGTTTGCTCACAGATTAGTCAAACATTAGCTTGACAATGGTATGATTCCATGAGGATCACTTGCACGCTGTCACAAACAACATCACCATCTCTGGGTATATGTCCTGTACCACCAACAGGACTCAGATGGTAGCATAGTGGTATACAGTCAGAAGGGAGCTACCCTAAGAGTCCTCAATATTGACTCTGGCACCCCTGAATTCACAGGGCATCAAATCAAACATGGATAAGGAAACCTTGTTGATTATCTGCCCACTTGACTGATGAATCAATACTCTTCCATGTTGAACATCACTTGGAGGTGTTGTTAAGGGTGGCAAGGGCACAGATGCACTCAGGGTGGGAGATTTCAACATCCACCACCAGCAGTGTATCAGCAGCATCACTCAAGACCAAACTGGTTGAGTCCTACCAGGACATAGCTGCTCGGCTGGTTCTGCAGGGGTTAGGGAGGAACCAACAAGAAGGGCAAACATACTTGACCCCATCCTCAACAGTCTGCCTTCTGTAGATGTATCTGTCTGTTACAGGATTGGTAAGAGTGACCACTACCTAATCGTTGGGGATATGATGTGTTTTGTGGCACATTCACCACGCTTAATGAGATAGACTTCGAACTGATATTGCCACTCAAGACTATGCATCCATGAGGCACTGTGAACGATCAACAGCAGCAGAATTGTACACCAGCATAATCTGCTACCTCATGCCCTGGCATCTCCCCCACTCCGCCATTGCTATCAAGCCAGGGGTTCAACCCTGATTCAATGAAGAGTACAGGAGGGCATGCCAGGAGCAGCACTGGGCATAGCTAAAAATGAGGTGTCAACCTGGTGAAGCTATGGCAAACAGCATAAGCAGCAAGTGATAGAATTAAGCAAATCAACAACAACGGATCAGATCTAAGCTCCGCAGCCCTGCCACAGCTGATTATGGATGATGGTGGACAATTAAACAATTCATTGGATTCACTGCACAAATATCCCCATCCTCAACAAAGGAAGAAGCCAGCACATCAGTAAAAAAAATAAAGCTGAAGCACTTGCAATGATCTTAGCCTCCTAGAGTGGTCCCCAGCATTACATCACAGATACTGGCCTTTAGCTAATTCAATTCACTCCATGCGATATTAAGAAATGGCTGCAAGAACTGGATAGTGCAAAGGCTATGGGACCAGACAACATTCCAGCAATAGTGCTGAAGACTTGTGCTCCAGAACTTGCTGTTCCCCTACCCAACATGTTCTAGAACAGCTACAACACTGGCATCTACCCAAGAACGTGGAAAATTGCCTACGTATGTCCTGTATACAAAAAGCAGGAGAAATCCAAGTAGCCAATTACTGCCCAGTCATGATAGTATGATGGAATGCTCCCCACTCACCTGGCTGAGTTCAGTTTCAATCAAGAAGCTTGACACTATCCAGGTAAAATCCAGGCCACTTGATTGGTACCACATCCACAAAAATCCATCCAGTCCCTCTACCACCAGCGCACATTTGCAGCAGTATGTACTGTTTACACAATGTAATGTAGAAATTCTTCAGACAACCTTCCAAAACCATGACCACTACCATCTAGAAGGACAAGGGCTGCAGTTACAGGGGAACACCACCATCTGCAAGTTCCCTTCAACTTCTGACTTGGAAATATATCGCTGTTCCTTCAGTGTCACTGGGTCAAAAATCCTGGAACTTCCTCCCTAATGACATAGTTAATCCACTTAGGACAAATGGACGGCAGTGATTAAAGGATGCACTTTACCTTCTCAAGGGCGACTTGGATTTGGTAATAAAAACTGGCCCAGCCAACATCTCATGAATGAATTTTAAAAAATGAAGTACAAGGTTAGGGTGGGAAAGCAAAGCAATTTTGGATTGCTCTGGGAGAGAGACCTCACAGGGATGATGGCCCGAAAATCCCTCAAACCTCATTGGGGTCTTGGTGCAGAGACCCATTCTTCCCTCTGTATTAACTGAAGGCAATTGTGTACCAGTGCTAGCAGAAAATCCCAAGACTATTCATTTTTTTTGCAACCTCCTCCAGTCAAAAAAAGGAATCTGGGAATTAAGTCTTTAAACAGGCACTTTCCAAAGTAAGCCCTTGTGCTGCCGCATTGAAAAGCAATCTTACTTTAAGTGGGTGCCAGCTAGGACATCTGATACTCTTCCAATCTGTATGTGAATGATATTTTTTATTTTGTGTGGGTGGGTGGTGTTGGATGCATATTCATTTCTGCAAGGAGAGAGCCAGGTGTGTTCAGTACCTTATGTTAAATGAAGCGTGACAATTTGAACCAGGGAGCAGGAGATCTGCCCAGTTAATTTTTGTGATGCTCAATCTACTTTATTTACAAGTTAATGAAGAAGTGAAGATTTCTTCTGTTAACCATTTGTGATAAAAGCATGTCATGGATGCCACATAGAGGCAATCTTCCACACACACACACACACACACACACACACACACACACACACACACACACACACACACACACACACACACACACACACACACACACAGACAGCCACAGAGGGGAGGGAATGCAGGAGACCACAGTATAGTTCCTGTTGGCCTGAAAAGAGTGAGGGATGGGCTTCCTTCTGCCTCTCCGAAGGAGAATTAGTGATTGAAAAATCCTCAGTTGGGGCAGTTGCGGAATTATTATGTCAATACAAAGGCAAGTAATCATGGCTCCAAACATAGTTATAGACAATCATTAAAATGAAAGTAAAATACCAAATAATAAAAAGGATTGTGTGAATATGAACATTTCAATATGCAACAAATTGCAATACATTACAAATACAGGGCTCCTTAATTTATATAATAATTTACAGAATGGATGAGAGATGTCCCCGATAAAGCAGAAAGGTAGAGTATCCTTTCATTTCTTCCGCACCTGCTATGGCTTTGAATCCTGCTGGAATACAGTATGATAGGCCTCGGCCAAACTCATACCTCTACCACATTGCTGAGACTAACATATACTCACACAAATACATACAGATGCACACATTCTCACACAACAACACGGCTGAATGTGTCCGAGTAGGTACAATAGATTATATTAGGAAATAAAAAATTGAGTTAAAATAATAGAAGTGTGCACACAGTGAGAAAGAAGAATATATAGATGCTATTGAAAATAGTGATAGATACAGAGAGATTAAGGGAGGAAGATACAGAGAAACAGATAATTCAGTATATAGAGAATGTAAGGTGGAAACAGGCAAAGACTAGCAAGAAGAAAACAAAACAAAACGGTATACAGTGGTGACCATGGAAGTTCATAGCCTGAGCCTCAAGGAATTGCTTGTATTGCTGAAACACCCTGACCATTTCAGTCATTGTTGGTTCCCATGCCAATGTGCTAATGCGATGAGACAAAGCTGACAACCCAGCACTTCTTGCCACTGCTCAACCAACCTAGTCAAACACCCTATCACACACCCGCAGGGCAGCTGGGACTGGAGGTCAGGCCTTCTGGCCCAAAAGTAGGGACACTTCTGTCACTGTGTCATACAGCTGCCATGTTAATTGAAGCTAGACACCAGGAGCTGCCCCTGTGGGGTTTGAACCCATGTAATGCAGAGTACTAATCCAGTGACATTACCACCATATTCCCCCACCGTTCCTGCTTTGTACTGGAACTGCTCAAGTGAACCAGACTGTGTTGCTGGGATTTACAGCTGAACAGTTTTATTTTTGCTGCAGATTCTGCACAAGTCTGATGCAAACAGCAAGGCTTGGACCAGTCCCTGCCAGGATTTGTAAATTCACGCAGCAGTCCTCTAGTTTTGGGAACATGGTGAGAGTGGAAACTGACGGCTAGTCCTGAGCACAGACGCGCCTCACCGTTTTCATGCTTCACTCAGAGGTCAATGAACAGGCATCCAATCGCATGATCCTATTAATAGAGTTGAAGTACCCTCCCTGATTACAGCAATTACGTCTATGATTGGGACATTAGTTTAATTGCCCATATAAAGCCATTAACTTTGACACAGCCAATGTAAATCCTCTTGACCTGCGTTTGTGCTCAGTGTGCCTCATCCAACTCCCAGTACAATGCATTCCATGATCACAAAGACAGCAGACTTGAAATTACAATGTTGCTGCTCAGGATTCAGGAGGTGCTGGCTGGAGGCAATTGTTTCTCTGTGATTTTCATGGTTCGGTGAACAGGACTCTCACCTCCCTTCTCACCCAATTGTCCCTTTGAGTCCTGTAAATAAAACAACTAACAACAACATACAGTCCCTTTGATACAGTAAAATATACCAAACTCTTCATAGGAGTGTGAATCAGACCAAAAATTATCACAGGGTCAAAGGAGGTGAACAGGTGGCGACTGAAGGAGGGTAGGAAAAAGTGAGCAAATTGGGCGATTCCAGATTAAAGGCAAGGCTGTTGGTGATGGACCTGCAGAAAGTCAGGAAACAAAAATAGCCAGAATTGGAGGACTACATCAACCTCAGAGGGTTGCAGGCAACACTCCTTCTCATAGATTCTTAATTCATAGAATCCCTACAGTGTGGAAAGAGGCCATTCAGTCCATCAAATTTTCACCAACTCTCCAAAGAACATCCCATCCAGACCCAGCACCCCTACCCTATCCTCATAACCCCACAATTTCCATGGCTAATCCACCTAGCCTGCACATCTTTGGACTGTGGGACGAAGCCGTAGCACCCGGAGGAAACCCACACAGATACGGGCAGAATGTGCAAACTCCACACAGACGGTCACCCGAGGCTGCAATTGACCCTGGGTCCCTGGCACTGTGCCACCAAGGTTTCTGTTTGCTGTGTGCTGCTGGCTTCCAGCTCTGAGCATTCCCTTTGGGGTTGCTGTGAAGCCATTTATCCACGCATCTTACTAGGAGCAGGCTCTTTGTTTGGAGCCCCTTTTCTTCCTGTGTGGGATATTCCAAGTCGTTGTGTGACCATGCACTTGTACAATTTGCAGGGAATCTTGATTATTCACAGGCAGTGCACTGGAACCGTGTTTAATGGTGTGTACCCAATTTCACTTTGTGATAATCATGTTTTACCTGGTCAAAATATCAAGGAATTTTTTTTTTAAAATAAGAATATTTTCTAGAAGGTAGCTAGTTCACATTGGGTCATGGTAAATTTTGCGTTCAGTGATATGCAAATTAGTGAGTGAAAGTTGCTTAAAAATGCTTCTCAAAACAGCTAAATCTTTGGCCGCTAAATGAACACAAGACAGAAACTCTGCTGCTGTGAGCTCCAAGTGAAGGAAGTCACTAATTTATCACTTTATTGGAGTTCTCTGAAGGAGTAACATGCTCTGTGGGTAAAGTGGACCCTGTAGGTATAATGTATTTGGATTTTTAGAAAGCACTTGATAAGGTGCCACAAGAGATGTTATTGTGAGAAGTAAGAGCTCATGGTGTTGGGCATAACACTAGCATGGATAGAAGACTGGCTGGCTGGTAGAAAACAGAGAATGCATGAATGGAACTTTGTCTGATTGCCAAGAAGAAATGCATGGAGTCATGCAGAGCCTTGCAGATGGAATCTCAGCTTTTTGTAATCCACAAGAAAGACTTTGATAAGGGGAGCAAAGGCATAGAGTCCAAGTTTGCAGGAGACCCAACGTTAGTAGGAAAGTATTTTGTAAATAAGATGTCAGGAACTTGGAGACATATATAGCTAGGGTAAATGACTAGGAAAAATGTGGCAGGCAGAATATAACAGGAAAAATGTAAAGTTGTTTACTTTGGGAGTAAGATTGAAAAAGCAGAATATTATTTGGGATGGTACGGCGGCTCAGTAGTTAACACTACTGCCTCACAGTACTAGGGACACAGGTTCGATTCCATCCTTGGGTGACTGTCCGTGTGGAGTTTTTGCATTCTCCCTGTGTCTGCATGAGTTTCCTCTGGGTGCTCCAGTTTCCTCCCACAGTCCAAAGATATGCAGGCTAGGTGGATCATCCATGGGAATTGCAGGGTTATGGGGATAGGGTAGGGTGTGGGTCTGATTGGGGTGGTCTTCAGAGGGGCAGTATGGACCAGATGGGCCAAACAGCCTGCTTCCACACCGTAGGGATTCTATAATTAAACAGAGAACGACTATAGAATTCTAGCGTGAAGAAGGATCTAAATGATCTGGTACATAGGCCACAAAAAGCTAAGATGCAGCATGAAATCAAGGAGATAAATGAGATGTGATCCTTTATTGTGATGGGAAATGAATATGAATGGTAAGGATGTTATGCTTCAGTTCTAGAGAGCACAGTAAGACCACATCTCGAATACTGGTTACTGTTTGGGTTGCTGATTTATGGAAGGATATGATTGTGTTGGAGCTAATACAGTGGACGTTCGCTAGATTGATACCTGGAATGAGTGGGTTGTCTTATGAGGAACAGTTGGACAAACTGGGCATATTTCCTCTTGTCAGTGTGTCTGGAGGGAGGTGGGGGGACACTGTATAAAAATTAGAGATCGCTCTTTTAATACAGAAAGGAGGAGAATTTTTTTTTCTACGAGCTGTGTGACTATGAAACTCTGCCTCAGAAGATGATGGAGACGGGCAGGGAGTCATTGAATATTATGAAGATAGAGGTGGATAAACTCTCGTTAGGCAGGAAAATCAAGGGTTATTAGTGGTAGATGTGAATGTGGAATTTGAAACACAACAGATCAACTGTGACCTTATTGAGCAGGCTCAAGGGGCTGAATAGCCTACTTCTGTTCCTATTTGTTTTGTTAGTACCACATTTATCCTACACATAACTTTATCTGTACTATTTGTTGGCCTTTGAAATGGGAAAGTGGGTCATTCAACTTGTGCTTTAGGGAAGGGTGCTAAGTATAGTTTAGTCAACATCCGTCACATTCATGAAACAAAAATTATTTTAAAAAATCAAGTACATTCACTCCAAATGGAATCAATGGGCCCTCAATATTACAAGTCCTGGAGGAATGGTAAATTTTGACCTGCTTTATAGAGGAGCGTCAATACCTACTGAGAGTAGAGGGTTTAGGGAACCACAGAACTATCAGTACTGCTGCTTGATTTTCTTCCTTGAAGTTGCCACAAAAGGAAATTTCTGCCCCTTGAAATAAGTGAAGAACAATTTGGGGAAGGGAATGAAAGGGATGGAATAGGTCTTCAATTGATTCCAAATTCATTAAAAAAATTGACTATGTTTGGTGGGGACGAAAGCATATTTTAATCTCAGACATAAAAGCAGAAAGTGCTGGAGGAACTCAGCAGGTCTGGCGGCACCTGTGGAGAGAGAAACAGAGTTAAAATGTCATACCAGACTCAAAATGTTAACTCCGTTTCTCTCCACGGATGCTGCCAGACCTGCTGGGTTTCTCCAGCATTCTCTGTGTTTGATTCATATTTCCAGCATCCACAGTACTCTACACTTTTTATTTTTTCCTAGGGTCCTGATGCCAGCTTTAAACATCTTAAACAATTGTCTTTTTGATCTGCATCATTCCAAACACTGCAGTCGCTTGCTAATGCTTTAAACTTGTCCCATTCTCTACTCCTTACAAGCAGCCCATACCTTTATTTTTCCTGAATCCAGTGATTTCAGGATAGACCAGTCATTGTGAAAATCAAACATAACAAGGTGTGGAGCTGGATAAACACAGCAGGCCAAGCAGCATCAGAGGAGCAGGAAAGCAGACGTTTCGGGTCTGGACCCTTTTCTGAAGAAGGATCCAGACCCAAAACGTCAGCTTTCCTGCTCCTCTGGTGCTGTTTGGCCTATGTGTTCAACCAGCTCTACACTTTGTTATCTCAGATTCTCCAGCATTGGCAGTTCCTACTATCTATAATTGTGAAAATCAAGTTACCTTTGATTGGGACGTTAGTATCGATGGCTGGGTCAGTATTTATTGTCCGTTTCTAATTGTCCTTGAGAAGATGGCACACCACCTTCTTAAACCATTGCAATCTGTCAGCTGTAGGCACTCCACAGTTGTGCTAGGGGGACAATGGGGGCAACGCAGTATTTTGATCCAGCAACAAATGAGGATATGTTCCCATTGTCAGGATGGTGTGTGGGTTGGAGGGGAGCTGCCCACTTGCCTGCTGACATTGGGACAGTGGCCACAGACACAAAAGATAGTGTTGAGAACCACTGGTGAGTTACTGCAGCGCCTCTGGCTCACAATGAAGATACGCAATGAAGACTCTCTTACCCATCAGTGAGGAAAGACACTCAACATGGCAGATCTCAATTGCAGGGGAACTTTCAAAGTTTTCTCTCAATCGAAGGGAGTATATTTCCATGGATCTGAAAAATCGTCATGCAGGTATGTATAATTGGAAAATAAAAACCAAAAGAACTGCAGACATTGGAAATCTGGAACTAAAACAGAAATTGCTGGAATGGCTCAGCAGGTCTGATAGCATCTATGAAGAGAAATCAGAATTCATGTTTTGGGTTCAGTGACCCTTCCTCAGTACTGATGGTAGCTAGGAAAAAGTTAGTCTTTTAGTCAGGAGCAAAAAAGCCAACATTTTCTTAGCTACCATCTGAGGAAGGTTCACTGAACCCAAAACATTAACTCTGTTTTCTCTTCATAGATGCTGCCAGACCTGCTGAGCCATTCTACCAATTTCTGTTTCTGTATAATTGGAAGTGTATTTAAGCGTACTTCATGCTCTTCCTAGAATTTCCAACTTGACGCACAAACGTTCTTAGGCTAGGAAATAATTTTGTCCAGGAAATATGTGATGTACTTGCATCAGAACTTGCTTTGAGGTCTGAAAAATTCAACTAGAAACATCAACTCTGTCTCTCCATCCTCAGTTGCTGCCAGAAGCTGTATTTTTGCAGCATTTCCTGTTTTTATTTCAAATTTCGAGCTCTGCAGCTTTTGCTTTTATGTAATTTACCCTGTTTGGCCTTTGGCTGCATCCTAGGAATGTTTATGTCAGTAACTTATACATTGGGCCCATCAGTGCCGATTACAAGAGGCAATTCTTTAGACAAAATTGATTCCCCTTGGCATGTTTAATGTCCTGAAATTTGTAAGCAAGCGTCACCTCATTTTCGTAACTGGCATAACATTTTTCTTCCAAAATAAATCTGAGGAAAAGTGATGCTTGAGGCCTATCGAACAGATGAAGCCTGACACAGTTTCATTAATATTGTTGCCACCCTGAGCAGCTGCTAGGTACAGAGAATGCTATTTTGTTTGTCTCTGGCTACCTTCCCCCTCCCCACTTCTTGTATGCCAGGATAAGCTGTCACCAGTCCTGGACACGCTAGAAATATTATAATTGTCAGCAACACGATTCTTCCACGGTGCTTGAGCAGAATGAGAATTTGCTGCCTTTGAGCGGCCACACCATTCATCTTTATCAGTGCACCAAGCGTTCACCTCAAGTGTTAACCCTGTAGTGAAATTGTATGTTGTTCACCAGTAGTTTCACTCGATTAGCTTCAGAGTCCTACTTGGGAAAACTGTCTTTTTATTTCTCCAAATAACTACTCCTTATAATTGGTTAAATAAATTTGAGGACACAGTTATGTGTAAGGGAATCGCAATTGTTTTATTCACACACATCTGTCACTCCCCTGCGGCATAATGGACCAAAATGAGATGCTGTTGGGGTAAAATATTCTTTTATAACAAGACTTATTTAAATTGGAGAGTTTGGTAGAGATGTTTGTGCCAGTGGTAAGGATTGCAGTACTGAACAAGCATCATTTCCAGAGATAGTAGGAACTGCAGATGCTGGAGAATCTGAAAAAACAACCTGTAGAGCTG
>JAHRHZ010000045.1:11811973-11856364 GCA_024137785.1 Ginglymostoma cirratum | reverse complement strand
TTCTTCAGAAATGGGTCTGAAGAAGGGTCTAGGCCCGAAACGTCAGCCTTCCTGCTCCTCTGATGCTGCTTGGCCTGCTGTGTTCATCCAGCTCTACACCTTGTTATCTCAAGCATCATTTCCAAGCTGGTGAATTCCAGTTTAGCTGATAACATCACCATGTCCCGTCTATTATGGCCACTTGGACTTTTTTTTTCTCTTCACTTTGCTGCAGGGGACCCTGCAGAAGTTTGTGGATGACCTCTTTGAGACCATCTTCAGCACGGCTCACCGAGGGAGTGCATTGCCTCTTGCCATCAAGTACATGTTTGATTTTCTGGATGAGCAGGCGGACAAACATCAGATCCATGACCCCCATGTCAGACATACATGGAAGAGTAACTGGTGAGTACTGAAGGGACTGTGTGTCGGGTGGACAGGGGAGCTAGTGTCTGGACCAAGCTAGCATCTGTAAATGGATGGAAATCATCAGCAATGGTGGAAAATTTGGAGGCTTCGTTCAGCTTTCAGTGTTAAAATGATGACTTGAAGAGGCCTAAGTTTGTATGACAGAGACAGCTTCCATCTTGTGGATATTTTTACTCAACCTGTTCCAATGTGTTATGACACTCCATTGGAGCAGGTGGGAATTGAGCCCAGGCCTCAGAGGCAGGGAAATTACCATCGCACCTCCTTTCTATCCAGCGAAATTATGCTTTGCACCATGTTGGCCAATTCTGCATTAAACATCAGGCTCAGGAGATCAACTCTGGCATGGCAGCCTATGTTGCATTTACTGCAGGACAACAGAGCTGGGGAGGTGAAAGCCTCTGGTTTGTCTGGGTCCTCCTGTCTTGTGTGTTTGCAAAGACTGGTGGAGTTACAGATAATGAAGAGGATTGTCAGAGGATACAGCAGGACATAAATCAGTTGGAGGCATGGGCAGATGGAGTTTAATGTGAGGTGATGCAATTTGGAAGGTCAAGTACAGGTGGAAATTATATAGTGAATGGCAGAGCCCTTAGGAGCATTGATATGCAGCGGGATCTGGGTGTGCAGGTCCACAGATCATTGAAGGTATCAATGCAGGTAGATAAGTTATTAAAAAATGCCTTATGGCATGCTTGCCTTCATTGGAAGGGGCATTGAGTATAAAGATAGAGAAGTTATGCTGCATCTTTATAGAACTTTAGTTAGGCCGCATTTAGAATATTGTATATAGTTCCGGTCACCACACTACCAGAAGAATGTGGATACTTTTGAGAGAGCACAGAAAAGGTTTACCAGGATGTTACCTGGTGTGGGGGATTTTAGCTATGAAGAAAGGTTGGATAGATTGGGTTTGTTTTCACTGGAACACAGGAAGCTGAGGTGCAATCTGAAGAAGTTTATAAGATTGTGAATGGCATGGATAGAGTGGAAGGTATGAGGCATTTTCCCAGGGTGGAGGGGTCAATTACTAGGGGACACAGGTTCAAGGTGCAAGGGTGGGGAAGTTTAAAAGAGATGTGCGAGGCAGGTTTTTCACACAAAGAGTGGTGAGTGGCTGGAATACAATGCCAGAGGAGGTGGTGGAAGCAGACACAATAGCAGCATTTAAGAAGCACTTGGACAAATACATGAAGAGGAAGGGAATAGAGGGATATGGATCCTGTAAGTGAAGATAGTTTTAGTATGGAAGGGAAAATGTGTCGGTGCAAGCTTGGAGGGCCAAAGGGCCTGTTCCTGTACTGTATTGTTCTTTGTCCAGGCTGTTATCTCTAAGAGATCATAGCTGTTAGCGACTGCATCCCAGTTGCTTGTGCCCATGACCATGGCCTTCATGTCTCAGTTGCACAGATGTCCTGTGGTGAAGGGGTGGACACCCAAGAGGTTGTAACTGAGCTCCCAGTTAAGTGTGCAGACACTTTTTAGGTGCACAGCCATTTCTGTATGATAAGCATGACTGAGTCAGTGCCGATGTCACTGACTTAACTATGAGTGCACGCTGATGAAATTAACACAGTCCAACATCTGAGCCGATGGCGTTTCATTCATACAGTTCAATGACAGAGAGAGAATTATGAAGCATTGACATAAGGAAAGGGATTGTATAGTTAAATGGATTATTATAAGCTATATGTGTTTGCATGTTTTGACACTGGAATTCTGGGGTAATTTTTTACAGTGGCAGTAATGGGGAAGTGAGCTGGTTTGTTGGGATTCATGGTTTTTTTCAAGAATGTTACCCCGAAATATCTACGGTTTATTTGAGTTGACTGGTTGAGATTGTGCATTAACAAGGGGTCTCATTGGTTATGCGCAATGACAACTTGCATCTATACAGCGCCTTTGACATCGCTAATAGTCAAAAGGCACTGCACAGGACCATTGTTCTGCAATAATTGACTCCAGCCAAAGGTTAAGACGTTGGGTGAAGCGCAGTAATGGTTACAGTGCCAGATAAGAAATCTCAGAGACTAATCAAAACGTTCAGATATAATTGATAAACGAATGCTGTGGGGATTATGAGCTCTATGTTCTGTGTAGTTTACCAATTCCAAACTAAGTTAAGATATGAACAAGACTTTGCAGGCCTCACTTGGTTAAAAAAATAAGAAACTCCATTTTTTAAAAATTTTCAAGTGTCTCCAGTGTAATGTGTTGAAATGGCTGTTGTGAGTGAGGACAGACTATAGAATCTTCCTTATTGCTTCCTACCCCTCATTGATTAAACTGCTGGAAGATTAAGTGCTCATTTAAAAGTAATAAAAAATAAAGCAGATGCTTACTTTCCACAAAGCATAATGTCCTTAATTGTGTGGAAGTTGCTCCATTCATCACACATGAGAGAGGGCAAAATATGCACAACAGTAGTCTGCCATTCCTATGACACCAGAATGTGGCCAAGAACTGATTTATTTTGAATTAACAGATCCCTTCCATTCCCCCACACCCACCTCACCCTTCAATTCCTTGGTTTGATGTTCTCCCTCTTTTTCCTGAATGTTTCTCTTGTATGTTGATCGATAGGGCTAATGGCTGGGTATTCCTGAAGCAAGAGAAATTGCGACCAAAGTTAAAACTAGCAGCCTTCATTAACAATTTACACTCAGAGAGGCTTAAACAAGGCATTGCTAGACCATTCCACACTCGGGTTCCAGTTTCACACAATCTGACATGACTGTTGATACTGTCTAGTTATTAACATCTGGTTGATTCTTAAACATGAACAGAGATTGCTGGAAAAGCTCAGCAGGCCTGGCAACCTCCGTCGAGAGAAATCAGAGTTAATGTTTCGGTCCGAGTGACCCTTCCTCAGTGTTAATTCTTGCTTGGAGATAGTTCCGATGGTACCATCAGAACTCTGGTACCTCATCCAGGTAGACAATCTGTGTGGAAATGACAGGATTGGTCAGGGAGATATTTGACCACGAGGTGAATCCAGGCCAAATCCAAAGTGATAATGGAAAGGATGGCGGGGTGCATTTTTAGAAGGGTTCTTGGAAGCAGAGGGTCATCAATAATAGTAAGGCTGACAATACTGGGGTATATAGAGGAGGGAAAACGTAAAAACGCTGGAGTCAAGTGAACAAAGAACTTGAGATTGGAGGAGGATCTCAAGAGATGCTTTCAAATACAAGATTGGGAATGTTACTTTGGAAGCATGGGAGAGAGGTTGATGCCATCCGTGCATGCCACTGTATGTCAGGATGGGCAAGAGGTGATCACTGTGCAAAATCCATGGTATCCCTCAACAGCCCCATCCTAAGATGCATGAAAAGTATGGGACTCTATGAGCCAGTAACCTTGGAAAGAATTGGAAAGATGTTTTACTTTTTGGCTGAACAGGAGAAGCATTCACACTCAGATAATTTGCCTCAACTAAGGATGGGGTGGGGAAGCACCCAGCCATCTTGAAACGACAGGGACCAGGGCTCAGGTCTAATCAGATTCCTTCTGCACACAGAAAAGGGGATCCCTCCACCCCCACAGCGCGCGCGCGCGCACACACACACACACACACACACACACACACACACACACACACACAGTCTGGCATCTGTGGCTGCTTTCTTTAATTCAAAAAGCTTAGGTGCTAAGACGTGTATCAAGGTGGACAAGCCCTGTATCCTTCTTGGCTACACAGAAGGACACAGCTCCTTCAGAACAGCAACTTGTGCTCCTGGAGGGAGAATGCAGCCAGACGAGATATGGACTAACACTGAAGGGATCTTTTCATTTTCGTGTTTGTGAATTCCCCATCCTAATTGCCATGGAGAAGATGGTGATGAGCTGCTGCCTTAGACTGCAGCGGTTCAGTAACGTGGCAGCTCACCACCACCACATCCAGAGTAAATGGGGATGGGCAATAAATGTCGGCCAACCTATGATGCTCATGTCTCGTGAATTCGTTAAGGAGAAGCTTTGGAGTAGCATGGTAGCTCAGTGGTCAGCACTGCTGCCTCATTGTGCCTGGGATCCAGGTTCGATTCCACCCTCGGGTGACTGTCTGTGTGGAATTTGCACATTCTCCCCATGTCTGTGTGAGTTTCCTCTAGGTGCTCTGGTTTCCTCCCACAGTCAAAAGATGTGCTGGTTCGGGTGGATTGGCCATGCTAAATTGCCCCATGATGTGCAGGGTAGGTGGATTAACCATGGGAAATGCAAGGTTACAGGGTAGGGGTGTGGATCTGGGTGGGATGCTTCTTGGAGGGTCAGTGTGGATTTGACGGGCTGTATGGTGTGATTCCACACTGTAGGGATTCTAGGATTTAGAGACATTTGACAAGGTACCACATAATGGACTTGCTAACAACAGTGAAGCCTGTGTGATTAAAAGGGATTAAAGAGCATTTCCAGCAGCTTGTATTTTGACTGCAGGTTTCCAGTGTCAGCAGCATTTCACTTTTGATTAAAGGGGCAGTAGTTGTGTGGATAGAAAATTAGCTAAGGGACAAGAAACAGAGTCGTGGTGAATGGTAATTCTGCAGATTGGAGAGCAGTGCATAATGGCTCCAGACGTGATGTTGGGATCTCTATTCTGTTTGGTATATATGAATAATATGGGTCATTGGAGCATGGAGCGTAGTCTCTGTTAGAGCAGCGAAGGGTGTGGGGGGTTTCTAACTGAGGTGTAGAAAGATCTGAGGGGCATAGACAGGGCAGATGGGGACAATCTTTCACCTTTAGTAGAGGGGTCAGTAACCAGGGGACATAGTTTTAAAGTAAGGAGCAGGAGGTTTAAAGGAGATTTGAGATTTTTCAGCTGGGTCTCTGGAAATCACTGCCTAAAAAGGTAGTGGAGGTGGGAATCCTCAAGACATTGAGGAATTATTTTTGAATGATTGAAAGGCTCAGTGCTGGGAAATGGAATTAGAACAGAAAGATGTTTGATGACCTACCATGTGCATGATGAGCTGAAGGGCCTCTTTCCAAGCTGTAAAAATTCTATCTCTCTTCTGTGACATCATTTTAAAGTTTGCAGATGGCACAAAACTCAGAAACACCGGCTGGGACTTAATGCCAGTCATCGCTGCCAGTAGGTGGTGACAGTGCAACAGGGATGTAATGGAAAACTGAGACTAAAGTGGGTGAAGGGATAAGGGAATTGAGGAGTTAGGGCTTGTGGGAGAGATGGATGCAGGGGTTCGGAGACAAAGACAGGGGAGTGGTGTTCTCCGGCCCCTTCCCTACCTAAGATTGGTTCCACGGTTGGGCACAGAGGAGCAGGTGACAAGGAGCACCTCCTCCCCGGAAAGCCACTGGTAAACTCAGTGGGGTTATGCCTGGCAACCTCGCAAGGGAGAAAGAATGGCTTTTGACCCCTGAACCAAATTTACATGTAGTGGTTTCAGGGACACAGTTGGTGTTAATGTCCTCATTCATGTGCCAAGCTGGCATTCCATTGCCAGTGACTGGGAATCCTACAGCAACCCCTTCCCAATCTGATTTGACTGGGAGAGGTTCTCCCACCATTGGCAAACTGAGGCAAGGTGTCACCCACAAACAAATGGGCCGAGCAGCCATCGGTTCCCATGGTGACGAGCTGCCTTTGATCCAGCCTGTAAGGTGTAACAGTAAGGGAGTTATGCTAAACCTCAAAATCAATTTTGTTTAGGTCACACCTGGATCCTGTGATCACTACCGAAAGAACTGTGGATGTATAAATCAACAACTTTAAGGCCTGAGGTCTGCCATGTCCTTGCCCCAAACCCCATACAACAGACTTTGTGGACTTCACAAGCTTCAAAATCTCCCCTCCCCCAACCGCATCCCAAAACCAGCCCAGCTTGTCCCCGCCTCCCTAACCTGTCCTTCTTCCCACCTATCCCCTCCTCCCACCTCAAGCCCCACCCCCACCTCCTACCTACTAACCTCATCCCGCCCCCTTGACCTGACGGTCCTACCTGGACTGACCTATTGCCTCCCTAACTCCCCACCTACACTCACCTTTACTGGCTCCATCCACGCCTCGTTGACCTGTCTGTCTCCTCTCCACCTATCCTCTCCTTTATCCATCTTCTATCCGACTCCCCCTCTGTCCCTATTTATTTCAGAACACCCTTCCCCTCCCCCATTTCTGAAGAAGGGTCTAGGCCCAAAACGTCAGCCTTCCTGCTCCTCTGATGCTGCTTGGCCTGCTGTGTTCATCCAGCTCTACACCTTGTTATCTCAGATTCTCCAGCATCTGCAGTTCCTACTGTCTCTTCCCCCATACAACAGGCCTTGTTACCACATAGTCTGCTATTGCTCAAAATCCATTGTTAGCCACTAACGGTGCCTATTAACAGCTATTCACCCTACTAGCCAGATCGTTATCCACTCTGTTGTCTGTCCAACTGTTCTTCTCTCTCTCTGGGCTCTATCCCCACCTATCATTTACTCCTTACCACCTCACCCCATCCTATCTTCTGCACATAAACTAATATTTTCCTAGCTACCATCAGTTCTGAAGAAGAGTCACTCAACCCAAAACGATAACTCTGCTTTCGTTCCACTGACGCTGCCAGACCTGCTGAGCTTTTCCAGCAATTTGTGTAATCCAAGATGGAAATCACAGTTTAGGGAGGGAATGGGGTCAAGGTAGGCAGGGTCTTTGAGACATATTTGCTTCAGCAGCAACTGAAGTGAAGTAAACAGGAGATTGAGATGCAGGTAAAGGATACAGGGAATGTTTGTAAGGAGCTGAAACCATTAGTAAGCAGCTGATTGAGAGTATGTTTAATTACAGTTTCCCAAATAATTGATAAGAGCCAAGATCCATCTCTGAGCTAATTTCATCTGACCATATAGAAATCATTTCATCTGTTCAAGTGTACCCACTGTTTATTTCAGAGCTGCTGTGCAGTCAGGTCCTGATTAATAATGTCGTCAAAATTGTACGAATGCCCCACTAGGTTGAACCCCAGGAAGCCCTGGATATGACATGCTAACGTGTGGTGTGACAGCTAAAATCAAAGGATATTACCTGTTGAAAAGATTAAATCATGAAAACCAAGCAACTCAATTGGTCTTAATCAGCTGGAGCTGCTTGCTAGATGCCTGAGCATTTTTAAAAAAAATATTTTATTCATTCATGGGGTTTGTGTATCGCTAACAAGGGATTTCTTGCCCATCCCTAATTGCCCTAAGTGGCTTTCTCGACCATTTCAGTTTAGAATCAACCACATTCCTATGAGTCTGGAGTCACATATAGGCCAGACCAGGTGCATATGGCAAATTTCCTTGAATGATAATTTTGTGGCAGTAAGGATGACATTAAATTCCACCAATTTCCACGGTGATGGGATTTGAACCCTCTGGTATTATACATTACTACTTCAGCACTGCCTCTCCTGTGCTAAAGGAATAGATAGACGTTGTAGTAGAAAGAGAGTGAGGTCAGTATTTTGGAAGGGTGAGATCTGATAGGTGAAGAGCTTCTTTGTTGAAACTTACCCTGTGCATTCTGCTATAAAGCTGAACCTCAGTTGCCAACTCTGATTGTACATATTCCTGGAGATTTCATGCCATGACCTCCTGCCTTGAATTACCTCAACACCACTCCTTCCTATTGGCCACTCGAAGTGCCCAGTTTCATGGCGCACCACCTTCCTCCACCAATGGCAAAGCAAATAGATCCTTCATTACCTGTTTGGATTACTCTTGACTCTCCATCAAACTGCACTTTCTCTATCATGAACTGAAACCTGCAAAGAATTTTTTTGTTTTGTTACTCTGGTATTTTTCTCTTGGGCTGTAGGCAGCAGAGTTTTAGAGATCGATTCTTGATTCCTGGGGACTGCAGCACAATTCTATGAGATTCGGTGAATACAATCGTAGCTGGTGGAAGAATTGGCCGTATTTAACCCTGTCTTCCTTTCCTCCTTACAGCTTGCCGCTGAGGTTCTGGGTGAATGTGATCAAGAATCCTCAGTTTGTCTTTGACATTCACAAGAGCAGCATCACGGATGCCTGCCTCTCAGTGGTGGCCCAGACCTTCATGGATTCCTGCTCAACGTCTGAGCACAGATTGGGCAAAGACTCACCATCCAACAAGCTGCTTTACGCCAAGGACATTCCCAACTACAAAAGCTGGGTGGAAAGGTTAGTGCTGAGCATTGAAATCAGCGTTGCCAACTCTTCATGCCTATTTTCCTGGAAGATCCAGCACAAGACCCTCCTGCCTGTTATCAATACACCGCCCCCCTCCCGCATTCATACCATTGATTGCCTGACATGCCCATCCTAGGTGATGCACCACTTTCACCAATGGGCAAACAGATAGACACATTAATATCCAATTGGATCAGTGTTGGCTATCAGCCAAACAAAGAGATAGTAGGAACTGACAATGCTTGAGCCTGAGTTCATCTGGAGGCTGTGTGCATCCAGCTCCACACCTTGTTACCACATACAATGTCCGAAATCTTTTAAAACCAATCGGCAAAGTATTGAGAGATAGTAAGAACTGCCGATGCTGGAGTCAGAGTTGACACAGTGTAGAGCTGGAGGAACACAGCAGGCTAGGCAGCGTCAAAGGAGCAGGAAAGCTGATGTTTCAGGTCGGGACCCTTCTTCGGAAATGGTATTGAATTTTAATTTCTGTATACCTTTTTGTTAGTGCCCCAACAGTTTTTATCCCCCAGTTCTTTTTTTTTATCATTGTGGCAGCATGCAAGAGATTAATCTTTATTTCCTGAAAGCTTGAGGAATCTAGAGAGTAAACAATCACACCTGGACGAATGGGTAGGCAATAGGGATGGAGCAATGGAGAGATGGAATCAAGTAATTCTTCAGTCAGTGCCAATAGGCGGGAGACAAGTTTCAATTAAGTTGAACTGTTATGAATTGCCAGTCACTGATGCTCCAGCTCTGATGAGTTGTCTGCCTGCCTGTCAATCCAACCAAGAATTCCTGATAAGACGTTTGCAGATGCCTTTTGCCTGATTCAACACTCGTGACTCTCTTACTGTCAATATTGATAGTGACATGTTGATTTTAAAAAAATAATGCGAGCTAAGGAGGGAGAGAGACCATTAGCAATCTCTCAAGAGAATAATTCCTTTATGACTTCGTAATAGCACCTTAGAGTCCCTTCAAGCAATTAGTTGTCATAGACAATTAGATTTCTCTGTATTTCAACCAAATTAACGTAAATTGTAAAATTATTCAAAGTGGCATTTTTATAGGAAGGAGTATTCAATATTATTCAGTATTTATACAGAAACATTTGACTTGCATGGAGTTGTTTATGCTGTGTCCAGGTCTCTGCCCACTCTGCTTCATTCAGCTTGATCTCCACACACTTATAACCTTTTATTTCCTTTTGTTTTTATGTAGTACCTTGTCTATGTACCTCAAATATGGGTTGTGGAAGCAAGTTCCAGATTCTTGTTATTCTACAAGCAGGCAAATGTCATCTTAATCCCCTGCTGGATTTATTAGTAACTATCTCATATCTCTAGCCTCTTAGTGGATCTGCCCATAAGTGGAAGAACCTTCTGTATGTTTTATTTATTAGCATTCTGCTAGTTCTTCCACAACATTACAGTTCAGCAAACAAGCTGTTTTGGCTTTTCTGCATTCCTGAAAAATTAATGGAGGAGCGTTTCTTCAATTACGTATATCTGTCACTCAACCTATAGATTAGCAGAAAAATATGTATCACAATGATATTTTTCACAGGAAATAGGCAAACATTTTGCTTTTCTTCCCAATTAGAGGACCTCCAATGAAGTCATGCAAATGTGTGAATCCTAGAGGTTGCAATTCTGATTCACATCAAAGTATAAGCATTGCAGAAGGAAAGGAGACTATTCATGCCGTTGCACACTTGCAGTTTGGTCTGTTGTGAATCTCTGAGATGAGGAGAGATTTCCCTGTTTTCCATCCAGAGTTATTAACCTTCCTCACCATCCTACACCCTTCTCCCACTAGGTTTAGCTTTTTCATTCATTCATGAGAATGTGGGCATCACTGGTGAGACCAGCATTTATTGCCCATCCCAAATAGCCAGGAGTAGGATGGTGAGCTGCCTTCTTGTACCACTGCAGTCCGTCTGCTCAAGGTACACCCTCAGTTGTGTGAGGAAGGGAATTCCAGGACTTTGACTCAGTGACAATGAAGGACCGTGTTATGTTTCTGCATGAGTATGGTGTGTGGCTTGCAGGAAAGCTTACAGCTGGTTTGTATTGTACCTGCTGCCCTTGTCCTTGTAGATTGTAGTGGCCGCTGTGTTAGAAGCTGCTGGTGAAGCAGCTTTGGTGAGATGCTGCCATGCATCTTGTAAATGGTATTCACTGTCGTTGCGCCACCAGTTTGAATGGTTAAATTAGTGGATAGAGTGCTGGCCAAACCTTGTCCTGGATTGTGTTAAACTTCTTGAGTGTTCTTGGAGATGCATTAATCCAGGCAAACTGAAAGCATTCCATCAAACTCCTTACTTGTAGATACAAGGCAGGCCTTGGAAAGTCAGGCAGTGAGAATTCCCTGAATTCCCAGTCTTTAACTTACCTGTATCACGATAGGTTTATATGGTTAGTTCAGCTTCTGTCCAACGGTAACTCCCAGGATATTGATTGTATGGGATTCATCAATGATCATGCCATTGAATGTCAAGGGGAAAAAGTTAGATTCTCACTTGTTGGAGATGTCTATTATTTCACATTTGTGTGATGTTGAATGGGACTTGCCAATTATCAGCCCAAGCCTGAATGTTATCAAGGTCACGGTGCATCTCGGCATCGACTGCTTCAATATTTGATGAGTTGTGAATGGCACTGATTACTGTGCAGTCATCAGCAAAACATTCCCACTTCTGACTTTATTGTGGGAAAGCATTTAATGAAGCAAGTGGCCAAAATTGTCTGATAGATAAAAGCAATAAACTAATGCTTCATCTGCGTCTTAAGTGGATGAAAAATGTCCAGTGGTACTATTTCAAAGAAAAGTCTAGGAATGCTGGCCAATAACTATCCCTCAGTCATGAAAGAACAGGTTATCTGGTTATTTTTCTCATTGCTGTTTATGGGAGCTTCCTGTGCACACTTGGCTGCTGCATTCCCCCACATTATAACAGTGACCATATTTCAAGAAGGACTTCATTGGCTATGTGGTGTTTAAACACACTTTGTGACTGTGCACAAGGAGTCTTTGAGTTTGTATTCAAGTTCCTGGTGTGGGACTTCACCTTCCGATTTAATGACAACATTGATATCCATTGGACCACAGCTGACTCCAATGGGACGGTCTGTCGGAGAGCAGAAATTGGTTTCTCCCCTGAGGCTGCGCTATGTGACATAGACTCACTTCCAAACTTGGAATCAAATAACATTAAGCAAATATGAAATGGGGAGTGGGGTTACGACAGTTGTATGAACAGACCAGATTGATGAAACCAAACATGACACTCCCTTTTACAGCGGGGTCCTGTGGGCCTATACCTGGCTTAGAAAAATAACAAGACTGGGAGAGGCACACAGAAATAAAGGAAGACCTGAAGTTTGTTTTATTTGTTGATGGGATATGGGCATCGCTGGCTGGAACAGCATTTGGTGTCCATCTGTAATTACCCTTGAACTGGGTAGCTTGACGGGCCATTTTAGAAGGCAGTTAAGAAGCGTTCACCTCTGTGGGCCTGGAGTCGCATGTAGACCAGACCACGTAACTTTTGGTTCCAGATTTTCGTTGAAATCAAATTTTGCCATCTGCTGTGGTGGGATTTGAGCCCATGTTTCCAAAATATTAATAGATTTCCAGTTTGGTGACATTATTACTACGTCACCCTTTTATAAAGCACTTTTCATGGCCACCGAACTCAAAGTACTTTCCAACCACTGAAGTACAGTTGCTGTATAATATAGGAAATGAAGCAACCAATTTGCATACTGCAAGCTCCCATGAATGGAAATGTACAATGACAACCTGATAATCTGATTTTGTAATTTTTTTTCCTATTCATTTGTGGGATGTGGGCATCGCTGGCTGACCAGCGTTTTTTGCCCATCCCTAACTGCCCTTGAGAAGGTGGTGGTGAGCTGCCTTCTTGAACCACTGTAGTCCTCCTGCTGTGTGTTGACCCACAATGCTATCAGGGAGGGAATTCTAGGATTTTGACCCAGCGACAGTAAAGGAATGGTGACATATTTCCAAGTCAGGATGGTGAGTGACTTGGAAAGGAATTTGGAGGTGGTGGTGTTCCCATATATCTGCTGCCCTTGTCCTTCTACATGGAAGTGGTTATGCATTTTGGAAGGTGCTGTCTGAGGATCTTGTGGGTAGTACACACTGCTGCTACTGAGCATCAGTGGTATTGATAAGGTACAAAATTGTTCAGGACACAGGGCATAACTTGCTTGCTTGACTTCAAAATAGTGCCACAGAATGTTTTATGCTCATCTGAGAGAGTAGAGGGGATGTTATTTTAACATTGAACCCCAAACAGCTCATCTCAAATAGTGCAGCACTTCTTCGGCACTGCATTAGATTGTCAGCCTGGAATTTTGCATTCCAACTTTGGACTGTGACTTGAACCCATGATCTTCTGGCTCAGAGTTGAGGGTGCTATCACCTGAGTCATGGCTGTCCCTAAACAACAGAGTAAATAAAAGGCAAAAATAAGTTAAAAACAAAAACAAAAACCTCTTAAATCTAATAATGCATATTTGTCCCAGTAGACAAGAATTGGACGTGTGTATAGTAATGTGTTAAAAGCTCGGCACCAGTAGAATGGATCCCATTGACAATGATTGATGCCCCTGCTGTACTTCATGTCCTTTGATTAATTCCAATGCAGACTCTGAAGGGGGAAAGCAGTGCCAAGTGTGAAAAACAAATTGGAGAGCTTCCCTCAATGTGAATCCAATAAGAAAGCCAAAAAAAAAAGAGAATTGTATTGCCTTGATCTTAACCCTTAATGTCCGTGCAGTGAATTAACTCATCTAATAGCTAGCTGGTGAGCTGATTTCAATGGTTTTTAAATGTTTCTGTGTGGACAACATTGAGTAAATATTGTCACATTTCTGAGAAATCTCTGTAATATTGACCGGCCAGGTGTCTCCAATTAGGTCTCCCCAGTGCTGATTATCTGCGAAAGTTGACGCTCTATAATGGATTACCTGAAAGCAGTAACACATTCTCAAGGAGTACCTCCAACTATTGAATGCCTTGCCAGGAATTATCCAAATATATGGTCTCACTCCCAAAGACCCCTGGTAAATGTTACCATACCCTTGAAGATTATTTGCAAATATGGGCAGTCTCTGTATAATAAACTCCATTGCCTCTCTCAGGGGGGCTGCCATTACAGTACAAATTTTTACAGAGATTTTGAAATTTCAAAAAAATTTATAAATGTTCATTTTTCGGCCTACAGTTTGGTGAACAGTTGCACAGCACAGCCATGATGTTGTTATCCTACCCACAGCTATATCATTTAAAAGAGAGGCATTATGAATGGGGGAGTAAAAAAAAATTGGAGAGCTCAATGTTTTACTTTCTATTTTGATGAGATGTTGCTCCTTCTCTGCTTTTAACTGTCAGGTAGGGTTTGCGAAGAAACATAACTTGACTTGATTGTTTATTTGTCTGTCTTCTGTACAGGTACTATGCAGACATTGGAAAAATGCCAGCTATCAGTGACCAGGACATGAATGCCTATCTCGCAGAGCAGTCCCGTATGCACATGACTGAATTCAATGCGATGAGTGCCCTCAGTGAAATCTACTCCTATGTTAGCAAATACAGCGAGGAGGTAATTGTTCCATTGACTGAGATGCCAGAGATAGCAGATACCAAACACTGGCATAGTCTGTTTTGTTTGTTAGAACATCAGGAACGGGACTTGGCCTTCAGGACAGCTCAGCCATTGAATTAGGCCATGGCTGATTTGCAGTTCCATTCCATTTCCTGACCTTTGCACTTAACCACCTTTATAACTTTACCAGATGGAAACCTACCCCAGTCTTGGAAGTTCCAATTCTTCCCCTATAATTCAATTTTAGGGAAGAAAGTTCCAAATACCAATGACTTTTTGAGTGATAAAACATTTCCTGATTTCCTTTCTGAATGATTGGATCTAATTTTTATCCCCTTCTGCTTGATTTCCTCATTGGAGGAAATTGTTCATCAGTACCTGCCCTTTCCTGCTCCTATGATGCTGCTTGACCTGCTGTGTTCATCCAGCCCCACGCTTGTTATCTACAATACCCTTTACTAGTTTACCCCACTAAGTCTCCTATACTCAAAGGAATATCTGCCAAGTTTATGCTACCTGCTTTCATAATTTGACCCTTGAAGGCCCAGTGTCATTTTGTCTTATTTTTCTACAACTCAAGACAATATGCAAGTGTTGTAAATTGAATTGTTGAGGGCACATCTAGAATTGCCAAGTAAAGATCTTTTATTTTTAAATTTGAGAACCTAATTGAACATAAGAGTGAGGAGGAGGATTATGACATCTGTTCCATTGAGTTTGCTCCACCAATCAATAAGATCATGGTCATTTGGCCGATTGAACCTGCTCCACTTAGCAATATGATCATGGTTGATATGATGGACCATGGTCATGCTCCACTCTTCCTGTCTGCTCCTTTACGCATGCCTTCCTGAGAACAAACTGACACCCATTGTGCAAAACATTTCCTCCATATATTCAGATGGTGGCTCCTTCTACATGACTTCTTTCATACAATCCCTACAGTGTGGAAAGAGGTCATTTGAGCCATCGGGCCTGCACACACCCTTCAAAGAGCATCCCATCCACATCCACACCCCCATGTACCCCATCCCCATAACCCTGCACTTACCATGGCCAACCAACTGAGCATGCACATCCCTGCACACTACAGGACAATTTAGCATGGCCAATCCACCTAACCTTCACATCTTCGGACTGTGGGAGGAAACTGGAGCACCTCGACGGAAACCCACAGAGACAGAGGGAGAATGTGGAATTGAAGTTGGGTCCCTGGAGCTGTGAGATAGCAGTGCTAACCATTAAGTCACTGTGCCACCCCTATCTTTCAAGAGAAGATTGTGGACATGAAAAGCATGGGCCTGCTTTTTTGTCCCACCTCTACTGGAGTGAGAGGGGGTGGGGTTGGGGAGAAGAGAGTTTGCGTATGGTGTTGAGATAATTACATTTACTTGCTGTTGCTCTGTTACTGTTCCTGATCTCTTGGACCGCACTAGATAGTCTTATGGAGTTGGGGAGGAAATTCCCATAGTTTCCTGAATTATCCAATTCACTCAGCAGTTCTTCCTGTTTTTACTGCCTTGTAACATTACAAACAGTTAGGGAAGAGTAGCGTAGTCTAATGGATACAACAGCATTGATAGACCTGATGATTCTTTTATCATAGATAAAATTGTTCATCCAGCCCCATGCTTGTTATCTCGGATTCTTTTATCATAGTTGGGTCTTTTATTACAGTTGGGTTCATATGCCCAGTACAAAGTTGCAGGGTGGCACAGGTTTGAAAGGAGCCAGAGGGAAGCACTGACTGTGGCCATCTTAACAAGAGGTTCGAGATGAACACCAGTCACTAGACTAATTGTCAGCTTTTGTATTTGGAGGAAACTGTATTGGAAATGCATTTACCATCTAACTATGGCAAATTACATAGCACAGCCAGCACAGAATAGACTATTTAGCCCCGTGTTCTTGTGCTGTTATGTTCTTTGTTCTGAAATGAGTGGTTAGATCCCTCAATCTATGCTGCCCCACACCCAACCAATGGCTATATCCCACACTTTTAGTCAGATGTGCCTTAAATCATCTAGTAATGGCCAACCTGGAACTACTCCCCCACAAACATGCCAAAGTGTAACATTCTCACCACCGAGATCAGCTAACTCAATACAGTGCACTATCAACCAGGGGCAGGGACAGAAATCACAGGATCCAGTTGTTGGGCCCATATGTACTCACCTGCCCAGGGCCCTGCTATTGATGTATCCCCATTAAATATGTAAGAATTTTATGCTTTTGTAAAACATTGTTGAACTCAATACTAACATCCCTCTTTCTGTGCTTACATCCACAGGTAGTTAATACGCTAGAATGTGAAGAGCAGTCTAGGAGACAGCGATTAGCGTACAAACTTGAACAGGTGATTGCCCTCATGTCCATAGAAAGCTGAGTGGCACAACCAAGGGACGCTGGGTAAAAGAAGCCAAGCTGTGCCTGACTAAAGATGGTCACCTTTCAAGTGCAAGTTATGATTGGTTACAAGCAAAGTCACCTTGATCATCTATCTTTTACCATTATCTCTATCTGTTCATCTTCTCGTCTCTCTTGTACTCTCTCTCTCTCTCACCCAGAATATTATTGGATATATCAAAAGGTCAGTGAAAGGTTAAATCTACGCAAATCACCTCATGGTTTTTTAAGAAGTAAAGCAAACATCACTCATATAGAAAAAAAAAATTGGCGAGGGACTAAGACACAGTGGTTTTCTCAGCCATCATCTGCAGAGGAGCTTGACAGTGTTCATTCTTGCTGTTGAAGTCCAAAGAACCAGGAAAGACAGAAAATCTTCACATTCTGTGGGAGATTGCCAGCAATTTCCTTTGGGACAGATTGATATCTGATATGGCTTCAGCCAAGTATTTGCCTTGCAGTATTTTGCTGGGGTAGTTGGGGGGGGCGGTGGGAAGATCTTTGATCGAAATGTGATCCGTAAGACAATAGTATAGTTTCTTATTCAGTTGATTTCATGGTGAGAGGTGGCAGGCCTATGAGAAACAAAAATGTATGCATGAGTATTGCAATTTATCTGGTGTAAGACTGCAGGGGAGGGGAAAGAAAGTCTCACAAAATGGTGGAGGGCTGATCTCAACAAAGGGGTTGGGGCTGAACTTATTCCAGATCTGTAGAGGGGCTATGGTGCAGGGAGAGGAACAATCACACACAAACAAATAAAGGTACTATAAATCCGAATCCTTGTGCTCAGCATTGAGGAAAAAACTTGTAGGTGATCATGTGCAACCAATTCCAACAAATGGACACATTCAATTTTCACCAGATTCTGGCGGCATTCCGGAACTCTGGGCCTAATGGAGAACGAGAAAAGGACATTTGGTTTGGAAACAATGGATTGTCCCAGCCAGCAAAGACCAAAGGATTTCAGTGCTGTTCAAAAATAAGTGCCACTGTGGAATAAAAAAAGGAACAATTTATTTACAGACGTCTACCTAATGTGTGAGGCTCCGTGAGAAAAACGTACGAAACAAAAACCACATACGACAAGCTGGCTTCAAACGAGCATTCCTCTTTATTTGCACAGGAAGACGCACAGATTGACAAACTGTGAATTTTATTTATAGCAGAACAAGATGAAAAAGGAATTATGAAAGCAACAACATGATTTGCACGTGTTAGATGTAGGAGGAGCTAGAAACTCGAGGAGGGGTGGTGGGGGTAGGGGAGAGAGTTGAAGTCAGGTCTTGAGTCATCTCATGGTCGGTACTGAAATACTCTAACACAGGAGCCTCAACCTCCCCCTCCCACAAGGATGTGTATCAGATGGACATGAATATCATATTATTGTGAAATCTGAAGCTGCCCACTTACTCATTCAGCTCCGATAAAGATTTAAAGGGAATAAAATAAAAAGAAGCTTTTTCTTTTGCCTTGAACTGTGCCAGACTTGTGATGTGAATGTGATTGGCTAGCCTTGGCAATGACCCGGGCTACCTGGCTACTAGTTTTCTTTTCAATAATTTTTGTTTTTTATTTAAAACAAGAAACGCATGTCATATGATTTTGCGGCAACAAAGAACAGCAATGCCATGATTGTGGATGTGTCAGTTTTGAATTTTTAAAAAAATTTTCCTTTTTGCTCGAGAATAGCGTGTCCAACCTGAATGGATTGTAATGCAAACATCTCTCCATTAAAATCGGCAACACAAGAATAGAAGATTTGTAACAACCTACCCTTAGAAATCAGTGTTAGGAAACATCAAGACAAAGCGACATAGGTTTTTATCCTAATTAATGACTGTAATTAAATATACTACTTAAACAAAGAAATCAAATGAGTTGATAAAAACAAGCTTCAGTACTTTGTTATATCAATTGTATACCTGTGTATGTAAATATGATGCACTCCTATTTTGCAGTTCAGAACAAAAGTTTACTATTTGTAATATAGAATAAAGTTTATTAAAAAAAAGTGTTTATAACTTCCTAATGTTTCATACAGACCCCAGGGCATTACCCATATTCAGTCAATTACATTGGGTCTGCAATGCAACATCCATTGTCAGGGATACTGATTAGCCGTGATTTAATGAGTCAAATTTTGTTCAGTCAAATCTTCACAGTGCTATCTTAGGATCTAGAATGTTAGATCATTTAAAGAACACAATACGTAGAAAACCAAGGGTAAGAAAATAAAAGGCATGATCCCAGGTTTGAACTGAAACACCAATATAAACTTCAAAAAAACCCACAAACATAAACAGTAATGACTAAGTAGATGCACTGAACAAGTAAAAATTATTCAATACCATCTACATGGTATATATAATTTGATGTTAATGATTTAACATGAAGTTAATGTGAGTTAACAGACAAACTGTGGTTGATTAACCTGTGGACTGTACATTACGTGGTCAATGCAGTTAGGGCAGATTCCATCCTGATGTTAGTGATACCATGGGTCACAAAATTTCATTAAAACTTTGTCTGTTTTACAAGGCGTTCTAATTTTTCACTTTCAGAGGTATTGACTTGAAATGCCCTCAACCTTTCTGTCTCAGACAACGTCAATGACTGCTCATTTCCAGTAGCTAAATCTCTTCTCCCGAGACTGAGTTCTTCAGAACTTGGAAGGCTTTTCCCAAGCATTTAATTATGGGGACAATTTCAGCTTTTGTCAAACAGCGAGCTTTGCTGAGCAGGCACTGCATCTCTTTAAACTTCAACCTTTTTCAGCTAAATGAAGTAAGTAGTGTTGTAGGATTCCTTCACCCCATTCTCAGCTTCACTGAACAATCAGTGCAGCATAGTGACATTCCCTGCACTAACTGCCTGTAATCTGATAACAGATTCCAGTGCTCCTTAGCCACTCTTATTCACCCCTCTCTCAGTTTCAAATTGCAACTAACGTCTCCCAGCAAGTGATAAATTTAATCCAGAGAAATTTTTAAAATTCCTTCACTCATCTCTGTGGTGACCTTCCCTCCTGTGACCTGATGTTTAAGGCTTATTGAATGTTTTAAACTAATGTAGCTGTAACACCTTCTGGACTGCTATTACTGCATACTTTTCAGCTACTGCATCTTTAGCTAAGTAAGCCATGTTGTTTTTATAGCTCCAGTTTTTCTACTCTAATTCATGAAAGAAACATGGGTGTCCCTCTAAATTGCTGTTTGTTTTAGGTATATGGCAATTGTTAAAGCCCAACGTTTAAATTAGCTTACCTTCCCAACTGTTTTCCTTTCAAAGCAATATAACCCCAACCTTTTAAGTGTTCTAGAGTTAAAAGTGTTTTTATCCCATTCATCCCAACTTTTGCAGTTAAATTTACGTTCCTGAAACTAAAAGAAGGACAGTACAACACATGAACTACATTTTCACAACTAGACTATGCTGGGGGATTATGTGATGCTCACAGCAAGTGGGCATGATAGTGGAGGGTTTACAACCATCAGCTATTTCCCTTCAGTCTCCCACTTGTCTGTTTCTGAGCTGGTTTTCTGGTGCCACCTCTGCCTCTGCTCCAGTGGTTGAACCCCTCTGTTCTTCTGCTTTCGTCCACGTAATTCCCCCATTCACTCCCCATCTCAGTGTTTTCCTTAAATTGTTTCAACACAGGGTGATGTGAGTTGATGTATTGAGTAAAGGAGCCAGCTGAGGTTGCAAGCTGCTTTTAGGGTGGAGTTTACAGGATAGGTGTGACCTTTAGGGCTACTTTTCATTTCCCGTATAATACATTCATGCTTTGTCTACCTTTTTCCTTTCAACGATTTTCCAAATTCCCCAAAACCTGTTCCCTTTCCTACCATCTGCCTGTACTACTCACAAACAAAGCTTTTCACTGTACTAGGTACACGTGACTACAATAAATCAAAGCAAATGAAATCAAATCTACCAGGCCCTCACTATGAATGCTATCCCTGCACTTCCATCTCGTTGGATTGTCACTTACTTGACCCTTATCTTTCCATCTACATCCATTTACTGATCCAAAAGTGAGTTGGTGAGACAATGAAATCACAGCTGTTTCTCAAAGGCAGCATTTTGTGCCATCCATGATCACACCACCATTAAATTATCTAAGGTCATGGTGCCCCATATCAAGCAAGGAAACCCAGCAAATCTGGCTGAGGGCTGGGGTTGGGCAAGTAGGAAAGGGGCTTATTTTCAGGCCTCCTGGACTCAATTGAGGCACAAACCCAAATCCAGAATCTCCTCACTTTAACCCTCTTACACCCAGCCTCCTGACTCCATCATCCCCATTGCTCACCCTCCAAAACCCTCCACCTCTCTCAGCGACACCTTCATTCCCAGACTTACCTGAACTTCTCAGTGCGGTGAGACTGATGTGATGTCCTTCTCACTCCTGGTGTTAGAGCTGCTAGCAGTTCAGTTGGCCAGATCTTATGCAGAACATCCCCCAGGAAAGAGGGTGGAAAATCTTGCCTTAAATCAACTACTGTTACTCCCAGCAGGGCAGCTTTCAGTCCTGTGGATGGTGTTCTCTCCACACCCTACCACAACAAATGACTTTTTAAGCTATGGGTGGGTGGGAACAGCAGTGTCCACAAAATACAGCCCGTAATTAGTTTCAAAGAAATTAACTTAGAATGAAAGGGGAAACGATCCATCTCCCTTTCTCTTTCTTTTTGCTATCAATTCTTCTCTCAAAGCAGTTAGAATTGAACTCTATCTTAAAAGTGTACAATTTTTGTTTTGCCCGGTGAAGTTGTTAATATTCTCCGTCTTCCGCTGAAACTGCAGATACCTCTGGAGTAAAATGTTTGCAGTTAAACTCAGAAACCCAGGAATTATTGTCAATGATTTTACATTTTTTCAGAGGGGATACTGTTGAGTTCCTTCCAGTCTGTAATCAATTAGAAATCACTGAGCTGAAGAGAATTTCCTCTGTTATATTATTAGTCCCAATGCAAAAATCCTTGGGAAAAGTTATAGATTGATAAATGGCTTGTAACTTGGTATTTAAACAGGATATTAAATTCATAGTAAATGGTGAACACCCTCTTCTGGGTAAACTTCTCTTGTTTTTAAATTTTTAAAAATAGTTTCTTTATGGTGTCATAGTAGCTTCTTTCATCCCACATGGAGTTGGTTAGCTTGGATGTCTGGTTTGTAATGCAAAGTGATACTAACACTTTGGGTTCAAGTCTCAGACCAGCTGAGGTTATCATTAAAGGACTATCCTTCTTAACCTCTCAGGTTAAAACCACCACTAGTCATCTCTCTCCAATGAGACAGCAGCCCAATGGCCTGGTAAAACTAGGCTGATGTTGCCTTTTAACCAAGCCCACATGTATTTCCCAATTGTCTATTGCAGTAAATATAAACTTTGAAATGAAGATTGAGAATTAGAAGTCAAAATAAGTGTTATTTTTCCAGGGGTCCTTTTGAGATTTTCTTGGGCTACCTTTGATTTCCAGTGGCTACTTTTGATTTATGAGGTACTGCAATCGTTTCTGTATTTATGTTGCCAGATGGAGTAATTGGACCCTCACAGAGTCAAGATTAGAGGTATTCACAAATATTCTCAATGCTGAAAAACACTCCATTCAACTTAGAGTCAAAACACACATGTAAAGCATTAATTTCCTTTACATGACAGTATTCATAGAACACAAAGGCATATGTTAATAAAGGCTTTTCTTTTCAAAATAACTCACGCACTTCCACATATGATAAAGCATCACCCTTAATACATCATACACAGATTAGTGGAGTCATAGCTAATACATTTGTGCATCACGTGCACATAGCTGGAAAATTTTAACCAGGCATTTGCAACTTGGATGTCAATCTCAGTTTTAAATCTAACATTTGATAGTGTTTGTTACACTAGGATATGTTTCTATAACTATAGTATTTCCTGAACCTGCACAACCCCAAACCAAAGATTCCATATTCGTTTGCAAAAAACAGATCACGACCTCAGGTGTTTCAAGTTTTCTTGGATCTCAGTTGGCTGAGTATCCCTTTGTTGACAAGTTTAAAATACTCTCCTTTGCAGCCTTCCTCTCCCATCCCCAAACCTTCTTGCATTCTTATTATCCCTGCTCCCTCATGCAGCCCCCTTCTCTCCTTACACCTTGAATTGAATATCCTTTATTGTCACGTGTATTCAATATAAAATACAGTGAAAAGTGTTACCATCACTGTGCATAAGCGCCATTCACATTAACTTAGAATAAAGTAGAAAAAAAAAGGATAAATTAAAGAAATTCCAAACTTTCCTTCTTCACTGCTACAGCGTGCCCCTGTCAGAGTCCTGCTCCAGGCTTCCCAGCCCATGCCATGCCACCGAGAATGTCCCTTGGCCCCTCCATTGCTCCAGGACTTGGCCCCAATGCTCCAGCGACACGACCCCTCCATTGCTCCAGACCTTGCCCCCTCTGACGGTCCAGCGATGCGGCCCCTCTGTTGCTCAGGGGACGCGCCCCCCTCAAACTATGTTTGCATTTACTTCCTCCACTCCACAACCATCTTACATTATTCTTCTCCAACTCAAACTCCTGAACCTACCTCCTCCATTTTTACACTTCCTGAAGGCACTTTCTCTCCCCACCCTTTCTCCTGTCTACTTTTCCCGCACATACCTCTTAGAGCCTCCTTTATGCCTACATCCATCTTACAGCCTACATTTTCTCCCATCCCCTTCTTGTTGCCTCTTTCTCCTTTTCCAAACACCCTTACTGCCAACACCACCTCCTCCCACCCTCTCCTCTCCCCTAGCTCTCCTAGCATTTTTTATTTGCTGGATTACTGTACGTGAGAATACTTAAAATTGATTGACTGCTTATCCTGTTGACATCGCTGCTCTGATAAGTTGGAGATTTCCTTGACTTGGCTCAAGATTCAAACTGACTTTGGGAAAAGGGATATCCATATCACAGAGATTGTTAGATTTATGTGTGGGATCATTCCTTTCAAGTCAGTGATGAGCATCTTTGCTTGATGACTGACTGAGAAATTCAACCTGTTCTCATGAGATTTTTCAAATTGGCAACAGAACTAATTGGCTTCAAAATTCAATTGGTACTTTTTCAAACTAACACCACAAAAAGAATTATAGATGTTTTCTACCCTCTATTCCTTTCTAACGGGCTCAATTTTTCTCTCTTGCCACCTCTAATCCCAATCTCTTTCTCAAACCTTGTCTCTCTGATCCAGTCTCTCTCTCGCTCTCTCTGACAGCTTCTCTAACCCCAATTTCTTTGTCTAACTCCCTCAAATGTTTGTACACAAACAAAGATGACAACAGATTTGTCGGTATTACATCAAAACAATCTTCATTCTTGCGATGTGGGCATTGCTGGCAAGACCAACATTTATTGCTCCTTTTCTAATTGCCCTTGTGAGGGTGCTGCACCTTCTTACAATCCTGCAGTCCACGTGGCATTGATGCATGGATAGAACTGTTGCAAAGGGAGTTCTAGAATTTTGACCCTAGTTCTAAGTCTGGATGGCATGTGACTTATAGCGTCATAGAGTCTTAGAGATATACAGCATAGAAACAGACCCTTCGGGCCAACTTGTCCATGCCAACCAGATATCCTGCATAAGTCTAGTCCTATTTGCCAGCATTTGGTCCATACCCCATAAACCCTTTCTAGTCATTTACCCATCCAGATGCCTTTTAAATGGTGTAATTGTTCCAGCCTCCGCCACTTCTTCTGGCAGCTCATTTCATACACGCACCACCATCTGTGTGAAAAAGTGGCTCCTTGGGTCCCTTTTAAATCTTTCCCCTTTCACCTTAAACCTATGCCCTCTAGTTTTGGGCTCCCCCACCGCAGGGAAAAGACCTTGTCTATTTATCCTATCCATGCCCCTCATGATTTTAGAAACCTCTATAAGGTCACCCCTCAGCCTCCAATGCTCCAGAGAAAATAGCCACAGTCTGTTCAGCCTCTCCCTATAGTTCAAACCATCCAACCCTGCCAACATCCTTGTAAATCTTTTCTGAATTCTTTCAAATTTCACAACATCCTTCCTATAGCAGGGATCCCAGAATTGCATGCAGTATTCCAATAGTGGTCTAACCAATGTCCTGTCCAATAAAGACAAGCATACCAAACACTTTCTTCACCAGCTTATCTACCTGCAACTCCACTTTCAATGAACTATGAACAACTTGGGTGGGAACGTGGAGAGGTACACACTATTGAAACCATGAATCCTTAAAGTGATGGATGGTGACCAATGACACTGAATGTGTAATCATTAGTGAACTTCCCCATTTCCGACCTTATGATGCAGTGAAGGTCAGCAATGGAGTAGGTGAAGGTGGTTAGGTCCCAGACACCACTGTGATGATCCACAACTGAGATGATTGAGCTCCAACAACTACAACCATTTTCTTCAATGTTAGGTAACGACTCCAGTCATTGGAGAGTCTGATCCCTGATTCCCATTGACTTTAATAATCTTTCCAGGGCTCCTTGATGCCTCATTTTTTACAAATGCCAGCTTACTATGTTGGGCAACGGCTACCAACCATTTCATCAACATTGAGCTATTTTGTTCACGCATGAGCCAAAGCTGCAAGTATTTTCTAACTAAATATGTTCAACAATGTTATGACACACCTCTGAAGCAGGTGGGACTTGAACGCAGGTCTTCTGGCTCAGAGGTAGAGACACTACCATTGTGTCACAAGAGACTTTGAGCCAAGGCTGTAATAGATCAAAAGCTATTAGGCTCTGATGGAACGTAAACTGAGCACTGGTGAATAGGTTATTGAGTGAGTGTTGCTTGATAGTGTTATTGACAAGCTCTTCTACCACTTTACTGATGGTTGAGAATGGTCTGGAGATGCAATTGGCCCGGTTCAATTTTTCCTGCTTTTTGTGAGCGGGGTGTACCTGGGCAATTTTCCACATTGTTGACTTGATGCCAGTTTGGTAAACACATCAGACCTACTTGGCTAGGAGTGTGGCTAGTTTTGGAGGGCAAGTCTTAAACACACAGCCAAGATGTTGCCAACATTCATAAATTTTGCTGTATTAAGTGCTGTGACCATTATTGAAGGTGGAGACGTTCAGTGTTCATGTTTTTATTCATTGTTCACAACTAGTCATTGTTGAGGTTGGTTGTCTCGCCGAGCTGGTTTGTTGTTCCGCAGACATTTCATTACCGTGCTTGGTAATATCCTCAGTGCAGCCTCTGATGAAGCGTTGGTGTGTTTTCCCGCCTGGTTTTTAAACTCTGGGGTCCGTTGCGATGGACTGCCTCACTTCCGGGTTTCCTCCGTAGTGGAATGTACATGGGGTTGAGTTCAATCTGTTTATTAATAGCATGCTTCGTGAAGTTCCATGCTTCCAGGAATTCTCGTGCTTGTCTCTGCCTAGCCTGTCCCAGGGTCTTGGTGTTGACCCAGTCGAAGTTGTGGTTCTCCTTGTCCATGTGGATTGAGATGAGTGAGTATTGATAGTGTCTTTTTGTAGCCAGTTGGTGTTCATGTACTCTTGTTGTTAGTTTCCTTCCTGTTTGTCCGATGTAGTGTTTCTTGCAGTCTCTGCAGGGGATCTTGTAGATGACACTGGTCCCGTCCAAGGCGGGGAGTGGGTCTTTAGTTCGGGTGAGCACTTGTCGTAGGGTTGCAGTGGGCTTGTGTGCCACTCTGATGCCCAGCAGTCGTAGAAGTCTTGTGGTGAGAAGTGTTCCTGATGTAGGGTAGTGTGATGAGTGTGTCGGGGCGTGTAGAATCTTTCTGATGCTGTTCCTGTAGGCATCATAGCAGACTCATAGCAGAAGCAGTGATGCAAAGACTGGAAAGGACTCCCCTTCCGCAAATCCAACCTAAACTATGGATACGCTACGTAGACGACACCTTTGTCATCATTAAACAGACCAAATTAGAAGAGACACATAAACTCATAAACAACACCCTCACCGGAATAAAATTCACCCGAGAGGAGGAGAAGAACAAACAACTCCCATTCCTGGACGTCATGGTGGAGCGCAAAACAAATGCGGAACTGCAAACGAAAGTACACCAAAAAGCCACACACACAGACCAGGTATTGAACTTCAATAATAACCATCCCAGCACACACAAACGAAACTGCATGCAAACACTATTTAAAAGGGCAACAACACACTGCAGCAACACGGAACTATGCTAAGAGGAGGAGGAATTCCTCTTCCAAAGATAATGGATATCCAAAGAACTGGCTCAGGAGATGCCTACAGGAACAGCATCAGAAATATTCTACACGCCCCGACACACTCATCACACTACCCTACATCAGGAACACGTCAGAACTCACCACAAGACTGCTACGACTGCTGGGCATCAGAGTGGCACACAAGCCCACTGCAACCCTACGACAAGTGCTCACCCGAACTAAAGACCCACTTCCCGCCGTGGACAGGACCAGTGTCATCTACAAGATCCCCTGCAGAGACTGCGAGAAACACTACATCGGACAAACAGGAAGGAAACTAACAACAAGTGTATATGAACACCAACTGGCTACAAAAAGACAGGACCAATACTCACTCATCTCAATCCACATGGACAAGGAGAACCACGACTTTGACTGGGTCAACACCAAGATCCTGGGACAGGCTAAGCAGAGACAAGCACGAGAATTCCTGGAAGCATGGCACTCCACGAAGCATGCTATTAATAAACACATTGAACTCGACCCCATATACATTCCACTACGGAGGAAACCCGGAAGTGAGGCAATCCATCGCAACGGACCCCAGAGTTTAAAAACCAGGCGGGAAAACACACTGACGCTTCATCGGAGGCTGCACTGAGGATGTTACCAAGCACGGTAACGAAATGTCTGTGGAACAACAAACCAGCTCGGCGAGCCAACCAACCCCAACACCCACAACCCGAGCTACAGATCTACTCCAAAAGCTTAACAACCAGTCATTGTTGCCTAGGGCATGACTGTGGAGACTTTCATCTGATTCATTTATGCAAGATCACTCGGTTTTGTCTATAGCATGCTGCTTCCAGCATTTAACATACATGTAATCCTGGGTTATAGTATTACAATAGCTCAATTGCTTAGTGGTCATCACTGCGGCCTCCCAGGACCCAGGTTCAATTCCCACCTCAGTCTGCAGTTTGCACATTCTCCCCGTGTCTGCGTGGGTTTCCTCCGCGTGTTCTGGTTTCCTCCCAGAGCCCAAAGATGGGCAGGTTAGATGGACTGGCCATGGGAAATGCAGGGTTACAGGGATAAGATGGGGGGTGGGCTGGGTGGATGAGCCTGCATGGGATGCTGTTTAGAGGGTTGGTGTGGATTTGATGGGCTTTTCACACTGTGGGGATTCAACGGAAAGTGGGTAGCTCATTCATAGGTGTGTCTATTGATGCTGTTGGCTCACATTTCTGCATCAAAGCAAAGTTGGTCCCTGGCTCAACAGTAACGGTAAACTGAGGCCCATGAGGTTACAGACAGGGGTTGAAGGCAATTTTGCTGCCCCAGCTTTTGAGCTGTTTGGACCTGTTATGAGTCTATCTCAGGTAATATGGTAATGATGCCATACAACACAATGTTGTCCTCTGTGAGAACATTATTTCATCTTCACAATGACCATGCAGTGGTCAGTCTTGCCACTGCTGTTATCAATAGATTCATCTGCAATGAAAAGATTGAGGCAAAGTAGATAATTTCTCTTCCCAATTTAGCTCCATTCAGTGTAAGGGGTGCTTACAGTAAAAAAAACCTACCATGTCCAGCCACACTTCCCTTAACCCAACCCAAAGGAATGTTATGGAAATAACACCGAGGAAAGTGCTATTAATTCTGAACGATAATCTCATCACAGCCTTTGTTCAAACAAGAACAATGACTGAATTCAAGAGGAGAACTGAGAGTAATTGTCCTCGACATCAAGGCTGTATATTACCGAGTGTGGCCTCTGGAGCCCTGGTAAAATTGAAGTCAATGAGAATCACAATGAAAACTGTCCACTGGTTGGAGTTATAACTAGCACATCTTCTTTTGTGGTAGTTATAACTGTAACCAGTGAAGAATTTTTGGATTTGAAAATCTCAGTCCCAGGACACCACTGTTGGAGTTCCACAGGGTAGCATCCTATATCTAACTATTGCAGCTGCTTGGTCAATGATCTTCCTTCCATCATAAGGTCAGAAGTGGGGTTGTTCGCTGATGACTATACCATGGTCAACTCCATTCCACAGATACTGAAACAAAGCCATATGCTTTCAAAGGGTATCAGGAGAAAGCAGGAACGGGCACTGAGTTAGCTGATCCGCCAAGATCGTAATGAATTGCAGAGCAGGTTTAACAAGCTGAATTAAAATATAGAACAGAATGAAAGATGCTCCATGTGCACAAGTTGTTATTTAAGAGTCAGAGCAAGTTAACTTTCTCGCACATTTCATGCAGATCAAACTGCATCAATATTCTGAGAGGTAGAACTGCTCAAAAATGAAATAGCTTTTGATTTCAATGATATATTAATAGGTGCTCTGAATTCCCATGAAATCATACCACTCTTTTCGCCCACTGAGACAACATTTCACATTACTTCAGTGCATTGTAGAGGGACCAACCATGGAATAGGAGAAGACTATTTGCCTCCTCAAGTCTGCACTGGTTCCTGTGAAGAGCAACCCATTTACTCACTGCTGTCTTTCTCCCCTTCCATGTATGCATCCAATATCCCACTGGCAGCAACAATTAAATTGGTATCCATCACTCTATCGGGCAGTGGCAGTTCAAATGCTAACCACTCAACATAGTTTCCATGCTTCTATGTATGCCAAAAGACCTAAAAAACATTTAGGCTGGAGCTGAAAAGTGGCAAGTAACATTCATACCAGACAAGTGGCATGCAATGACCATTTCCAATGAGAATGTAACTGTCTCCTTTGATATCTAATGGCATTAGTATCATTGATGCCCCATTATAGCCAGTTTGAGGATGACCATGCAGTTAAAAAACTGAAAATTCTGAAAACAGACTTGAGGAGGCAAATAGTCTTCTCCTATTCCATGGTTGGTCCCTCTACAATGCACTGAAGTAATGTGAAATGTTGTCTCAGTGGGCGAAACGAGTGGTATGATTTCATGGGAATTAATTCAGAGCACCTATTAATATATCACTGAAATCAAAAGCTCTTTCATTTTTGAGCAGTTCTACCTCTCACAATTTTGATGCAGTTTGATTTGCATGAAATGTGCAAGAAAGTTAACTTGCTCTGACTCTTAAATAACAACTTGTGCACATGGAGCATCTTTCATTCTGTTCTATTATAAAATTCGGCCTGTCAAACCTGCTCTGCAATTCATTACGATCTTGGCGGATCAGCTAACTCAGTACCCTGTTCCTGCTTTCTCCTGATAACTCATTTCCTGACTCCACAAAACACGTCCACCATCTACAAGGCACATGTATGAAGTATAATAGAACCCTTACCTGGATGAGTGCAGCTCCACAACACTCAGGGAACTTGACACTAGTCAACACAAAACAGCCCACTTGATTGGCACTCCATCCACCTCCTTCAAGAATCACTCCTTCCATCAGTGATGCACAGAGTCAGGATATACTTCATACAAGATGCACTGCAGTAACTTGCCGAGACCTCTTCAACTGTAACTTCTAACCTTGTACCCCCTGCTATTCGGATGGACAAGAACAACCGATGCATGGGGACACAACCACTTTCAAGTTCCCCTCCAAGCCACAAACCTTCCTGACTTGGAACTATCCTACCATTCCGTGACTGTTGCTAAGTCCAAAATTCTGAAGCCTCCTTCCTGACACCTCTGTGGATAGAACGCACATGGACTACAGCAGCTATTCAAGAAGGCAACTCATCAACCACCTCTCTAGACCAATAGTAACTGGAAACAAATGCTGGTCTTGCCAGCAAATTCCGTATCCCATGACAGAATTTGATCAAAGATAATTTTATTCATACCTGTTTATTGCTGGTATAAAGATGACCTAAACTTTGTTGCAGATTCCTTCTGAACGTATTACCACTTGCCAAGTGGTTTGCAGAATGCACATAATCCCAGCTACATTGTATAGCTTGCCACTGCATAGCTGCAATACACCACTGGCCTATGCTGTGTGTGACACAGAAAAATAATTATCTGTAATTATACGACTTAGCAACTCATAAATCCAGCAAAGCTGCAATCATTCAGTGTTGATTAGTGTTAGGCTCTAAGCAAATAACAGTATCACAGGGAGATTGATTGAGACACACAGGCTCAGTGGAACACAATGGAGGCAGCACAGATGATGTGCCAGTGATGGATTGGTCAATTGGACCTCGTGTAAAATGTAGGATGTGCAAGGAATCTTAATACAGATTCATCCTCTGAAGATTTGGCGCTAGAACTGATGGGCCTTAAAACCCACCAGGAGGAATTGATGGCCTTGAGTCTCTGTAGGTGTTTGGAAGACAATCACAGGGGAATCATCCTGATCAGACCCCAACTATTTCTGAATAGTTCTTTGCTTCTTTCACGTTTTCACAGATTTTGACATCCAGACACATCCCATGAAAGAATTTTCTTCCTGGATAACAAGAACATAAGATATAGAGCTGAATTAGGCCATTCGGCCCATCAAGTCTGCTCTGCCATTCGATTCTGGCTGATGTTTCTCAACCCCATTCTCCAAACTTCTCCCCATTCAGTCCATTTGATCTGAGGGAAGCTGAATGTTCTGTTGCTTTCACCTTTCACCAATGGATCCTGTGAAATGATCAAGAGCAAGCTTCCTGGCTCATGGTACCAATCCCTTGTCCAACGACATTGAGGACGTCTGGTGACATTCTCACTGTCACTCCATTCAAGATAAGTTAGCTCAGGGTTCAGCCTTCAGGGGCCACATTTGTATTTTTCACTCTGTATTCACTTGCCTCTTCAATCATTCAAAACAATTCGAGAATTATGATTGGTCATGAACAGGTTGGTAGGCGAGTTGAGAGTTGAAATTGACTGTTGCCCACTTTAGGGGAAGTAAAAATCCACAAGAAAGGACAATTAATCAGACAGCTGACAAATCCAGGACACACGAAAACAATCCCATTGGATCACTACAGTCTCTGAACAACTTGGAGATTCTCAATAACAAAATGGGGTGTCGGAAGATGAACTGAATTTGGTTTTTTAAATTAATGAGGAGCCAGGTTAATTTTTTCCTTTGAATCCATGACTTAATGTCACAGAAATTTCCAGTTTATCTGATTTTTCAAATGGTACACAGTTTAATGAGACGAAAGCTGGTGCCAAGTTTAATGAAATTCATTTGAAAAAGTTTAGACTTAAGTTATCAAGTAAAAGACCAAAGTTTAAGGAGATAAGTACAGATTGCAAATTCTAGCTAAATGTACTGTCTTTTGAAAGGCTTGGAGTTTTTTTTATTTTATTCACTCTCAACGTGCTTCAATATTTTTTTCAACCAGCTTCAAAAACACTTGCAGGGCAGCTAGCCTTATCTAACAGTAAAGAAGTGATGCTCAAAGAGGTTCAGCTCCTCTGAGAACAATTGTCCAGTCCCTTTTATCTGTTCAATTCCATTCCACCTCTGAAATCTTTCAGGCAGCATATGCATTTTAAGTTAAGCATGTAGATTTACTGGCAAAGTAGTAAGGAAAAGTAGAACAATTCCAGAATATCCTTAAAGACATATTACCCAGATGTGGGAATTACATGAGTCTTTGGAGTCAGGTTGTTTGTGGCAAGGTTATCTAAGGGCATTAAAATTGAGGAATATTCAATGCGTGTTATATAAATGGAACAGAAATATAATTCCTGGTTAGAAATTATTGCTGAAGATATCATAGAGTGGTTCTGGTGCAAAAAAAGACTATCAGAGAAAAACGTTGACACTGAGACAGTGGAGGTGCTGGTGTTAAACTGGGGTGGACAAAGTCAGAAGTCACATGACACCAGGATATAGTCCTTCGTCAGGCGGTGTGGTAAGACAGGTGAGGTGACATCAGAGCAGGCAAATCTTTGGTCAAAGAGGCAAGAACTAAGGAGTGCAGTAAAAGTGGAAAGATGAGGGAGAGATGCAGAGAGATTTTGAGCTTGGTTGTTCATTAACATTGAAGAGGTACAAAAGGCAGCATTCGAGCAGCATCGATTTCTTCAAGAGCTGGAGACGATGACAGAGATCTGAAAGCGTGAAGCCAGGCTGGGATTTGAAAACAAGGATGAGAATTGTACAATCTTTGCTTCTTGGCTTCCAACAACTATGGTGGCTATTCAATGCAAATAATTAGAGGAGGGATAATTTGCCACTCACTTGTGGTAATTTTGATCTCATGCAGAAGTGTAAAATGGATGACAATAAATGGATGATAAGAAAATAACACCAAGGGAGTGTATTTTACAGCTGACCTCTGACCTGGCAATCAGGGATACAATCATAGGGTGGTACCGTGGCTCAGTGACTAACACTGCTGGTTCACAGCACCAGGTTCCATTCCAGCCTCGGGCGACTGTCTGTGTGGAGTTTGCACATTCTCCCTGTATCTGTGTGGGTTTCTGCCGGGTTCCCTTTCACAGTCCAAAGATCTGCGGGTTAGGTGGATTGGCTGTGCTAAATTGCCCAGAGTGTCCAGGGATGTACAGGGATTAGCTATGGTAAATGTGGCATTATGGGGATAGGCGGGATGTTCTTTGGAGGGTTGGTGCAGTCTTGATTGGCCAAACGGCCTCTATCTCCACTATAGGCCTCTATGATTCTATGACAGGTGGAATATTATAGGGGTCTAAGTGACATAACCAATGGTGAGATATGTGGCAGAATCAGACCTGAAGATTTACCTCAACAGTGGGAGCATTTTGCTATTATACATTTACCGAGTGGTGAGGCAACATTTTTCACCAGGCAGCAGTAAGTTGCCAATTAAGGGGGTTATTGCTTCTTAAATACCTGGTTAATGCCACAACTCAACACATTGGCATTCATGTTCCCTGTACTCCAAAAACCACGATGCCATTCACACGTACCCAAAACAATGTAAGATTCAGCCTCTCATTTTGTTAATGCTTTACACTTGCTTTGTGATCCCAAGCTCTTCCCATACCTCACCGTATTTTCTGAATGGTTGCCTCTCTTATCAATGTTTATTGTGTTCCTCATATAATAATGCTAAAGGAAAATTGCAACCAAGAATCTTTAGGAACAGGGAATAGGTCAGTTATTTCAATAACGTTGTTCCCACACATTATACAGTCTCATTTCATTTACCTCACTCTCCAGAAAAGCTGGAATGTTGAAGTAAAATTAATTATGCCTTATTTTTTACACATAACCAGCAACACAAATGAAAGAAGGGTCCAGGCCCAAAACATCAGCTTTCCTGCTCCCCGATGCTGCTTGGCCAGCTGTGTTCATCCAGCTCTACACCTTGTTAACATAAATGAAACTCATGTCCCAACCATGATAATAGAAATCGAGGCGTAGTGACTGATTTTTGTTCCACTTCTTTGTGCGATTAAAAAGGGCCAAAGTGTATGCATGGGTAAGGAATAATTGGTCAGGGTTGTGCTGTCTGCCAGGATTTGCCAATGTACACTGACTAGGCCCAAAACATCAGGAATTGCTACTTAGACAAGGCACAGAAGGGTTATCGGAACCCCGGAGCCTTTATCACAGCATAAAATAGCATGTTCAGGGAGGATGGACTGAAAATGGATAGGGAGAAAGGAAATATTCAATCAAGTGTCACTTTAGAATGACTTAGAGCTTGCCTGTCACTGCACAGGAAAGATAGGCCAATTTTAAAGCAATGAGAGCTCTGTCCTACCCTATAATAACTGATGTGGCTACAATGAGAGGTGTCACTGAGATGCACGCCTCAATCAAAAGCATTCAAATAGCTCAAAAACGCCAGCAGCAATAACATGAAGGCAAATGATGCTAGAGGAAGCCAGTGTTGGAAAAAGGAAAAGAAACGCAAGCCTGCAGATCTGGAAGGCTGGGTTCATATCCACTAAACATTTCAAACCTATGAACATTAATCCGTCCATATCTGATGTTTGCATACCAACAATGAAGATGTCTAGTGTTTTAACAAGATAAGGAATTCTGAAACAGGAGTTATTAAACACCAGAAAATCTGCATGACTTTGAGGAAGGAGAAGGGAAAGCGCAATTAATCAAGTTTGTGAGAGTTGATGCAGATATGCTAATCCACATGACTGTTTTATGTGCTACGCACAAAGGTTATTTGGCCCCTTAGGGTTACTCTATCTGGTATCAACACATGGTACAGCATGGGTGGCATGGTGGCTCAGAGGTTAACAATGCTGTCTCACAGGGCCAGGGACCTGGGTTTGATTCCACCCTTGGTTGACTGTGTAGAGTTTGCATGTTCTTCCTGTGTCTGCATGGGTTTCCTTTGGGTGCTCTGGTTTCCTCCAACAGTTCAAAGATGTTCAGGTTAGGTGGATTGGTCCTGCTAAATGGTCTATAGTGTCTAGGGATGTGCAAGTGAGGTGGATTAGCCATGGGAAATGTAGGCTTACAAGAATAGGGAAGTGGGTCTGGATGGGATGCTCTTCAGAGGCTCAATGTGGACTCAATGGGCTGAATGGCCTGATTTCACACTGCAGGGATTCTATGGTTATTTCTGCCATGCCATCTGCTGTGTGCTGTGAGGGTGTGCTTCCCATTCATTTTCCCACTATTTCCAAGGACCAGTGTACCTTTAAAAGAGGGTTTGCAATGCCAGACAGAACAACTTCAGTTGATGGGGCATCATTTTAAGTTGAAAGGCAGGAGGGTTAGAGGGGATTTGAGGAAACACTTTTTTTCACCCAGTGTCCGGTGGGATCTGTATTGCACTGCCTGCGAGGGTAGTAGAGGTATGAAACCTCACAACCTTTAATGGGCCAAGTGCTGGAAAATGGGATTACTATAGATAGGTTGGCACAGACTTGATGGGCCAAAGGGCCTCTTCTGTACTGTATGACTCTTCTGGTCTGGGTAAAATCATGCATTGTTACTTGTATCGCTAACGCCCTCAAACTCTTTCTTAAGAAATGTCAATCAGGCTGTCTTCGAAAAACAGAATCCTTGCAGAGTGGAAGCAGGCCATTCGGCCCATCAAGTCCACACTGACCATCCGAACAGCATTCTGCCCAGACCCAACTCCATCCGCCCACAACTTATCCCTGCATTTCCCATGGCTAATCCCATGGCTAATCAGCTTAGTCTGCACATCTCTGGAAACCAGAGCAACCGGAGGAAACCCATGCAGACACAGGGAGAATGTGCAAATTCCTCACAGACAGTAGCCCTGGGATGGAATCGAATGCAGGTCCCTGGCACTGTAGGCACCAATGCTAATCACTGAGCCACCATGCCGTCCATCCAGTAATTCTGAATCAACTTGTTCACATCTAGCATACATGGTTTGTTAATGTCCCAGAGAACTTTCCACTGATTGACCACATAAAAGCAATTTGTATCTTTAAATTTCTTTCAGCCCAGAAGCACTGGAGTTAATACTTTACGACATTACTACAGTAATATTCTGGGACTGAGAAGGATTCAGTTCCAACGATCAAAACAATCTTCCTTTGTCACTGCAGCAGCAGAGTCTTGCCTGATTTTTATTGACTTTTACCAGGGCTTGTCGATGCCACTCTTGATGAAAGGTTACTTTGATGAGTCAAGGGTGATCCCCTGCCCTCAGGTTCAGGTCTTTTGGCCGCGTTTGCAACAATGCCGTGATAAGATAAAGGACCAAGTGGCCTTGGCAGAACCTAAAACTGAGCTTCAGAGAGTACATTATTGGTGAGTAAGTGCCACTTGATTTCTCTGCTGATGATACCTTCTGTCACATTGCTAATGATCAAGGATAGACTGATGGGGTGATTATTGGTCGGGTCGGATTTGTTGTGCTTTTGCGTCCAGGACATACCTGGGCCGCTTTTCCCATTGCCAGGTAGATGTCAGTGTTGCAGCTGTACTGGAACAGTTTGGGCAGGGCTAGTGTAAGGAAAAGGGCCATTAATAAACTAATACAGAATAAAATCGCATGAGATTAACTCATCCAATGTTGACTTTGTCTCTTTAAAAAGGTATGAACAATTCTAAAAAGTCCCTAGTAATGTCAGAGTCCATTTGTTCAGATCTGTATGTTGATATTTCTAAAATGGTGGCGTCCACCTTGTGTATCTCCTTTATATCAGTATTTGAAAAGAGCAAGGCGATGACTCTCAGCAGAGTGTAAATTAAATTGCTGGACTTGAGGTGGAGGACAGCAGTGTTCATCTTGAACCTGTCCTATATTCATTGGTTAGGAAGGGTCAAATGGATGATTGACAGAGTGCAAACTATCACAAAGTAACAATAAGGTGTATTAACCTGTTCTTGGAGACAGGGAGTGGTCTTTCTCGAGTACAGTGCTCTTCAGGCAGCAGTCTTCTTCAGTGGAAGCTGGGTCAGGAAAGATAGAGGAGAAAGATTTCCTCATGCATCAACTAGAGAGCAGTGTGTGCCATCACGAGCTACTGAGATAAACACATTCTGTGTCAATTGTCTGCTTGTCCCCCTGTTATCAGTCAATGACCCTCAATATTCACAGGCTATGTACTTTATCTGTCTACTTTGCTAATACGTCTGAGCTGGACTGCTGCTTCTTAATAAACTATTTTAAAATTACCATACAATCAATTGCTTCTTAGGGATGTGAGGCCCCAAGTACAAAACCTTCCATTAGTTCTGAAGCACAAGTCTTCAGTACTATTGCCAGAACTCACAGCCTTTGCAGTATCCAGTGTCAAGTTTCTTGTTGTCACATGAAGAGAATTGGATTGGCTGAAGATTAGGAGCTGTGATGTTTGAGACTTAAAAAGGATGCCAACTTGAATTGTCCACATGGCAATTCTGGCTGAATATCAATGTAAATGCTTCATCCGTATCTTTTGCACTGATATTTTGGGCTCCCCAGTTAAGGATGAGAATATTTGTGGAGCTGCCACCTCCAGGGAGTTGTTTAATTATCTACTGCTGTTAATGACTGGATGTGGCAAGATTGCAGAGCTTAGATCTGATCTGTTACTTGGACTCACTTGGTTTTGTCTGTCACCTGCTATTGTTTAGCACACAGGCAGTCCGGTTTGGCAGATTCACCAGGTTCACCTTATTTTTAGCTATGCCCAGTGTTGCTTTTGGCATGCCCTCCTGTACTCTTCATTGAGCCAGGGTTGAGGTATGGACGTGATTTAATGGTAAAGTGGGGGCCATACCAGCCCATGAGATTACAGATTATAAAAAAACTGTGGATGCTGTAAATCAGAAACAAAAACATAAATTGCTGGAAAATCTCAGGAGGCCTGGCAGCATCAGTGGAGAGAAATCAGAGTTAATGTTTTGGGTCTGGTGAAGCTTCCTCAGAACTCAGGAAGGGTCACTCGACCCAAACGTTAACTCTGATTTCTTTCCACAGATTACAGATTGCAGTTGGATGCAATTCTACTGCTGATGGCCCACAGTCTTTCATGGATGTCTAGATATTAGCTTCTAAATCCTTTCTGAATCTATTCCATTCAGCATGTTAATGGTAACACCAAACAGGTGCCCTTAATGTGGAGGTGGGACTTTGTATTTACCAGGATTGTGTGGATGCAGTCTTATAAATACATTCATAGACTCTTGCGTCTATGGTTGGTGCATTGCTGAGGATGAGGCTTAGTGTGTTTTTCCCTCTTGTTGACTCCTTCGTCACTTGTCACAGATCCAGACTAGCTGCAATGGTCTTCCGGATTTAGCCAGCCTTGTCAGTAGAAGTGCGATACCTCTTGTGTTATATCTCATAGTCAGTCTGATCTTAGTCAGTATCTTTAATAAACAAGCTCATGACATCATCACACATATCATTGCATGTGGCCTCAATGTATTAAGATCTCTTATAGTGTCATAGAGTTATACGGCATGGAAACAGAACCTTCAGTCCAACCAGTCCTTGCCGAACATAATCCCAAACTAAACTAGTCCCACCTGCCTGCACCTGCCCCATACCCCTCCAAACCTTTCTTATTCATGTACTTAAGCAAATGTTTTTTAAACATTGTAACTGTACCCACATCCACCACTTCCTCAGGAAGAGTCCTTCCATATACGGACAATCCTCTGTGTAAAATATTTGCTTCTTATGTCTTTTTTAAACCTCTCTCCTCTCACCTTAAAAATGTGCCCCCTAGTATTACTTACTCCATCTTACTTTCGACCACATAAAGGGTGACACTCTACTGAAAGCATGTGGCTCTGTGTACTCTAATAGGTTAATGTGAACCCAGACTATTCCATACCTGAAAAGTGTAATATTTGTACATAATCTTTAGCTGTAATTAGTGTTTCTTGGCTACTTCAATATCACAATGTTGATGCCCAGTTTCTTGTATTATGAGGGATAACATAAGTATTGCTGTACCACCTAAAGCATCCTGGTGGAGGCAAACATGTAACATTGTAGCAGCTCTGGACAGTTATTAATGACTCTAATACTTTAGTGGCAGACATTTGGAAAGCTAATTAAAGGTCAATCAGTGAAAAAAAATCTGGACAACAGTGAATTCAGGCAAAGAGAGAATTACTTTAGAAGTCAATAGGCTCAAGTGATAATTGAGAAATTAAAGCACAAAATCGAGATTGAAATTATAGCAACATTTTAAAGAAGCTCTCTACTTCGATGGTGCTGCCATGTGGAAAGATGAGGTGGAGGTGCTGGTGTTGGACTAAGGCGGACAAAATCAGAGGTCAGATGACAGATTCGGAGCTCTGCTCTGAAAGCTTGTGATTTCATATAAACCTGTTGGACTATAACCTGGTATCATGTGACTTCTGACCATGTGGAAAGATGATCAATTCTTTGAAGCAGTTTCCATCAGCAAAATCTTGCTCACTATGATGCTATGACCCCAAGAACTCACAATCCTCAAGGTAGATGCAGTACAGAGAGACTCAGCGTGTATCTTTTGTAAGATGATAAACAGGGTTCGAAAACCCCGTCAGATGTACGAAGCAACAATGTATTATATAAGGGACCAGGCATCAACTCTAGAATTTGGCTACATGTCATTCTAAACACATTTATTTGGCAGGAAATTTAACTCTGAAACAGATCATTAGCCACTACAATGGTCTCCACAAACCGTTAATGAGTGCACTGGCACATTTGTAGCATTTCTTTGTCAAGATTCAAGAATATGAATTTTCAAGTGAAACATAAGCCAGGTGCCAGGATGATTTCATCTCACTCTTTGAGTTGGTTACACTACGTTATCAAACAAACTAAGATGTGATTCTTGATTTACACATTGATGCTCTGGGCTATGAAGTCGAAGATTTCTCAAGGCTGATTGATTACATTTTGGCTAGGGCGAGTGTGAACAGTTACAATTGTTAAGTGCTGAAGATGAGCGACTACAAGGTTGCAAAACTTCATTATCCAGGGATGGTCTGACAGTGTTGAAGAAGTAGTTGAGAATGTTTGTTCATATATCCATACAGAGATGAACTCGATATATCATGCCAAGTTATTTTCACGGGCAAACAAGTCTTAATACTGATAGCATTACACTAGGGCACCAGGTCTGTATTACATCAGGGACTTATAGCTGTTGAACACACAGGACGGATAGCACAAACATATGTGTATTGGCAGGAATGAATCATGGTATACAATAACTTGGTAGTGCATGTGAGGTTTGCTAAGCCTATCAGGCCCAACAGCAGAGATAGCCTACAGATCCACACAATAATACATCCACCTCTTGGCTGAAAGCAGCAACATTTTGCACAGGGATGATGCATGTTCTCCATGTCTGAGTGGGTTTCCTCCAGGTGCACTGGTTTCCTCCCACAGTCCAAAGATGTGCAGGTTACGTAGATTGACCCAGGGAAATTGCCCTTGGTATCCAGGGATTTGCTGGCTAGGTAGATTAGCCATGGGAAATGCAGGGTTACAGGCATAGGGTATGGGCTGTGTCTGGGTGAAATGCTGTTCGGATGGTCAGTGTGGACTTGTTGGGCCAAATGACCTGCTTCCACACTGTAGGGATTCTATAATTTTAGTGATTCAGTGAGATTGCAGTTTCCCAGGATTGAGTGTATAGTCTGCATTTTCCCATCTGCTGAAGGTATGGAGTGTGATGGCTGGGAGAGAACCCCAATGGAAGAAAGCCTCAGAACCTTGGAGGATAGGCATCTCGGTTACCAGACATAGCACTGGTGGTGCAGAGGGTGGGGGGGTGGGGGAGCAATTCAGCTCACCCTTGTTACACTCTCCCTCATGCAGTGTCTGGTGCTACTCTGCCTGCATCTTTTCCTCTGCTCCTCCTACAGACTCTGAGAGAATTCAGAGCAAGATGACACTGGCCAGGAACTTCCATTCTCCTGATGTCTCCTGCAATGTTCCCAATAACGTGGAGTTATTGGCACTACTTTATAGCTCTTTCTAACCCAAGTCATCAGAGTGCTTCCAGAATAAATGTTGATGAAGTGTTGATGAAGGCCTGTTGGTGTGTTTCAAAAATCCACGACAGAGAAATGTGCCGGTGTAGGTGGGAAAAGGCCATGCTCTGCTGTGATCTCATGACTGTCGTCCAATTGCCACAACTCTTAGCAAGATTCCTTATCCAGGCAGATAGATGTTGGAGGCTGATATAGCAAAGGGTTAATACTAGTGCCAACAGAAAAGTACCTTAGGAGCCGATAAAACAGTGGCAGATGTATAAATATTGCTAGCAGCTTGTATGAATATGGGTAGCAGCTTCCAGGAGCTTGAGACAGGATTTAACACAATGCTAGTGCAAGCTATGAAGATGAATTAACTATACGCATGGTGGTGCAGGGTAGCACAGGGATTTTTGTATGCCTTCTTTAATCAGGTATCAGTCCCGTGTGATCTGACAACATCATGACATAAAATTCCTTATGCACATACTCATTGGCTATAATGACTCTAAACACTGACATATGGGAGTATTGTGTAGAATTTCCTATGCCAGGGTGGCAAGGTGGTTCATAGGGCAACACAGTGGTTCAGTGGTTAGCACTGCTGCCTCACAGCACCAGGGACCCAGGTTCAATTCCACCCTCGGGCGACTGTCTGTGTGGAGTTTGCACATTCTCCCTGTGTCTGCATGGGTTTCCTCCGGGTGCTCTGGTTTCCTCCCACAGTCCAAAGATGTGCAGGTTAGGTGGATTGGCCACGCTAAATTGCCCATAGAGTTCATGGAGGTGTAGTTTAGGTGGGTTATAGCGGGATGGGTCCGGGTGGAATGTACTGAGGTTTGGTGTGGACTTGTTGGGCCAAAGGGCTTGTTTCCACACTGTAGGGATTCTATGATCAAGAAGAATGCAAGTGAAAGCAACCCCACCCCACACCATGTGAACTACAAGTCTTCTGCAAATGCATTAAGCATTGTAGGGTCTCTGAGGTAGTCAAACCTGAAGCAAACTCCCACTGCCTCCTTTGTAATGGCATTGACCCATGAGCCCAGCAATCACAGCTGGCAAGGTTGGTAAAAGTAGTCACCATAGTCCCATAGGACTGCTCTCTCATTAGAGAGACAGAAAGAGAGAGAGAGACAAGTGGTGATAGCTTAACCTGAGGGTCAATGCCGCAGGTGAGGGGAAAGGTTGAGAAGGAGAGTCCTTCATGGTAACCTCAGCCAGTGCAGGAATTGAACCCACGCTGTTGGCATCACTCTGCATTACAAACCAGCCATCCAGCCAACTGAGCTAAAAGGGGCCAAATATTCAGTTTATTCCATATTATGTTCCTTGCCCTGATGAAATAAATACATTAAGCACAGAGTTAGGGATTGCTAATAGAGGAGTGTCATGTTGGGACATTAACAGCACCCACTAACATCAGCAACATTAATTGACAGGCAATAGAGATAGTCATACAGCATAGAAACAGACCCTCAGTCTAATCCGTCCTCACCAACCAGCCATCCCAATCTGACCTAGTCCCATTTGCCAGCATTTGGCCCATATCCCTCTAAATGTTTCCTATTCAAGTACCCATCCAGGTGCCTTTTAAATGTTGTAATTGTACCACTTCTTCCGGCAGCTTTTTCCATACACGCACGACCCTCTGCATGAAAATGTTATCTCTCAGGTCCTTTTTAAATCTTTTCCCTCTCACCTTTAACCTATAACTCTAGTTTTGGTCTCCCCCTACCCTTGGAAAAAGACCTTTGCTATTCACACTGTCAATGTCCCCCATGATTTTATAAACCTCTATAAGGAACCCCTCAGTCTCTGATGTTCAGTGAAAAGAGCCCCTGCCTATTCAGCCTCTCCCTATTGTTCAAACCCTCCAGTCTTGGCTACATCCTGTAAATCTTTTCTGCACCGTCTCAAGTTGAAGAACATCCTTCCTATAGAAAGGCAACCAGAATTGTACTGAGCAACAACTCCTTAAAGTTCAAGTGATGTATGTAATGAGTTTAACATTGATAAAGTAACTCAGTCAGCCTCACATGATTAATGTCAGAGACACTGTTGTCAGGGGAGGGGCAGGGGCGAGGTGAAGATGGATGTTGGCTTCAAATTTCCATGGGAATTGTTTGTGTCATTGTCCTTTAACTGCATACAAATCAGTTATTACAATCAGTCTCTGCCTCCTCCATCCACAAGAACACATAATCTCAAAGTAGAAAGGCACCTTTTGTCAGCCTATCCTTTCAGCTTCCCTTGATTTTAAGATGCTCATTCACTTGGACAAAATTTCTTGCTGTCTTCGCGAGGCACAACCTTGTTAAGTTTCATTTTGCAGTGCGCTATAAGAACAGATTTGCCACTTGGCTAACCCATTACACAGTGCAGGTACTTAGGATCTCCGAACTGAATGCAAGGTGATGTTTTGAGAGCCAGAAGGTCAGTGTTCCAGCGGAGCTCTGAAGACTAACAAAATCAATCACATTTAATTCAAGCACTTGAAGCTTCAAAGCAAACTCAACACTTGACCTGATGCTCCTTCAAAGATAGCATCAATCAAAATGCTTTTGCTCTCTCAGTTTTCGTTTTTATTAGATGTTCCCCCCCTTCTTCACCTCTGCTATTATTTTAAATGTACTTCACACTCCATCTTTTGACTTACCCCTTGCCATTCAATCTTCTCTGTCCAATAGTCAATAAGTAATCAGATAACAAGGGAATATGAAATTCATTTCTGACACCTTCAGCCGGCAACATCATTACCTGCAAACATTCTTATTTTTATTTAAATGAAGATTTTTACTTCTTGGATCTCCTCTCTCTCATTTCTCCTAAACACTTACATGACCTTAAATGTTATTCTTCTCCCACATTCTCATTAAACCTATTGAGCCATTTCAATCCCAACATATAAAGCTCCTCATTTTCCTTTCCTCCCTCCGACATAGACTGGTTGGTGGGACTGGGGGAGGGGATAGAGGTGGGGAGATAATCAAAGCGATGGTAGGTTTTGGGGCCTCTAGTTAGTAATTTGTGATTTGTCTCATCTTTTCATGTGTCTTCATGTCGTTGTCCTTTATCCAAGTTCGTTGATGACACTCTGTCCTCACTTGCACCCCACCAGTCTCCATCTTCAATGGAGTTACTCTTTGTTGTGAGAGATAAAAGGTACTGCAGATGCTGGAGAATCCGAGATAACAAGCATGGGGCTGGATGAACACAGCAGGTCAAGCAGCATCATAGGAGCAGGAAAACTTGACGTTTCGGGCCTAGACCCTTCATCAGAAAGGGTCTAGGCC